>OY856412.1:788217771-789479771 GCA_963693085.1 Alisma plantago-aquatica
TCTAGGCTTGGCATCCTTTTTCTACAGTAGGTACTTGATGGTTGCATGATACATCCACACCACCACTTTAGCTCCTAAAAGGTATTGCCTAAACTTTTTAAAAGTAAAAACAACATCCAAGAGTTCCTTTTCTGTGGTGGTGTGTAATTCAATTGTGCATCTTTTACAGTTTTAGATGTGTAATAAATGTCTGTAGGGACCTTGTTGAGACACTGTCCTAACACAACCCCTACCACGTAATCAGATGCATCACACATCAACTCAAACGGTTGGCTCCAATCTAGAGCCTGCACAACTGGCGCGGATATAAGTTTCTATTTCAAAATCTCAAAATATTTTAAACACCTCTCGTCAAAATCAAACTCAACATCCTTTTCCAAAAGCTCAGACAAAGGCTTAACGATTTTTGAAAAATCTTTAATAAATTGGTGATAAAACCCAGCGTGGCCTAGAAAGCTCCTAACTGCCTTCACCGATGATAGTGGAGGGAGTTTTGAGATCAATTCTATTTTAACTGGATCTACCTCCAATCCCTTGCTAGACACTTTGTAGCCTAACACAATTCCCTCGCTAACCATCATGTGACATTTCTCCCAATTAAGCACTAAATGGGTGTCTTCACATTTCTACAAAACTTTGTCCAAATTTTTCAAGCAATCTTCAAATGACGTCCCATAAACCAAAAAATCATCCATGAAAACTTTGAGACATCACTCTACCATATCTGAGAAAATCGCCAACACACACCTTTGAAAAGTTGCGGGTGCATTGCACAACCCAAAAGGCATGCGACAATATGCGAAAGTTCCATAAGGACAAATGAAGGTAGACTTCTCCTGATCATTAGGCTCAATTGAAATCTGATTGTAACCTGAATATCTGTCAAGAAAACAAAAGTGGGAAAGACCGGCAAGTCGCTCCAAAATCTGATCTATGAACGGTAATAGGAAAGGGTCTTTAAGGGTCGCAGCTTTAAACTGGCAGTAATCGATGCAAACACACCATCCTTTCACTAATCTAGTGGTGCTTTGCTCATTAGATGCATTGATAGTGACAATGATTCCCCCCTTTTTAGGCACTACGTGCGTCAGACTTACCCACATAGAGTCAGAAATAGCATAAATAATACCTGCTGACAATAGCTTTATTACCTCCTTCTTTACCACCTCCATCATAATCAGATTTAAGAGACATTGAGGTTGAATGACCGACTATGTGCCCTCTTCTAGGAGAATATTGTGTTGGCATAAGGTGGGAGAAATCCCCTTTCTATTAGCCACAGACCACCCAAAAGCACCTCGGTGGTTCTTTAACACCGTGATCAATTATTCTTCTTCTGAAATACTCAATGATGCTGAGATGATGACTGGTAGTTTCTCCTTAGCTGCTAGAAAAATATACTACAGATGAGGCGGCAATGACTTGAGTTCTAACTCAGGCGGGTCTAGAAGTGATGACACCAAAGGCGGTGGTAGTGGCCCTAAGTCCTCAAAATGCCTCATGTAATGGCATGGCAGCACCTTCAGTAGCCACGCACACTCCTCCCTTTATCAGTCCAGAACACAATCTTCCCTTATGTTCATGAGACAAGCCTCTAGAGGAAGTTGTGGATGGACCCGTAATATGGAATCCTCTACGTCTTCATCCACGGTAGACAAACTCACTTCCTCTTCTCTATCATCTGGGTATCCTACCACTTTGTCAAGTGAGAACACCTTGGTGTTCTCCATCGTGTCCACATTAAGTGTACCTTTATCCACCTTTGTCATAACATGTGCCATGTCCAAAAATAGTTTTCCCAAGAACAAAGAAATATTATTATTCATGTGTTGCACCATATTGCACTGCTCCTGAGAATCATATGATTTGGAATTACTCGACATGGTTATCTCAAACTTGTCATCTTTAATCCGCATCATCAAGCGGCCTCTTCCCATCTCTAAAATCATGTTGGTTGTAGCTTGGAAGGGTTGTCCTAGCAGGAGCTCGTTGCCATGTTCAACTTGCATCTCCATCACTACAAAATCTACAGGAAAAACAAACCGGTCCACCTTGACAAGCACATCCTCACAAATGCCATACGGTGTAACTACCGAGTTGTCTGCCAACTATATCGTCATACTAATCTTCCTTGATGTTTTGAGACCAAGCTTCTTGAAAGTGGATAGGGGCATCAAGTTAATGCTTCCCCCTAAATCACAAAGTGTCTCACCAAACTTTGTCTTCCCGATATAGCATGTGATGTTGAAACAGCTGAGATCTTGCCTCTTTGGTGGAAGTGTACCTAAGATGAAGGCACTAACTTTATCTCTTAAGACAACTACATCAGAATCTGGAATCTTTCTCTTCTTGTTAATGACATCTTTCAAAAACTTACCATATGAGGGTATTTGTTCAATTGCCTCAATTAGTAGTATATTTACAGAAAGGTTCCTAAAGTTGTCCAAAAACTTCTTCAATTATTGATCCTTCTTTGCTGCCTTCAAGCTATTGGGATATGGAACTGGTACTGTCTGTGTCCTTTGATGTGGTGGTACATATGATGTTCGATTTTCAAGATCAACATATTTCTTTTGCTCATCCCCTATGTTCCCTATCTCAAGTTCTACTTGCGCTTGCTCTAGCACTGAGTCATTACTGTCAATAGGCTTGATCACCTCATTCTTCTCATACCGTGGGGTCAATGTCTTCTTCCCACTTCTCAATAGTATGTCTTTGACCTGCTGATTCCCCGTTGGAGTGTCAGTATTTCCTAGAAACCCCTACTGAGAAGGCTTCTTCAATGTGACCACATCCGCTGCAAGCTGAGATAATGTCATCTCAAAAGTTCTCATCTGCGCACTGTAGTTCTGTAGGTCCCGCTGAACATTATTGAGTAGCATGTCATTTTGCTTCACAATCCTCTTCAAGATGTCATTAGTGCTCTCTTATGCCTCTTGACGCTACTACTGCACTGGCCTCTACTGACTCTGCTGATCCGAATCCTGTAAGAAGTTGTTTGGAACCTTCCATGAGAACTTGGGGTCCTTTCTCCATGTGTAATCATTATTGCGGTATCCCTGCTGACGCAAGTATTTCACATGCTCTTCCTCTTTAGAAACACGATCATCCTTCTCAAGCAGTTTCTTTGCAATAAGGTCCAACTTTTCATTTAAGGAAGAAATACCTTGGATTCCCCTATGTGTTGATGGTGAGTTATTGAGGAAGAATCCCAAGCCTACACTGTCTAAAGTAGTCCTTTCACTTTTTCACAGCCCAAAATAGAACATCTTCACTTGATTTTCGAAGTCTATCCCGTGTTGTGGAACATTCCTGAGCATTATCTGGAAACACTCCCATGCCTCGGAATACGATTTAGATGCATGTTGTTTGAAGTTATGGATATTCTTGATCAGCTCGTTTGTCTTCTCTAGAGGAAAATATCTTTCAAAGAATGCCTCCACCATGTCGTCACACGTCTCTATCTACTCTTTAGGAAGGTTTTACAACCATTCATTTGCTTTGTTAGCCAGTGACGACGGGAACAAGTTTAGATAGATGGCAGTTTGAGGAAACCTATAGACTTTCACCATATCACTGATTTCCACAAAATTACTAATATGTGCCACTAGGTCTTCATGAGAGTTACCATAGAATGCTTATAACTTGACGAGTGCAATCAAACCTAGATCAATCTTGTACTGAGCCATATTCACGTGCTGCTTTTTTATTGGCCATGTTTGTGCTACTGACAAAGATGCTTTTATCCTTTCCCAAATAGTCCTCTCTGCTCCTGGGTTATCATACCCCATTTCTTGTTGCCTGGGTGATAATGGGATGCCTTCTTGTGAATTTATTTGAATTGGAGCCTCGACAGCCACTGGAAACTCAGGTGTAGCTTCTCCATAGTCTTTGGTCCTTGTTGCCACCATACACTAGTACCTAAAAGATTTAAAATAGTTAGCCAAAGTACCTTAAGAGACAATGTGATAAATGAGTATGAAATGAATATATAATATTTTTTCTTTTTTAAAAAAATTAAATTGCACAAAAAATAAAAAGTGGTCGAGTGCAGCACTCGTAGTGCTGAGACATCACCGTCTCCCCGGCAACGGCGCCAAAAACTTGACACACCAAAACCAAGTGCAAAAATGCAAGTGGACGCATCGCATAATATAGGCCTTTTGAGGCCCGAGTCAAACTCAGGGAGATGTGGTCTCAATGACTACTACTAACAACAGTACTATCAACTTGGCCAGTTGAAATGGTTAAATTAGGTTTTGACAAAACAAAAGAAAATGAAAGAGAAAATAACAATGGTTGATTCAATTATGGTGGAATTCCTTAGGTTTACCGGTTTCACCATGGGGTCTCGTTGTATATTGTTCTTACCAAATTAATATAAATCTCCTTAATATCCTTGATAGAAAGCCTGTAGCCTGAATTGTTCACTCCCGCAATACAATCCACTACCTAAGTCTAAGTCAATTCCATGTTAATGGTAATTGTATTCTTAGATCAGGTGCATTCTTGAAACTCTGGGTTCTTTCCACTACATGTACATCACCTATTCCAAGGAACACATGGGGTAGTGTACAAGTTATGGTTTTCTAACCGTTAATCCTCCTTTCGGAGTGATTATTGGTATAATACCTTATCGATGGTGATCAAGCAGCAACAAGTCATTCAAATTCACACTTATATATCCAGGAATAAAGAGAAACTTATACTAAATTATGTAAATAGTCAATACAATGATTCCCCTGGTTACTCCTGGGTCCTAAAGAACAAAGGGGTTTAGCCCCACATGGTTTTCAGTTGAAAATATATGGAAGGAGAGAAGAAAAACATAGGAAACATGAAAGAATTTATGTAACCCCTGGAAAGGCAATGTTCCAGATGATCCTTCTTGAGAAATGTGTGATATGTAGTCTTCCGATAGTATAAATGTCCGTCGGAGGTACTCGAATCATCTGGTTGTCGTCCTTCGGCTCCATGCTTCTCTCCCCCTCTTCTTTGTTTGTCATGCGGTGCAACATGATGTCTCCTTTTGGTCTGACCGGCCTCCCTTTTTGTCCTAGGTCACTTACAGTACCATCTAACGTGGATCATTGGATCGGGGTGGCCAGTTTAGATTGCTGAAATCTAACAGAGTTGGTGGAACTGACCTGGTAATCGGTGGCACTAACATCATCAGGCTTTTATCGATCTCTGGCTGAGTCGGTGCCATCAACTGGAATGTCAGTGGCAATGACCTGAGGTGAATTTTCTCCCTTTCTCACTGAAGCTAACATGGTGGCACCGACCTGTGTGGTCGATGGCACTGAATCATGTGGTTGACCGCATCCATCGCTATAGGTAACTCTCGGTGGAACTGAGTTATGGGTCGGTGCCATCGACTCTTTTGGTTGATTGCAACCTTCTAACTGATCTTATCTCGGTGGCACTGACTTTAAGGGTCAGTGGCATCGACTCTGATTTGTATATAAAATATGTGAAAAATGCAGAAAAACATATATAAGTCTGAGGAATTTATAAAATCATATAAATATGATAAAATAAGCTTAATTTGATGCAAACAGAGTGTACATGCCAACAATAGTGATTTATGTGAATATAATCAAGAAAGTGACAAGCAAATACACAAAACACGTATAAAATTGGCCTGTAAAAGCGACTCAAAACCTGTGCATCAATAGAGCTTTGGTATCGGCTATAGAAAAGTGATATCAGCCATAGCAAAGTGATATCGGCTAAGTGAAGTGATATCGCCCAAGTGAGGGATATCGGCCACAAAGTGGTGATGTATCATGCATAGTGTTGAGGAGCTCAAGTCTTGGACCTTTGATAAGCTCATCTTCAACCTTGGGAACATGGATATTTGGAGCTAGGAGCTTTGAAGTTGCTCTTGAGGTGGGTTATATAACTTTAACTCAATTATGTTATTATTTACCATCAATTTTTCCATAGTTGATTATTTACTTTCGATTTGAATTCTCTTGCATAATTGATGAATCCATGAGTTTTATTAGTGACCTGGGACTATTGTCCATGTCTTACGGAAGTAAGAAAAATAGTCTTGAGGTTGATGATGATGACATCATCATGGTACAACCCAATATAGGGTTGTAGTACCTTAAACCCGATATGAAACCCAAGATGATAGGTAACCTGATATAGAGATGGGTGATACCTCATGAACGATATGAGGCATACCTTATGAACGATATGGGAGGTACCTACTTACACCTTATACACAATATAAGGATAAGATCATACTTCATGCACGATATAGTGTTCGTTGAATACACTAACCGATATAGAGTTGAAACCCTAGATGATAGAATGAAACTCGATACACCCTATTGTATTGTATGAAGGATTTTTGTGAAAAAGCTCAACCTGATATCTAGATGTCGTTCAAAAATATGATAAGACTGATTCCTTGAAGGCATGAAAAGTTATGAGCATAATGGTCTATCCAATATTCTAACCGAATATGGTATTGTGTATACACTACTTGAACGATACATAATGAGGCATATACCTTATGCCCGATATGGTGCACACCTTGTACACGATATGGTGTCAAGCATACACTATGTGCACGATATGAGGTCAAGTATACACCTCATGCACGACATGGAGTCAACAATATACTCAAACCTAATATGACAAACCCTAGATGAGGAGTAACCCGATATGGTGATATGAATACACCACTAGCATGATATAGTGATGATTTTATTCCTCATGAATGATATGAGTGACACATACATACATCTTGTGCACGATATGGGGTTAAGACCCCACCTTATACATGATATGGTGTTGAAACCCAACATGGGAAAGTGAAACCTGATATGCATTGTAACCCCACATCCCTACTGGTTTGTACACTTGAGCTAGTTGTGACTAATCAGTTGTCCAACCTATTACTCATCACATGATGAAGGGTAGGACGATATCATGAAGGTTGTGATGGGATATCATAAGGGTCAAACCCCATATGCAAACCCTAAAGGTTGAGCAATCTGATATGGATGCATGATATAGTGATGAGGATACACCTCTATACCCGATATGGAGAAAGAACCTCAATCTAATACACTTGATTGAGTGATACATGTAGTATGTTATGACAAATGATACTTTAAGACATAAAGAGTTTAATGCATTTTGATAAAGTATGGGCCAATTTACCTTGAGAGAAGGATTGAGCCAACCTAATGGAGTATGATGTAACCAATATCCTAGTGAGGATGAAAGAGACACTTATACTTATTTAATACTCATGTATTGAGTATACATTGATACTCCTAATATGTGTGGAGTCTAATTTAGGCTTGTGATTCTTGATGAATGTACTTGAAAATCCTAATCGGCTTAAAAAGGGAAACCATAACCCTAATGAAGGGAAATGATATGTTTTGAAACCACAATTGGTTAATAAAGGGAAACCCTAACCCTAATTATATTGAAACCATACTGGTATCATGATATAATGAGCATAGATAAGTATGAGCTATGATGTTTCATATAATACAGATTATATGGGTCTTGTAAGTCATGTGAAATACTTGTACAACAAGTATAATGTTTATATAAGTCTTATGACCTAGAGATGGTTGTTGCCTAGAGAGAGGTGACAAGATGTGTATATAGGTCTTATGACCGAGAGATAGTTGTTCCCTAGTGAGAGGTGAAAAGATGTGTATAAAGGTCTTATGACCTAGAGATAGTTGTTTCCTAGTGAGAGGTGACAAGATGTTCATATAGGTCTTATGACCTAGAGATGGATGTTGCCTAGTGAGAGATGACAAGATGTTTATAAAAGTCTCATGACCTAGAGATTGATGTAAGAGATGGCAATGTTCAAAATGAACTAGGGAAATGGAAACCCAGTAACATCATAATAATAATAAATGGTTATAATAATCACGAAATCTTGGTCATACATGCTTTATGATTATAGACAAATAAGGGCTATAGTGTTTTGAATATGCTAAGATGAGATATGAGGAATACTTGTATCATGTAAAAAATGTGAATGGGTATGATGGCTTGACCGAGGTATAACATCTAGCAAAGATGATGTGGTATTTAGTGATAAGTTTAAGGGATTGATATCCCATAATGAAAGTGAAAGGGAAACATAAAGGTATTCCACTATTATGGAATTCTTAGCAATATGGCCATGATTCTACAGGATTGGGATAATTTAATACCTGGATACAACCCTACAAGATTGGGATAACCCAATACCTAGATACAACCCTACAGGGTTGGGATAACCCAATACTTGGATACAACCCTACAGGATTGGGATAACCCAATACCTGGATATAACCCTACATGATTGGCATAATCCAATACCTGGATACAACCCTACATGATTGGGATAAGCCAATACCTGGATACAACCCTACAGGATTGGGATAACCCAATACCTGGATACAACCCTACCAGATTGGCATAATCCAATACCTGGATATAACTTTATAGGATTGGTATCATCCAATACATGGATACAATCTTATAGGATTGGGATAACCCTATACCTGGATACAATCTTACAGGATTGGCATAGCCCAATACCTGGATATATTTTTCAGGATTGGTATAAACCAATACCTAGATAGAACATAATGATGTATATTCACATGATTGGTACAATTCAATACCTATCTAGAAGATTGGCTGAGGCCGATAGATAGAAATGAGGATGATTCATGGATGTCATACCATGATAATAGTATCATAGGATAAGCTTGAGATGTTGGTATAGTATGATGGGTAAATGATACACATTTTCTTCATATTCCTTATAAAGTGAATAGATGATTTACTTCCCTATCATAGATAGTTACAATGCTTTAAAAGATGAGAAATGTTCTAATCTGCATATCCACAGTGATTAACATTGCTTATTGATATAAAAGAACCTATGCTCAATTTTATACGGTTTACCTATGATAATAACATTGTTGGTGGAGAGTTATATCTCTCGCTGGGACAATTGTCTCATCCTGTGGGATCCACAATATTTAGGTGGACGTGTACGAGGAGGTAGAGACCGTTCTATAGAGGAAGGACAACAACAACAGGGTCATTAGTAAAATCTTAGGTTGAGTGTACTGTATTTCGTGTCATGTAGATAGAAGTCCTATGTGTCGTCTCTGTACTCTCAGGTTCTCAGATTTAGTGTGTGATGGTTTTATGAACAATATGAGATTTTTGCTTGTATGCCTCAAGGTTTTATGTTGCTTCAGCATATGTTTTGATAAAGCAACTATTATATGTTATCCTAGAGATGAGATGGTACACTGTATGTACAATGTGAACCCTGATGTATATAAAGTTTTGGTTCTTTCATTAAGAGTTTTCCAGGAAATGGATCTCTTTGCAAAATGGTTTTAATTTTTAGTGATTTTTATTAAATCCGCTGCTTATGATTATTCAACATAATTAGTAATGATTTGGCTATTAGTTTGGTGGCAGCCGTAACAATAAACATCTCAAATCTTCACATGCTTTCATACCATTGATACATCGTGGATACTAGGATTCATTACCTTGGTATCCACCTCATCCACTATAAGGAACTCACATCCTTATCTCATCTACTTTTACCAACATAACAAATCTCAAGACATATAAGAGGAGTCTTCCTAATTGTTGTAAGGCTTAAAAGTAAACTCATCACAAACTTTATGATCTTAGAAGCATAGTCCAAGAAACCTTATGCTATAATAAGCTATCCACCTTCATGTTTACAATGAATCCACACATACCAAGTGGAAATGATCCACTTCAAAGTTGTGCCCTAGAAAGGAAAGACAAAAAGGGAAACACACTTCCCATGTCATAGTAGAATTGTTCAAGGGTCACTAGCAAAAAGGTAACCAATTCTATTTTCATTATGTAGGTTACAACTTCTTATGTATCATTTTACCTTTTTCATTTCGGGTTCCATGCCATTAGCATATGAATCATCATGATTAACATATCTCATTAATCCTTCCTTGATGACTATTTATCACACTTGGATATGTTCTCTTGTTTTATTATGTTTTTTAACCACTTATCCAGAGGTAAATTATCATATTCCAAATTTTCTTCATTAAACAAGGACCATATCCCTTAATTTCTTTAACATGTTATGCTGACTTTACATTAAAAATTTCTTACATACATAGGTTAGTCTGAGATTAACTCAGGTTCCACTTTATTCCTTTGTCATTGTTCCCGTTCATCTTCTCATTTTATACTTATAATAGGAATTCTCTCCATCTTATGTGAATTTCATACCTTGAATCACTTTATAAGAAGAGACTTATCTATCTTTGACTTTATTATCTTCTTGAATTACATCTTCAAGAACTCCTCTTTTTCTTATTTGTATTTGGATTTAGATTTCATGTTATTGTATCTTTCTCTTATAGTTACCAAACATTCAAGTTTTGATAGTTAATGATGTAATTGTCATCTTCTCTTGAGGTAATATTGAGTTATCTGCACCATGATTTCTGACTCATTATGCTCTTTAGATTGTTTCAAAATGACTACTTGATTAGAGTAATAAAAAAGATAACAATCTAAAAGTTCCATACTTACCTTTTCTTCAATAATTGAATACATGGCCAGGGCACCCAAGTATTGAGATTAGGTAGTATGCACCATGTTTATATGTCATGTTCCTAACTTAGACATCATCCTAGTCATAAGTCCTAGTATCCCTATAGACTCAGTGAACCTAAAGCTCTGATGCCAACTTGTGAGAACCCATTACACTAAATGAGATTACTCAAAACATAAAACACAATTCATCACCAATTAACCACATACCCCAAAATTATGGGTAAATTAAAACTGATTTCAACATCAACACCTACTCAGAAACATTTGCATAAGAGCCCAATATCTTTCTTATATCCATACTATGACAAGAATTTGATACAAATTGTTCTATCACCTTAGCCACAACATATATAGACAGCTGAACAATATTTGTATATGCTACACAAGCAATCATTAACATGCTAACAAAATTCTAATTCGTTTGAAACACCATATACAAACTTTTCCTACCTGGACCTGAGAGTACATGGATGACTCTAGGACACACTAGACATCTAATTAACTTTCTCAAAGATTCATTACTATAGATCCTCTTTGCTACCACATGTTTGTTTTTGTCACTTCTGATTACCTAAAAAGATGTGGTGAACCACAAGGGTGAGACCCATGTCCCAGCAAGAGATATAACCTCCAACAACGTTTATTGATTCCAACATTTTTAGGTAATGAGATAGTTTAAGCAGTTTAATCATATATAACAAATAATCTCAACAACACTGATGATTAACAAAATACATAAAGGAGAAGATAATAACTATCTTCATTAGCCAGACTATTCTCATATCCTATTAACAGTATAAGGAGTCTAGCACCATGAGCATCTCTAACGTCATGAATAATTCTAGTATCATAAGCATAGCTAAGAAGGACAAAAAAAAAGCATAGCTAACAACATCAGCATGTATATCAAGTTGAACATATCAACATCATAAGTAGAGCTAACAATATAAGCACAACTATCTGCATAAGCATGATTAGCAGTATAGGCATCTCTAGTTACAAAGGCATAGCTAGCAATATAAGCATATCTAACAAGATGTGATAACAAATGTCATCATCATAGCCAAAAGTAATAATATCTCTATCAACTTAAACATGACTATTGTATGTACACATTTATAACATGAGCATATCCACAACATAAGAATATCTACTATCTTTTAATGCATTAAATGCTGTCTCTATGTCCAGATAACAACAACGGTTATCATCCAATATAAAGCATCGTGTATAACCCTAAACAAATTTTTCTAGAGGGCTATATTACATCTTTTATTATTCCCTGGGGAGTTTGAGTCGTAACACCCAAAGTCCAACTGACCCCTGTGAAGGGCTCTTCAGTTCTGTACAAGATCTAGGAGTGTTGATATCCTAAGATATCTTCCCCTTGGCCAGTACAAGTAAAAAGAAAGTGGCATATCAGTCAAAGTTTCCACTACAGTGACATATAATCAAGCTGTTAACCACTAGTCCACCCTTGGTACAAGTCACGATACTAGAAACCAGGGTATACAAAACCCTCTAATCTGAGGTACAACTACAATTGTCCTCAATCACATCAAATGTCTGAGGCATGACCATAGCCATCCTCCATAACCTGCATTGTGGATGACAAGGATATATCCTCAACTTGCCACCCCCACATACTCAATAGTATGCACTCTGAGTTTCCCTTAGGAATACTCATTTCACCATCCAGAAAGTTAGACACTAAAGATGGCTCAACAGTACATGGCACTACATGATTAGAGTTGCACTTGATTAGTTATGCCAATTGGGTGGACTAAGGCTGCATCAAACAAGTGGACATACAAACCCTAATTCACTTCTAGAAAGCATATAAATATCACAACTTCAAAAGATATAAAATGTGTGAAACATAATTTCTCTTATCATCATCTAATGGTACTATTCACTTGCCATTCATAAGACTACACTAGTCATCTTACTATTACAAGATATAAATCCTTTTCAAAATATCATAGGGTATCGATCCTTATCAACACAAGAGGATTACACCTCATTCAGGGCTCAACCATGCCCGAAGGTCATTAAGACCATCATACTATTCCTTGCAAGATCATCATTATCTTTGCATGCCTTACAACAGAGCTCAACAACATCACTTACATATAATACACTGGATCAACACAATATTACATTAGTGAGCTAGGAGATATTCATAAACAATAATAGCAAGGTTATATTAACATTAGGAACATTCCTTTATTACATCAACATGCAAGGAATCTAGATATGATTGACCCTCAACATATTCATAATGCACATGTTTAGCATAAGAAAGTATCAACCATGTGGCTATGATAACCACCAATTAACATATTAAGGTTATGATCATATTAAGGAGGTTATTTCATCATCATTCTATCATATTAGAATGTTAAACATTAATACTCATTTTTATCTATTTGCATTAGAGTTAGGTTAAACAAGATAAATTATATTAATGTTACTAATCAGCACTTATACCCAAACCCTAACTCACGACATCCCCATTGGATCATGGATGCATAAGGTGAAGCATCACCATCACATTCCATACTATTCTCAAGTATGAATCAACACATAAATCAAGGTGAAACCATCGGGTTATAGCATACTAAGGTTTCAAAAACAGTAAGAAATTACTCCATGGTTGTATTAATCATTCAAGGACTATTCATACCCAACTACCATCATTTATGTGTATTAAAGCTAGGTATAAAAATTTATACCTCATTAGGGTTACCCATTATTTAATTATGGTGGTTATCAATCATAATCATATGAGGGTATGTGTAATAATACAAGTTTAAGTCATTGAACCATCAAATTCGCATCATTAGAATCATAACATTACACTATATGCTTCACCCAAAACAATGGGAATATTGAGGCATCAACTTCCAACCATTAAATGTAGAAAAGGTAAAGTCATTGGTCGTTTACATAAGTAAAAATCTTGAAAAAACCACCTATGAAGACATTGAGTTTTGATCTATAAAGAGTCACCATCTAACCCTAGACATACCTTGATTAACAACATAAAAAGTTCCATTGAGAGTAGGGTGAAACCCACAAGCAATTGGTTATTTAAAACAAGTTGTCTGTAAATGATCTTCTTATGTTAATCTCAAAAAGGAAACCATTTAAATCAATTTATTAGGACCAACATATTACATTTAGGCATCATTTTAATTTATTATATGAAGAAACATTATATCTGAACCATTAGGTCAAGTTCATATATTAAAACCATCAATTGGAGTATAGATCCGACCATTGCATCAAATGACCCAAGAAACCATTGGTTTAAGGCTTAATTGATGCTACAACTACATGCTTAACTCATCATAGGTTGTGGAGACCTGATCCAATATCAGTAGTGACCATTAAGTCACCGTAGGTTGTTAGATCAACATTATATTCATTAATCACCATTGAATATCAAACTAATATCACCATTGATTGATAGCATCATTAGGGTACTTAGTTGTTAATCACTCAGCTTCTAATTAGTCCAACACATGTCCTAAGTGGTGAACGTTAGTTGACACCCTTGATCACCACCATCAGTTGTCATGAAGACAACACCATTGGTTGTTGCAATGGTACCACCATTGAGTCATGTGTTTATAGAAGAAATCAACTTTAAACCCTAAATTGACCATTGGTTGATAGGTGTTTAGCACCATTGGTTTCAAAAAATCCTTATCCAAGTCATATTATACCTTAGAAATAATGTACACATGATCACATGTTCATCTATAACTGAAATCAGAATAGGGAACATTATAAAAATCAAAATCCAAGTCAAGCATAGTTTTTAGTGCATGGATCATCATTTAAAAGCAAGAACATGAGCTAGCAAGCTTATGGTAAGCAATAAACATGGAGAAATTTATTAAACTTGCCAATAATTAGAAGATAAAATCCCAAAAAGAAGAAAACATGAGCAGGTAGGGTAGAAAATCCAAGCATAAGCTGTGAACTCGTCCATCTAGCACCTTTCTTCATCAAATGAGCAAACCCTAAGCATAAGGAGCAAGAAAGGTAGAGTTTTTTAGCTTTAGAGAAATTTCTACCATGGAAAAACAAGGTTCCAATCTGGAGAAAGGTAGCAACAAGTATAACAAAGAAATAAATGAAGGAAATAAGGGGATTCTTACTCTTTTAGGCTAAGATCACTAGAAGGAAGCTTTTTAAACCCTAAAAGAGAGCCAAACAAAACCCTACGAGCTTCCACCAAGAAATTCGCCTTCTTATTCTAACTTGGATAGTTCCTCCATAGCTAAACATATAGGGAATAAGGTTCTTAGCAGGAGGGAAGTGGTGGAAAGCAAAACTCTCATTTGTGAGCTCAAACATAGATATATAAAGCTCTAGGATAAGGGAGAGAAGAAGCATGAGGTGTCTAAAAAGCTCTCGAAGCATCCATGGCCTTAAACTATTAAGGATATACAAGCAACCACATAAGAAGATCCCCCACCATCCATAGAGACTTGCTTAGCTCTCCTTTGTCAAATTTCCAAGCCAATCACATAAATCATTGGTTGATAGCTCCTAAATGTAGTTCATCCATAAAGGGGTAAACCCTAAAATACCCTTGAGGAAACACTTCCAAACCAAGTTTCAACTAGGTGCCCCATGGCTAAACAAGATCAAGAATAATGAGAGATCATCCAAAGAACATAATGAAAGTGATAAATTACAAAGAAAACCTCTCAATTTGGTAAATTGTAGAAAAGTCCAAATTGTGCATAAAATTGCATAACTTGCACAAATAGTGTCCAAATTGGACTAAACTTGAAACTTAAGCTTGTCTTATGATTAGAAAGCATATAAAATGATTAGAATAAGGTTCTAAATATTCAATTATGATAGTTTAAGTATGTTCAATACTTTAAGCTAGGTCAGGGGTCTCTCAAAAGTGTTTGAGTAATCAACTTAAACAACATTCTCTATCAGTTGGCTGACTGGAGTGTCTAGTTGACTAACTAGTAGTGTGATTTGACCAACTGGAGAGTCTAGTTGACTGAATGGAGGGTCTAGTTGACCAAATAAAAAGTCCAATCAACTAATTGGATGATCAGTAATACTGGACCAAGGATTGATGTTGACATCATGTTGTGAATTAATCATCACATTGAAAGCCAATATGTTTGTGAATAGGGAAACATTCCAATCGACCATCTAGAGTGTCCACTTTACCTACTGAGAGCCTAGTTGACTGACTCATGATTCACATCAACTCAAAATTCATGAAACTTGTCTCCTTGTATCCCCAGGTTTGAGGAAACCCTTACCCATCCACTCCTATATAAAGGGGGGCAGGTGGCCAAGGCTCTCAGAAAAAGTCTCTTAATCTCAATGTTGTGGTAACGTGAGATCCAAAGACATATTACCAATGAAATGGTGAAATAGATGAAGGGGATAAAAGTTGATGCTAGCACTTTGACAACACGAGGGACAACTCCTTCCATCAGTTCTAGTAGAATGACAAGAGTTTTCGATGGTCTGCTTAGACTACGTAGAGGCATAGAGGCCATTGTCACCATGCTATGAGAACACCATCGACTGCTATTTGTAGTGCTACACTGGGAGGCTGACACCAATGACCATTTGTGTGTTATTTAAATAAGAAGCATGAATCTTTGAGGATTGTCGTTGGTCTTGCTCTAGGATCAGGTATATGCCTGCAACTTTATTTCCTAGATACATCATTGTTGATGATATCTGCTGGTTAGGAATAAGGATAATTTTTTTGTTTCCACTACCTTATCTTCCATCCTTATTTCCCTATAGTGGTTCATAACACACCATAAGAGATATGGTATGGGAAACCTCCCGATGTGTCTTTCATGAAGATTTGGGGATGTGAAGCTTATACCAGGAAAATGTTTCTTGAAAAGCTTGGAACCAAATTGGATAAATGTTATTTTGTTAGATATCCCAAAGAAACTAGGGGATACTACTTTTATGTGAGAACTCGTTACACTAAATGAGATTACTCAAAACATAAAGCAAAATTGATCACTAACTAATCACATACCCAAAAATATGGGTAAATTAAAACTAATTTCAACGTCAACACCCGCTCAGAAACATTTGCATAAGAGCCCAAAATCTTTCTTTTGTCCATAATATACCAAGAATTTGATACAAATTGTTCTATCACCTTAGCCACAACATATATACATAGGAGAACAATATTCGTATATGCCATACAAACATGCATTAATATTCTAACAAAAGTTTGATTCGTTTAAAACACCACATACAAACTTTTCTTGCCCTGACTTGAGAGTACATGGACTACTCTAAGACACACTAGATCTCTAATCAACTTTCTCATAGATTCATTACTATAGCTCCTATTTGCAGCCACAAGTTTGTTTTGGTCACTTCAGATTACCTAAAAAGATGTGGCAAACCACAAGGGCGAGACCCATGTCCCAGCAAGAGATAACCTCCATGAACATTTATTCATTACAAAAATTTTAAGTAATTAAACAATTAATAAGTTTTATTAGATATAACAAATAAGCTCAGCAATACAGATGATTAACAAAATACATAAAGGAGCAGATAATAACTATCATCATTAGCCAGATTATCATCCTTTATCGTGTTGACAATATAAGCAATTCAGTAGCATATGCATATCTAGCATCATGAGTAAGTCTAGTAACATAGGATATCTATCATTATGAATAAGTCTAGCACATAAGCATAGCTAACAACATGATCACGTCTAATTGGTTGAACATATCAACATCATAAGAAGAGCTAACAATATAAGCACACCTATCTAAATAAGCATGATTAGCAGTATATGCATCTCTGGTTACAAAGGCATGGCTAGAAATATTAAGCATAGCTAGCTAGAAACATCTTAACCATCAGTTTTAGTATATTTGACAACATAAGCATGTTTACAACAGGAGCATAACTACAACATAAGCATATCTATTATCTCTTATTGTACTATACATGATCTCAGTGAAAAGAAAGCAAAAAAGGGTTATCATCCAATATGAAGCATTGTGTATAACCCTAAACAGATATACTACATTGCTATCTTACATCTTTTATTATGCCCTGGGGAATTTGAATCGTACCATTCAAAGTACAACCGACCCCTGTGAAGGGCTATTCAGTTCTGTACAAGATCTAGGAGTGCCAGTATCCAAATATCTCTTCCCCTCAATCAGTACGAGTAAAAGGCAGTGACATATTAGTCAAAGTTGCCACCACAGTGACATATAGTCAAGATGATAACCACTAGTCCGCCCTTGGTACAACATACGACACTAAAAACCAGGGTATTCACACCCAATCACTGAGGTACAACCACAGTTGTCATCTAATCACATCATGTTATAATCACTGAGACACGACTGCAACTGTTCTCAATCACATTAGATTTATGAGGCATGACCATAGCCAACCTCCACAATCCACATTGTGGATGACAAGGATATATCCTCAACCTGCCACCCCCACATATTCAACAGTATGCGCTCCTAGTTTCCCTTAGAAATACTCATTTCACCATCTAGCAAGTTCTGACACTAAAGATGGTTCTACGGAACAAGGCACTACATGATTAGAGTTGCACTTGATTAGTTATGCTAACTGGATGAATTAAGGCTGCATCAAACAAGTGGACATACAAACCCTAATTCACTTCTAGAAAGAATATACATATTAAAACTGGAAAAGACATAAAATGTATGAAATATAATTTCTCATCTCATCACCACATGGTACTATTCACTTGCCATTCATGAGACTACACTAGTCATCATATTATCACAAGATATAAATCCTTTTAACAATATCACAGGGTATCAACCCTTATCAACATAAGAGGATTGCACCTCATTCAGGGCTCAACCATGCCCAAAGGTCATTAAGATCAGCATACTATCACATGATATAAATCCTTTTCACAATATCACAGGGTATCAACCCTTATCAACACAAGAGGATTACACCTCATTCAGGTCTCAACCATGCCCAAAGGTCTTTAAGATCATCATACTATTCCCTGTAAGATCATCATTATCTTTCCATGCCTTATAACAAGGCTCAATAACATCACTTACATATAATACGCCAAATCAACACAATATTGCATTAATGAACTAGGAGATATTCATAAACAATCATAGCAGGGTTATATTAACATTAAGAACATTCCTTTATTACATCAACATCTAAGGAATCTAGGTATGATTAACACTCATCGTATTCATAATGCACATGTTTATCATAAGAAATTATCAACCATGTGGCTATGATAACCACCAATTAGCACATTAAGGTTATGCTCATGTTAAGGAGGTTATTTCACCATCATTCCATCATATAAGAGTGTTAAAAATGAATACTCATCTTTATCTATTTGCATTAGAGTTAGGTTCAACATGATAAATTATATCAATGTTACTAATTAGTGCTTATTCCCAAACCCTTACTCACGACATCCCCATTGGATCATGGATGCATAAGGTGAAGCATTGCCATCACATTCCATACCATTCTCAAGTATGAACCCACACATAAATCAAGGTGTAACCATAAGGTTATAGCATACTAAGGTTTCAACAATAATAATAGAGTACTCCATGATTTTATTAGTCGTTCAAGGACTATTCATACCCAATTACCATCATTTAGTTATATAAAAGCTAGGTATAACAAGCTATACCTCGTTAGGGTTACATATCCACACAATATGGTCATCATCCCTTCTATTCATATGAGTGAATATGTAAGACTACCTTGTTAAGGGTAACCCTCCATTTGTTCCATCATCATTCAACCCATATCACCATACCACAATGTCACCCAGAACCATTGGATGTTTAAAAGGTAAGACCATTGGTTGTTTACATAAGTAAACACCTTGGCTAAACCACCAATGAATTCCTTGATTTGTTCTCTATAAAGAGTCACTATCTAACCCTAGACATCCCTTGATTAACAACACAAAAAGTTCCATTAAGAGTAGGGTAAAACCCACAATCAACTGTTCAGTTAAAACTAGCCATCCATTGTCAACAAGTAAGATCCTTAAGTTGATCATATAAAGGAAACCATCTAAATCACATTATTAGGACCAACATATTAAATTAGCCATCATTCCACTTTATTGGAGGAATAAACATTAGATCTTGACAATTGGGTCAAGTTCATATGTTAAAACCATCAATTACAGTATAGGTACGACCATTGCATCAAATGACCCAAGAAACCATTGGTCTAAGGCTTAATTGATGCCAAAACTACAATGATTAACTCAAAATAGGTTGTAGAGACCTGATACACCATCATTAGTGACCATTAAATCACCATAGGTTGTTAGATAAACACTATATTCATTAATCAACATCAAATATTAAGCTAATGTCATCATTGATTGATAACATCAGTAGCGTACTTAATGGTTGATCATTAAACTTCTTATTGATTAAAAACCAGACTTAAGGGGGTGAACATAGGTTGTCACCATCATCAGACACCTTTGATCTCAACCATAAGTTGTCATGAAGACAACACCATAGGGTTGTTGCAATGGTACCATCATTGGGTCATGGGTTTATAGAAGAAATCAACTTTAAACCCTAAAGTTGACCATTGGTTGATAGATGCTTAGCACCATAGGTTGTCAAACCAACCTGATCCAAGTCATATTATACCTTAGGAATAAAGTACACATGATGAAAGGTTCATCTAGAACTAAAATTAGTACAGGGAACATTATAAACATTGAAATCCAAGTCAAGCACAGCTTTTTAGTGCATGGATCATCATTTTCAAGCAAGAACATGAGCTAGCAAGCTTAGGGTAAGCAATAAATGTGGAGCAAGTTATAAAACTTGCCTCTAATGAGAAGATAAAATCTCACACATAATAAAACATGAGAGGGTAGGGTATAAAATCCAAACATAAGTTGTGAACTCGTCCATCTAGCACCTCTCTTCATCAAATGAGCAAACCCTAAGCATAAGGAGCAAGAAAGGTAGGGTTTTAGAGCTTTAGAGCAATTTCTACCATGGAAAAGTAAGGTCCCAACCAGGATAAAGCTAGGAGTAAGGATAAAAAAGAATTAAATGGTGGAAATAAGGGGATTCTTACTCTTTCATGTCAAGATCACTAGAAGGATGTTTTTTCAACCCTAAAAGGAAGTCAATTGCAACCCTAGATTCTTTTTCCAAGAAGGTCCCATCTTTCATCTTCCTTGGGTAGGAAATTCATAGAAGCACATAGGAAGGACACGGTTTGTAGAAGGAGGGAAGTGGTGGAGAGAAAATGGCTCGTTTTTGTGCTTAGGGATAAGTATATGAAACTTTAAGATAAAGAAAAAGAAAAAGTTGAAGTTCTAGTATCTTTCCAAGTGTCCATGACCTTAATTTATTAAGAATATACAAGAACAAACACAAGAAGCTCACCCACCATATTTATATACCTTCTTATCTTTAATTTGTCTAATTTCCCAACCAAAAAAATAATTCATTAGTTGATAGCTACTAAAGGTAGCTCATCCATGAAGGGGTAAACCCTAAAATACCCTTGGAGAAAATACCTTCAAACCAAGGTTTAAATAGGTGCCCCATGTCTCAAAAAGCTAAAGAATGATGATAGAATATCAAAGGAACATAATGCAAGTGATAAATTGCAAATAAAACCTCTCGGTTGGGTAAATTGTAGAAAAGTCCAAAATGTGCGTAAAATTGCATAACTTGCTCAACCAGTGTCCAAATTGGACCAAATTTGAAGCTTAAGCGTGTATTATGATTTAAAAGCATATCCCAAGGTTATATTATGGTTATATGGTTTCAATTATGGTAATTAATCTTATTCATCTCATTAAGTAAGTTTAGGGGCCTTACAACTATAAACCCCTAATAGGGATTTCGCCCCCGAAATCCAAGGTAAACAAAGATGGGTACTTCCTTTGCACCTCATCCTATTACATTCACAAGGTTACTTAAATAACATGGTGATGTCACATCATTCATACATATCTCATCTTGGGTTAACACAAAAACCCCACCTAAGAAGACATTCTCAATATGGAATGTAGAAACTTATTGTGTCATTTGTACAACTCTAGTAGTAATGTTCAACTTTAAATTTTGGCTATCATCCTATAATTATATCTTTTTTATCAACACATTACTCAAAATTCGTACTTTCTAGATTTTTACCAATCATGGCATGTGTCCCACACCATTCCTTGAATCATAAAAAAAGGCAATGTATCCATCCTTTTTTTTATACATTGACAGTAGAACTCTTGTTAGTTCTTTTTCAACATCAAAAGAAATGTTGACGTTGGCACCTGTCATTCCATACAAGGAAACATCATTCCTAGTCAACCTTGTTAGGGGTGAAACAAAAACACTATCTTCACCTTACTAGGATTTACACAACCTACTTAGAAGACATATCATGATCCCATAAATAAATTTAATCAACCCCATCTCACTCTTGTTCAACTTGTCTCATAGCTATTGCTGCTTCGGAAACCCTAAGGTTTTTGAAGAAATATTGATCATATTTTTTACAATATATGAAATACTTTGACATGTCATCATTCAAAGCTTGATATAACTTGTATGACATGACTGGAACACTCTGTTCCTCCTATTCATAAATTCCATTTGTACATTAGTTAGTCTAAAGGACATAACTCTAAACTCGTCATGGTCATGTGAATTATGTCATCCAATCTAACTCTTAAGTGTTGATATTTGATCATAAATTTATCTTAAAGGAACATGGTATCACATATCTATTGACCAACAAACCATCTATCCTTGATAGTGGTCTTGCCCAGCTATCACTGAACCATACACAACATTATAGAATCACTTTTGTTTTTACTTCCAAACAACATTTAGAGGGTCACCATCAACTCTGTCTCCCTCTCTTTAAGGGGGAGTAATACTTGATATGTTCATTTAGTAAACATCTCCAACCTTCACATACTTCCCATACTGTTGATACATCTTGGATACAGGGATTCATTACCTTGTTATCCACCTCATGTGCTATAAGGAACTAACATCCTTATCTCATCTACTTTTACCAACATAATCAAATATCAAGACATATAAGAGGAGTCTTCCTAATTATTGGAAGGCTCAAAAGAAAACTCATCACAAACTTTATGATCTTGGAACCATAGTCCAAGCAACCTTATGCTAATAAGATATCCACCCTCATGTTTGCAGCGAATCCATACGTACCAAGTGGTAATGATCCAGTTGAAAGTTGTGCCCTAGAAAGAAAAGACACAAAGGGAAACACACTTTCCACATCATAGCAACATAGTCCAAGGGTCACTAGAAAAAAGGTAAGCAATTCTATTTTCATTATGTAGGTTACAACTTCTTATGTATCATTTTACCCTTTTCATTTTGGGTTCCTTGCCATTAGCATAGGAATCATCATGATTAACCTATCTCATTACTCCTTCCTTGATTACTAGTTATCACACTTGGGTATGTTCTCTTATTTTATTATGTTTTTCAACCACCTATTAACAGGTAAATCATCATATTCCACATTTTCTTGAATAAACATGGACCATCTGCCTTAATTTCTTTCAAATGCCATGATTATTTTACATTAACACTTTCTTACACACATAGGTTGTTCTGAGATTAACTCAGGTTCCACCTTATTCCCTTGTCATTGTTCTCATTTATCTTCTCATTATATATTTATCATTGGAGTTCTCTCCATCTTATGTGGATTTCATACCTTGAATCACTTTATAAGCATAACTTATTTGTGTTTTACTTTATTAACTTCTTGAATCACATCTTCAAGAAATTCTCTTCTACTTATTTGTATTCAGATTTAGATTTCATGGTGTTGTATCTTTCTCTTATAGTTACCAAACATTCAAGTTTTGATAGATAATGATGCAATTCTCATCTTCTTTAAGGTAGGATAGAGATATTCATAACATGATTTCTTATTCATTATGCTCTTTAGATTGTCTCAAAATGACTACTTGATCAGAGTAATCAGAAAGATAACAATCTAAGAGTTCCATATTTACCTTTCTTTAATAATTGAATACCTGGCCAGGGCACCCAAATACTAAGATTAGGCAGTATGCATCATATTTTTATGTCATATTCCTAATTTTAACATCATCCTAGTCCTAAGTCCTAGTGTCAGTTAACCTAAAGATCTGATACCAACTTGTGAAAACATGTTACACTAAATGAGATAACTCAAAACATAAAGCACAATCGATCACTAATTAATCACATACCCAAAAATATGGGTAAATTAAAACCGATTTCAACGTCAACACCCACTCAGAAACATTTACATAAGAACCCAACATCTTTCTTTTATCCATACTATGCCAAGAATTTGATACAAATTGTTCTATCACCTTAGCCACAACATATATACAGGAGAACAATATTTGTATATGCCACACAAACAAGCATTAATATGCTAGCAGAAGTCTGATTCGCTTGAAACACCATATACAAAATATTCCTGCCCGGACCTAAGAGTACATGGATGACTCTAGGAAACACTAGAAATCTAATCAACTTTCTCATAGATTCATTACTATAGCTCCTCTTTGCTTCCACAGGTTTGTTTTCATCACTTCATATTACCTAAAAAGATGTGGCAAACCACAAGGGTGAGACCCATGTCCCAACAAGAGATATAACCTCCAACAACATTTATTGATTACAAAAGATTTAAAGTAATCAAATAGTTAAGTAATTTAATCAGATATAAAAATAAGCTCAGCAATACTGATGACTAACAAAATACATAAAGGAGCAGATAATAACTATCATAATTTGCCAGACTATCATCCTTTATCTTGTTGACAATATAAGAAATTCAGTATCATATGCATATCTAGCATCCTGAGCAAGTCTAGTAACATAGAATCTCTATCATTATGAATAAGTCTAGAACATAAGCATAGCTAACAACATGAGCACGTCCAATTGGTTGAACATATCAACATCATAAGAAGAGCTATCAACATAAGCACAACTATCTAAATAAGCATGATTAGCAGTATATGCATCTCTAGTTACAAAGTCATGGCTATCAATATTAAATATAGCTAGCTAGCATCATCTTAACCATCAGTGTCAGTATATTTGACAACGTAATCATGTTTACAACATGAGCATAACTACAACATAAGAATATCTATTATCTCTTATTGTACTATACATGATCTCAGTGAAAAGAAAGCAAACAAGGGTTATCATCCAATATGAAGCATTGTGTATAACCCTAAACAGATATACAACATGGCTATCTTACATATTTTATTATGTCCTGGGGAATTTAAATTGTACCATTCAAAGTCCAACTGACCCCTGCGAAGGGATATTCAATTCCGTACAAAATCTAGGAGTGCCAGTTTTCTAAGAACTCGTCCCCTCAGTCAGTACGAGTAAAAGGCAGTGACATATCAGTCAAAGTTGCCACCATAGTGACATATAGTCAAGCAGCCAACCACTAGTCCGCCCTTGGTACAACTTACGACACTAGAAACTAGGGTATTCAAACCCAATCAATGTGGTACAACTGCATCTGTCCTCTATTCACATCATGTTATAATCACTGAGACACGACCGTAGCTATTCTCAATCACATCAGATGTATGAGGCATGACCATAGCCAACCTCCACAATCTACATTATGGATGACAAGGATATATCCTCAACCTGCCACCCCCATATTCTCAACAGTATGCACTTTGAGTTTCCCTTAGGAATACTCATTTAACCATCCAGCAAGTTCTAACACTGAAGATGGTTCTACGACACAGGGCACTACATGATTATAGTTGTACTTGATTAGTTATGCCAATTGGGTGAATTAAGGTTGCATCAAACAAGTGGACATACAAACCCTAATTCACTTCTAGCAAGCATATAAGTATCAAAACTTGAAAAGATATAAAATATATGAAACATAATTTCTCATCTCATCATCACATGGTACTATTCACTTTCCATTCATGAGACTACACTAGTCATCATATTTTCACAAGATATAAATCCTTTTAACAATATCACACGGTATCAACCCTTATCACGATAAGAGGATTACACCTCATTCAGGGCTCAACCATGTCCAAAGGTCATTAAGACCATCATACTATCATAGGATATAAATCCTTTTCACAATATCACAGGGTATCAACCATTATCAACACAAGAGGATTACACCTCATTCAGGGCTCAACCATGCTCAAAGGTCATTAAGACCATCATATTATTCCCTACAAGATCATCATTATCTTTCCATGCCTTAAAACAAGGCTCACACATATAATACACCAGATCAACACAATATTGCATTAATGAACTAGGAGATATTCATGAACAATCATAGCAGGGTTATATTAACATTAAGAACATTCCTTTATTACATCAAAATGCAAGGAATCTAGGTATGATTAACACTCATCATATTTATAATGCACATGTTTAGCATAAGAAAGTATCAACCATGTGGATATGATAACCACCAATTAACACATTAAGGTTATGATCATGTTAAGGAGGTTATTCCACCATCATTCCATCATATAAGAATGTTAAACATGAATACTCATCTTTATCTATTTGCATTAGATTTATGTTCAACATGATAAATTATATCAATGTTACTAATCAACACTTATATCCAAACCCTAACTCACGGCATCCCCATTGAATCATGGATTCATAAAGTGAAGCATCACCATCACATTCCATACCATTCTCAAGTATGAACCCACACATGAATCAAGGTGTAAAGGTTTCAACAACAATAACATAGCACTCCATGATTGTATTAGTCATTCAAGGAATATTCATACCCAATTACCATCATTTAGTTATATTAAAGCTAGGTATAACATGCTATAACTCATTAGGGTTACATATACACACAATATGGTTATCATCCCTTCTATTCATATGAGTGAATAGGTAAGAATACCTTGTTAAGGGTAACCCTCCATTTGATCCATCATCATTCAACCCATATCACCATACCACAATGTCACCCAGAACCATTGGATGTTTAAAAGGTAAGACCATTGGTTGTTTCATAAGTAAACACCTTGGATAAACCACCTATGAAGTCCTTGATTTGTGCTCTATAAAGAGTCACCATCTAACCCTAGACATCCCTTGATTAACAACACAAAAAGTTTCATTAAGAGTAGGGTAAAACCCACAATCGACTATTCAGTTAAAACATGCCATCCATTGTCAACAAGTAAGCTCCTTAAGTTGATCATACAAAGGAAACCATCTAAATCACATTATTAGGACCAAAATATTACATTACCCATCGTTCCACTTTATTGGAGGAATAAATATTAGATCTTGACCATTCAGTCAATTTCATATGTTAAAACCATCAATTATAGTATAGGTCTTACCATTGCATCAAGTGACCCAAGAAACCATTAGTCTAAGGCCTAATTGATGCTACAACTACAATGATTAACTCAAAATAGGTTTTAGAGACCTGATCCACCATCATTAGTGACCATTAAATCACCATAGGTTGTTAGATCAACACTATGTTCATTAATCAACATCAAATATTAAGCTAATGTCATCATTGATTGATAACATCAGTACAGTACTTAATGGTTGATCATTAAACTTCTAATTGATCCAAAATCTGACCTAAGGGGATGACAATAGGTTGTCACCATCATCAAAAACCTTTGATCTCAACCATCATTTGTCATGAAGACAACACCATAGGGTTTTTGCAATGGTACCATCATCGGGTCATGGGTTTATAGATGAAATCAGCTTTAAACCCTAAAATTGACCATTGGTTGATAGGTGCTTAGCACCATAGGTTGTCAAACCAACCTGATCCTAGTAATATTATACATTAGTAATAATGTAAAAATGATCACAGGTTCATATAGAACTGAAATCAGAACAGGTAACATTATAAAAATCAAAATCCAAGTCAAGCATATCATTTTAGTGCATGGATCATCATTTTCAAGCAAGAACATGAGCTAGCAAGCTTATGGTAAGAAATAAACGTGGAGCAAGTTATAAAACTTGCCTCTAATGAGAATATAAACCCCCAAAAATAAGAAAACACTAGCAGGTAGGGTCGAAAATCCAATCATAAGTTGTGAACTCGTCCATCTAGCACATCTCTTCATCAAATGAGCAAACCCTAAGCATAAGGAGCAAGAAAGGTAGGGTTTTAGAGCTTTAGAACAATTTATACCATGGAACAGAAAGGTTCCTACCTGGAGAAATCTAGGAGGAAGCATAACAAATAAATAAACGGAGTAAAGAATGGGATTCTTACTCTTTTAGGTCAAGATCACTAGAAGGAAGCTTTTTCAACCCTAAATGGAAGTCAATTGCAACCCTAGATTCGTTTTCCATGAAGGTCCCCTCTTTATACTTCCTTGGATAGGAAATTCATAGAAGCACAGAGGGAGGATGTGTTTTGTAGAAGGAGGGAAGTGGTGGAGAGAAAATGGCTCGTTTTGTTTCTTAGGGATAAGTATATGAAACTTTAAGATAAAGAAAAAGAAAAGGTTGAAGTTCTAGTATCTTTCCAAGTGTCCATGGCCTTCATTTATTAAGAATATATAAGCACACACACAAGAAGCTCCCCCACCATATGTATAGACCAGGTTAGATTTCCTTTGTCGAATTTCCCAGCCAATCAAATAATTCTTTAGTTGATAGCTACGAAAGGTAGCTCATCCATGAAGGGGTAAACCCTAAAATACCCTTGGAGAAAATACCTTCAAACCAAGGTTTAAAGAGGTTCCCTGACGCAATTTTACTGTGCGCTGAAACGCAAGAGAACGCGTCGAAGTAAGATAGGCCTTGTGAGGCCCGAGTCGAACACAGGGATACTGGGAATTGTTGGAGACTCCTACTAACTATTTGCGATCATCTAGGATGAATAAAAATGGAGAGTTGTTGCGAAAATTTAAAAATAAAATTAAAATAAAACAAAACAAACGATCGATTAAATGTTGATTTAATCAATTCAAAAGGGTATCTTTAGGATTGCAGTTTCACTGCGGGTTTTCATTGTATTAGATTTTATATAATGCCTCAATTTTATCTCTCTATCCGGGTAGTGGCCTGAATACAGAATTGCCCACTGTCGTGGTGCAATTCACTACCTAAATCTAGGTCAATTCCACCGTCGTAGTAACCTATACCCTAAACTAGGTGCATTATGAACGATCTCTCAGTATCCACCATTAATTTTACACCACCTTGTTCAAGGGATTTGTCGATTAATGTGAATTCCGTCTCTTTTCAGCCGTTAATCCTTCTTTCAAAGTGATTAAGGGCATTAGGTTATTATTATGGTGATCAAGCATAACAATATATTGAGAAAACAAAATTATACCATGGATTTAAGAGGTAAAATATGAATTACTATTATAAAATTGTCATACAATGAATTCCCAGGCTACTCCCGGTCCTAAAGACGAAGGGGATTAGCCCCGCATGTTCATCTCAAGCAAGTTCATGGTAGAGATATGGGAAATCATATGAAAAATGTGAAATGAGAGGTGAAACCCCTGAACGGAGAAGAACCGGTTGATCCTTGGCGTCGAACACGTGCTCTCCCGCCTTTCGGTGGTGGAATTCGTCTTCTTCGGCATCCGGATAAACTGGTATGAGCTTCTGGCCTCCGTTCTCCTCTCTACTGCTCCTCGGTACTCGTGCAATGGCTAATGAGATCCTTCCCACATCTGGGCGGCCGTCATTAGGTATATCTCCCTCATTAGGTCGCTAATTAACCACGGCCGTCCAATTAAGATCATTCCAAAGCAAACGCATATCTTACGGTGTCGATACCATCGACGCGGGTCGATGGTATCGACCCAGTGTGGTAGCGGCCGCCCTTCTTTCCTTTCGTCTGAGTGTCTGATGTAGTCTCGATACCATCGACGTGGGTCGATGGTATCAACGAACCTATAGCGACGGTTTTGTCATTTTCTGTCGATGTAGCCTCCGTGCATCGATGGTATCGACTTGGTGTCGATACTATCGACTTCTTTCTCGCCAGCAACCTGATGGTAGCTCGATACCATTGACATCCCTGTCGATAGTATCGACTCTTTGCTAATACTCGCGGCTGGCAACCTGTGGTCCGGTCGATGGTATCGACAGAAGCAGATACTTGTTTTTCCTAAAATTCAAACACGAAACCTCATAAATTCACACAAATAATAATATTTTTACAATTAATGCTCAAAACGATGAAATAAAGGGGATTTGACATAAAATAGTAGCAAAGACCAAAGTGGATGAATTATGCAACATTAACCATAAAAATGACTAATATAAGCATAAAACACATATCAAACAGGTCTATAAATGCGACTCAAAATCATCGCATCAAACTCCCCTAAGCTTGAACATTGCTCGCCCTAGAGCAACTAATCCTTAGAATAGAATTGCTAATGTCAACTGAAGAACAACACACCACAACCAACATCCCATATGACTCCCACCGTACATTCACATACCGGCCCTTTCTAACCACAGAATGGTAATTACCCTGAAGGCGACAGTAATCATCCATAAAAGAAATTGACCTCAAAACTGATGAACACTATCACATAAGGCAGTTAACATAATAAAACTCGCCGGTTCAGACTTGGTGCATCTTGTGATCTCCTATACTACGTTGCTCTCCCTAACTACCATCTACATGGAAGCAGTTCTCCTGATATACCTTAGTGAGGAGAAATTCACGGTGGCCTACCAATCCGAGCAACGGGTGGATGAAGATGGGTGGTTCATGGAAGAAAGTGGAAGTATTATACAGTTTCAACATGCATAAAACAAAAATGTCCTAAATGATGCAAATTCACATGAAAAATGCCCTAATGCCTAAAATTGGGTGGAATGATGCATGTACTAACCATCCATCTCAAAACGAGATGGACATCTAATTAAGCTACATCATGTACTCAATTATCTTGAATTGCAGGTGATATTACGTTCCTTTCTCCTTCTTATTCTAATTGCTTCTAAATAACTCTTTTCTTTTCTTTTTTTCATTATGCAGATTTTTCTCTTTTTCTTTTTTTTCTTATTTTTCAAACCCTTATATCCATAATTAATAATGAATATTTTATTGGGCTTATTTTCCTTCATACTCAGAAATTTGCACTATTTAGAAGGTATGGAACAATTTAATTTACCATTGGAGAAAAATTGAGATACATGATATACTTTATGCATGAAAATTATGAATGCAACTACATGGAATGCACCTAAGGGTAATGTGCATGTATCACTATTCTAATTTTCTCTTTCTTTTTATGCAAAACATATGGAAATAGATTCAATGCAGGACCTATCTATATGAAATGCTGTCAAAGAAGTTAAAACTGTAAAGTACTTCCAATTCTTATGGTGGATTGTGAAAAGCAAAGAGGTGGAAAGATCACAAGACTAGATGACTGAACCTTAGAAAGATATTATGTGTCCCTCCTTACTGACCTGTGTAGTAGTTCAGAGGTTTCTCTCTCTTACATCCAATTAGAGTCTCATTGCCATTTGGTTAGTTTAGGCTCAAACAACCATTTCCATCCACTTTCATGAATCATTAGGAGTACAGTTGTGAAATTTTGTTTTAAAGTTGACAAAACCAATCATTTTCTAAGTTAAGTGATCAAGGTTAAACAAGACAAGCTTTCCAAACACACAAAAATTTTAAATTTCCCTTGATTTTCCCATGCACAATTAATGAGATGACACAAACTTTATGACATCCACGATTACACTAGATAGCATGTAGATCCTACAAAAACTAAAATTGCAAGAAACAAATAACAAGAACAAAAACAATAAAGTTAAAAACTAAAAGATAAAGATGTTCCATCTACCCCCCTAAGATTGAATTTGACTATGGCCTCATAGTCAAAAACAAACTTAAAGATTGGAACAGTGATACCGGATTACTCCTGTGGTGGAGGCGGGTACTGCGGCGCCGTGGGGTCCCAAGACGGGTACTGCCCCTGGAATGTCGGATCGTACTGGGGCATCGGTGGAGGCTATGGATACCCCCCCAAAATAATTCTGGCTCCAGTAATGATCGAAGAACGGCTGTTGTTGCACCTCCATCCTGTGCAACCTATCATGGATGTTCTGCTGATTCTCGAAAAGAAGGCGCTCATTCTCAAAAATTGCTTGCTGATTGACAAAGAGTCGGTTGGTAGTATCTTGAATACCGGCATAGGTGGCCGTGTGGCTATGCTGGGTCTGCTGGATGTCTTGCAGCATCGCGTACATGACCTGCATTGAATAGACATCCTCGCTCGGCTGTGAGGGCGGTGGTGGTGGAGGCGTAGGCTGTGATGATGAAGATGCACCCGGATGCATCCGAGGATGCTTCCGTGGTGCCACTCGTGCTTGAAGTGGTGTAAATGCCTCCTCTTCCTCCTCAGCCTCATCGTCATTTCCATCGTCGTCACCGTCGTTTCCACCTTCTTCATCGGAGTCAGCGATGGCTATGATTGGCCATCGAAAGTGTTGTGCCCCGTCGATGTTGAAGAGTGGATCGGGAAGTGCGCACTCCTGGTAGGCGTGGTTGACGTGGCAATGCGCATACGCTACGCCATCTCGAAGAAGTAGGAGATTGGACCAGTGTAGATGCTGCAAGTTCACCTTGCTTCTTGTAGAGAGAGGAGTCAGCTGCTCGAGATTCAACCCCAGGTAGATGGACAGCTTGGTGATAAGCCTGCCAAAGTGAATCGGGGCTTTCCTCGTACTCCTCTTCACTGCCAATACTCGTTGCAGAAAGAAGGCACCCCAATTGCATTCTTGTTTCTTTAGGAGTTTATACAGAAAGAATAGGTCCGACTCCTGAAATTTGCTGAGGGCCAGATCACCCCGAGCAAAAACTGTGGAACTGAGCATCCGGTGCAAGACCCGGACGAAAGGGTGCTCGAAATCGGCTACCGTGGCATTGTGGTAGCTCACCGACTTTCCTTGCGGCACTGTCACCAGCTCGGAGAAGATGGCGTCGTAGTCGGTGCGGTTGTCCAGTCGTCGGTAGTCATACTGCAAATGGTTCCAGTTGAAGATCCTGTTGAACTGCTTGAGCGTGAGGGTGTAGTCGTGGTTGTACAGCCAGAAAGACACCTGGCCCTTGACCCACTCACGATCGGTAGCTATTATGTCGTTGGGCACGACACAGACGTCCAGCGACGCCGTGAACTCTGCCACCAACTATTTGTACGTCGGCCAGTCGTTGAAGAACAGCTGACCATCAGCATGAAATTGCAACTCATAGAGCCTTTGCCCCGTGTGACGGGCTTGCCCCTATAGAACGTAGGCCAAGTTGTCCTCAAATCCGAGATCTCGGATGATCTCCTGGTCCACATACCGGGTGGGATCTAGCTTCCTCCGCATGATCTCCTCATAGATCTTTCGGACCTCCGAGGAAGGATGGATAAGTCGGGGACATGCGATCGACGATGGCGGTGGTGGCATGAATTCCGGGACGTCCATCAGATTCGCACACGAGGAGGAAGCTCCGACCACATGCACCATGTTTGCGATGAGAAATGGGGATCAGAAAAAGGGATCGGTGAAGATTGGAGAGTTTAATCTCCGCTCGATGAAGACCTTCACTCGGTGATGCTCGTCGTTGGGCTTGAACGGCTCAGGGGATCGCTCGGCACAAGAGAAGGAGATTGCTCTGAAAGCGTGATGTCAACTGATGCAATCACTCCCCTTAAATAGATGTGGTCGGCACCACTGTTGCCCCGTCGATACCATCGACGCGAGTCGATGGTATCGACACTTGTCGATGCTATCGGCCCCCTCGCTGGTATCGACGGTCGTCGATGGCTGGATCTTGAAACCCAGATCACTGACGTGTCGATACCATCGACATGGGTCGATGGTATCGACGCTGCACCCAGATCGACCGTCTTGATGCCACGATCGCCATTGATTTGTTCACGCGGATCGGTGACGTGGATGGTCGATACTATCGACGCTAGTCGATAGTATCGACTCGCTGATTAGGGCGAATCCTCGCGAAGCCTGGCCGCCGCCATCTTGACATGAAGGTGTCGATACCATCGACACTCCCGTTGATGGTATCGACTTTCCTGAGTCGATTTCCTCATTAAATCTCCAGAGATCTCAATGGTATCGACTGGCATCTCGATACCATCGACCTTGTATTTACGATTTTCCTGTAGGTATGTCGATACCATCGACGAGGACGTCGATGGTATCGACGCAGTGCGATTCTTGCAGTCATCAACTTGTACCATGGTCGATACCATCGACCAGTGTGTCGATGGTATCGACTCTGCCTCAGCCTGCACAAAGAACAAACCGATCACGGTATCTTTTTTACACTAAAAATTAAACCAAAACAAATCAACCTACGAATGTACATGAACTAAACTAAGGTACCGATGGTTGGGTTGCCTCCCAACAAGCGCCCTTATTTAACATCTTAGGCTAGATGACTTTTGGGCACCTCATGCATCCGGAAGTGAAATGAGTTTGACCTCATTCACCTTCCTATTGTAATTTTCACCAAAGTAGAGCTTCAATAGTTGTCCATTCACCAAAAATGTGGTCTCACCATCACGCACCAAGATTGCGCCATGTGGTTTGACCTCTTCTACCACTAACGGCCCACTCCACCGGGATTTGAGCTTCCCGGGATGCAATTTCACTTGTGAATTGAACAGCAATACACTATCTACTTTCTTGAACGTGCGCAACTGGATGTGGCGATCGTGGATTAACTTGGTGCGCTCCTTGTATATCCGCGAGTTCTCGTATGTCGTCATCCGCAGCTCATCCAACTCATTCAATTCAAGCAATCTCTTTCTCCCCGCTCCATCATAACTCAAGTTGAGCCTTCTAAGCGCCCAATGTGCTTTGTGCTCTAACTCTACCGGTAAGTGACAAGCCCGACCATACGCTAACCTAAAAGGAGTGGTGCCTATAGGTGTTTTGTAAGCCATCCTGTACGCCCATAATGCATCTGGTAGTAGGGCACTCCAATTCTTCCTCGTGGACGCCACCGTACGCTCCAAAATCTTCTTAATTTCGTGATTAGAGACCTCCACCTGTCCTTGAGTCTACGGGTGATATGGGGTACCTATGTTGTGTTTGACCCCATATTTATTCAACAATGTCGAGAACTTCTGATTCCTAAAATGCGTACCCCCATCACTGATGATCATTTGGGGCACTCCAAACCTGCAGAAAATGTTTTCTTTCACAAACCTGCACACTACAGTGGAATCGTTAGTCCTTGTGGGTATTGCTTCTACCCACTTCGACACGTAATCAACTGCTAAAAGAAGATATAAATTTTAATTTGAGGACACAAAGGGTCCCATGAAATCTATGCCCCACAGATCAAATACCTCCACTTCTTGGAACACATTTAGGGGCATCTCCTGTCTCTTTGAAATATTACCTGCTCGTTGGCAGGAATCACATTGCCTTACAAACTCGTAGGCATCTCGGAACAAGGTTGGCCAATAAAGGCCACTCTCCAGAACTTTAGCTGTCGTACGAGAGCTCGCATGGTGTCCTCCCGTAGGTAGTGCATGGCAATGACGGAGAATGCTCTCGTACTCCACCTCAGGCACACACCTGCGTAAGATACCATCCCTGCATTGCTTAAGAAGAATCGGGTCATCCCAAAAATAATATCGTAAAGAATGGAAAAATCTTTTCTTCTCTTGATATGACCAATCTTCTAGGATGATCCCGCAAGCCAAATAATTCACAATCTCAGCGAACCAAAGGTCTTTAGAATTAACTTTTAAAATTTGTTCATCTGGAAATGTCTCGGTTATGGGTATATGTAAATCTTTTTCATCCACCCTCTCTAACCTAGACAGATGATCTGCCACGACATTTTCAACCCCAGCTTTATCCTTGATTTCGATGTCAAATTCTTGTAAGAGCAAAATCTACCTAATTAATCTAGGCTTTGCGTCTTTTTTCTCCATTAAATATTTAATTGCGGCATGGTCAGTCCAAACGACTACTTTAGATCCAACTAAATATTGTCAAAATTTTTCAAAAGCGAAAACAACGGCGAGTAATTCTTTTTTCGTAGTTGTATAATTTAATTGGGTGTCATTCAAAGTCTTTGAAGTGTAGAAAATCACGGCGGGTTTATTGTCCACCCGCTGCCCCAACACGGCTCCTACCGTAAAATCAGAAGCATCACACATGAGTTCGAACGGTTTAGTCCAATTCGGTGTTTGAACAACTGGCGCATAAATCAGTTTCTCCTTCAACACGTCGAACGCATGTAGACATTTGTCATTGAAATCAAATACAGCGTCTTTCTCAAGCAGTTCGGATAGAGGTTTCGCGATTTTTGAAAAATCTTTTATAAACCGACGATAAAATCCGGCATGTCCCAAGAAACTCCTTACCCCTTTTACAGAATTTGGTGGGGGCAATTTGGAAATAACATCAATTTTTACTGGATCCACCTCTAAACCTTTGCTAGACACCTTGTGTCCTAGCACTATCCCCTCAGTCACCATCATGTGACATTTTTCCCAGTTGAGGACCAAATGTGTGTCCTCGCAGCATTGTAAAACTTTGTCCAGATTATAGAGACATTTGTCAAACGATGCACCATACACCGAAAAGTCATCCATAAATACCTCAAGACAGCGTTCTACCATGTCAGAAAAGATAGTGAGCATACAACGTTGAAAAGTCACAGGTGCATTGCATAAACCAAAAGGCATTCGGCGATACGCGAAAGTCCCATAGGGACAAGTGAAAGTAGATTTCTCTTGGTCCAAAGGATCAATTGAAATCTGGTTGTACCCTGAGTACCCGTCAAGAAAACAAAAGTGTGATCGGCCGGCAAGATGCTCTAGAATTTGATCGATAAAAGGTAAAGGAAAGTGATCCTTTAGCGTAGCGGCATTCATACGGAGGTAATCAATACAAACTCTCCACCCGGTTACCAATCGGATGGTGACAGGTTCATTTAAAATATTTCGGGTGATAGTAATTCCCCCCCTTTTAGGGACTACCTGTGTGGGACTCACCCATGTCGAGTCTGATATTGCGTAAATGATACATGCAGCAAGAAGTTTAATAAACTCCTTCTTCACAACCTCCATCATTCTTGGATTGAGACGTCATTGAGGTTGGATCACGGGCTTGGCTCCCTCCTCGAGCCGAATCTTATGCTGACACAATGTAGGGGAAATCCCCTTGATATCTACAACGGACCACCCAAAAGCTCCCCGGTGGTTCTTCAGCACTATCAACAATTGTTCCTCCTCATCCGCACTCAAATAAGCAGAAATGATCACAGGTAACTTGTCTTCCTCAACTAGAAAGACATATTTGAGATGCGGTGGCAGCGGCTTTAATTCTAACTCCGACGGACTGATCAGAGATGATTGAAGCGGCGGGGGAAGTTCACCTAAATCTTCATAATGCCTCCCATAGAAGCATGGAAGCATCTGAAGCATTTTGGCGCACTCCTTGAGTGATTTGTTGCGCATCCAATCATGTGTAATATTTACCAAGCAAGCCTCCAATGGTAATTCAGGATATGCATCAAAAACAGAAATTGTAATAACATCATCTTCCATAGAAGGTGGAATGTCCTCATCCTCATCATTAGGGAACCCTACAGCTTTACACAGAGATACTACCTTGGTTTGTTCCATGATGTCCACAGCCAAAGTTCCATTGTCCACTTTGCTCATCATATGAGCCATGTCAAGAAATGGCTTCCCAAGACAGAGTGAAATATTATTATCCAGATGTTTTACCACATGGCATTGTTCCTTTGTTTAGACGACACAGTACTAGAGGGTATGACCATCTCAAATCGGTCATCAACTATACCCAAGGTCAAATGACCTCTCCCCATCTCTAAAATCATGTCAGTTGTAGCTTGGAAAGGACGTCCAAGTAATAGCTCATTTCCATGTTCATCCTGCATCTCCATGACTAAAACATCTGCTGGAAAAACAAATCTGTCCACTTTCACTAACACATCTTCACAGATTCCATATGTCTTTACCACCGAGTTGTTTGCCAATTGAATAGTCATGTTGCTTGGCCGTGATTCCTTCAATCCCAGCTTTTTGAATGTAGAAAGGGGCATCAAGTTGATGCTTGCCCCTGAGTCACATAATGCTTCACCAAATTTGACTTTTCCAATATAACAAGAAATTTTAAAGCAGCCTGGATCTTGCCTCTTTAGCAGGAAAGTGTCCATGATGAAGGCACTCACTTGCTCCTTGAGCACGACAACCTCTGTATCCAAAATTTTCCTCTTCTTAGTAATGATGTCCTTTAAAAATTTTCCGTAAGACGGGATTTTCTCAATGGCTTCCAATAGAGGGATATTGACTGAAAGCTTCCTGAAACTGTCTAAGAACTTCTTAAATTGTGCATCTACCTTCCTTGCCTTAGCACTGTTTGGATACGGGACCGGGACCGCTTGTGCCCTTTAATGAGGTGGCACATAGGGTGTCCTTTTCTGAGGTTCCTCCTCTTCCACATGTTCTTCAGTATCATCCACGGCTGTGTCATCAACATGCCCTGTAACTGGTGCGGGAAACTCCTCATTGGCTTCACCTTCTACTTTAGCTTGTGGTGTGCTTATCGCCTTGGCCCTTGGATTTAACAATTTCTTGCCGCTTCTTAGTAAGATGCCCTTTGCCTGCTGGTTTCCCCCTGGAAAATTGGTGTTTCCCGGAAAACCTGGATGTGTCGGTTTCTTCAAACTAGCTATCTTTGTTGCCATTTGTGCCATAGATGTCTCAATGGTCCTCATTTGCGCCCCATGGCTCTACAGTGTTTGCCCAAACTGATTCATAAACTCCCCTTGCTGTTTAATTTGCTGGCCGAACGTAGTCATGAGTTCTTGATTTTGCTTTATCACCTGATTGAGCAGCTCTGTGCTCTTATCCTCTGCTACTGGCTGGAGTTTGGCATCCGGATCCTGCAAAAAATTGTTTGGATCCTTCCACGAGAACTTCTTGTCTTTTCTCCATGAATAATCGTTATTCTTGTAACCTTGTTGTTGTCTCATGAATTTAACTTGAGCCTCATCCTTGGACTCATTATCCTCTTTTTCTAGCAGTTTCTTTGCGAGAAGATCCATCTTCTCATTCAGCTCCTTCATATCTTTTGATTCACCTACCACTCGAACTTGTTCCACGGTGCCTCTTTCTCTTTCACCCCATGATTGCTTCCTAGCCATGTTCTTTAATATCTCCCAACACCTGGTGTCCGTGTTGTTCAAAAAGAATCCTGACCCAGCTGAATCAAGGTTGCTCCTATCATGCTCAGAGAGAGAAAAATAGAAGATCTTTACCTGTGTTTCTTTATCCAGCCCGTGATGCAGGCACCGTCTCAGCATGACCTAAAACCTCTCCCAGGTCTCAGAATATGTCTCACCTGCATGTTGGGTAAAGTTATGGATCTTCCTGATTATGTCATTGGTCTTCTCAGGAGGAAAGAACCTCTCAAAGAAAACTTCCACCATATGGTCCCAGGATTCCACAAACTCATCATCTAAATTGTGTAGCCATTCTCACGCGGCTCCTGCCAATGAACTCGGGAAAAGCTTAAGATAAAGTGCATCCTGTGGAAACCTGTCGATTTTAACCATGTCACAGTTCTCAACGAACTGACTTATGTGCGCGACGGGGTCCTCATTCTTGAGCCCATGAAAAGCATTGGATGTCACCATATTTATCAAAGTCGGATCAATCTTATATGTAGGTATGTTGATTGCTTGTTTCTTTATAGGCCCTTTTGAAGCGGATGCAGAAGAAGCCTTTATCTTCTCCCATATAGTATGTGGCTCGGCCATCTGTTCTTGTTCGAGTTTGGAATCGACTTCCTCTTGCTACTCTTGCTCGTAGTAATTCTCGTCGTCAGGTCCCGACAGCGGAACCTCGGGTGCGCGATCCGCGTAGTCAGTACTACGTGTCTGCACCATGCACAGTACCTGAAATGGGAAAATTTGAGTTCAGTATAGTGCTTTGATGAGTATAAAAATTATAGAACAATTTAAAAATATTTGAAGTTATTTCAAAATAATAATAAAAATTGGGGCCTAGAGTGGCCGCTTGTAGCACTCAAAGTGCCAACAATTCGCCGTATCCCCGGCAACAGCGCCAAAAACTTGACGCAATTTTACTGTGCGCTGAAACGCAAGAGAACGCGTCGAAGTAAGATAGGCCTTGTGAGGCCCGAGTCGAACACAGGGATACTGGGAATTGTTGGAGACTCCTACTAACTATTTGCGATCAGCTAGGCTGAAAAAAAATGGAGAGTTTTTGTGAAAATTTAAAAAGAAAATTAAAATAAAACAAAACAAACGATCGATTAAATGTTGATTTAATCAATTCAAAAGGGTATCTTTAGGATTGCGGTTTCACTGCGGGTTTTCATTGTATTAGATTTTATATAATGCCTCAATTTTATCTCTCTATCCGGGTAGTGGCCTGAATACAGAATTGCCCACTGTCGTGGTGCAATTCACTACCTAAATCTAGGTCGGTTCCACCGTCGTAGTAACCTATACCCTAAACTAGGTGCATTATGAACGATCTCTCAGTATCCACCATTAATTTTACACCACCTTGTTCAAGGGATTTGTCGATTAATGTAAATTCCGTCTCTTTTCAGCCGTTAATCCTTCTTTCAAAGTGATTAAGGGAATTAGGTTATTATTATGGTGATCAAGCATAACAATATATTGAGAAAACAAAATTATACCACAGATTTAAGAGATAAAATATGAATTACTATTATAAAATTGTCATACAATGAATTCCCGGGCTACTCCCGGTCCTAAAGACGAAGGGGATTAGCCCCGCATGTTCATCTCAAGCAAGTACATGGTAGAGATATGGGAAATCATATGAAAAATGTGAAATGAGAGGTGAAACCCCTGAACGGAGAAGAACTGGTTGATCCTTGGCGTAGAACACGTGCTCTCCCGCCTTTCGGTGGTGGAATCTGTCTTCTTCGGTGTCTGGATAAATTGGTATGAGCTTCTGGTCTCCGTTCTCCTCTCTACTACTCTTCGGTACTCATGCAATGGCTAATAAGATCCTTCCCACATCTGGGCATCCGTCATTAGGTATATCTCCCTCATTAGGTCGCTAATTAACCACGACCGTCCGATTAAGATCATTCCAAAGCAAACGCATATCTTACGTTGTCGATACCATCGACGTGAGTCGATGGTATCGACCCAGTGTGGTAGCGGCCGCCCTTCTTTCCTTTCGTCTGAGCGCCTGATGTAGTCTCGATACCATCGACGTGGGTCGATGGTATCGACGAACATGTAGCGATGGTTTTGTAATTTTCTGTCGTTGTAGCCTCCGTGCGTCGATGGTATTGACTTGGTGTTGATACTATCGACTGCTTTCACGCCAGCAACCTGATGGTAGCTCGATACCATCGACATCCCTGTCGATAGTATCGACTCTTTGCTGATACTCGCGGTTGGCAACCTGTGGTCCATTCGATGGTATTGACTTCCGTCGATGGTATCGACGAAAGCAGATACTTGTTTTTCCTATAATTCAAACACGAAACCTCATAAATTCACACAAATAATAATATTTTGACAATTAATGCTCAAAATGATGAAATAAAGGGGATTTTACATAAAATAGTAGCAAAGACCAAAGTGGATGAATTATGCAACATTAACCATAAAAATGACTAATAAAAGCATAAAACACATATCAAACAGGTCTATAAATGCGACTCAAAATCATCGCATCATTCCCCATGTCTAAAAATGATAAAGAATGATGATATAATATACAAGGAACATAATTCAAGTGATAAATTGCAAAGAAAACCTCTCAACTGGGTAAATTATAGAAAAGTCCAAAATGTGTATAAAATCGCATAACTTGCTCAACCAGTGTCCAAATTGGACCAAATTTGAAACTTAAGCTTGTATTATGATTTCAAATCATATCACAAGGTTATATTAGGGTTATTAGCATTAAATTATAGTAATTAATATTATTTAACTCATTAAGAAAGTTTAGGGGCCTTACAACTATAAACCGCTAATAGGGATTTCGCCCCCGAAATCCAAGGTAAACAAAGATGGGTACTTCCTTTGCACCTCATACTATTACCTTCACATGGTTACTTATATATCATGGTGATGTAACATCATTCATAAATATCTCATCTTGGGTTAACACAAAAAACCCCACCTAAGAAGACATTCTCAATATGGAATGTAGAAACTTATTGTGTCATCTGTACAACTCTAGTAGCAATGTTCAACTTTAAATTCTAGCTATCATCCTAATATTATATCTATTGTATCAATCCATTAATCAAAAGTCATACTTTCTATCTTTTTACCAATCAAGGCATGTGTCCCATACCATTCCTTGAAGCATAAAAAAGGCAATGTATCCATCCCTTTTTTTATACACTGACACTAGAACTCTTGTCAATTCTTTTTCAGCATCAAAAGAAATGCTGACGTTGGCACCTGTCATTCCATACAAGGAAACATCATTCCTAGTCAACCTTGTTAGGGGTGAAACAACAACACTATCTTCACCTTACTAGGATTTACACAACCTACTTAGAAGACATATCATGATCCCATAAATAAATTTAATCAACCCCATCTCACTCTTGTTCAACTTGTCTCATAGATAATGCTGCTTCGGCAACCCTAAGGTTTTTGAAGAAATATTGATCATATTTTTGACCATATTTGAAATACTTTGACATGTCATCATTCAAAGCTTGATATAACGTATATGACATGACTGGAACACTCCGTTCCTCCTATTCATAAATTCTACTTGTACATTGGTTAGTCGAAAGGACATAACTCTAAACTCATCATGGTCATGTGAATTATGTCATCCAATCTAACTCTTATGCATTGATATTTGATCATAAGTTTATCTTAAAGGAACACAGTATCACATATCTATTGACCAACAAATCATCTATCCTTGATAGTGGTCTTGTACAACTATCACTGAACCATACACAACATTATAGAATCACTTTTGTTTTTCCTTCCAAACAACATTTTGAGGGTCATCATCAACTCTCTCTCCCTATCTTTAAGGGGGAGGAATACTTTATATGTTCATTTAGTAAACATCTTCAACCTTCACATACTTCCCATATTGTTGATACATCTTGGATACTAGGATTCATTACCTTGGTATCCACCTCATGTGCTATAAGGAACTTGTAACGACCCCACTTCCTGGTAACCCCCAATTAAGGGACACCAAGAGGTTAGAGGTGTTATCACAAAATAGGATTAGTTGTTTTGCAAATAATCAACAATAATTAATAAATTTTACAACAACTAAGCTTTAAAATGGAATAAAATTTTTCTTTTCTCATACCTTGCAAAATATAGGAGTTGAGGGTCTTTACCTCATATAACATCTATCTATCTAAAATACTCCATTCTTTATTAAGATTTATTTCATCATTGTCACTTTAAAGTAATATCCATTTTCTTGATAAACCTAAAACGTCGACAAACAAAATGACGGTCAGTATAACGAATTATACTGGTATGTGGGGGAACCAATAATCGTGCATTTAATTGTAACAAAATATTGCAAGCAATTAGGATTAACAAAACAAACTTTACATTTTAAACACGACTACTCAATCCTTACATACCCTAGCCTCTGTGCTATCCCTACAGTGGACATGGATACTACCTCTCATATGATAGATCCCAACTAATCTCCATGATACTACCTCATAAGTAGATCAATACTTAGGGTTTTGGAGTCGCATGGCCCTACCCAAAGGTAGTCCAATCCCTGACTCATGATAACATGATGTCCCTACCTCGAGGGTAGACCATGTACTAGGTCATCCTTTTCATCATTAACAAAGCTACAGAGAATAACATGTAACCCTATTTTTTTATTAAAGGCACCATTAACCATTAATTAAGTTCATTAAGCCTCTTTTACATTAAAGCTACTATTTTTGTCCTTTTAATCCATGACAAGATCATTATATGCATTTATCATCAATTCAAAGTTCATTATAGTCTAATCTCATATGAACTTGATTTGCCATAATTCTACCTTTTATTCATGAGAAACCCCTAATTACTACATTTAGGGTTTTTATCCATAATTAGGAACTTTAATGCTCGAAATAGATTAGAACCATCATATAACAACATATTTTCACATTTTTCAAATTAAATAGGATCTTTTCCCCTTTACTCTAATTTAGGGTTTCTAAGTGCTTAATCATACACATATCATTAAAAATCCTAAATTATGCATGAAAGCATCTAAATCATGTTCAAGTTCATTATTAACTATTCAACAAGTTACATTTACTCAACTTCATCAATTATGTATCATGAACTTAACCATATTGTTTGATTAGGGTTTCTAATCAAATCCATAAGCACCTTTCATTATATTCTCTCACCAATTTTATTGTATTCCTCACATTTTTCTGAGTAAGATTCATATATTATTTATCCTCATATGATCATCCTACTAATTACTAGGATTTTTACCATTTAAAGCCATCCTGGCCAATCCCATTCTAACACGTCAGCAACTAATGCATAAATCTGGGTGACACTCAATTAGTGGTTAAATACCACCTTGCCCTTACTTGTTACATGTAATGACCATGGGCACTCTGGTCTTTTTTTTTATTATCCCTAATCTCCCGACGGAGGCTGGGTTGGCTCCCTGTGATCTACCATGACGCCTATGGCTCCCCCGCTCTCCCTCCGTGGCTCCTAGGTTTCAAGGTGGGTGGAGATGGGGCGGCCCTATTGGCCCTCGCCGGCCCTAGCCAGACCAGGCTATGACTAGCGGTGGTCACAGACCAACTAGTGGCTACATCCCTAAGTTTCTACAACATGGAACTAACCGCAAGGAGGAGGCTTCATACCTACGGGTGGGAAGCTTTGCGTTGTTGTACGCAGCAGCGACCAGGTCAGGCGGACTCTGTTACTCGTGCTTAAGTGCAGCGAACAAGAAAGTAGGGAAGAACTCCCTCGTCCTTGCTTCCTCCCACAGAGCATGGTACTACTGTCGAGATGATCGTCGATGCCTGCTCCTTACTTCTCTTCGCAGGATATCGTAGATACGCCATGGACAGTATGATCCCTAATGGAAATGAGACCTTCCATGATATCTTTCATGGTTTCCCATGAACCCTAGGGAATGTAGGAAGAGAGAGATGGGGATGGAGGGACAAGAGTATCTTGTGAAAGAGCCTGCTCTCAGACTTATATATATATATACTCTCATGGAAACCATCGGTTGCTCTAGCACCTTCTGGAAAACCTTTGTAACTTCCTCTCATCGTTCTTTTGCCCCTTGGTTAAATATACATGTGTATGTACACACTTTCTAAAAGCCTTTTCTTTTCTTGTACCATAAGTCTCCTTTCACTTGTGATAAAGAAGGAAACTTATCCTCGGGCATTCACGGTTGTGGAAGGACAGTATTAATTCCTTTCCATCTATTTCAATATATATATATTTATATATATAAAAATATCCACCTCCTCATTCTTCACCAATTTGTGGGATTTTATAAGGTTTAATCTTATTAAAGAAATTCTCATTGCTTTATGGGTCATCCTTTATTCTCAAATTTTAAAGGAAGTCTATAAAGACTTAATCTACCATTGAACAAAGTTTGAGTCCAAAAAGAGAAAGGAAAACCCCTTTTTCTTCATATGCAAATCAAAGACTTACAAGGCATATTTCATGCATTAAGATATATATATTTTCTCTTTTCTATATTCCCTTGGGACTCCTTGGATCCCAAGAAATTCTATTATTTTCGAAATTCCTATTTAAGGATACTCATTATCCTTCTAGATGCATATATGTCCATTATTTCTCATTATCTTGTTTATTTCCTATTAAAATATCTCCTTTTGAGTATTTCTCTTTATTTATCTTTTATTTTCCTCCTTGGCATTCCTTTTAACATTAGGAATCCTTTGGATACGAAAATCCATCAAGGATAACTTAATTACACCTCTTTTCACTTGTTTTCCACATTTTACCATTGTTTTCAATTTCTTTCTTAATAAAGAATTACTAAATTAATATTTTCTTTTCTTATTACCTTTTCTTTGGAACTTTGGACTCCTTGGATCCCAAGGAACCCATGAGGCACGAAATCCACCTTTGTATTATATATTTTTGCCTTCTAGAGGTTTCTACCTCATTCTTTTCTCCATTTATTCAATTATTCATTTAACAATTGAATTTCCTATCTTTATTTCCTTGTTATTGGGCCCAATAGCCAATAAGCCCACAACACAATCATCAAGGCTATTATAAACGAAATTCATTTATTCAAAACAAATTATATCATTATTTGTTCAAATATCTTTAATATGAAAAATTACATTTCTCACCAAACGAACCCAAAAATTGGGCTTGTAACATCCTTCCCCTCTTATAGGAATTTTGTCCTCAAAATTCCATCACGCAAACAAACAATTCAGGATAAGACCTTTCCATGTCCATCATTGGCCCCTATGTGGCTTTACCTTATCCATGGCACTTCCAAAGAACCTTTATCATCACATATTCCTATCTCTGAGTTCTTTCACCCTGGCGTCTATAAATTGCACAGGCAACTCAGGTCATTTCAGCCTCCCTTGGGGCTCACTAGGTTCACTATTTCGCACATGGTCTGGGTACCTCACATAGTGCTCTAAATTGGACACCTAGAACTCATTACACATTACTTTATCCTGAGGGGTAAGATCAAGCATAACCTTCTCCACCAAACCATCTCAAAAGAACCCATGCATCGGAGAATTAGCTCTCTTAGTTATAACTTAGAGGGGTCGGATTTTTCATGTCACATATTCCCCCATAGTGAATTGCATGTCAGTCCACTTTGCATCAACTTACGACTCATGTCATTCTTGGGCTCCTTTCAGCCATCATGCGATCAAAGAGACTTTATCTGCACTCACTGTGGTCCTTTTCTGACCTTCGTGAGGTCCCTTCACCAACATCACCTTAATGAAGTGGTGACCGACACAACCTCCCTTACATAGCTCCTTCATATCCCGATACTGGCTATGGTGGTTATCATCACAACATTCATAGGACAAGAACTGTCTCTAACTATCACCCGGAACAAGCACATATGCTCTCATCAAACCCTTTAGTCTGGATCATACTAACCATTAGTTAGGGGTGACAAACTGTACTAACATAGGGTTGTACATGTCTCTACTTCCACCTCATAGAAGTGAACCTTTTGGTTATACTCAATAACTTTTGTACTCACCTCATGGTGTAGTTGAACCATTTCTCTCATATGTAGTTCAACCTGATCTGTCCCTTGACAGTAATCTTTCTTTCTCATGTCATCTAGGTAAGGCGGTCTACCATAACCCATATTGCATCTCGACCTTCCTTGGTCCAGGGGAGACTTACTACATCCATAGTGATGAACTCCCTTTCTCTTTTGGGAACTCTTTATCCTTTATATCCATGCACTGGGTTACTGGTGTTCGTCCTTCACCCTCAGCTTGCATGGCCATATACCACATGCAACATTATCTTAGGTATCTAAAGTACTACTGTCACTTATCATCTTCATAGTACAGTGTATGGTGATCTTAAAATCATAATCTCATGTATGTCATTATTCCTCAAGATCAATACCTCAAAAACCCTAAACCATTCTAGTCAGGGTTTGATCACCTTCTTTTCCAAAGAAGTGCATTTTAGCCTCTACAACCATCCTTTCATTATATCAAGGCCTAGGTTGGCTAACAAAACAACCATTAACTTGTTCAACCGATCTCATTACATCTGAGTATTAGCCAGACATATCTCCTTTCTAAACTTAGGGTTAGCCTAACAACCTCTTCTAGCCAAACTAGTCATATATATCTCAACCAGAGCATCCATTACCACTTCACATCCTTACGTATTAGGTAACATTGAAGACATACACTTCCATGTATTTCACTTATCCTCTCAAACTCGAACTCTAAGTCTATCTTCATCAAGAAAACTCTAAGCTCATTCCTTTGGTTTTCGAACTCAACCTTGTATAACTCATAGATCATGCTAAAAATATCCTTATAAGGTGACTACCTCATTCCTCTTAGTGCTTGCAAACCATCCACGTGTCATTCACTTTACTTGGGTATGTTATCTTCTCTGTCCCCATATCTCGTGGCAACGTTCCAACCCACATCATCTTTATCCTTGGTGTATGGCATGCGTATTGTCCTATCTCTCACTCCCAAAACAAGAGGAAATAAGCATTTGGTTGCAGTGCCAATTACAGAGTTCTTCATGTTCCAAGAGTAGAGATGGTACATCCCACCTTCCCAGTACACCTTTAAATCTAAGTTGAAATGTTCCGTTTATGCCTCTCTATTACTATCATCTTGATATCACAGTTACCTCCATGGAAAACTAGTTTCGAACCTACTTGGGTCACCACACCATCCTTGGTCATCTCCTCTAAGTCTATAGGGTTCTGGAACTTTTAGGGTCATCCCTCTTCCCTTATGCATCCAGAGAGTGCCCTACTCATCTACCCTTTGGGTCCCATGAGTTCATGAAGGTGATCAATCTCCTAACCCATGGCCCTCATACAATTATAGTTGTTACCTCCCAACCCAATGGTCATGCACAACTAGGGAATCAGGCCACTCCTACTTCCATCGGTCTTATCCCCACCTGACCCTAGGATAGACTTATGATTCTATTATAGTACATGTTCAACTTTAGAACCTAACCCAAGCCTTCATCATCTCTTTCTACATTCAAGGGTTGTCTTTCATCCTTTCATAGGGGTCATGGTGGCCTGCCTACCTTGGTCAGGCCCCATACCGGTTATCTCCATGGTAACACATCCTCATGTACTTAGAGATGGATATCTATGGGTCTACAGGTTCATTCTCATACCATGTACTTTTCACTTAGCTTCTCAAGATCCTATGAGACCTCTTTAGGTTTCCTCAAAACCCACAAAACTGATATACACCCTACCAAAGGGTCCCTCTCCCAGGATGGGAGGAAAACTTCACCTTGATAACAAAGGTCACAAACATCCTTATGTCTAGGGTTTACAACCATATGAGCATGCTTGACCATAGAAAGCCATTAAGGCACAAGCGGACCACCTGCTAAACCATGCTAGGTCAAACTTATACTCGTCCTCAACATTGGGTCAATATTATACCTTCCCATGTCATCAACTTCGTTTTAAGGGGTTCATCATGCCTTCGACTTAAGGAGTTTCCCTTTTTCCTCTATACATGTACCATGCTCGAAACTATAGCAACTTAATTCTCTTTATGAGATCAGGTACACTACTTCCCCTCTTAGGCCTAGGAACCCTAGGTTCACTTTTGGGTATCCAACTGCATGTTCAACCTCTTAACCACAAATCAAGCATCTCTAAGGTATGTCATGCACTTCCTGTCATCCTTTAACTCGAGCAACACTTTAGAGTTGAGTCCTCCTCAAGGACAACCAACAAGGTACAAGGCCTCACAACCTATTACTAAACCTCTCTTGGTCTAAGGAACTTGTCTTACTATCTTAGAAGGTAAACACCTATGTAGTAGGCACATAGGTACCAGAAGCCTCATCCTCTCTCTAGGGTTTAGTTCCTCTAAAGGAAACCAAGATATCGTCAGCCTCCAAGGATCAAGCATGAGGCAACCACTATCATTCACTTACCTCGACTCCCCACTGTTCCTCATATCTCAGAGTCTAGGCTTCCAACCTTCTTGCATGGGTCATGCTCTTTCTCTCTAGAAATAACCCTACAAACAACCTTACTATGTGAGGTTCTCTCTCCATGAAGGTTGGTCAAGCTTACAAGCATACCTCTACATGGTGAAGCCTATGTTTAAACTTATGTTTGCTCAAGGTTATCCCTAACTCTTTATGCTCATCTCGTAAGCTATCCATCATACTTTCCTAGCTAGGGTTTTAGCTTACTATTAGTACTACTGACGTACTCTGGGTGCATACTATGACATGCCCATATAAGCCCATAATGTTTCCATAGGTCCTTTACTAACCTCATCATTGAAGGAGTTATCCTTCACTCTAACATGACCCTTCCCAGGGTTAGGTCACTAAAGGCACTCGATCATCCAACCTCTCATGGCTCATAAGGCATCCAAGGCATGTCCATCCAAATGATTGGTCTAACTCATCATGCCATCTCTCTCTATAACCTTCACTTAGGGTTAGGGTTAACATCATCCTCAGAGGATGTGCCAGGTCTCTACTTGTAATGGAGATCTCTATCTTAAAGGCTAACTCTCTTAATCTATCCTCCTGACAAGAAGATCTAGCCTCGGGTCTCTTCTGAGGGCATGCCAACTTATGTCATACGACCTAAGCATGTATCTATCCTTTATTTTACGCTTAATCTATTAAGCTTATGTCCATGACATCTTATTTACATACTTTTTCATTAATTTGGTGGAGGATTCCTTAGACCTTATTAACCTTGCCCATACCTCAAGAGGGTGAGGAGAAGAGAGAAAACCCTAATACTTAAGGTCCTTAATAGAATTTGTGACGAGAAGGGATGAATAAGATGAGAAAGTCCTAAAGGTATCTTATTTCGATTCATACCCTAAGACTTTGGCCAGGCAATCACACGGATCCAGGAGTCCTCGTATTCTGACTAGCGGTGCGAAGGAAAATATTGCCATCCCCCAGTCGTGATCCTTTTCTAGACACCTCTATCTTTCGGGTAATCCTCTAATAACTCCCTTGGGTTCTATGGAGTTTGTAAAATTTAATAATTATTAATGGTTAAGTGAGGAACCTACGCTCTGATACCAAATGTTATGACCCCACCTTTCGGTAACCCCCAATTAAGGGAGACCAAGAGGTCGAAGCTGCACCCATAATTTCCGGATCAGAGGTTTGACATATAACCAAGAACAATTATTAAATTTTAACAGACTATATTGAAAAGCTATAAGAAAATAAACTTTTGCATACCTTTTGAAAATTTGAATCTCTAATCTTCTATCCACATATGAATTTCTACTCTAACTAATCCTCCTTGTATTTCAATTCATGAATTCACAATATGTCAATTTACTGTTTGTCCTTTTGTCTTTGTACCTAAAACGCCGACAAATAAAATGTCGGTCAGCCGAAGCTAGTATGTGGGGGAAACAATAATCATGTAAATATGTTAACAACATAATCATTCAATTAATCATTTAACAACCAAGATTACATTTTAAATATAACTCTGTGATCCATGAGTACCCTATCCTCTGTGTTGTCCCTACAGTGAACTTGGATACTACCTTCCTTATGGTAGATCCCCATTAAACCCCTCATGGTCCCACCCATAGGTGAACCAGTTTCTAGGGTCGAGTCACATGCCACTACCTGTGGGTAGCCCACTCCTTAACTCATGGCATGCTAAAGAGTCTCATGGCACTACACGTGGGTAGCCCAATTTCTAACTGACGATAACCTAGACCTTATTCTAGGTTACCCATTTTTAGCCTTTGCAAAACCACAGAGGTGGACCCGGATCTAAGCCAGTTATATATGAATTTATAGTGATAATCATAGTCACTTTATAGTTGCATGAAAATAAAAGTCATCCAAGCAGTTATTTTCAAGCAACCGATAAAAACGTTCGGAAATCGCCGTGAAACTAAAGTGATTATTCATAAGCGTAACCACATACCTCTTCAGTAGATTTCTCAAGCTAATATCAATTCCAACCAAGAAATCCGTCCAAGCAAGTAGTTAAACCACACAATCAAGAATCCTGAAAAACACATGTACTTTATTTACTACACACTTTATCAAGATTCTTTCTATTCAACTTGAAATTGCTTCCTAAGGTTTCCGTATCCATTTTAGGGTTTCCCTTATAATTAGGGTTTTACTTCATCTTTTATTATTCTAAACCCTAATTTTATACCATTCTCATAAACCCTAATTATCTCATCTATTCTTCAATACTAAGGATATCTTAACAACATATAACCCTATTTTTGGATTAAAGGCACCATTAACCATTAATTAAGTTCAGTAAGCCTCTTTTACATTAAAGCTACTATTTTTATCCTTTTAATCCATGACAAGATCATTATACGCATTTAACATCAATTCAAAGTTCATTATCATCTAATCTCATATGAACTCGATTTGCCATAATTCTACCTTTTATTCATGAGAAAACCCTAATTACAACATTTAGGGTTTTCATCCATAATTAGGAACTTTAATGCTCGAAATAGATTAGAACCATCATATAACAACATATTTTCACATTTTTCAAATTAAATAGGATCTTTTCCCCTTTTACTCTATATTAGGGTTTCTAAGTGCTTAATCAGACACATATCATGAAAAACCCTAAATTATGCATGAAAGCATCTAAATCATGTTCAAGTTCATTATTAACTATTCAACAAGTTACATTTACTAAATTTCATCAATTATGTATCATGAACTTAACCATATTGTTTGATTAGGGTTTCTAATCAAATCCATAAGCACCTTTCATTATATTAGCACACTTTAACAAATAGGAACAAAAATAGGTTTACTCACCAATTTTATTGTATTCCTCACATTTTTCTGAGTAAGATTCATATTTTATTTATCCTCATATGATCATCCTACTAATTACTAGGATTTTTACCATTTAAAGCCATCCTGGCCAATCCCACGTGGACACGTCAGCAACTAATGTATAAATCTGGGCGACACTCAATTAGTGGTTAAATACCATCTTGCCCTTACTTGTTATGCGTACTGACCAGGGGCACACTGGTCTTTTTGTTTTATTATCCCTAACCTCCCGACGGAGGCACGGTTGGCACCCTGTGATCTTTCGCGACGCCTGTGGCTCCCCCACTCTCCCTCCCTTGTGGCTCCTAGGTTTCAAGGTGGTTGGAGACGGGGTGGCCCTACTGGCCCTCACCGACCCTAGCCAGACCAGGCTGTGACTAGCGGCGGTCACGGACCAACTAGTGGCTACAGCCCTAAGTTTATACAACATGGAACTAAACCGCGAGGAGGAAGCTTCATACCTACGGGCGGGAAGCTTTGTGTTGCTGTACGCAGCAGCGACCAGGTCAGGCGGACTCGGGTACTCATGCTTAAGTGCAGCGAACAAGAAAGTAGGGAAGAACTCCCTCATCCTTTCTTCCTCCCACGGAGCATGGTACTGCTGCTGAGATGATCGTCGACACCTGCTCCTTACTTCTCTTCATAGGATATCATAGCTATGCCATGGACAGTCTGATCCCTGATGGAAACGAGACATTCCATGACCTCTTTCGTGGTTTCCCATGAACCCTAGGGTATGTAGGAAGACAGCAATGGGGATGGAGGGACAAGAGTATCTCGTGAAAGAGCCTGCTCTCAAACTTATATATATATATATATATATATATATATATATATATATATATATATATATATACTCTCATGGAAACCATCGGTTGCTCTAGCACCTTCTGGAAAACCTTTGCAACTTCCTCTCATCATTCTTTTGCCCCTTGGTTAAATATACATGTTTATGTACACACTTGCTAAAAGGCTTTTGTTTTCTTGTACCATAAGTCTCTTTTCCCTCATGATAAAGAAGGAAACTTATCCTAGGGCATTCACGGTTGTGGAAGGATAGTATTAATTCCTTTCCATCTATTTCAATATATATATATTTATATATATATATATATATATATATATATATATATATATAAATATCCACCTCCTCATACTTTACCAATTTGTGGGATTTTACAAGGTTTAATCTTATTAAAGAAATTCTCGTTGCTTTATGGGTCATCCTTTCTTCTCAAATTTTAAAGGAAGTCTATAAAGACTTAATCTACCATTGAATAAAGTTTGAGTCCAAAAAGAGAAAGGAAAACCCCTTTTTATTCATATGCAAATCAAAGACTTACAAGGCATATTTCATGCATTAAAATATATATTTTCTCTTTCCTCTCTTCCCTTGGGAATCCTTGGATCCCATGAAATTCTAGTATTTTCCAAATTCCTTTTTAAGGATACTCATTATCCTTCTAGATGCATCTATGTCCATTATTTCTCATTATCTTGTTTATTTCCTATTAAAATATCTCCTTTTGAGTATTTCTCTTTATTTATCTTTTATTTTCCTCCTTGGCATTCCTTTTAACATTAGGAATCCTTTGGATACGAAAATCCATCAGGGATAACTTAATTACACCTCTTTCCACTTGTTTTCCACATTTTACCATTGTTTTCAATTTATTTTTTAATAAAGAAATACTTAATTAATATTTTCTTTTCTTATTGCCGTTTCTTTGCAACCTTGGACTCCTTGGAACCCAAGCAACCCATGAGGCACGAAATCCACCTTTGGATTATATTCTTTTGCCTTCTAGAGGTTTCTACCTCATTCTTTTCTCCATTTATTCAATTATTCATTTAACAATTGAATTTCCTTTCTTTATTTCCTTGTTTTTGGGCCCAATAGCCAATAAAGCCCACAACACAATCATCAAGGCTATTATAAACGAAATTCATTTATTCAAAACAAATTATGTCATTATTTGTTCAAATATCTTTAATATGAGAAATTACATTTCTCACCAAAAGAACCCACAAATTGGGGTTGTAACATCCTTCCCCTCTTATAGGAATGTTGTCCTCAAAATTCCATCAAGCAAACAAACAATTCAGGATAAGACCTTTCCATGTCCATCATTGGCCCCTATGTGGCTTTACCTTATCCATGGCACTTCCAAAGAACCTTTATCATCACATATTCCTATCTCTGAGTTCTTTCACCCTGGCGTCTATAAATTGCACAGGTGACTCAGATCATTTCAGCCTCCCTTGGGGCTCACTAGGTTCACTATTTTGCACATGGTCTGGGTACCTCACATAGTTCTCTAAATTGGACACCTAGAACTCATCACACATTACTTTATCTTGAGGGGTAAGATCAAGCATAACCTTCTCCACCAAACCATCTCAAAAGAACCCATGCATCGGAGAATTAGCTCTCTTAGCTATAACTTAGAGGGGACGGATTTTTCATGTCACATATTCCCCCACAGTGAATTGCATGTCAGTCCACTTTGCATCAGCTTATGACTCATGTCATTCTTGGGCTCCTTTCAGCCATCATGCAATCAAAGAGACTTTATCTGCACTCACTATGGCCCTTTTCTGACCTTTGCGAGGTCCCTTCACCAACATCACCTTAATGAAGTGGTGACCGACACAACCTCCCTTACATAGCTCCTTTATATCCCAATACTGGCTATGGTGGTTATCATCACATCTTTCATAGGACAAAAACTATCTCTAGCTATCACCCTGAACGAGCACATATGCTCTCATCAGACCCTTTAGTCTGGATCATACTAACCATTAGTTAGGGGTGATAAACTGTACTAACATAGGGTTCTTCATGTTTCTACTTCCACCTCACAGAAGTGAACCTTTAGTTTATACTCAATAACTTTTGTACTCAACTCATGGTGTAGTTGAACCATTTCTATCATATGTAGTTCAACCCGATCTGTCCCTTGATAGTAATCTTTCTTTCTCATGTCATCTAGGTAAGGCGGTCTACCATAACCAATATTGCATCTCGACCTTCCTTGGTCCAGGGGAGATTTACTACATCCATAGTGATGAACTCCCTTTCTCTTTCAGGAACTCTTTATCCTTTATATCCATGCACTGGGTTACTGGTGTTCGTCCTTCACCCTCGGCTTGCATGGCCATATTCCACATGCAATGTTATCTTAGGTATCTAACTACTACTGTCACTTATCATCTTCATAGTACGGTGTTTGGTGACCTTAAAATCATAATCTCATGTATGTAATTATTCCTCAAGATCAATACCTCAAAAACCCTAAACCATTCTAGTCAGGGTTTCATCACCTTCTTTCTCAAAGAAGTGCATTTGAGGCTCTACAACCATCCTTTCATTATATCAAGGCCTAGGTTGGCTAACAAAACAACCATTAACTTGTTCAACCGATCTCATTACATCTGATTATTAGCCAAACATATCTCCTTTCTAAACTTAGGGTTAGCCTAACAACCTCTTCTAGCCAAACTAGGCATATATATCTCAACCAGAGCATCCATTACCGCTTCACATCCTTAGGTATTAGGTAACATTGAAGACATACACTTCCATGTATTTCACTTATCCTCTCAAACTCGAACTCTAAGTCTATCTTCATAAAGAAAACTCTGAGCTCATTCCCTTGGTTTTCGAACTCAACCTTGTATAACTCATAGCTCATGCTAAAAATATCCTAATAAGGTGACTACCTCATTCCTCTTAGTGCTTGCAAACCATCCATGTATCATTCACTTTACTTGGGTATGTTATCTTCTCTGTCCCCATATCTCGTGGTAACATTCCAACCCACATCATCTTTATCCTTGGTGTATGGCACGCATACTGTCCTATCTCTCACTCCCATAACAAGAGGAAATAAGCATTTGGTTATAGTGCCAAATACAGAGTTCTTCATGTTCCAAGAGTAGAGATGGTACATCCCACCTTCCCAGTACACCTTTAAATCTAAGTTGAAATGTTCCGTTTATGCCTCTATATTACTATCATCTTGATATCAAAGTTACCTCCGTGGAAAACTAGTTTCGAACCTACTTGGGTCACCACACCATCCTTGGTCATCTCCTCTAATTCTATAGGATGTCGGCACTTTTAGGGTCATCCCTCTTCCCTTATGCATCCAGAGAGTGCCCTACTCATCTGCCCTTTGGGTCCCATGAGTTCATTAAGGTGATCAATCTCCTAACCCATGGCCCTCTGACAATGATAGTCATTACCTCTCGATCCAATGGTCATGCACAACTAGGGAATTAGGCAACTCCTACTTCCATCGGTCTTACCCCACCTGACCCTAGGATAGACTTAGGTTTCTATTATAGTACATGTTCAACTTTAGAACCTTACCCAAGCCTTCATCATCTCTTTCTGCATTCAAGGGTTGTCTTTCGTCCTTTCATAGGGGTCATGGTGACCTGCCTACCTTGGTCAGGCCCCATACCGGTTACCTCCATAGTAACACATCCTCATGTACTTAGAGATGGATATCTATGGGTCTACAGGTTCATTCTCATACCATGTACTTTTCACTTAGCTTCTCAAGATCCTATGAGACCTCTTTAGGTTTCCTCAAAACCCACAAAATTGATATACACCCAACCAAAGGGTCCCTCTCCCAGGATGGGAGGAAAACTTCACCTTGATAACAAAGGTCACAAACATCCTTATGTCTAGGGTTTACATCCATATGAGCATGCTTGACCCTAGCAAGCCATTAAGGCACAAGCGGACCACCTGCTAAACCATGCTAGGTCACACTTATACTCATCCTCAACATTGGGTCAAGATTATACCTTCGCATGTCATCAACTTCGTTGTAAGGGGTTCATCATGCCTTTGACTTAAGGAGTTTCCCTTTTTCCTCTATACATGTACCATGCTCGAAACTATAGCAACTTAATTCTCGTTATGAGCATCAGGTACACTACTTCCCCTCTTAGGCCTAAGAACCCTAGGTTTACTTTTGGGTATCCAACTGCATGTTCAACCTGTTAACCACAAATCAAGCATGTCCAAGGTATTTCATGCACTTCATGTCATCCTTTAACTCAAGCAACACTTTAGAGTTGAGTCATCCTCAAGGACAACCAACAAGGTACAAGGCCTCACAACCTATTACTAAACCTCTCTTGGTCTAAGGAACTCGTCTTACTATCTTAGAAGGTAAACACCTATGTCCTATGCACATAGGTACCAGAAGCCTCATACTCTCTCTAGGGTTTAGTTCCTCTAAAGGAAACTAAGATATCATCAGCCTCAAGGGTTAAGCATGAGGCAACCACTATCATTCACTTACCTCAACTCCCCACTGTTCCTCATATCTCAGAGTATAGGCTTCCAACCTTCTTGCATGGGTCATGTTCTTTCTCTCTAGAACTAACCCTACAAACAACCTTACTATGTGAGGTTATCTCTCCATAAAGGTGGGTCAAGCTTACAAGCATACCTCTACATGGTGAAGCCTATGTTCAAACTTATGTTTGCTCAAGGTTATCCCTAACCCTTTATGCTCATCTCGTAAGCTATCCATCATACTTTCCTAGCTAGGGTTTTAGCTTACTATTAGTACTACTGACGTACTCGGGGTGCATACTATGCCATGCCCATATAAGCCCATAATGTTTCCATAGGTACTTTACTAACCTCATCATTGAAGGAGTTATCCTTCACTCTAACATGACCCTTCCCAGGGTTAGGTCACTAAAGGCACTCGATCATCCAACCTCTCATGGCTCATAAGGCATCCAAGGCATTTCATCCAAACGCTTGGTCTAACTCATCTTTCCATCTCTCTCTCTCTCTAACCTTCACTTAGGGTTAGGGTTAACATCATCCTCAGAGGATGTGCCAGGTCTCTACTTGCAATGGAGATCTCTATCTTAAAGACTAACTCTCTTAATCTATCCTCCTGACAAGAAGATCTAGCCTCGGGTCTCTTCTGAGGGCATGCCAACTTATGTCATACGACCTAAGCATGTATCTATCCTTTAGTTTATGCTTAATCTATTAAGATTATGTCCATGACATCTTATTTACATACTTTTTCATTAATTTGGTGGAGGATTCCTTAGACCTTATTAACCTTTCCCATACCTCAAGAGGGTGAGGAGAAGAGAGAAAACCCTAATCCTTAAGGTCCTTAATAGAATTTGTGACGAGAAGGGATGAATAAGATGAGAAAGTCCTAAAGGTATCTTATTTCGATTCATACCCTAAGACTTTGGCCAGGCAATCACACGGATCCAGGAGTCCTCGTATTCTGACTAGTGGTGCGAAGAAAAATATTGCCAGCCCCCAGTCGTGATCCTTTTCTAGACACCTCTATCTTTCGGGTAATCCTCTAATTACTCCCTTGGGTTCTATGGAGTTTGTAAAATTTAATAATTATTAATGGTTAAGTGAGGAACATATGCTCTGATACCAAATGTAACGACCCCACCTTCCAGTAACCCCCAATTAAGGGAGACCAAGAGGTCGAAGCCGCACCCATAATTTCCGGATCAAAGGTTTGACATATAACCAGGAACAATTATTAAATTTTAACATACTATATTGAAAAGCTATAAGAAAATAAACTTTTGCATACCTTTTGAAAATTTGGATCTCTAAACTTCTATCCACATATGAATTTCTACTCTAACTAATCCTCCTTGTATTTCAATTCATGAATTCACAATATGTCGATTTATAGTTTGTCCTTTTGGCTTTGTACCTAAAATGCCGACAAATAAAATGTCGGTCAGCCGAAGCTGGTATGTGGGGGAATCAATAATCATGTAAATATGTTAACAACGTAATCATTCAATTAATCATTTAACAACCAAGATTACATTTTAAATATAACTCTGTGATCCATGAGTACCCTGTCCTCTGTGTTGTCGCTACAGTGGACCTGGATACTACCTTCCTTATGGTAGATCCCCATTAAACCCCTCATGGTCGCACCCATAGGTGAACCAGTTTCTAGGGTCGAGTCACATGGCACTACCTGTGGGTAGCCCACTCCTTAACTCATGGCATGCTAAAGAGTCTCATGGCACTACACGTGGGTAGCCCAATTTCTAACTGACGATAACCTAGACCTTACTCTAGGTTACCCATTTTTATCCTTTGCAAAACCACAGAGGTGGACTTGGATCTAATCCAGTTATATATGAATTTATAGTGATAATCATAGTCACTTTATAGTTGCATGAAAATTAAAGTCATCCAAGTAGTTATTTTCAAGCAACCGATAAAAACGTTCAGAAATCGCCGTGAAACTAAAGCGATTATTCATAAGCCTAACCACATACCTGTTCAGTAGATTTCTCAAGCTAATATCAATTCCAACCAAGAAATCCATCCAAGAAAGTAGTTCAACCACACAATCAAGAATCCTAAAAAACACATGTACTTTATTTACTACGCACTTTATCAAGATTCTTTCTATTCAACTTGAAATTGCTTCCTAAGGTTTCTGTATCCATTTTAGGGTTTCCCTTACAATTAGGGTTTCACTTCATCTTTTATTATTCTAAACCCTAATTTTATACCATTTTCATAAACCCTAATTATCTCATCTATTCTTCAATACTAAGGATATCTTAACAACATATAACCCTATTTTTGGATTAAAGGCACCATTAACCATTAATTAAGTTCATTAAGCCTCTTTTACATTAAAGCTACTATTTTTATCCTTTTAATCCATGACAAGATCATTATACACATTTAACATCAATTCAAAGTTCATTATTGTCTAATCTCATATGAACTCGATTTTCCATAATTCTACCTTTTATTCATGAGAAAACCCTAATTACTACATTTAGGGTTTTTATCCATAATTAGGAACTTTAATGCTCGAAATAGATTAGAACCATCATATAACAACATATTTTCACATTTTTCAAATTAAATAGGATTTTTCCCCTTTTACTCTAATTTAGGGTTTCTAAGTGCTTAATCATACACATATCATGAAACGCCCTAAATTATGCATGAAAGCATCTAAATCATGTTCAAGTTCATTATTAACTATTCAACAAGTTACATTTACTCAATTTCATCAATTATGTATCATGAACTTAACCATATTGTTTGATTAGGGTTTCTAATCAAATCCATAAGCACCTTTCATTATATTAGCACTCTTTTACAAATAGGAACAAGAATACGTTCTGTCACCAATTTTATTGTATTCCTCACATTTTTTTGAGTAAGATTCATATATTATTTATCCTCATATGATCATCCTACTAATTACTAGGATTTTTACCATTTAAAGCCAATATGGCCAATCCCACGCTAACACGTCAGCAACTAATGTATAAATCCAGGCGACACTCAATTAGTGGTTAAATACCACCTTGCCCTTACTTGTTACGTGTACTGACTAGGTGCACACTGGTCTTTTTGTTTTATTATCCCTAACCTCCCGACGGAGGCAGGGTTGGCTCTGTGTGATCTTTCGCGATGCATGTGGCTCCCCCGCTCTCCCTCCCCCGTGGCTCCTAGGTTTCAAGGTGGGTGGAGATGGGGTGGCCCTACTGGCCCTCGCCGACCCTAGCTAGACCAGGCTGCGACTAGCGGCGGTCATGGACCAACTAGTGGCTACAATCCTAAGTTTCTACAACATGGAACTAAACCGCGAGGAGGAGGCTTCATATCTACGGACGGGAAGCTTTGTGTTGCTGTACGCAGCAGTGACCAGGTCAGGCGGACTCTGGTACTCATGCTTAAGTGCAGCGAACAAGAAAGTAGGGAAGAACTCCCTCATCCTTTCTTCCTCCCACAGAGCATGGTATTGCTGCTGAGATGATCGTCGACGCCTGCTCCTTACTTCTCTTCATAGGATATCATAGCTACGCCATGGACAGTCTGATCCCTAATGGAAACGAGACCTTCTATGATCTCTTTCGTGGTTTCCCATGAACCCTAGGGTACGTAGGAAGATAGCAATGGGAATGGAGGGACAAGAGTATCTCGTGAAAGAGCATGCTCTCAGACTTATATATATATATATATATATATATATATATATATATACTCTCATGGAAACCATCGGTTGCTCTAACACCTTCTGGAAAACCTTTGTAACTTCCTCTCATCGTTCTTTTGCCCCTTGGTTAAATATACATGTGTATGTACACACTTTCTAAAAGACTTTTCTTTTCTTGTACCATAAGTCTCCTTTCCCTCACGATAAAGAAGGAAACTTATCCTAGGGCATTCACGGTTGTGGAAGGATAGTATTAATTCCTTTCCATCTATTTCAATATATATATATATATGGCCGTTCATTCATTGCCCGCTCGGGTAGCCTGGATTTTGCTACCCGGCAGCCAAAAAAGTAACTATTATGCCCAGAAAAGTAACCCTGTTATCAAAAAAGTAACTATATTGATCAAAAAGTAACTATGCGACTAAAAAAGTAACTCTATACAAAATATACAGCAGATATATATGTATCCGTGTTTTGAAATCTGCTGTTGCAAACGTAACTATCTATGCACGAAACTTAGCAGTTTGCAAGGTAAAGTAACCCTCTACATGTCAAAAGTAACCAACTTGAAAAAAAGTAACCGAAATGGTGGGCGGGTAGCTACCCACGCGGGCAATAAAGATGGGCCCTATATATATATACATATATATATATATATATATATATATATATATATATATATATAAATATCCACCTCCTCATACTTTACCAATTTGTGGGATTTTACAAGGTTTAATCTTATTAAAGAAATTCTCATTGCTTTATGGGTCATCCTTTCTTCTCAAATTTGTAAGGAAGTCTATAAAGACTGAATCTACCATTGAACAAAGTTTGAGTCCAAAAAGAGTAAGGAAAACCCCTTTTTATTCATATGCAAATCAAAGACTTACAAGGCATATTTTTCATGCATTAAAATATATATTTTATCTTTCCTCTCTTCCCTTCAGACTCCTTGGATCCCAAGAAATTCTAGTATTTTCGAAATTCCTTTTTAAGGATACTCATTATCCTTCTAGATGCATCTATGTCCATTATTTCTCATTATCTTGTTTATTTCCTATTAAAATATCTCCTTTTGAGTATTTCTCTTTATTTATCTTTTATTTTCCTCCTTGGAATTCCTTTTAACATTAGGAATCCTTTCGATATGAAAATCCATCAAGGATAACTTAATTACACCTCTTTCTACTTGTTTTCAACATTTTACCGTTGTTTTCAATTTCTTTCTTAATAAAAAAATACTTAATTAATCTTTTCTTTTCTTATTGCCTTTTCTTTGCAACTTTGGACTCCTTGGAACCCAAGGAACCCATGAGGCACGAAATCCACCTTTGGATTATATTCTTTTGCCTTCTAGAGGTTTCTACCTCATTCTTTTCTCCATTTATTCAATTATTCATTTAACAATTGAATTTCCTTTCTTTATTTCCTTGTTATTGGGCCCAATAGCCAATAAAGCCCACAACACAATCATCAAGGCTATTGTAAACGAAATTCATTTATTCAAAACAAATTATATCATTATTTGTTCAAATATCTTTAACATGAGAAATTACATTTCTCACCAAAAGAACCCAAAAATTGGGATTGTAACAACTTATAAAGTTCATTATATTAAAGTTCTAAGAAACTTATTTAGGCTAAATAAATAGGGTTAGCCCTAAACCCAAGTTAGGTATGTTACATTTATTAAATGAACATTCCAAGTATTCCTCTCCCTTAAAGAGAGAGAGAGAGAGAAAGAGAGAGAGTTGATGATGACCCTATAAATGTTGTTTGGAAGGAAAAATAAAAGTGATTCTATAATGTGTATGATTCAGTGATAGCTGGAAAAGACCACTATCAAGGATAGATGGTTTGTGGATCAGTAGACATGTGCTATCGTGTTCCTTTAAGATAAACCTAGGATCAAATATCAATTCATAAGAGTTAGAGAAGATGACTACATGGATGTGATGAGTTTATGGTTATGTCTTTTAGACTAACCAATGTACCAATAGAATTTTTGAATAGGAGGAACAGAGTGTTCAAGTCGTGTCTTACAAGTTGTAGCAAGCTTTGAATGATGACATCTCAAAGTATTTCAGAGATGGTCGGTAACATGGTCAACATCTTTGCTAAACCTTAAGAATGTTGAAGTAACTATACTTATGTGCGACAAGTCTAGCAAGAATGAGTTGGGGTTGACTAAATTATCCTCTTGGAGTTATGATACCTCTATTAAGTATGTTATGTGAATCCTGATAAGATGAAGACAGTGTCATTGTTCTACTCCTAACAAGGTCAATCAGGAAGTTATATTTGTTAACGGTTATAGACAAATGTATGATTCTTCAACCAAACAGATGGTTAGTTCACGGTTGAGATGATTAGAGAATCCTCTAAAAAAATATGCTTCATAGTTCTTGAAAATTAGGAGACGCATACCTGGTTGTTTGAGTTGTTAATTACAACGACCATTAAAGGGGCATAGAGATGAAACCTTGTAAAGTTACATATGATAAGAGATACATGATGTTCTATGTTTGGTAAAATCCAGCAAGTATGACCTCTGATTGATGTGTGATACAACAAATAAAATAGTTCAAGATGACAATTGAGTCCCAAAGTTGAAAGGTACTACCAACCCTATACATGTGGTACAACAATTCCTATGATGAACCAAGTTTAAACATGTAGAAATTGAGGGAGAAGAATATGACTTCTATGAGAATAATGTGACATCATCATGAAATGAAAGTTACCATATGGAAGATTGGGGATGAGGTGCATGAGAAGTATCCATCTATGTTTACCTTGGATTTTTTTGTGTGTGTTTTATATCGACTTTTTGCACTTTATCACACACAATTTCATCTCATTCCGTCCCTATTTAGCCTCAACTCATATTCATTGTGTCACATTTTTTAGTTTCTTTGCTTATCACATGATGTTGATTGCAGATATGTATAAAAAAGGTCATATTGGAGATAGCCCAACTCAAATATGAAATCAAGGGACTTCTCCACATTTTGCAGTTGATCCAAAGCCATTTCCTGAAGAAACAGCACAAGACACGACGTGTTCCTTTATAGGCAACCTCACGGGACAAAGAACACACCGTATGTTATTTAACACATGGCGTGTGCATTTCCAACACTTTCTAGCCCAGAGCATAGGAGGTGGCGACACGGCGTGTTCCTTAGAGGGAATGGCGTGTTCCTGGTACATGAAGACCGTTTGCACCTTTCTGCCAAAGCACACAATGTGCGTTTATTCAAATACGCTGTGTGCTCCACTTGATTCGTCTCTAGGAAGCCAAGACACGATGTGTCTATGTCAAACACATCGTGTACCTCACTGCATCGGCAGTACTGAGCAAAATCAAACGACATGACACGGTGTGTCCTCTAAAAGACACGTTGTGTCGTTATCAGTTTCTACAAAAATGAAAATGACGACCCCTCATTTTAAAAGAGAATTGGAGCCTAATAGGTGGTTATTCCGGGTCATTTTGAAATGTCTTACACCCAAGAGAAGTTCCAGAGCAAGGGAAGGTGATTTTGAGGTGGAAGAAGGTGGCTTCTTGTAAGAGAACCCCCATTCTACTTCATTTCTTCTTCATTTTTTTCTCCAAAGGTGCAGCAAAGCTACTCCCTTCCTTCAAGATTTTTGGGAGGGAAGTTTGTCTGAGTTGAAGTAGTTCCAAGGAGTGGAACTTCATCCTCTAGATGGAGTTCTCTATTCTTAGCCTGCATCTTTGGTTCCTCTAGCTTTTTCCTTCTCTTAAGCATGTAAAACTCTAAAATTATTGTCATGTATCTGCATATCTTCATTATGGATGAGTAGAGCTCTTTTCTTAAGCATGGGAGAGTAGCTTCGATGCCATTGTTCATGTGAACTCGAAATTTATGCTTATTGCTATTTAATTTTCTTTCTTCCATGGATGCCTAGGGTGTTTTCTTACTTGTATGCTTGGCTGGCCACCTCTTATACATGTTTTATGCTTACCTTGTGCTTTGGAAGAATGCATTACAGAGTATGGAGTAGGATCTATGGCAATATTATCTTGACTATGGGAGTGGCTAGAGATTATTGAGGGTTTTGATTGTAGTTGACAATAAACATAGACGCAGGAGCGTTATGTGAAGTTGAGAACCATCTCATGGCATTGGGAAATGCATGATGATGACAACATCCTTGCTTGTTAAATAGTGGTCTTTATTTCATATGTTCATGTGATACAATGGTAATGGTAGTGAAATATAATGCTCAAGTTTCTAATCATTTAATCAACAACTTTGTTTAGGACCTTTGCCTTTGTTTCCACTTTTAGTGTGAAATCAATCAAACCTTTATAACCCAATTTAGATTATTGAAAGTTAACATATTTGCACCAAGCTAGACTAGCTCCTCGTGTTTGACCCTTGACTACATTGACTCCCATATACTTACAGGTGATTGGTGAGTTGAAATCTTTCTCTTTTTAAAACCTTCAACAGATTTCGGGGGCGAAATCCCAATTAGGGGTTTATGGTTGAGAGACCTCTGACCTTACTTAAAGTATTGAACATACTTGAACTATCATAATTGAATGTTTATAACCTTAATATTACCTTTTTATATGCTTTTTAATCATAAGACAAGCTTAAGTTTCAAGTTTGATCCAATTTGGACATTGTTTGTGCAAGTTATGCAATTTTATGCACATTTTGGACTTTTCTACAATTTACCCAATTGAGAGGTTTTCTTTGCAATTCATCACTTGAATTATGTTCTTTGGATGTTCTCTCATCATTCTTGATCTTTTTGAGCCATGGGGCTCCTATTTGAACCTTGGTTTGGAAGTGTTTTCCTCAAGGGTATTTTAGGGTTTACCCCGTTATGGATGAGCTACCTTTAGGAGCTATCAACCAATGATTTATTTGATTGGCTTGGAAATTCGACAAAGGAGATCTAAGCAGGTCTCTATCAAAGGTGGGAGAGACTCTTTTGTGGCTTTTTGTATATCCTTCATAGTTTAAGGCCATGGTTGCATGTAGAGCTTTTTCGACGCCTTTTTTTTATGGAAAGTCGACGCTTTATATTAAACATGGTTCCTTACATCATCTGTTCTAATTTCAAAAGGAAAACTACATGTTAAGGTATAGCCAATGTCAACACCAAGGCCTAGTTTAGCAAGGTTATGAGCATCTTGGTTACCCTCTCTATGGATGTGGGAGAACTCAACTTGGTTGAAAGCTCTTGATATGGTGTCAATTTCCTTGAACATTTGCATAATGGGGCTATCACCCCTATTCTTCGAGTTTATTCTATCCACCACATTTTTTTCATTTGTGAACAAAATCACCTCAGTGTACCCTTATTTAATAGCCACTTGTAATCCATGAAGGACTCCTATTGCTTCTGCCGTAAAAGGTTCCCAGCAGCCAACTTTGGTCCTAGCAGCCATCATTTTTATATTTTCCTGGTTGTCCTTGAAGAAGGCTCCCATGCTGACCCGAGAATCTGAAAGGATAGCAGCATCTGTGTATATTTTTATTGTTTCATTACATTCCCTGCTAGCTTCTGTCCTCATCCTTACAGCAATAGGGATTCTTTTCATCATTTTTTGTCGTTGTTCTCTTCTGTAATCAGCAGCCCATCTCATGAGGCCATGGGCAACAAGAAGGGGTTGTATTGTTGTGTTGCTGAAGATGGTACAATTTCTGCACATCTAGGTTTCTAGGCAATTGACCACTACCTCACTAATAGTGCCATCTTCCCCTTTAGCAAGCAACCATATAATAAAAGATTGAAAGTTTGTTTTTGGTGCACCGGATAGGAGGTTTGCATTGGGCGAGCTGTCCCATATAATTCTAGCATAGGTAAACTCTAGTAAGGCATGCACTGTGGATTCTATGGACTCTTTGCAAACCTCACAACCATCCTCCTCCCTTACGTGTCTGGTCTTCAAATTTTGATTGGTAGGGAGGTTGTTCAAACAACATCTCCAGATAAAATGTTTGAGCTTTGGTGGTATATTGATTTTCCATACAGATTTCCAAACATCTTGTTGTGCCAGAATGCTCCTGTTCATCCAATCATCATTATGACTTCTATAGCCCAAACAATATGATGTCTTTACAGTAAACAGCCCATCCAAAGTAGGGTACCAGTATTTCATTTCATCCTCATTGTCGATGATAGGGATAGTAAGGATATGGGGAATCTGCTCAGCTTTTAGAAACCTTATCAAGGTCTCTCGATTCCAAGCCATCTGGTTCTTGTCTATTAACTCTTGCACAAAACTTGGGCGGTAGGCCATTCCTTCTTCATTCATAGTGCATGTGTCGTTCTTGCTGGTAATCCAGTTTTCAGTCCATATCTTAATATTTGAGTTTTTGTTTATGTTCCATCTGAGCCCCTCTACAAGGAGGGCCTTGGCCCCCCAAATGCTACGCCATGTAAAGCTAGGATCATGTCCTCTATATGCCTCAAGGAAACAACCCCTATTGAAGTATCTCGCTTTAAGGACCTTTGCTACCAAGGTTGTTGGGTTTTTGAAGAGCCTCCAGGCCTGTTTTGCAAGCAAAGCTGTATTGAAAGTCTTCAGGTCGCGAAACCCAAGACCGCCATTCCTTTTAGAGCAGCACATTTTCTCCCAAGCTAACCAGTGCATTTTTCACTTCCCATCCTTGGTTCCCCACCAAAAGTTTGATATCATCCTGGTTATGTCATCAATTATAGAATTAGGAATTTTGAATACCCCCATCATGTAATTTGGTATAGCTTGTATTATTGATTTGATTAGTACCTCCTTTCCTGCCTGACTTAGCATTTTTTCTTTCCACCCATTGAGCTTTCTCCATATCCTATCCTTCAGTTCCCCAAAAATCTGTCTTTTAGATCTCCCGATAATAATTGGTAAGCCCAAGTATTTCTCATGGACGTTGGCATGCTTTACATCAAGGGTGGCTTGGATCTGATTTCTTGTCGTCTCTAACACATTCTTTCTAAAAGAAACCTCCATCTTGCTGAAGTTGATTTTCTATCCTGAAGCCTTTTCATAGAAGCCAATGATCTCAGCTATTTTCTCGGCTTCTTGGAGGTTGGCTTTGGCAAAGAGGATGATGTCGTCAGCAAAGAACAAATGGGTGATCCTTGGCCCCTGTTTACACACTCTTGCTCCTGTGATAGAACCATCTGCAGATTCTTTGTTAATAAGAGAAGAGAAAGCATCTGTGCAGAGAAGGAAGAGATAAGGTGAAATGGGGTCGCCTTGGCGCATACCCCTTTGAGTATGTATTAAACCCTTTCTAAAGCCATTGAGAATAAAAGAGAAGTAAAAACTACTAATACACTCTTTGATTTTTTTGCACCATATATTACCAAAACCCATTTTTTCCATAACTTTGATGATGAAGTCCCACTCCACTATGTCATATGCTTTACTCATATCCAGTTTCTATGCCATTTGTCCTTTCTTGCCTTTGTTTTTATGCTTCATAGAGTGGAACATCTCAAAAGTGATAAGTGCATTGTCAGTGATGAGGCGACGCAGAATGAAAGCACTTTGATTAGGGGACACCACCGTGTTAAGGATATGTTTCACTCTATTGGCCATCATCTTTGATATGATCTTGTAGATGGTGTTGCACAAACTGATGGGTCTAAAATCAGTCATCTCTTTAGGTGTTTTGCATTTAGGAATGAGAACAATATTGGTCTTGTTAATGTTCTCAATATTGGAGGACCCTCTCCACCACCCTTTGATAAATGAAGAAATATCATTCCCCATAGTAGCCCATTGTGACTGGAAAAAACTTGCATGGAAGTCATCCGGACCAGGATCCTTGTTCGGTTGCATTTTGAAAAGTGCCTCTTTGATTTCCCCCATTCTCTGATTCTCTTTCTAGGAGTTTATTCATATTAGAATTTATAATTCTCATTATTCCCCGAAGGGCAAACTCCCTATCACCTTGATCATGTGAGGAGAAAAGCTTTTTATAGAAATCCACCACTATGTTTTCAATGTCATCCTCTTTATGTTTCCATATCCCTGCCACATTTTTGAGACAAGGGATGTTGTTTCTCCTTCTCCTTTGAGTAGCTTTCTTGTGGAAGTAAGTGGTGTTCTGATCGCCATCTCTCATCTCTTTAGCTTTTACCCAAGTAAACTAATAAGTCTCCTTTTGTTTTTGTAGCTCATTAATTTTATCACAGAGTTCGTAGCAACTCCTTAAGTTTTCAGCAGTCATAGGTAGCACTTGATCTTTTAGAAGCTTTTTTTCTACCTTGTCCAGCTCTTTTTCAATTTCCCCAAACCTCACTTTTTCCCAAGCACTCAGCTCTACAGAAACCTTGTTCAGTTTGCGGCCCAGACATTCATTGACCTCCCCGTTCCATGCATTTTTTACCAACTCTGTTAGTTGTGGATCAGCCAGCCAGAACTATTCAAGCTTGAAACTATAGGACTTCCTACTATGACCCTTATGATGCTCAGTTTCAAGAATAATAGGAGCGTGGTCAGAATTTACTCGCGTCATGTGGACTACTTTGCATTCAGAAACAAAACACTCCACTCCTCTGTAACTAGTGCTTTGTCCAAGCGTTCCATGATGGTTGTCTCTAGTTTTTTACCTCTAACCCATGTAAAAATATTGCCCTTAAAATTAACCTCCATCAATTCACATTTGTCGATGGCTTCTTTGAAGTTATTGATGTATTTCTCCGGTCTAACCTCCCCTCCTCTTTTCTCCCCGTGGCTGATAATTTCATTGAAATCTCCAATGTATATAGTAGGAAGATTGCTGCTATGTTTTATATTCTCCATCATTTCCCAAGTTTTCACTTTGAGATGTATTTTCGGCCACCCATATATGCCCACACACCTCCAATCCTTCATTCTACCTTTCCCTTTAACTACAGCAAAACAATGATGAGAAGAATAGGATATCACATGTACATCGTAGTCATTCCACCAAAACCCCATACCACCTGCCCTTCTATTGCTATTGATACAAACTCTGCTATCAAACCCACAGTTTTTGTGTATTTCATCAAGCTCAATGTCTCAGATTTTTGCCTCCATAAGGAAGACAAAATTTGGGCATTCTCTCCAACATATACGTCAGAGGGTACGGAACGTGTCGCGGTTGCCCAGCCCATGACAATTTCAACTGAGTATTTTCATCTATCTTCACGGGCCTGAACACTGTCAGGACCCATTACTTGGTTAGGATATGCTTCCCAAACCATTGTGGTTTCATTCCCTCTTGTTATTTTGTTTGCCCTTCTCTCCCCTTCTGCCTATTTTTCATTTATATCTCCCTGATATCTCCTTTTCTTTTCCTCTATCAATTTTCCTTCGGCTGTTGTATCTCTCCTGGTTTGCATTTTCTTCTTATCTTTCTTGTACCCCCTCCCTTTATTACTTTCAATGCCAGCCAACGTACCAGCCAGAACCTGGTTCTGTTGGGGCATTTTGTCAGTAACCTCTCAGACTGCTCCTGCACCTTTAGTATTAAACGCATTATCCCTGTCCTGAACAATGTCTGGTGTATTTAAAGCTCCCACCCCCTCTCCCAAGGAGGGAATCTTAGTGGGGGACTCGATGGTTTTGTCTGGTTCACCTTTTTTTAGTCTACTCTCATTGCTTTTCCCAGTTAATGCGCTACTTGCAGTCCCTTGTTCGGTAGTTTTCACAGGGCTGGTAGTCTTTCTCCCCTCCCTGGGCGGGCCCCCCTTCCTCTTCACTGCTTATAGCTTGTCCTGTGACTTTGGTGTTGCTCGTCCATTCTCTATCTTCATTCACATGATCTTCTGTGACTTTCCCTTTTTCCCTTTTTCACATTGTGCGGCTCCCTATTTCTTGCTTGAATTTTGGGCAGTATTCGGTTCAACATTTGTCTTTACTAGGTAGGGATAGTTGAAGTTCAGTTTCTTTCTGCTACTCTTGTATTCCACTGTCTCTGTTTGTCTTGCAATTTGCGGGGGGGCGGGGGGGATCTCTAATCCAAGTCCCCCATCCACTTTGTTCTTCCTCCTCTAGATCTGAACAATCCTTCACATTATGCCCCAGCCTACCACAACCATAACAGAAGTTGGGTAGGCGTTCATACCTCAGATCAATGGTGACTATATTACCTTGCAGGTCCATCATTTTTTGCTTTGTTTTGAGCGGATTTTCAGTGTCAATCCAGATCTTTACTCTGTGAGCTCGGTTCCATATGGAATCTCCTTTTTCAATTTCAGTTATCCTTCCAACTTTGTTGGCTACAACTGCGACGGCCTTGTTAGATCTGTAACCCAACGGCAGATTGTACAATCTAATCCAGAAAGGCGCATCCCTAATCTCTAGCATTGACGGTTGTTCATTGTTTTCTATTTCCTTTAGTAGTACGAGGTTGTTATCAAAAGACCATGGTGCCCCGTCAAGCACCCGTTGTTTGTCTTTCATCTTCTCAAACTCGATAATGATCAGTCTGTGTTCGATTTGTTTGAAGATAGGTTTCCTTTGAAGACTCCAAATCTGGCACATTGTTCTTTGGAGAGCGTTGAAGTTGAAAGGGCGATCTGTCAGGAGCTTTGCCACCAACACTAACTTCATTTGGTCATCATCTAGAGCCTCATCCTCTTCGTAAAAGGTTGCAATGTCATCTTCCCCCCCTTCCAGCCTGAGCTCTTCACATTGTTTGACGATCTCCTCTGCCATTGTGCCCTACGAAACCTACCTACCACCTGGGTGGAGGAAAAAGGCCACAAGATACACCAGCACTTCCAACCCCAGCCAACTCCAATAATGGGGTGCTGCCAACCCTAAACTCCTAAGGTATCACGGGAGCGATGACCAGCAACCAGCAACATACTCAATAGTATGCTTTTTCGACACCTCATGCTTCTTCTCTCCCTTATCCTAAAGCTTTATAAATCTATTTTTGAGCTCCCAAATAAAAGTTTTTCTTTCCACCACTTCTCTCCTGATAAGAACCTCTTTCCCTATCTGTTTATCTATGGAGGAACTGTCCAAGGTAAAATAAGAAGGCAAATTTCTTGGTGGAAGCTCCTAGGGTTTTGTTTTGCTCTCTTTTAGGGTTTAAAAAGCTTCCTTCTAGTGATCTTGACCTAAAAGAGTAAGAATCCCCTTCTTTCTTCTGATTATTTCTTTGTTATCCTTCCTCCTACCTTTCTCTAGGTCATAAACTTGTTTTTCCATGGTAGAAATTTCTCTAAAGCTTGAAAACCCTACCTTTCTTGCTCCCTATGCTTAGGGTATGCTCATTTGATGAAGAAAGGTGCTAGATGGACGAGTTCACAGCTTATGTTTGGATTTTATACCCTACCTTCTCATGTATTCTTCTATTTGGAATTTTATATTCTAATTATAGGCAATTTTTATAACTTGCTCCACATTTATTGCTTACCATAAGCTTGCTAGCTCATGTTCTTGCTTTTAAATGATGATCCGTGCACCAAAAAGCTATGCTTGACTTAGATTTCAATTTTCATAATGTTCCCTATTCTGATTTCAGTTATAGGTGAACTTGTGACCATGTGTACATTATTCCTATAGTATAATATGACTTGGTTTAGGTTGGTTTGACAACTGATGGTGCTAAACACCTATCAACCAATGGTCAATTTTAGGGTTTAAAGTTGATTTCTTCTATATACACATGACTCAATGGTGGTACCATTGCAACAACTGATGGTGTTGTATTCATGACAACTGATGATGGTGACCAAGGGTTTCAACTGACGTTCACCCCTTAGGTCAGGTGTTGGCATAATTAGAAGCTTAGTGATTAACAACTACGTACCCTAATGATGCTATCAATATATGGTGATATTAGTTTGATATTCGATGGTGATTAATGAATATAGTGTTGATCTAACAACCTATGGTAACTTAATGGTCACTACTGATAGTGGATCAGGTCTCCACAACCTATGGTGAGTTAATAATGTAGTTGTAGCATCAATTAAGCCTTAAACTAATGGTTTTTTGGGTCATTTGATGTAATGATCAAACCTATACTCCAATTGATGGTTTTAATATATGAACTTGACATAATGGTTAAGATATAATGTTTCTTCATCCAATAAATTGGAATGATTCCTAAATGTAGTATGTTGATTCTAATAAAGTGATTTAAATGAATTCCTTTATGAGATTAACTTAAGAAGCTCATTTATTGATGGCTTGTTTCAAATAAACAATCACTTGTGGGTTTTACCCTACTCTCAATAGAAATTTTTATGTTGTTAATCAAGGGATGTCTAGGGTTAGATGGTGACTCTTTCTAGAGAAAAACTCAATGACTTCATATGTGGTTTGTTCAATATGTTTACTTATGTAAACGACCAATGGCTTTACCTTTTCAACATTTAATGGTTAGAAGTTGATGCCTTAATATTCTCATTGTTTTGGGTGAAGCCTATAGTGTAATGTTATGATTATAATGATGAGAATTTGATGGTTCAATTCCTTAAACTTATAGTCTTACCCTTACCCTCATATGATTATGATTGATAGTCACCATAATGATATAATGGGTAACCCTAATGAGGTATAGCATGTTATACCTAGCTTTAATATAACTAAATGATAGTAATTAGGTATGAATATACTTGAATGATTAATACAATCATAGAGTACTCTCTTATTTTTGTTGAAACCTTAGTATGGTATAACCTGATGGTTACACCTTGATTTATGTGTGGATTCATACTTGAGAATAGTATGAAATGTGATGGTGATGCTTCAAATTATGCATCCATGATCCAATGGGGTTGTGGTGAGTTAGGGTTTGGGTACAAGTGTTGATTAGTAACATTAATATAATCTATCTTGTTGAACCTAACTCTAATGCAAATAGATAAAGATGAGTATTCATGTTTAACATTCTTATATGATGGAATGATTGTAAAATAACCTCCTTAATATGATCATAACCTTAATATGTTAATTGGTGTCTATCATAGCCACATGGTTGATACTTTCTTATGCTAAACATGTACATTATGAATATGATGAGGGTTAATCATATCTAGATTCCTTGCATGTTGATGCAATAAATGAATGTTCTTAATGTTAATATAACCCTGCTATGATTGTTTATGAATATTTCCTAGCTCATTAATGCAATATTGTGTTGATCTAGTGATTATATGTAAGTGATGTTGTTGAGCCTTGTTATAAGGCATGCAAATATAATGATGATCTTGCAGGGAATAGTATGATGGTCATAATGACCTTTGGGCATGGTTGAGCCCTGAATGAAATGTAATCCCTTGTGTTGATAAGATTTGATACCCTGTGATTTGTGAAAAGGATTTATATCTTTTAATAGTATGATGACTAGTGTAGTATCATGAATGGCAAGTGAATAATACCATGTGATGATGAGATGAGAAATTATGTTTCGCACGTTTTATATCTTTTGAAGTTGTGATATTTATATGATTGCTAGAAGTGAATTAGGGTTTGTATGTCCACTTGTTTGATGTATCCTTAATCCACCCAATTGGCATAACTAATCAAGTGAAACTCTAATCATGTAGTGCCATGTGTCGTAGAGCCATCTTCAGTGTCAGAACTTGCTGGATGGTGAAATGAGTATTCCTAAGGGAAACTCGAAGAGCATACTATTAAGTATGTTGGGGTGGCAAGTTGAGAATATAACCTTGTCATCCACAATGTAGGTTATGGAGGATGGATATGGTCATGCCTCAGACATTTGATGTGATTGAGGAAAATTGTAGTTGTACCTCAGATTAGAGGGTTTGTATACCCTAGTTGCTAGTGTCGTGACCTGTACCAAGGTTGGACTACTGGTTAGCAACTTGACTATGTGGCAATGTAGTGGCATCTTTGACTGATATGGTACTGCCTTTTTACTCATACTGACAAAGGGGAAGAGATCTTAGGATACTGACACTCCTACATCTTGTACGGAACTGAATAGCCCTTCGTAGGGGTCGGTTGGACTTTGGGTGGTACGACTCAAACTCCCTAGGGCATAATAAAAGATGTAATACAACTATCTAGAAAAATCTGTTTAGGGTTATACATGATGCTTCATATTGGATGATAACCATTGTTGTTCTATGTACATAGAGATGATGTTTAATGTATTAAAAGATAGTAGATATTCTTATGTTGTGGATATGCTCATGTTATAAATGTGCACATACAATAGTCATGTTTAAGTTGATAAAGATATTATTATTGTTGTCTATGATTATGACATTCATTATCACATGTTGTTATCTATGCTTATATTGCTAGCTATGCCTTTGTAACTAGAGATGCCTATATGCTAATCATGCTTATGCAGATAGTTGTGCTTATATTGTTACCTCTACTTATGATGTTGATATGTTCAACTTGATAGACATGTTGATGTTGTTAGCAATGCTTATGATACTAGACTTATTCGTGATGTTAGAGATGCTCATGCTGCTAGACTCCTTATATTATTAATAGGGATATGGAATAGTTTGGCTAATGAAGATAGTTATTATCTGCTCCTTTATGTATTTTGTTAATCATCAGTGTTGTTGAGCTTATTTGTTATACATGATTAAGCTGCTTAAACTGTCTCATTACCTAAAAATGTTGGAATCAATAAATGTTGCTGGAGGTTATATCTCTTGCTGGGACATGGGTCTCACCCCCATAGTTCGCCACATCTTTTAAGGTAATAGGAAGTGACAAAAACAAACTTGTGGCAGCAAAGAGGAGCTATAGTAATTAATCTTTGAGAAAATTGATTAGATGTCTTGTGTGTCCTAGAGTCGTCCATGTACTCTCAGGTTTGGGTAGGAAAAGTTTGTATATGATGTTTCAAATGAATAGAAATTTTGTTAGCATGTTAATGTTGTTTGTGTGGCATATACAGATATTTTTCTCCTATGTATATATGTTGTGGCTAAGGAGATAGAACAATTTGTATCAAATTCTTGTCATAGTATGGATACAAGAAATATATTGGGATCTTATACAAATGTTTCTGAGCAGGTGTTGATGTTGAAATCGGTTTTAATTTACCCATATTTTTGGGGTATGTGGTTAATTGGTTATCGATTGTGTTTTATGTTTTGAGTAATATCATTTAGTGTAATGGGTTCTCACAACTTTAGTAATCAAGTCAAACATTGTTCATTAGTAAACTCCTATTCCAAGTGCATCCTATGCATGTGACCCTATAGGTCCCAAATTATGTTGACAATGAATGCCCATAACTAGATTATGGCATAAAATACAATGAGTAGTATATATAAACACATCATTTCTACCTAAGTGATTGAAAATTTGAACAACTTCAACCTACAATCCTTCATCAGTGATATAGTGATTGTATAGTTCCTTTATCGCTAATATCCAGATTGAGTGGGATGCATGGAATTTCCATCCTCTTAATATTGAATATATGTTTCTTGAACCAGAGTATACTATTGATATACATGTGAACTCCTTATCACATATTGACTCATGTGAGAATGGCCATGCATTTCTCAGTCACGCTTATCAAGTTACCAAGATATCATCTCTGGTAGGAGGGACAAATCACATCTAAATTTCTCACAATTAATCCACATGAGTTACAACATACCCAAACACCACCTTTTTGGCTACCCTTATTCAAGGTCACATTATATAGTGTCAAAGTTCATCAAATGAAATGTGACGATTGTAGTTATTTTAGGTCAAAGAACCACAATCACCACTATTACTTTGAGAGATACTTCTGGCTACCATTCAACGGTTCAATGTATCACTCTCAAGGTGGGTCTATTTGGTACACTACTCTCTAAAGAGTACCTACATCTTTGGCTTGATATCTAATATCATAACTAATGAGATTTAGTTTTCAGCCAACATACATTCAAGTTTTATGTATTACTGTTGACTATTTTTCTTCTACGGTAATATCGACTAGGGGCATAACAAGAATGTATGTACTCTTATCATACATATGATCTCATTGTTTGAGCCCTATACCTAAAGACATATGTCATCAAGTAGCATAATTCTTTAGACATTTATTATGTTATATCATTATCATAACTGAAAAAATAGAATAAATGAAAGTATCTTTATTATTATCAAATCAATTACAATATGCCTCATCATAATCATCATGTGACTTTATCTATGGGAATACATAGCAATAGCTCAATCGATTTCGGTAGAATCATTTAGTGTACTTTGTTCAATAATCCTATATGTTTAGCTGTTATATAAGTTGTTCTGCGACATGGTAAATGAAATGGTGAATTTAGAGGCACCGAAGAAGTCGGGTTTGCCCTATTTTGGATCTAAATGATTGAATTATGGTTTATGAGAATTACGAAAGTTGCTAGTTTCTCATATGAATTTTTTGTTTCATGATAACTGCTCAATTGACAAAATATATGGTAATTATTACCAATGCTAAATATGTTAGATATACAAATTATATATCACTAGATGATAGATGCCCTGAACACAATAGAATCCTTCACAGGAGGCATGTATTGTGGGGGAGGAAATGTTCTTCTCGACTAAAGGTATTTTTTCCAGATCAAGATAACATGGATCACATCAGTATGTTGTGCGGGTCTACGCCAGTAAGGTCACACTCCTTATAGTTTTGTGGTACCCAACACAAAATGAGAATTTTTAAGGTACCTATGTAGTGGATTAGTGGTTATCTTTGGTGGGACCACTGGTGTAGAATAAGCAAGAGTGCCTTGACTCTCTGCCTGAGTACCCAGGTTTAGAGAAGGAGTCCAGATTCACATTAGTTGTCGAGAGCCAAACATGATGCATGTTGCAAATGATGAAGTTAAGATTGAAAACTTAGGATCTCAGGAATGTTTCTAAGTCTTGTATTGTGAGATTGTAGCTTGTTGTTATACTTTCACATGTTTTGGTACACTTCATGTTGGTTCAGTAGCATATAATAATTAGACTAAACAACTCAATATCTAGTTAGTGATTTACTATAATTAGTTGTTTATACATTCTACCTACTTAGATTAATATTGCAAAGATTTGAAATGACTTGCTTAACTATTAAATTTTTTTATTTATGAGAGAACTGCCCCCGTAGAAGCACCACAATTGTGACCCCTCCAGACAGCGTAAACTCTCGGGGCATGAGAGGGTGTGTTTTGGGCATCCCCCTCCCATGCCTAATCAAATTCCTATTACTTTTTGCAGAGCGCCTTCGGCGTGATTCGAATCGGGTCCTTCATCTGGACTTACCGAGTCGTAACCAACCAGGCTACTCTAGTCAGACACTGTTAAATTATTTTATACTATGAATTTCACTAAACTGCTTATTCATGGTTACTTTTTATTTTCCAAGCAGTGAGACAATAGCTCATCAACCTACTAAAACATTTTTTAGGTAGGGGACAGCTCCACCATAATAGGGAGAAGCCAGTTTCCATCAAGACTAGATAAGAGGTCTTATGAAGAAGTTGTCAGATTAGCTAGTCGGTCTCTTATCATAATATCCTTCCTTTGGATCTTGGGAATGAGTGAGTGATAAAAGAGAATATTTCATAATATGTTGTACATGATGTATATCAAGTGCAAACTCTTTCTTTACATAAAAGTCAAACTTTGTTGTATTAGTCAATGCTTGTTGTCATCTAATGTTGTCAGTTCTGATAAATCCATCTTTCTACATGTTTCTTTATAATTAAATAAAAGGAAAAAGTTAAGATAGTTTACATCATGTGATAAAATGAATGGTTAGTTGTAATCACTCCTCGTTGGGTCGTGACCCTAGTTAGTGGATTTGGGTCACGTCAGTCTCATAGGGCAGTATGTGATTGCAACCTTGTAGGTGGGGCAAGGCTCGGTGAAACAAGTTTGGGACTGGTCATGAGGGCAATGGTGGCTAGAGGTGTTTCTAGTCATCTTCCACCTTGCCAAGAGTAGTAGAGAACCTCAATTTTTTGAAGGGTTTGGGGATTTAGGAAGGATGATACATGGTCATCAGAGAATGGAAACTCAACCAAAATATGTAACCATGGTTTTCAAGATGAGTGTGGTGGGTGAGGCTTTAGAAAAGTTCGTCAGAGATTTGGTAATGGATAATGGTGTTCATGCTTGAAATTGAATGTTTGGGGGCTTCGGGTGGACGTAAGTAGAGGTAGAGGTGGTGGTGGGTCTATTATCTGGAAACACATGGCTAGGTATAGTTAAGGAGACATGGTGATGTGATTCTACTATAGTTTCAAGTCTTTTTCTTTGGTTGTGGTGGAGGAATATGAGTTACAGGTCTGATATATGGTTCTCTAGATCTTGTGGTTATAAGGGTAATGATGGTTGTGTAAAGACTTAGTGGAAAAATTTGAAGGGACGATCAAGTAAAATAAGCTCTTGGAGACTTCAATGTTTGGTCTGGCACTTCTACCATTTTTCTAGTAGGTTGTGAATAAGGGAATTGTAACACCCCAATTTTCTAAAACATATACATTACTGAGCGGAAGCTGAACTCACATTGGTATGTCACAAAAAGGATAAGCATGCATGAAAATATAACTTTTATTGAACCAACACAAGATAAAATAACAGTTCTCATTCTCAAGGTCCATAATGGAAAGCTTTTACTTAAGTTAATACATGGTTCTCTCAACTTAAAAGTATAACTAAACTAAGTATTCTAGCATAGTTGGCACCCCACCAGGTTTGAACTCCTAGCTTTCTTCTCAAGGTAAAAGATCCTTGCCTATGCTTTATTATATGTCTCTCATGTGGACATCAATTCCCCAGCCATGCAAAGAAAAATGGAAAATATGTTAGAGTAAATGGCACTAACTAACATTATATGAACTGAAATGAACTATATCTTTGAGAAAATGTGAACTAAACATTATAAATATTGAATACCTTTCTAGCCATTTATCTTTATCTATATTTCTCTTTATCATTGACATTAATATCTTGGGATGACTATACTATCTTTCTTCCATAACCTTGCTCTCAGGAGCTTGAATATACATGCACCAAAGTGCTCATTGCTCTCATGAGATTGATAAATGACATTGATCTCACTATCTTGATAACAACATTGCTCTCAAGAGCTTTATCTGTGACATTTCTCTCATGATATTGATCTATAACATTTCTCTCGGGAGCTTAATGAATAACATTTCTCTTTAGAGCTTGAATATGACATTGCTTTCAAGATCTTGATTTGTGTTCAAAAGGAAAATAACTTAGAAGGAGAAACATGAATCAATTGTCTTATACTTAACATTACATTTGAACATAACAGCTTGAAACATTAAATATGACTTAAGAAATATGTGCATGTTATCAATATGGTATTAGATAAGAATAATATACTTAAAATTCATAATCTGAATTGCAAGCACTTATCTTAAATGTATTCATTAAAATGTGTACTTGATATTTGTAATTGAATTTCATAAATATAAGAGAATGTGAAGCCATTTACCCCTACTTATTAGTGAGAGTGCATGAATCCACTTACCAAAACTTGGAGCAACTCCTACTATTTCTCTTGATATTGATGAAACCCTAGATTCTTGAAATTTATATACTTTACATCAATTGTCATCTTAATGACAATCTAAACCTAATTTGGGTACTTTAAGAATTCATGGTCGTATATGATGGATTTAGGGCCTAAAAACATTGGAATCAGGTTGTACACGAAAAATCCTTTCCAAAATGTATTTACACTTATTTTTCTGACCATCTACTGAATGATTGCGAATTTACCAAGAATGAACCAAACAAAAGGCAAGGAAAATCCACGTTGGTATTTCAAATCCTAAAACCAAAGATGCTCAAATCACTTGGAGAAATTGTGCTTGGCCACATTGTTAAGGGATAAAAGTTGTGGCTATCCATGATGGCAATCAAAATAAAAGTTGAAAGGACAACTTTGCCCATGGGGCGTGTGACAAGAGAACATCGATGTGGGGCTATTGTAGTGATTTTGATTATCATAATCTTCATTGGGCTTGCACTGAATAGAAAATGTATGAAGCTCGATCTCTAAAGAAAATAATGTGAGTATCATTAAACTAGATCATAGAATCATTCTAGCATGAAACCATCATCAACGAGACTCCCTATCAGACCCTACAAGCCAAATTTTAGGTCTCGTAATGGCCAAGTACCAATGAGTAGTAGGCCACCATTACTTGGAGCCGGTTAAGGCTTCAAATTGACAAGGAACCTCAAATTCTAGTAGAGGTATACATCAAAAATAAAACATTACATCAAAACACAACAAAACACAAATGAAGAAGGCACTGGCATGGGAAGAGTCATCGGAATTGAAGACGGGAGCTTTATAAAGTAAGAAAGGGGAAACATGATAGCTACAAAACCATAAAAAAATTGAGGATCAAATGTACTTCCTGGAGATACAAACAACCAATCGGAACCTTCCTTTGGCATAGAGATGGTTGGATTTTCCATACTGGTGAGTAGGGTTGGGTGTCAACAAGATGATCTTATGGTTAATGAGAGACGGAGTGAAGAAGGGTAGGGCAAGGGTCTTTTTGGGTTCCTGGATGGTCCTTCATCATTTTCCCAAGACTCTTTATATAAGTTGAGGCCCAGGGTGAGGTGTAGTCCTCGAGAATCTGATTCATGGTGGAACTGGATGAGACCTCCGAGACTAGGGTCTCTAGGGCATGATGTAAGGAGGTGATACCCAAGAGGAGATCTATTTCCTACTAAAAATTTGAAGAATAAAACATCCATTCTGAACTCACTCAAAGGTACGTTGGAATAGGTGTTAAATTTTCAAATTTCAATAAATGGTATTCAAAAAACAAAAGTGTAGCAGTGGAATCAAACAAATGACTATATTCAATTTTCACAAAAGATAACAAAAGTACATCATAATATCCCATAAGGGTTTACATTTAGAGTACAACATAAAGATCTAAGTAGAGGGAAGTCCAAACTACTTCAAATCTATCTCCAAGCAACATCTCCAAGAGCTAGGTCAATGTTGAAAGTTATGTTCTCCTTGATCATGTTCAACACCTCGATCTAGAACTGGGTGGTTGGGAAATCACCTAGCAAGAGAGAGAAAAACAAGGTATGTGTCAGATAATGAACAAGAACAAAAGATAAGGAAATAACATGAAAGTAAAGGCTAAGATTTCATCCTAAGATGAAGAGAATAAGAGTATGAGGCATAATCAGATAGATGCTTGCCATAAGCAAAAATATAATAAAAGGGTTGCATGCATAATAATTATGACTACCTTAACTAAGTAGGGTTGAGGAACCTACCGGGCCTCAACCTATAGGTGAGGGGAGAATTAATACATTCCCATTCACCCACACATATTTTTATGGGGAGAATAAGACATTCCCCACTGTGAATTAATACATGTCTTATCTATGGGTGGTTGTACATAAGTACCACTACTATTGCTAAATAGTCTAATAAAATCAACATGCTAAAGAGAAACTATGGAAAGTAAAATCATCATATATTTGAAACATGGAAGTGGGGTACAAGACCCAAGAAAAAGAATATCATTACTGATTTTGAGGCAATTTAACTAAAGAATCATGAATAGAGGAAATAGGGTTCATTAAAGCCTCATTAGGGAAATATAGGGTTTGGTTGCAATTATCCCAACATAGGGTGTAAGGAATGCACATACATAAAGAGGGATTGCACATACCTCTCTTACTGATATCAATTACTAACTTTCACCACTTTAATTGAGTCCAAGTTCCACTTTTCCTATTTTCAATGTATTCACATGTATTGGAGCACATAATGCACATTAATGTATAGAAACCCTAATTCTATACCTTTTTAGCAAAACTCAGATTTAGATTTTGAAAACCTCACCAATGAACTTATTAGGTTCTCCTGATCAAGAAAACATATTTTTATGTTAATTTTGGAGTTATGATGACTAAGATGTAGTTTTTATGTATTATGTGCATTAAATTCATTTTCCAAATATCACCCTTCATAAAACCTTGAAATCAGACCTAGAAATCATTTTTGTTATATATATATATTAATTTTATAATTCCAAAACATATTTATTTGTCAAATTTGGATAAGTGGATTAAAAGATATTTATTTTTCAATTTGAACCAATTAGGAAATGACAAGTCAGAAATATTCGAGAGAGAGGAAGAGAGAGAGAGTGAGAGAGAGAGAGGGAGAGGGCGAGAGAGAAAACCATTTGACCAAAGATTAGGGTTGGAGATGCATAGGTAACCAAACTAGATTTTCTAGAGAAGGTAAAATAGCAAGAAACCAAAACCCTAGACGAACATGGTAAATAGAGATGGAGATCATCGATTTTTAAACATAGAAGCATGATTTTTAAGCATATAGTAAGCAATATATGAGAAGGGGTTATAAAACTCACCTCTAGGAAGGTGGAATGGTTCCATCAGCAAGGTGACCGAGCTAGAAAGGTTGGTTTCTCAAACAAAGCTCCTATCTCGAGCAAGAAGTACCTTCTCCACTTTAGAGGTGAAACCCCCTAGCAAAAGAACATGGAGATGAGGTGTTTACGGGCTCAAGGTGCGGTTTCACCATGGAAGTCCATAGTTCTAACATGGAAGAAGGTGGGAGGAAGATGAACAGCATACAAATAGGGAAGGAAAGGAGGAAACTTACTAGTTTTGGTCAAAATCACCCAGAAGGAGCTTTAGAAACCCTAAATAGAGCAAATTTGAAACCCTACGAGTTTTCTTCACCAAGGTAAGTACCCTATTTTACCTTGGGATAGAACCTTCATGGACAAACAGAGTAGGAACTATGTTATAAGCTGGAGTAAAGAGAAGGAGAGCAAGAATTTTCAAATTGGGAGGTGGGAAGCGGTAGATATGGCTTTATAAAGAAGGGGGCAAGCATGAGGTGTCTATGGGGTGTTCCATGTGTCCTTAGCCTAGGGATTCATGGACATGTAAGAGGATAGCTCATAGAGGCTTATTAAATATCAAATTTTGGTTCTAAAATTCCATGGAGACTTCTAGTGCATCCCCACCATCTTCCAAATAAAGAAATAACCCCACTGGTTGATAGCTTTTAAAGAAGCTCAATTATAAAGAGTGTAATCCCTAAAATGCCCTTGGAGAGAAACACCTTCAAACCAAGGTGCAATTAGGCTCCCAATGGTTCAAAACCTCGAGAATGGTAAGGAAATATCAAAGAATTATAATGCATGTGACAATTTGCAAAGAAAACCTCCCAATTGGGTAAATTGCAGGAAAAGTCCAGAATGTACCTAAAATTGCATAACTTGCACAAACAACATCGAAACTTAACCAAATTTGAAACATATGCTAATTTTATGATTTCAAAACATTAAAAAGTTAAATTAAGGTTTATATAACGTTACTATTGTAATTAAGATTATTAAATACATTAAGCAAGGTTTGTGGCCTTACACTTCTAGCATGAATTTATTTACCATTGTTCCACTTAAGTGGTGATTTTGCATTTTAGATCCTTAAATAATCTTTCAATGAGGTATTTGTGCATAAAACCTTTCATTGGTATAATTATTGAACAAATGTTCACCAAACCACTATAAATTCCACAATTTAAACATCAAGGTCAAAAAGGATAGAAAGGATAGGAAAAGCTTGGAAAAGGGCCAAAAAGAGAATATGTCCAAGTTTCGGTATGTTGCATCACTCCAACCCTTGAAGAATATTTCTTAATCAAAATCACAAGCAAAGAGAGGAGGGTGAGTATGCAACATCTTATCTTTTCACTTAGGTTACTTCCTCCAAACCATAAAACTTCCACCAAAACTTTCACTAACTCAAACTCCTTATTTTTTTCAACTTGGGAGTTCAAATTCTTTACAGGAAACTCCTCATAGGTCTGGTAGTAATGGATCACTAAGGGTTCCACTTTTACAATTTTTTTTAACATTTTTGGATTATTAGCATTATATTCATTATGACATTACATCATCCTCATTATTATTTTAAGTGTGTCTCATTATATTCAAAAGAGTTATATTTCATTATAATGCTTGAAACCATATATATTTCTTATTTACCTCATTATGAGTTTTAGAGCAATTAGACTTTACTCAATTATGCATTATTATATCTTATCATTATCTTTAATAATTTGGTTTTAGACTCCATTATCACCTTATTTAATTATAGCAGATTATTTTGTATGAAATAAGACACTTTATCAAATCTATTACAATTAATCCAAATAATGTCACATTAATCACTTATATATATATTAAACATTGTCACATTGTCACATTAATTATCTTACTCACATTAATTTCATCATTAATCATTTTCTCATAATTATTCAGTTCTTATGATTGATTATGCACTTTTATGTGAATCCAATTACTTCCTAACCACATTGAAGTCATTATGTGTATTTTAGTGATCAAGGTGGGACATATTACATATTAATGTTTTGATTCACATACTAAGTAATTATTAGGTGATTAATTAGGTGTGTATTAGAGATCAAGGTGATATGTGTTTCATATTGATGACCTTATTAATTTATGATTAGGTGATTATATATCATTTATGTGTATTAAAGTATGTTATCTCATTATGACACCTAATGTCACTAATGTATCAAGAATGTCATTAAGGATGTACAGGTTAAGATTAGATGATTACAACTTAGGGTTTTGGTCAATATGATCATTATTCTTCATGTATACATTCTTAGTATACAGTAAGTCCAAGATTAGGTTATAATTATCTTTTTCATCATATCATTAGGGTTTATTGGTCCAAGACATTTTTGTATCATGTGTTCCCACTATTATTATTAATATGTAAGTTACTCATATTATGGGCATTAGATATTCATTAGGTTTAGAACATGTGAACTATTCATTAGATGACTGTTATATGTTCTTTAGGATAACAACAAGCATGTGGGGTTACAACTATAACTTGTTTGGTCAATACTAAGGATCCAAGAAAACTATCCTCCTAATCATGGAGTTAGGGTATCTAGAGTCATTATAGCTAGATTTTGGTATGTTACAGGACTCCATCACCTTAAAAAGGATTTCTTCCTTGAAATCTAACTACACAAACATCATCAAACCAACTACTCTCCACCCCGTAAAAAGTTTGACCTTACAAACCAAACTAATCTAGAGGTAAAAGGGTGAGTCTAACTAAGCCATGTATAAGATCCATCATGCTTCCAATGCGCACTCTAATTCCATATTAAACACCAAACTTCAAAGTCTAGGTGATTATGGATAAACTATCCAAACATGTGGTTATAGGGAACATAAGAGAACTATATTGGGTATCCATCCTCAAACAAGTCATTACACCTGAAAGACAAGGTCAACATATTAGGCACTAAGGACTATCCAACTTATGTGCCTAAGGCTACTACTGTCTATAGACATGATATTTTTGACAGTCAGAATCATCTCAGGCTAGGCAGGTATCATATGGATTCTGGAGTCCTTATAAACCAAGCTAGTGGTGTGAAGGAAAATCTTGCCATCCCCTGAACCCTGATCCTTTCTAGACACCTTTTCTTTCAACTTATGCCCTAATAGCTACCTAATAGGCTCATCACATTATGGTTAACTAAACATGTTTCTAGTGCGAAACTCTTATGATCTTAAATCAATCTTTCATCATTTCAAGTGTAGCATAAATCAATTCTAGGGCAAACATGTAATTTAAAGAGGAACTATATGAGGCAAGGGATCTAATTAGGGATACAAAGTTGAAATAGTCAGATTCCTACTACCATGGGCTCTGATACCATGTTGTAAGGAGGTGGGACAAGAGATGAGATCCATTCCCTACTAAAAATTTTAAGAATAAAACATCCATTCCGAACACACTCAAAGGTACTTTGGAATAGGTATAAAATTTTCAAATTTCAATAAATGGTATTCGAAAAACCAAAGTGTAGCAGCAGAATCCAACAAATGACTATATTCAATTTTCAAAAAAGATTACAAAAGTACATCATAATCTCCCATAAGAGATTACATTTATGATAAAACATAAGGATCTAAGTAGAGGGAAGTCCAAAGTACTTCAAATTTTTCTCCAAGAAACATCTCCAAGAGCTAGGTCAATGTTGGAAGCTATGTTCTCCTTGATCATGTTCAATGCCTTGATCTAGACCTGGGTGGTTGGGAAATCACCCAGCAAGAGAGAGAACAACAAGATGTATCAGATAATGAACAAGAACAAAAGATAAGGAAATAACATGAAAGTAAAGGCTAAGATTTCATCATAAGATGAAGAGAACAAGAATATGAGGTATAATCAGATAGATGCTTGGCATAAGAAAAAAATATAATCAAAGGGTTGCATGCATGATAATTATGACTACTTTACTAAGTAGGGTTGAGGCACCTATCGTACCTCAACCTATAGGTGGGGGAGAATTAATACATTCCCAGTCACCTACACATATGTTTATGGGGGAGAATAAGACATTCCCCATGGCAAATTAATACATGCCTTATCTATGGGTGGTTGTACATAAGTACCACTACAATAGCTAAATTGTTTAATAAAATCAACATGCTAAAGAAAAACTATGGAAAATAAAAGCATCATATATTTAAAACATGGCAGTGGGGTACAAAACCCAAGAAAAAGAATATCATTACTGATTTAGAGGCAATTTTACAAAAGAATCATGAATAAAGGAAATAGGGTTCATTAAAGCCTCATTAGGGAAATATAGAGTTTGGTTGAAATTATCCCAACATAGGGTGTAAGGAATGTGCATACATAAAGAGGTAGGAATGTGCATATATAAAGAGGTATTGCACATACCTCTCTTACTGATATCATTACTAACTCTCACCACATTAATTGAGTCCAAGTTCCACTTTGCCTATTTTCAATGTATTCACATGTATTAGAGTACATAATGTACATTAATGTATAGAAACCCTAATTTTAGAACTTTTTAGCAAATCAAATCTCAGATTTAGATTCTAAAAACCTCACCAATGAACTTATTCGGTTCTCATGATCAAGAAAACATATTTTTATGTTAATTTTGGAGTTATGATGATTAAGATGTTATTTTTATGTATTTTATGCATTAAATTCATTTTCCAAATTCCACCCTTCGTCCAACCTTGAAATCAGACCTCTAAAGCATTTCTATTATATATATATATATATATTAGTTTTTAAATTCCAAAACATATTTGTTTTCCAAATTTTAATAAGCGGATTAAAAGATATGAATTTTTGAATTTGAACCAATCAGGAATTGACAAGTCAAAAATCTTCAAGAGAGAGGAAGAGAGAGAGGGAGAGAGAGAGAGAGAGAAAACTATTTGACCTAAGATCATGGTTGGAGATGCATAGGTAGCCAAACTAGATCTTCTAGAGAAGGTAAAATAGCAAGAAACCAAAACCCTAGAAGAACATGGTAAATAGAGATGGAGATCATCGATTTTTAAACATAGAAGCATGAGTTTTAAGCATATAGTAAGCAATATATGAGAAGGGGGTTAGAAAACTCACCACTAGGAAGGTGGATAGGTTCAATCAGCAAGGTTCCTAAGATAGATAGGTTGGTTTCTCCAACAAATCTCCTATCTCGAACAAGAAGTACCTTCTCCACTTTAGAGGTGAAAACCCCTAGCAAAAGAACATCGAGATGAGGTGTTTAAGGGCTCTAGGTGGGGTTTCACCATTAAAGCCCATAGTTTTGACATGGAATAAGGTGGGAAGAAGACAAACACCATGAAAATAAGGAAGGAAAGGAGGAAACTTACTAGTTTTGGTTGAAATCACCAAGAAGGACCTGTAGAAACCATAAATAGAGCAAATTCAGAACCGTAGGAGTTTCTTCACCAAGGCAAGCACCCTATTTTACCTTGGTACAGAACCTTCAAGGACAAACAGAGTTGTAACTATGCTCTAATATGGAGGAAAGAGAAAGAGAGAAAGATTTTTTGAATTAGGAGGTGGGAAGGGGTAGATATGGCTTTATAAAGAAGGGGGCAAGCATGAGGTGTCTATGAGACTTTCCATGTGTCCTTAGCCTAGGGCTTCATGGCCATACAAGAGGAAAGCTCATAGAGGCTTCTTAAATATCAAATGTTGGTTCTAAAAGCCCATGGAGACTTCTAGGCCATCCCCACCGTCCTCCAATCAAAGAAATAACCCCATTGGTTGATAGCTTTTAAAGATAAGCTCGTTTATACAGAGGGTAATCCCTAAAATGCCCTTGGAGAGAAACACCTTCAAACCAAGGTGTAACTAGGTACCCATGGATCAAAAACTCGAGAGTGGTAAGGAAATATCTAAGGATTATTATGTATGTGATAATTTGCACAGAAAACCTCCCAATTGGGTAAATTGTAGAAAAGTCCAAAATGTACCTAAAATTGCATAACTTGCACAAACAACATCCAAATTGAACCAAGTTTGAAACTTAGGCTCATTTTATGATTTCAAAACACATAAAAAGGTTAGATTAAGGTTTATAGCACTTTATTATTATAATTAAGCATGTTCAATACATTAAGCGAGGTTTGTGGCCTTACACTTCTACCACGGATTTATTTACCATTGTTCCACTTAAGTGGTGATTTTGTATTTTAGATCCTTAAATAATCTTTCATTGAGGTATTTGTGCATAAACCCATTCATTTGTATAATTATCGAACACATGTTCACCAAACTACTATAAATTCCACAATTTAAACATCAAGTTCAAAAAGGATAGCAAGGATTGGAAAAGGGCCAAAAAGAGAATATGTCCAAGTTTTGGTATGTTACAGCACTCCACCCCTTAAATAAGATTTCGTCCTTGAAGTCACAAGCAAAGAGAGGAGGGTGAGCATGCAACATCTTATCTTTAACTCCCATGTTATTTCCTCCAAACCATAAAACTTCCACCAAAACTTTCACTAACTGAAACTCTTTATTTTTTAACTTGGGAGTTCAAATTCTTTACAGGAAACTTCTCATAGGTCTGGTTTTCATGGATCACTAAGGGTTCCACTTTTAGGATTTCTTTTAACATTTTTGGATTATTAGCAGTATATTCATTATGACATTACATCATCCTCATTATTCTTTTAAGTGTGTCTCATTATATTCAAAAGAGTTATATTTCATTATTATGCTTGAAACCATATATATTTCTTATTTACCTCATTATGAGTTTTAGCACAATTAGACTTTACTCAATTATACATTATTATATCTGATCATTATCTTTAATAATTTGGTTTTAGATTCCATTATCACCTTATTGAATTATATTAGATTATTTTGTATGAAATAAGACACTTTATCCAATCTATTACAATTAATCCAAATAATGTCACATTAACCACTTATATCTATATTAAACATTGTCACATTATCACATTCACTTTCTTACTCACATTAATGTCATCATTAATCATTTTCTCATATTTATTCAGTTCTTATGATTTATTATGCACTTTTATGTGAATCAAATTAATTCCTAACCACATTAAAGTCAATATATGTATTTTAGTGATCAAGGTGGGACATATTACATATTAATGATTTGATTCACAAACTAAGTAATGACAAGGAGATTATCTATGTGTGTATTAGATCACAAGGTGATATGCATGTCATATTGATGACCTTATTAATTTATGATTAGGTTATTATATATCATTTATGTGTATTAAAGTATGTTATCTGATCATGACACCTAATGTCACTAATGTATCAAGAATGTCATTAAGGATGTATAGGTTAAGCTTATATGATTATAACTTAGGATTTAGGTCAATATGATCATTATTATACACCTATACATTCTTAGTATGCATTAAGTCAAAGATTAGGTTACAATTATCTTTCTCGTCATATCAGTAGGGTTTATTGGTCCAAGACATTTTGCATCATGTATTCCCACTATTAGTATTAATATGTGAGTTACTCGTATTATGGGCATTAGATATTCATTAGGTTTAGAACATGTGAACTATTCATTAGATGACCTTTATATATTCTTTAGGATAACAACAAGCATGTGGGGTTACAACTATAACTTGTTTGGTCAATACTAAGGATCCAAGCAAACTATCCTCCTAATCATGGAGTTAGGGTTTCTAGAGTCAGTATAGCTAGATTTTGATACGTTACAAGACTCCATACCCTTAAAAAGGATTCCTTCCAAATCTAACTACCCAAACATCATCAAACCAACTAATCTCCACACGTTAAAAAGTTTGTCCTACCAAACCAAACTAATCTAGAGATAAAACAGTAAGTCTAACTAAGCCATGTACAAGATCCATCACGCTTCCACTATGTACTCTGATTGCTTATTAAACACCAAACTTCAAAGTCTAAGTTCTTAGGGATAGACTATCCAAACATGTGGTTCTAGGGAACATAAGAGAACTATATTGGGTATCCATCCTCAAGCAAGTCATTACACCTAAAAGACAAGGTCAACATATTAGGTTCTTAGGACTATCCAACTTAGTTTCCTAAGGCTACTACTGTCTATAGGCATGCTATTTTAGATACTTAGTATCAGTTTAGACCAGGCAGGTATCATATGGATCTGGGAGCCCTCATAAACCAGGCTAGTGGTGCGGAGGAAAATATTTCCAGTCCCCAAACCCTGATCCTTTCTAGACACATTTGCTTTCAATTTATGCCCTAATAGATACCTAATAGGCTCATCACATTATGGTTAACTAAACATGTTTTTAGAATTCTATAGCAAACATGTCACTTAAAGAGGAACTATATGAGGTAAGGGATCTAATTAGGGAGACAAACTTGAAATAGTCAGATTTTTACTACCATGGGCTCTGATACCATGTTGTAAAGAGGTGGGACCTGAGAGGAGATCCATTCCCTACTAAAAATTTGAAGAATAAAACATTCATTCCGAACACACTCAAAGGTACATTGGAATACGTGTAAAATTTTCAAATTTCAATAAATGGTATTCAAAAAACCAAAGTGTAGTAGCAGAATCAAACAAATGACTATATTCAATTTTTACAAAAGATTACTAAAGTACATCATAATATCCCATAAGGGTTTAAAATTATGATACAACATAAGGATCTAAGTAGAGGCAAGTCTAAATTACTTCAAATTTGTCTCCAAGCAACATCTCCAAGAGATAGGTCCATGTTGGAAGCTATGTTCTCCTTGATCAGGTTCAACACCTAGATCTAGACCTGGGTGGTTGGGAAATCACCCAACAAGAGAGCAAAAAATAAGGTATGTGTCAAATAATGAACAAGAACAAAATATAAGGAAATAACATGAAAGTAAAGGATAGGATTTCATCATAAGATGAAGAGAACGAGAGTATGAGGCATAATCAAATAGATGATTGCCATAAGCAAAAATATAATAAAAGGGATGCATGTATGATAATTATGACTACCTTAACTAAGTAGGGTTGAGGCACCTATCGGACCTCACCCTATAGGTGAGGGAAGAATTAATACATTCCTAGTCACCTACACATATTTTTATGGGGGAGAATAAGACATCCCCCAGGGCAAATTAATGCATGCCTTATCTATGGGTGGTTGTACATAAACACCACTACTATAGATAAATAGTCTTATAAAATAAACATGCTAAAGAGAAACCATGGAAAGTAAAAGCATCATATATTTGAAACATGGTAGTGGGGTAGAAGACCCCAGAAAAAGAATACCATTACTAATTTTGAGGCATTTTAACAAAAGAATCATGAATAGAGGAAATAGGGATCATTAAAGCCTCATTAGGGAAATATAGGGTTTGGTTGCAATTATCCCAACATAGGGTGTAAGAAATACACATACATAAAGAGGGATTGCACACACATTTCTTACTTATATCAATTACTAGCTTTCACCACTTTAATTGAGTCTAAGTTCCACTTTGCCTATTTTCAATGTATTCATGTGTATTAGAGTACATAATGCATATTAATGTATAGAAACCCTAATTTTAGAACTTTTTAGCAAAACTCGAATTTAGATTTTGAAAACCTCACCAATGAACTTATTAGGTTCTCTTGATCAAGAAAACATATTTTTATGTTAATTTTGCAGTTATGATGATTAAGATGTAATGTTTATGTATTGTATACATTAAATTCATTTTCCAAAAATGACCCTTTGTAAAACCTTGAAATCAGACCTCAAAAGCATTTATATTAGATTGATATTAATTTTTAATTCCAAAACATATTTATTTGTCAAATTTGGATAAGCGGATTAAAAGATATGAATCTTTCAATTTGAACCAATCAGGAAATAACAAGTCAGAAATCTTTGAGAGAGAGAAAGAGAGAGGGGGAGAGATTTGACTAAAGATCAGGGTTAGAGATGCATAGGTAACTGAACTAGATCTTCTAGAGAAGGTAAAATAGTAAGAAACCAAAACCCTAGAAGAACATGGTAAATAGAGATGGAGATCATCAATTTTTAAACATAGAAGCATGAGTTTTTAGCATATAGTAAGCAATATATGAGAAGGGGGTGAAAACTCACCTCTAGTAAGGTGGATGGGTTCAATCAGCAAGGTGCCTAAGCTAGAGAGGCTAGTTTCTGCAACAAATCTCCTATCTCGAGTAAGAAGTGCCTTCTCCACTTTAGAGGTGAAAACCCCTAACAAAAGAACATGGAGATGAGGTGTTTAAGGGCACTAGGTGGGGTTTCACCATGGAAGCCCATAGTTCTAACATGAAAGAAGGTGGGAAGAATACGAACAACATGAAAATAGAATAGTAAATGAGGAAACTTACTAGTTTTGGTCGAAATCACCAAGAAGGAGATTTAGAAACCATAAATAGAGCAAATTCGGAACCCTAGGAGTTTTCTTCACCAAGGTAAGCACCCTCTTTTACCTTGGTACATCACCTTCATGGCCAAATAGAGTAGGAACAATGCTCTAAGTTGTAGGAAAGATAAGGAGGGCAAGATTTCTCAAATTCGGAGGTGGTAGGGGTGGATATGGCTTTTTAAATAAGAGGGCAAGCATGAGGTGTCTATGAGACTTTCCATGTGTCCTTAGCCTAGAGCTTCATGGTCATGCAGGAGGACATCTCACAGAGGCTTCTTAAATATCAAATGTTAGTTCTAAAAGCCCATAAAGACTTCTAGGACATCCCCACCGTCCTCCAATCAAAGAAATAACCCCATTGGTTGATAGATTTTAAAGATAAGCTCATTTATAAAGAGGGTAATCCCTAAAATGCCTTTGGAGATAAGCACCTTCAAACTAAGGTGCAACTAGGTGCCCCATGGTTAAAAAACTAAATAATGGTAAGGAAATATCTAAGGATTATTATGCATGTGACAATTTTCAAAGAAAACCTCCCATTTGGGTGAATTACATAAAAGTGTAGAATGTACCTAAAATTGCATAACTTGCACAAACAACATCCAAATTGAACCAAATTTGAAATTTAGGCTCATTTCATGAATTCAAAACACATCAAAAGTTATATTAAGGTTTATAGCACTTTATTATTGTAATTAAGCTTGTTCAAAACATTAATCAAGGTTTGTGGCCTTACACTTCTAGCATGAATTTATTTACCATTATTCCACTTAAGTGGTGATTTTACATTTTAGGTCCTTCAATAAGATTTCACTGAGGTATTTGTGCATAAACCCTTTCATTGGTATAATTATTGAACAAATGTTCACCAAACCACTATAAATTCCACAATTTAAACATCAAGGTCAAAAATGATAGAAAGGATAGAAAAAGCTTGGAAAAGGGCCAAAAAGAGAATATGTCCAAGTTTCAGTATGTTACACGTGACTGCACAACAAATTCAGGGTCGTAAGGGTTGGGCAGATGTGAAAATCATGTGGATGGAGTTTGTTGGTATCGTGAATCAACCAAGAGGGAAATCACTAGTACTCTATATCCTATGGAGCAGGCGACTCCTATGAGAGGTAGGAGACGCGGGATGAGCCCTTTGATTTTGATCAAATGGCTCTGAGTGAGCCCATTCTAAAACAAAAAGGGTGTGATGCATGAAACAAAAAAAAATACATCCACTTCAGGAAAATCAGCCCATTATCTTAATTAAGTGATTAAATAGGATTTAGACATATTATTTTTCTTTCTAAATTATTTAGGGGGTATAGGGTTACCCAAAAGAGACCAAATTTTGCATGCTACCTATATTTAGGGTGAGGAATCTGAATATTAAGTTAGATTCTAGGTTTGACAACCACGACCCTCTTTACTTTCCTTTTTGAATTAAACCTCTATTTAATTACCCTTGATTGTCTAAATACAACTAGAGGTTGAGATTTTAAGGAAAGGTAGATATTACAGATTCAATTTCACATAAAAATATTTAGGCCAATTTATCATGATTACTAGGTTCAATTTCACTTTAACACCTTATGTATCACAATTTGAGTAATTAGTGTTACATTTGATAAAATTGAATTGCATAGGGTTGATAATGTGAAATTTTCTCTAAAATTAGTAGAAATGAGATATAAACATCACAATAGGGTTTCATTGACACATGAAGGTTTAGTGAAAGTATCAAATCTCAAAATTTGAAAATTAGGGTTCTATTTAGGGTTTCTTTATAATATACAAATTCTAGGATGTGACAATTTTACCAACCTTAATTAAATTTCATCCTCAAAATTTTCACATAGTACTACCCACCTTAGGGTCTTTCTTATCCATTGATTGAAATATTCAACATGTATATCTATATGATATAAACTAGGTTAAACTAGATCATACCTTCTTCCTCATCATCAACCATTGTAAAGATTCTTGCTTTCCTCTTTCCTGGTTGATCTGGGTTATGATCTTATCTTGCACCTCTACTTGATTTCAACATGGGCCATTCAAACTACTTGTGACTTGGATCCCACAATGGTAGAAAACTCTAGTACCAAACCTACATACTCCACTATGCATCTTGTTGCAGGTGGGGCAAGGCTTCTTGTCAACTGGTTCTTCTAAAGCTTTCCTCTTATTATCATTATGGTTGTTGGAGTTTCTCTGAGACTGGTTGTGCTTATCTTTCTTCCATGTCCTCCCTGAGTGATCTTCTACCTCCAAGGCAACCTCGAGTGCCTCTTACACTATCTTGATGCCACTTCTAGTCAGATCATAGCCCAAATCAGGCTTCAGGCCATGCATGAACTTCTTTACCAGATGTATCTCATCTAAGTCGTACTTGTACTTCTGCAACATATGAAACTTCATTACATATTGGCTGGCAGTTGAGTCATACTACTTTAGGCACTTGAACTCCATCTTCTTCTTCTCGATCATCGCTTATGAGATGTAATGGTTCTGGAAGGTAGTTGTGAACTCCACCCAGGTCAACGGCTCAGGATTAGGTCCTCTGGCATTGGTGAAGTTCTCCCATCAAGTGTGAGCCACACCTTTCAACATGTGTGTCCTAAAGCAAACTTTAGAAGGATTGGGACAACCTAAATCAAGGAAACGGTAATTGACATTGAGTAGCCACTCTTCAGCACAACCAACTACACTGGTCTCAGCTTCCCTAGAGAATTTTTCTAGCTTAATCTTCAGGAAGTCTACTAAGGTCAACTCTTGGTTCCTCAATTGATGTGGTCTTCCATGTTGACCAGTAAGGGCATCAGTAAGAGACTTGATGAGCACTTCTAGAGGTGCATTAGGGCTATCCCCCCCAGAAGCACCATGATCACTTCCCTCATTGAAAGAGCTTTCCTCTCCATCTATGTTCCCCTTATCCTTATCAGATTTCCTCTTAGGAGCCTTCAATAAAAGGGAACATAAGCTATATGAGATTTTAAGAGAAGCATGTTGGCCAACTAAATTTCTAGCTATAATACCATATTGTAACACAACATTTTTCTAAAACATATACATTATTGATCGAAAGCATAACTCACATTGGGATGTCACAAAAACAATAAGCATGCATAAAAATATAATTTTTATTGAACCAACACAATATAAAATAACAGTTCTCATTCTTAAGGTCCATAATGGAAAGCTTGTACTTAAAATTAATACATGATTCTCTCAACTTAAAAGTACAACTAAATTAATTATTCTAGCATAGTTGGCACCCTACCTGTTTGAGCTCCTAGATTTCTTCTTGAGGTAAAATATCCTTGCCTATGCTTTATTATCCTTCTCTCATGTGGACATCGCGTCCCTAGCCATGCAAAGAAAAATAGAAAATGTGTTAGACTAAATGGAACTGACTAACATTATATGAACTACAAATGAACTATATCTTTGAGAAAATGTGAATTAAACATTATAAATATTCAATACCTTTCTAGACATCTATATTTATCTATATTTCTCTTTATCATTGAAATTACTATCTTGTGTTGACTATATTGTCTTTCTTACATAATGTTGTTCTCAAGATCTTGAATATACATGCACCAAAGTGCTCATTCCTCTCATGAGCTTGATGAATAACAATACTCTCATGAGCTTGATAACAACATTTCTCTCAGGAGATTGATCTGTGACATTGCTATAAGGAGCTTGATATGTAACACTGCTCTTAGGAGCTTGAAGAATAACATTGCTCTGTAGAGCTTGAATATGACATTTCTCTCAAGAGCTTGATTTGTGCCCAAAAGGCGAATAACTTGTAAGGAGCAACATGAATCAATTATATTGTACCTAACATTACTCTTGAACATAATAACTTGAAACATTAAATATGACTTAAGAAAGACGTACATGTTATCATTATGATCTTAGATAAGAACAATATACTGAAAAATCATAATATGAACGGTAAGCACTTATCTTGCAAGTATATATTAAATTATGTACTTAATATCATTATAATTGAATTTCATAAAGATATGTGAATGTAAATCTCATTACCCCTACTTATTACTCGGAGTGCATCAATACACTTACCAAAACTTAGACTAACTCCTACTAATTCTCTTGATACTAATGAAACCCTAGATTCCTAAAATGCATATACATTACATCAATTATCATCTTAATGACAATCTAAACCTAATTTGGGTACTTTAAGAATTCATGACCACAAGTGATGTATTTAGGGTCTAAAACATTAGAATTAGGTTGTACTCAAAAACCTTTCCAAAATGTATTTACTCTTTTTTCTGACCATCTACGGGATTATTGTGAATTTACCTAGAATGAACCAATGAAAAGGTGAGGAAAATCCATGTTGGTATTTCTAATCCAAAAACCACATATGCTCAACTCCATTGGACCAATTGTGCTCATCCACAGTGTCCAAGGATAAAATCTATGGCTATCTGTGATGGCCATCAAAATAGAAGTCAAAAGGACAACTTTTCCCATGGGGTGCGTGATAAGAGAACACTAATGTGGGGCAATTCTAGTGATTTTGATGATCGCAATCTTCATCGAGCTTGCGCCCAACAAAAAATTTTGATGCTCGATCTATGAAGGAAATAATGTGAGGACCATTAAAATAGATCACATAATCATTCTAGCATGAAACCATCATTAGAGAGACTCCCTGTCGGAACCAACAAGCCAAGTTTTAGGTCTCATAATGGCCAGGTATCGATGCATAGCAAGCCGCCATTACCTGGAGCCGGCCAAGGCTTTGAATTCATGAGAAAACTTTGATTCAAGAAGAAGTATACATCCAAAATAATATGATGCATATAGACAAACAAGGCACTGGTGTGGGTATAGTCAATGGAATTGAAAACATGAGCTTTAGATAGGAAGAAAGGGGAAACATGATACATGTAAGACCAAATGAAATTGAGGATCGAAGGCACTTCCTGGATATATGAACAACCAATCTGAACCTCCTTTGGTGTTGTGATTGTCGGAGTCACTATTGATGAGTTGGGTTGGATGACAACAAGATGATCTTATGGTTAATGAGAGAGGGAGTACAGTAGGATAGGGCAAGGGTGGCGTTGGGTTTTTGGATGGTCCTTCATCGTTTTCCCAAGGCTCCTTATATAAGTTGATGCCCAGGACAAGGCACATTCCTTAGGAGTGTGATTCATGGTGGAACTGGGTGAGCCCTCATCGAGTAGGGTCTTTGGCCATGACAGCACAACAAAATTGGGGTCATAAGGGTAGGCAGATATGAAAATTGTGCGGAGATAATTCATTGGCATCATGAATCAACTGAGAGGGAAAACACTAGTTGAGGGTGAAACACTCTGTTTCTTTCATAGTGCCAACTCCTATGCAAGGTAGGAGATGAGGGACGAGCCCTCTAATCTTGATCAAATGGCTCTGAGTGAGCCCATGCTAAAACAAAAAAGGCATGATGCGTGAAATAAAAAAATACATCCACTTTAGGAAAATTAGTCCTTTATCTAAAATTAGTGATTAAATAGGATTTAGATATATTATTTTTCTTTATAAATTATTTAGGGGCTACAGGGTTATCCAAAGAGGCCAAATTTTTTATGCTATATATATTTAGTGTGAAGCATATGAATATTAAGTTAGATTCTAGGTTTAACAACCATGACCCTCTTTACTTTCCTTTTTTAATTAAACCTCTATTTAATTACCCTAGATTGTTTATATACAATTAGAGGTTGATATTTTGAGGAAAGGTAGATATTATAGATTCAAGTTCACATAAAAATATTTAGGTCAAAATGTCATTATTACTAGGGTTAATTTCACTTTAACCCCTTATGCATCACAATTTGACTAATTAGTGTTGCATTTGATGAAATTAAATTATATAGGGTTAATAATGTGAAATTTTATGTAAAATTGGTAGAAACATGCTATAAACATCACAATAGAATTTTGTTGTCACATGAGGGTTTAGTGAGAGTATTCAAATCTCGAAATTTGAAAATTAGGGTTTGTTTATAATATACAAAATTCTAGGATGTTACAAGGATGGTGGATTACACTTTCAGATCATCGGGGAGGTGACATAAAGGGAGTTTGCATTGTGTTCAATTTCCTATGTGCTTGTCTCCCCCTATAACTGCCGATGTTGTCTTCAAGAGGAGGGGGACACATTTTTCCTCTCAATCATTAATTAATTAATGTTAAGAGTAACCAATTAAACCCTTTTTTCATCATTACTTCACATTTTCATAAGCCCTACAAAAATACTTTCAATGTTTAAAAAAAATTAACAATGAGATTTACTTCTATTGAACTTATTTATAAATATGTTAAATAGATACTTTGAGACTTCAAGTTAGTCCATTTAATTTTTCAGAATTAATTACCCAATAGTTTAGATTTATAATCCTAAGTTTTATTCTATATTTATTTATAATCAAATAGTTGTAAGAAAACTCTATCAAATATTTAGACATTAATTATTAAAATTTTAGGAATCTATACAAAAATGATCCAAGAAGCCAAATTAAGTGACTAGTTTGTAATTATTTATAATGTGAGGAAAATGAACTCATGTATACACAAAGAATTACAAAGGATAGAAACTCATATACAAAAACATTATAATTGACCAAAATAATCAAATAAGATTTTTGAATGAGATACCAAAATACAAATGGAATTAAATTCTGAGCTAATTATGATTTATAGCTCAAGATAGATCTAGTACCCAGTTTTTGTTACAATACTCCACCCTCAAAAGAGGATTTTGTCCTCCAAACCTATCACATACATGGTCTAGTCAAGTACTACTCTCCACCCCTCAAAAGGATTCAACTAAAAATCAACATAGGCATGTCAACTATGATGGTGTATCCTTCATTTTATCTCAATCATTATCCTACACCAAACTCCAGGTTTTCTATCTTCGACCTACATGATTGTGACTTATCTCAATAAACCATCAACAAAATTCTATCAAATAATTTTATTTGTACATTTAGTGTTATAGAGAAACTAATTCATTGATGGGTAAACCTTTTGATGCAAAACTAAAAATTGTCAAAATTAATGTGAGAACCAAGTCACAGTCGCATCTATCAACTTTCAACATACTACTACTACACCATATTAACTACTTGATTTGATTATGAAAATAAGATTTCCATGTAACATAAGGATCACTAGAGTACCTTCAGTCATGCCATAGCAGAGAAGGATATTATTTTCTACTAGATTAGGATTCACAAATTCAAACTTGGCGATTCTAGTCTCACATATCCTTCCAACTACTAGGTTGTTCAAAGATTGTGATCAAAATATTGATTTGGGTTGGTGACTCTTTTCAAGATTTATCATTTCCAATTACTAGAAATTTCCTTGGCCATGTTGGTATGTAAAGTTAGGAAACCCCACCACCACCTAAGTAGATTTGTAGTAATTATGTTGAACCTTCACTAAACATCCTTCCTTAGACAACTCGGCTCATCTACACTAACATGGTGACGGTATTCTCTGTTAATTGGTGTATTACACAAGTTTTAGTAAAATTCAGTCCACCTAAGTTTCTATTAAGTATTAGGTAGATAAGGCTAGTAAAACTAGGTTTGTTTGTTAACTATTTGCCTAATTTTGGAGATATACTAGCTAGTTAACCCTAATTTCCATGACACATGCATAAATTTTGAATTTTTATAGATCTGATACCATGTTATAAAAACTCGGTCTTTACGATCAAAATATAAAAAAAAATCATATCAAAATAAACAAATCTTGTGTACCTTCATGTTTTACAATTAGAGTTCATAAAAGCATATACATAGGGACTAGTATATTCAAAACATAGATGAGTCCTATCTGCTCTTCAACATAGGGTGTCTCCTACATGTATCTTCTATGCCTTCTTTGTATCACCTACCCATGAATTTCCACAGGGTATAAATCCATACATGAACCAAAATAAGGGTTGGTTCAGCAAAGTTGGTACTAAATATTTAATATTGAGCTAGTTCAATAAATATAGAAAAGGAGAGATTTAAAATATTTAGAAATTAGGTAAGTACTATTTGGTGGGATAGGGTCAACAAGTATGTTTCTCAAGGATGCAAAAGATACAATTCACAAGAGTATTCAAAACAAAAAAATTGCAATAGTGTTCACAAAACAAGATGTACTCAAGAGCATCAATAATTCTAGTATCAAATTATTCAACATTTGGCTCGTGCAATCTAATATTTTGTCTTCCCTAAGGATAGGTTCCTAGTGTTCTTTCATCTATGAGAGAATGACACTTTTGCATGTGGGGTAACCAGTATTGGGGGACCTCTGTGTCCATTATCCACTATGTAGGTTTGGGGAATATGACCCACTGAATCTAGGGGCCAAATCTCTAGCCAACATTCAGATTTTGTACCAATGTACAAATCCAAATTTATTCAATCATTTAGCAATATTCAATAATCAAAGTAATTATGGTGACCTTCAAGTAGGGCTGGCAATTTTTGACCCGACAGGACCCGAAAATGTGCAATTTATTCAAAACCTAATTTCTTCCATTTGTGAACATTTTTGGGGTATGAGACCCGAATAAGCCAAACTTGACCCGAAATGACCCGAAATTAATCACATGTTCAGAAGTCTTGAAATCGAATGTTAAAATGAAATCTTCAAAAAAAATTTTGAAGATTTCATTTTAACATTCGATTTCAAGACTTCTGAACATGTGACCCGAAATTGACCCAAAATCAACCCGATTGCCAGCCTACCTTCAAGAGGAGAGATTAGTCTATTAACAAGTTGGTTTGACTACTTGAAAAGTTCAATGAATGAAATTCAAGAGGGAATAAAATATTTTGATAATTAAAATAGAGAATTCATACCTTTTTTCAACACCAGATTTGAATATAATTCATATTTAGGGTTCAAAGAGCTTCAAGGTTTTGTGATCTAGCAAGAAAAGACAATTCTAACATATCATAGAGACATTGGCTTGGAAATCACTTCCTAGGTTCTTATTAGGTGATAATTACAATTTTCCCCTTAGTGAGTTGTATACTTATTAGTCATTTTTGGTTGTTAAAATGCCTCATCGTGAATTCATTAGGTTCATTCCCAACATTACACATCTATGTACAAGTAGTCACATATGATATACTAGTCATTACCCATGTTTATAATACATATAATTCAGATATGCATATATTTGCATATATAAGTGATCCTTAAGTTGAAGTTTCCATTAAAGATGATGCATCCACAAGGTTTATCCTTGTATGGATAATGTTATGATGTGTATAAATAAATGCACAAAGGTTGTCATATTCATTTCCCAAATTCATATCCCATCATATGTACTTATAAGAATTATATAAATTAGCTTGTAGTTCACTCCTTTCATTTTCTCATATTTCATTTTCAATATCCCTAATTATTCATTTGGTCCCTTGATTGAGTGATTACCTTTAATAAATGAATCATCAAGAAAAGTTGTACCGTTAGGATAAATGATAGTATACAGCAGTAGATTACGTTAGTTGGTAATTTCCTTATATGCTTCCTTAGTTTCTAGGTATTAATAATATGATCTATTTACTCATTTAGGGTCACTTGCATACACTTATGAATTGCACTAGGCTAATGTTAATTAGGATAATAAAATCCTAGGTCACTTTATGCATATATATATATGAATATAGTGGTATCATTGTTTAAGGTATTCATTCAAATGATTCACTTTTTATGTATGTTTTAATAGTTAGTTGACATAATCATATAGATAATTTGTGGGGTGGGGAACTATAATTCTTCCATAGAAATCAGAGTGTACCTCCTCAATGGACATGGGGTCTCCGTGTGGTTTCTCTTGGACTCTGGGATCACTTAGGGTTGGTTTATGATAGCGAGATTGCAAGTGGGGAAAGGCTCTGTGAAACAAGTGTGGGGTTGGTCATGAGGGAAGTGGTGGTTGGAGGTGTTACCGATCATCTTCCTCCTTTCTAAAAGAAGTAGAGAACCTTGAGTTTTTGAGATTTATGGTGATTTAGGAAGGCGGATACAAGGTCATCAAAGAGAGGCAACTTGACAAGATGAGTGGGGTGGGTGAGGCTTCAACTAAGGTCATTGGGGGTTGTTGATGGCTAACGATATTTAGACTTTAAAGGAAATGCTTGGTGGTTCTGAGAGGATGTAAGGAGAGGAAGAGGTGGTTGTGGGTATGTTATCTGGTTATGCATGGCTAGGAAGAGTTGAGGAGCCATGGTGATGTGCTTCTAGGGCAAGGGATTTGTAGTTGCAACTTTTTATGATGGAGGAGGGTAAGTTGTGGGTTAGTGATAGGGTGATCTTTAGATCATGGGATTATAAAGGATGGTGATGGTTGTGTGGAGACTCAACAGGTAAAGTTAAACGCACATGCAAGTAATAGAATTTTTTGGACACCTTAATGCCTAGTCATGATAGTTTTGCCATTTTTCTATTAGGTCATAAAGAGGAGAATGTCGATAACATTATAGCATTTTATATCATTATGGAGGTGACCTTTTAAAAGAGCATCAAGTCAAAGGGATTTTGCATTAAGTCCAAATATGTCATTGACCCCTATGGGTATGCAAGTATGAGAGTCTAAACCTCATCATTTATCACTTCCATGTGTGTATATGTCCATCTTAAATAGAAGGAGGATTGTAGAGGTCATAATCTTTGCCCATCTATGTTTGTGAGAAGAGGAGGTCCTTATCGACATTTACTACCCTATCAATACTAATTTTTTGTGTTTCCTCCTTCTTCCCCACTTTGTCCATCCCCCTTCCTTTTTCCTTAGCCTATTGCCTTTATCATTTGTAAATTCATATTTTCACTTATGAGCATGAGTGTATGGATCCCCCAACTTGGGTTGGGAGTAGCCACTAAGGATCTCCCAACACGTGGATATTCATGTTCCACTAAATGTATATATTATTAGAAATATTTATCTTCTTACTCTTATTCATGAAGGAATCATTATCAAGGTTAGCTACCTTTGTATGATACATGTTTCTAATTCCTTAAAAGAGTAGTGTTAGATCAGATCTAGAGTTAAGGAGTGGTGTGAATGCATGAAAATGTTGGATCACTAGATATAATGATCATATGTTAATATGTTTTATTGTTTGTTTGTCATCTCAATAAATATATGCCTACAATCTAGAAGTAACCCAATCTCAAGAGAGGAGGGAATATATATTAATGATGATTGCTTGTAAACTAATCTAAGGGTATACAAATGGGTATTAGTGTTTGTGTACTGGTGAGTGCGCTTGGTTGGTAAAATCCAGTCTGAGTTATATTCATAAAATAAAATCTATTAAAAATGTCAAATACTACTATCATTTTTTTAACTTTGTTCTCTTTTACTCTATTCTTTTGTTTTCATTATGGTTACCTTATTCCATAAAGGACATCAGATCATCCTTTTGATTCGACTTACCTAAGAAATAGACTTAAATCCTAAAGAATCTATCACCCATGTCCTTGTATTCGACTACATTTACTACACATGGTGCCATATTATTATTGCGGGCGTCTGAGGTATCAAGTATAAACTTAAAGTCTGACTATCTCTAATTTTTCATCATCTAAACATGTGAATCATAGTTGATCACCCATATGTGATATCTTAAAGATTAATAGGGTTCTTCAAGAAGTGATTTACTTCAAGGCTTTCAATTTCTCTTTTAGGGATATAGTACTTGTGTGGTATAAACCTTGAAACATGGAAGTGTTATGAGATGGAAAGAACTAGCTAATGCTTTTTTTACTAAGTTCTTATCGATCAATAAGAAAATCAAAACAAGAAACAAGATCAATGGTTTTTCTTAGAAACCTAGAGCAAACCTAAGTGGTGCATGGGAGAGGTACCAAGCATATCAAAGGGATTGTCTGCACCAAAGTTTTTACGAAGGGTATTCAAATACTAATTTTTACAACAAACTCATTCAGAGAGAAAGGAAATCCACAAATACAAAAGTCAAGAGTGACTTTACGGGTCATGACTCAATGTTCTCCAAGGATATCATAGACAATATGGTTGTGCTACAATCTTGTTGGGATTATGAAAGAGGATGGAGATACTTCCTATTCAAAATAACTAGAAGCCCTCACTACCAAGATTGAAAAAATAGCCACAAGTGTTCATGACTTGAAGGAGACCAAAGTTAAGGGAAAGCATCATGTGGATACTGCCATGAATTTTTCTACTTATGGGGAGAGTAGACATAGTTGAGACTACTGCATATACATCCATGAGAAAGAAGATAAATAATAAGAGATAGTTGAATAGCCCTTATGCAAACTATAACTGATCATGTCATCCACAGTTTTCATATGGGAACACAATTGCAACAGAGAACTTTCACATGCTCAATCACCCTAACAAGCCACCTAGGTTCATGAGAGGTGGTGGACCATATAGGTTTGCTCGTAACACCAACTTACAACACAATAAGAACAACTTTCATAATTAGAATTAAATCCAACCTAAACCTAATTTGATGGCTGAAATGTTCACCTACACAAAAAGGTAAGTCGATATTAATGACAACATGAACCAAAGAACCATTAATAGCAACAACATATTAAGTATCATACAGGATCAAGTAGAACTATAATAGGGAAAATATCTAATCAGCAACAACATAAAAAAATGATAGATCAATAGCTTGCAAACCTGTCAGATCTTGTAAAGAACTTGGCTGGAAGAATCATATAACATGAAACAAAATGTGGAGACTGTGAAGCTACTATGATTACCACACGTAGGTTAGGGATTGTCATTATAACCATGACCACCATAGTTCAATAAGAGAAAATTCCTATTCTTTATCATTAACCAAAAACTATCGAGGTTGAACGAGAGAAAACCCCTACATCTATTCTCAAAAAGACAACACTGAAGGAGAAAGGCACAGAAAAAAGTTAGCCAAAAATAAGAGAGTGGAATCTACTGAAGAGGCTACTTCCAAAAGAGATCCATATGCTCCAAGGATCCCCTTTCCCTATAACTTGTCAAGGCCCACTTGAAGAAAAGATATGAGGAATTTATATAGGTTGTAATAATCTAATCCTTGAGTTCTCATTTCTAGTTGACACTGAAGAAATGCCAACCTATGCCAAGTTCTTCAAAGACCTAATTACTAAAATAAGGTGAGGAGATGAGATATATATTGTCAAACTAAAAAATATGTCAAGTGCCTTTGTACAAGAAAAGATGCCAACCAAATAGTAGGACCTAGGAGCCTTCACTATCCCATTCAATGTGGTAGATAGCAAAGAAAGGAAAGGGCTTGCTGATTTAGGAGCAAGCATACACTTAATGTTGCTAATTGTAGCTGAAAGGCTTGGTATGGAAGATATGGTATAAACTAGCATGAGGATTTAGATAGCTAACCACACTTTTGTGAGATTAGTAGGCATCGTTGAAGATTTTCCTATCAAGGTTTGAAGTTTTCTTTATCCCAAGTGACATTATTATGATGGACACCAACAAGAACACCTATTTTCATGTGATCTTTAAAAGACCCTTCCTATCTACAGCAAGATCTTTAATAGATGTGGAGGTAGGGATTTTATTGATTTGAGTGGGTAATGATCACATTGATTTTAGAGTTCAATATTCTACAAGAGTCCCATTGTTGTTTGAGTATGTGCATTTTGTCTTTAGCTATAATCAACTATGCATTGATATTCATGAGTTTAACGCCATAGTGGACCTTTTAATGATGGCCCTAACTAAACAGACCTCAGAAATTGATGATCTTGATGTTAAAGAATTATTAGAATATATGGACATGGATGAAAATGATGATACAACTGAATAGCATTATGAGATTGAAATAATCAACTACGCTTTTGTAGAAAGAAATTAGGGAGCTAAAGAAGCATTAAGACCCATGTCTGGGTTGAAGAAACTTCTAGAGGGTCTTAAATATGAGTACTAAGATGTTTAAGAGAGAAACCCTATTATCATTAACTTTGACTATGTTTGAGGATCATAAAGAAAAACTTCTATTTGAATTGAAGTTAAGAAGGAAAGCCACATGATACTCATATTAAAGACATTAAAGGACTAAACCCAAATGATTGCATGCACTAGATACACTTGGAGGAAGATGGAAACCCATTTATCAAGGCGAAAGGAGGTTAAATGAGAACCTAAGAGAGGTTGTAAAGAAAGAAGTTAATGAACTATGCAATGCATGAATCATGTGTGCCACCAATGATAAGAAGTGACTGAGCCCAGTTCATGCGGTACCCAAAAGGGAGGTATGATGATCATAAAAGGACAAAATGAGGATGATATTTCAACCCAAACATTGCTAGGTGGAGGATGTGCATTGACTATAGGAAACTAAATTCAGCAACCAAGAAGGACCATTTTCCATTACCCTTTGTAGATCAGGTGTTGAAGAATTTATCCAATCAATCCTATTTCTATTATCTTAATGGCTATTTAGGACTCTACCATGTACCATCCACCAAGATGACGAATAAAAGACTACATTCACCTACTTATATGGTATGAATGCTTTTAGGTGGATGTCATTTAGTTTATGCATTGTACCTATGACTTTTAGAAGGTGTGTGATTTCTATCTTTTTTTATTTTCTCAAAGACGTCATGGAAGTATGTATGGACGATTTTACTATTTATTGCACATCATTTTATAAATCCCTAAAGAATCTCTCTCCTATACTAAAAATATGTGAGAAAAATACTTAGTTCTCAATTGGAAAAAGTGTCATTTCATGGTACAAAAAGGAATTAATAGTGATAGGACAGAAAGTATTTGGGAGAGTAATAGAAGTCAATATGAGTAAAGTTGAATTATATCCAAAGTTCCACCACCCAAATCAGTAAATGGCATGAGAAGTTTCTTGGGCCATGTAGATTGTAGATGGTTATCAAAGACTACTCAAATATTTCCAAGCCTTTGTCAAGCTTATTTTTAAAGGATTTTGTATGTACTTTTGATGATAAATGTTTAAAATCCTTTAACACTCCAAATTATGCTCTGACAAATACAACTATAATTCAAGCACCAAAGTGGAACCTTCCATTTGAGTTGACGTGTGATGCAAGTGGCTATGTTATTGGAGCTATTGGGTCAGAAAAAGGACAAGAAAATTCATGTTATATACTATTCTAGCAAAACCTTTGATAAAGAAAAAGTGAATCACACTACTACACAAAAAAGAAATGCTAGCCATTGTCTATGCCTTTGAAAAGTTTGGCTCATATCTAGCAAGTTCTAAAGTGATTGTGTAGAAAGAGCATGGGGCCATAAAATATCTCAAGATGAAGAAAGAAACAAAGCCAAGACTTTTGAGATGGGCTCTTCTCTTACAACAATTTGATTGTGATATAGTCGGTAAGAAAGGATCTGAGAATATAGTAGCTGACCATTTTCTACTATTCAGTTGGAAGACGATAATCAATTACCCATTAAAAAAATAGTTATCTTGATGAGTATTCAATGTTATCAAAGGCTATTGATACAGTGGTGTCATGGTTTGTAGACATTTGCAACTATTTAGCCTACCTACAACTACCAACATTAGCTACAATGATAAAAAAGAAATTCTTGTTAGAAATTAAGAGCTATTATTTGGATAACCCACTCCTATTCAGAAAGTGTGATAATAACCTTTATAGGAGATGCATACTCAAAGAGGAGATACCAAAACCTTACACAAATGTCATGCCTCACTGTATGGTGGGCATATGGATGAAGATAGAGTTGCAACCAATGTGCTTCTGTGATGACCCATGATTTAGGGTTTTGAGACTCGTTATAATATTTGAAGTCTATGAATGTTTGTTTTTGTTAATTAGAAGTTGAGTTGACTTTTATCTAAACATGGATTCTTTGACCCTCAAGTATGACTATAATGCCATGAGAGGATCAATAATATCTACAAAAGGCCATTCATGTATACAAAGATGATTGATAGTAGTTATAAGTCTATATTGAGGACATATGGATTTAAGTATCCAATGAAGTATACATGGATTCATATGACAAAATATTGCTATTGGATACTACTAATGTGTTGAACAAAGAAGCAAATTGATTAAATGATGCTTTATGAACCTAGATCATTATAATATCTGAAGCATGCTAAGATTTAGGCTTGGGGGATGTATCTAATGTTTTTCCTTGTTGCTTGGATGTTTCAATTCAACCCACGTTATACTTTAGATTTAACAATAGGATACATGGATCCTTGAAAGTAGTAGATTAGCATGTAAGTAGTTAATTACTCAACTACTACCTCCATTTCTCATGGAGAGACTCGTATACTTGGGGAACAAGTCTGTGGCACCATGTCTCCGATGTACATGGAGCATGATCAAGATATAGAACGAGCCACCAGTCGCGCCATGTTTGGATCTATGTAACAACCCTGACTTGTGGGATGTGGGGTATGGTGAGGCAGTTCATCCCAAATTCCTTCTTACCCTCCATCTCCTTTTTCTCCTCATCGGATCCGCAACCATAGGAAGTTAGACCTGCAACGCCTAGTGCAAGCCCTGTCGTGGTGTGGAGAAACCCCCACCATCATCTTTGATCACTACCACCACGAGTTCTTCCCTTCCGCCAAATACCACCTCCAGTCCACTGCCGACTACCACTTCAACCACCGGCATTACCACCCATAAAGATCACAGCAAGGATCACCTTCCAACCAGTTTGGGTTGGAACTGACAGAGGTGATACTTGCAAATAGCAAGTGTTACCGCCTACCTATGGATCCTCATCCTCACCTCACCAGCAACAACCTACAGTAGCCAACGACATTGTTCCTCCTACCAGCCCTCTTTGGAACACCATCGACAGTGAGTCATACGTGGGGATAGATCCCTAAGTGATGACCACAACAATTTGAAACCAGGTGTCGAACCTGAAGGATCCAGATCCCCATTCCTCCTCCATTCACATCCTTCTCCTCTGTCGTGACTCCAAGCAAGACATCGCCTTGGACCTCTGAAGCTCCCATTGATCTCATCACTGTGACAAAAACACCGACCAGATGAAGGGCGGTGTATATCAGTTCGTCATCCCTTGGCATGGAGGCTATGCTCATCGGCACCCAGCCTCACAATGACAGTCAGGGCAGAGCAGACATAGTGGACGTTCTCTGGTACTCGGCTCGTCCCCTTTCACCTTTGATGGAATATGTGCCGGTAAGGAGAGAACAAAGGAGGAGGACAAGCTCCAGAACTTGCCATAGTTCCATCTCCTACGGTGGCGCCCATGCTTCCCTCACGGAGGATGCTCCCCTCATGTGACGACACTCACGCTGGAGAAGAAGCACAGAGAAATGTGTGTCTCGGGGAACAGGAAGAAGGAGTCGGGTAGATCTTTGACGACCCAACCTGAAAGTCGGTCCAGTCATTGAACTGACCGGCCCAAGATAAACCAGGCTACTGATCCAGACCTCACACTAAAGGCCAACATGGGCCATAACTGGAGTGCCACCTCAGGCCTTGGGCCCCGCGACGCAAGGTAATGTATTTTTTCTTTTCAGAAAATGGCACAATCTTAGGAATGACACTAAAAATAGCTTTAGTACCCAATAAATCCACCAAAAATATCCCTAGACTCAAAAAAGTGTACACTTTAATCCTGGACTCCTAGATTAGACCCTTGAACCACTATCAATGATGATATTTAATTTAGAGTATGATGCTCCTTTTTAGGGTTCATTAAATATAATAAATAATATCTAGTTGATATTAATTCTCATAAAATTCTCATAGAACCCTAAGGATGATTTAAGTCTAACTTTGAACTCTAATCTGAGTAATATACATAAATAATAGGTCTTTTTCTCATTAATGACAAATTAGATGCTTTAAACCTCATATTAATTCTAGAAAATAGACTAATCATCAAAAAAATATGAATTTTGGACCAGACCCCTATGATGACCTCCTGATCAGTAGAAAAATACCATAAACATGTTCTAAGTCAGTAAAACCTAGATTTGGTCAAAACCCTAATTTTGACCTAAATATCATTAATAATGGTGAACATTGTATTAATGATGATCAAATGTTATTAATTAGGTGATGACCATAGATGTAGATGGTCCAAAATATAAATAGGAATCTCTAAACTCAGGTATGTGGGCTTTACCTAAGTATATGACTAGTTTTCTTGTGTGCAATAGCTATGTTGCATTGCTTGTCTTTATTTGAGAATATTGCTTGGATGTACTATGATTATAGTATCTTCGCCATGTCAATAAGAACATCAAAGAATATAGATAGTTTGTAGCTACTAAGTGGATATAGACACACTCTCTCTCTGCATCCTCTCTCGCCCCTCTAAATATAAGGTCGGCACTCGGTCCCCATAGCCCAAGGGGTGGGGAAAAATGAAGTGTGACACCTCCCTCTCTCTTCTCTAAATATAAGGTCGGCACTCGGTCCCCATAGCCCAAGATAAGAGAAAAATGAATTGTGACATTGCTTAGTAGTACAAATGCATCAAAAGACATCTAAAAATATGTGTTTACATGATTATCACTTTAAACAATGTTTTATTTTACTCTTTCCTTCTCAAATTATTTCAATTATGCAAGCATATTAGTATGTATCTTTCTACCCACGTACACAACACCTTGTGTGTTGATCTATTGTTTCACGTATGGTTTAGGTTCAGAGCTAGCATGGGATAAAAGATAGGAAGTGAGCGGTTGTCCAGGTTGTACCTATTGTGTTAAGATCCTATTAGCATACATGTTCATAGACTTGTAAAATTTTCTTCAAATTATGTAAATGTAAGTTGTAAATTAAATTCATGTTGTAATATAAATATCTTGAATGTTGAGAATGTTATGGTGTATGCATTATATTTGAATGTTCATGTATGAGTATGTTGCTTCCACATCGCTCTCTGATATGATTGGATGATGTTATTAGATTCTGACCTCTCATTCCCAATAGGCTTTGGAGAAGCCAAAATCCGGGGATGTTACAGTTGGTATCAGAGCATGAACAATAGTTACACCTGACAATTGCTCACCATGAGACTTAAAACTAAATTTCACCTTTCACATTAAACCTTAGAAACTTAGTAAGTTGTTCTATAGGAATAAGGTTTGACTTAGCCTCTAAGTTAGAACCTAGATGTTTGAGAATTAGGTTTAGACAAGTGTGTGAAACCCTTTCCATATAGAGATCATATGTATTGGGTAGCTACACAAGTCTACATCTCGTTCTCGCCATTTCACTAGATGACATAGCACTAGACTATCTACTATGTGTGGGACACTTGATTTTGTTGATTTGGTTTTGTTTTCCAATCGACTCGAGCCTTGATAGTCTTCTCTGACGTTTTCTTTCTCTGAGAAAAACTATATAATATTTTATTAAATATATGTAAATATAAAATGTGTCCCTCATATTGGAGAGTAGTTAGTGTTCATGAAACCTAAGTGAAAGGGAGTGACATCAATCTAGATGAGAGAGTAGTCTACATTAGATGTCTAGAGCCTTGTAAGGATATGTGATAGATAGATAGACAATAGAATGATAGTTGATATAAGCATGGATGAACTTATCTAAGTTCTACATCTAGTGATATAAGTTTCTTTATATATTGTATACGCGATAAATCTAATTGTGAAGATTATAAGCTAAGTCTTGATGATGAAAGTGCATTCTCTTTACTTGCTTAAGATGAGCTAAGTTAAAATGAAATTTAATATGCATGAGCCTCAAGCTCTTTTACAAAGGAGGACCTCCAGTGTTAGGACAAGATACGTGGTGAACTCTAGGAGAGTGAGACCTACAAGGAGAGGGTCATAGGACCTACCCTACAATATATGAGAAATATGAGAAATGTGTAAAATGATGCGTCCTAAGATAGCTACTCCTAAGTATACGAGTTGGGTCCCTATGCATGATTCATGTATATGATCAAAATCCTAGATGTGAGAGTTGGGTTAAAAAAATGATGGGTAGAAAACTCATTATGAGAAAGTCAATCCTTTTGATTGAGTTAGGTCTTAGCTTGAGTGACATATGTTTGTGAATCTCATCATTAGCTGCAAGTGAGGTGATATATGAACTCTGGTCTAAGAATAAAATGCTTTGTGCATAAGATACTCATAAATATTGTTTCTTCCACTTCTCTTTCTCTATATATGATGCTAGAAACCTCACTTGAGCTATTTGGATGACCATGTATGAAGATTAACTCATATAAGCCTAACCTATCCTATATTTCCTTCCTATATCATACATGTCATATCCAATTATGAAATCATGATAAGATTAGCTTAGTACATTCTCTTTCCCTCTACATCACGCATGCAAGATATAAGTTTGAAATCATGAGCTTGAAATTGACAGTCCCTCTGGATCATAAATTGCAAGATCTTAAAATATAACTCTTAACCTCAATTTTTTGATTCTAAGCTTCTAGTTTGATGATAAACCTCACACAATAGGGTGAGACCTTAATATATAAAATGAAGATCAATCCCCTTCAATGATGAAAATCTAGTATGATGTTGATCATAAACCATATTAATAGGGTTAATTTTGGAAATTCTAGAAAATAATGCCATGAAATATTGACATCACCTTGTGTTATTTACTAGGGTGAAGGATGAAACCATGAGCAATACCCTGTCAACCCCGAAATTTCGAAGGAAAAGAAAGTACCTATTTATTAAGGGATTACAGGATGTAAGTCATAACATAAAAGAATATGAATAAGACAATAAATGATGCTTCAATCCATAGAAGGTGGGGTGCATATAACCAAGATGTTCTAAATCCTCATATGACAACTTAGGATACATCCAAAAAGTATTATAGTCTTGGCACCTAGATGTTGTCACCTATATGATGTTGGACTTTATGATTACCACTTAAGTATGAGATTAGTTGAAATTCGAGGATGAAATTCATATAAGGTGGGGTGAATGTGATGACCCACGATTTTAGGGTTTTGAGGCTCGTTATAGTATTTGAAGTCTATGAATGTTTGTTTTTGTTAATTTGAAGCTGAGTTGACTTTTATCTAACCATGGATTATTTGACCCTCAAGTATGACTATAATGCCATGAGAGGATCAATAATATTTACAAAATCCCATTCATGTATACATAGATGATTGATAGTAGTTATAAGTCTATATTGAGGACATATGGATTTAAGTATCCAATGAAGTATTCATGGATTCATATGACAGAATATTCCTATTAGATACTATAAAGTTTGGAACAAAGAAGCAAATTGATTAAATGATGCTTTATGAACCTAGGTCATTATAATATCTGAAGCATACTGAGATTTAGGCTTGTGGGATGTGGCTAATGTTTTTCCTTGTTTCTTAGATGTTTCAATTCAACCCACGTTATACTTCATATTTAACAATAGAATACATGGATCCTTGAAAGCAGTAGATTAGCATGTAAGTAGTTAATTACTCAACTACTACCTCTGTTTCTCATGGAGAGACTCATATACTTGGGGAACAAGTCTGTGGTGCCATGTCTCGGATGTACATGGAGCATGATCAAGATATAGAATGAGCCACCAACCGTGCCATGTTCGGATCTATGTAACAACCCTGACTTGTGGGATATGGGGTATGGTGAGGCAGTTCATCCCAGATTCCTTCTTACCCTCCATCTCCTTTTTCCCCTCACCGGATCTGCGACCATAGGAAGTTAGACCTGCAATGCCTAGTGCAGGTCGTGTCGTGGTGCGGAGCAACCCCCACCATCATCTCTGATCACTACCACCATGAGTTCTTCCCTTCTGTCAAACACCACCTCAAGTCCACTGCCGACTACCACTTCAACCACTGACATTACCACCCATAAAGATCACAGCAAGGATCACCTTGCAACTAGTTTGGGTTGGCACTGACAGAGGCGATACTTGCAAATAGCAAGCGTTACCGCCTACCTATGGATCCTCATCCTCACCTCGCCAGCAACAACCTACAGCAGCCAGCGACACTGCTCCTCCTACTAGCCCTCTTTGCAACACCATTGACAGTGAGTCATGTGTGGGGACAGATCCCTAAGTGACGACCACAACCATTCAAAACCATGTGTCAAACCTAAAGGATCCAGATCCCCATTCCTCCTCCATTCACATCCTTCTCCTCTGTCATGATCCAAGCAAGACATCGCCTTGGAGCTTTCAAGCTCCCATTGATCTCATCACTATGACAACAACACCGACCAGATGAAGGGCGACGTATATCAGGTCATCATCCCTTGGCATGGAGGCTATGCCCATCCACAGCCAGCCTCACAGTGACAGTCAGGGTGGAGCAGACATAGTGGACGTTCTCTGGTACTCGACCCATCCCCTTTCACCCTTGTTGGGATGTGTGACGGTGAGGAGAGAACAAAGGAGGAGGACAAGCTCCAAAACTTGCCATAGTTCGATCTCCTACAGCGGTGCACGTGCTTCCCTCATGGAGGCCGCTCCCCTCACGTGACGGTGCTCACGCTGGAGCAGAAGCACAGAGAAACGCGTGTGTCCCGGGGAACAGGAAGAAGGAGTCGGGCAGATCTTTTGACGACCCAACCTGAAAGTCAGTCCAGTCATCGAACCGATCGGACCAAGATAAACCAGGCTACCGATCAACGCCTCACACTAAAGGCCAGCGTGGGCCATAACTGGAGTGCCACCTCAGGCCCTGGGCCCCACGACGCAAGGTAATGTATTTTTTATTTTCAAAAATGGCACAATCTTAGGAATGACACTAAAAATAGATTTAGTGCCCAATAAATCCACCAAAAATATCCCTAGACTCATAAAAATGTACACTTTAATCCTGGACTCCTAGATTAGACCCTTGAACCACTATTAATGATGATATTTAATTTAGAGTATGATGCTCCTTTTTAGGGTTCATTAAATATAATAAATAATATCCAGTTGATATTAATTCTCATAAACTTCTTCTAGAACCCTAAGGATGATTTAAGTCCAACTTTGAACTCTGATCTGAGTAGTATACATAAATAATAGGTCTTTTTCTCATTAATGACAAATTAGATGCTTTAAACCTCATATTAATTCTAGAAAATAGACTAATCATCAGAAAAATATGAATTTTGGACCAGACCCCTATGATGACCTCCTGATTAGTAGAAAAATATCATAAACATGTTCTAAGTCAGTAAAACCTAGATTTGGTCAAAACCCTAATTTGGACCTAAATATCATTAATAATGGTGAACATTGTATTAATGATGATTAAATGTTATTAATCAGGTGATGACCAGAGATGTAGATGGTCCAAAATATAAATAGGAATCTCTGAACTCAGGTATGTGGGATTTATCTAAGTATATGACTAGTTTTCTTGTGTGCAATAGCTATGATGTATTGCTTGTCTTTATTTGAGAATATTGCTTGGATGTACTATGATTATAGTATCTTCGCCATGTCAATAAGAACATCAAAGAATATAGATAGTTTGTAGCTACTAAGTGGATATACACTCTCTCTCTCTGCATCCTCTCTCTCCTCTAAATATAAGGTCAGCACTCAGTCCCCATAGCCCAAGGGGTAGATAAAAAAGAAGTGTGACACCTCCCTCTCTCTTCTCTAAATATAAGGTTGCACTCGGTCCCCATTGCCCAAGGGGCAGAGAAAAATGAAGTGTGACACTGCTTAGTAGTACAAACGCATCAAAAGACATCTACAAATATGGTGATTATCACTTTAAACAATGTCTTATTTTACTCTTTCCTTCTCAAATTATTTCAATTATGCAAGCATATTAGTATGTATCTTTCTACCCACGTACACAACACCTTGTGTGTTGATCCGTTGTTTCATGTATGTTTTAGGTTCAGAGCTAGCACAGGATAAAAGACAGGAAGTGAGTGATTGTCCAGGTTGTACCTATTGTGTTAAGATCCTGTTAGCATACATGTTCATAGACTTGTAAAATTTTCTTCAAATTATGTAAATGTAAGTTGTAAATTAAATTCATGTTGTAATATAAATATGGTGAATGTTGAGAATGTTATGGTGTATGCATTATATTTGAATGTTCATGTATGCATATGTCACTTCCGCATCACTCTCTGATATGATTGGATGATGTTTTTGGATTCTGACCTCTCATTCCCAATAGGGTTTGGAGAAGCCAAAATCCAAGAATGTTATAGCTTCAGTCAGGATTCTACTGATTGACTTAGTTCAAAGATTTTCAAAATTTTGTTTAGTCTTTCAATGAATCCCAAAGGACTAGAAATATTTCAAGGTACAATGAAATCTTGATGTCTAACTATAGAAGTAATGAAAAATGGTGCGGGTGGAATTGACTGTATGGGTCATTTTCATTCATCATGCAGAAATCAATATATATTAGTTGCATTCGATTACGTATCTAAGTGGGTACAAGTTGCAACAGTCCCCACTTGTAACTTAAGAAGTTATGAGGATCTTTAACAAAGTCATTTTTCCAAGATATGGGGTCCCTCAAAAGATTGTAAGTGATGATGGATCACATTTCATATAAAGACAACTCAAGTCACTCCTAAGGAAGTACATAGTGAAGACAAAGTTTCTATCCATTATCACCCACAAACATCCAGTTAGGTTGAAGTATCCAAAAGATAGATCATGAAAATCCTGGAAAAGATAGTTGGAAGTCAACGAAACATTGCTCCACAAATCTTGATGATGCATTATGGGCATATAGGACATGTTATAAGACACCTATAGGTACCACCCCCTATAGATTGATTTATGGAAAAGCATGCCACCTTCCAACGGAGATAGAGCACGCAACCTTATGGGATATCGAATTTCTCAACATAGATCTAGATGTGATAAGGAAGAAGACATCTTTACATCTTCAAGAAGTTGAGGAGTTGAGATTGCATGCCTATGAAAACGTTCATATCTATAAGGAAAGAACAAAAGTGTGGAATGATCACACTTAAAAAGAAAATATGTTAAAGACAGAGACAAAGTACTCCTATTTAATTATTCCAGGAAGTTATTCTCTATAAAACTAAGATTGGTATGATCTAGACCATTCACTACCACAAAGATCCATCCATCAGGAGTGATGGAACTCTATAGTGACAAATTGAGGACCTTTACAATACATGGGCATAGTGTGAAGCATTTTTTGTGTCTGGAGTGCTATCATGTGATTATTATAAAAGGAATATTTTGTATTTTATATGATTATTAATATAGGGCAATTCCACTTATTATGTTTATTTCAATATTAAGATACTAAATAAACGTAATAATGTCATAAGAATGTTTTGACTGGACGACATATGGTTTGGGTTGAGGATCTAAACATGAGTTCATATGTATAATGAGAGTGCTCATTCTTTTTATGTTCATAGTTGGTTATTATTGTGGTATTATAGGACAATAATAATACAAAAGGCTAGCATGTACTATAGTTCATGACTATGTCTCTTTGGTCATGATATTGGATATCAACTTAGATACACTGGTACTTGTTAGAGAACAAGTTGTACTACACAGACACATCTTGTCATTTACACATGGAAGTCATGCAATGGCATGTCAAATTCATATCTCTATGTGATCATGGTGACTTTGATCCTTAGACCTGAATTCACCACAGTAATCACGTGTTGTTCTATGTGATTTGATCACTAGGCCAACGTGCTCTAAATAAGGGTTGCCAAAAAGGTAGCAATTGGGTGCATTGTGACATATGATGATGATTGTGAGTGATATAGATATAATTTTCCCCTCCTTTGGAGTGATATCCTTACCACTTCATAAGTGAGACTACAAAATGAATGGCCATTCTCATGTGAGTCAATATATGATATTGAGCTTACAATATCTTGAACAATATACTCTAGTTCAAGGAACATAGATTTAATGATTATAGGATGACATTCCATGGCTTAGTTTCAATTGGATATCTATTACAAAGGGATTATACAGTCATAGTAACATCGATCACTTATGAGTTAAATTTGGTCTCCAACTTATTCCTATTACTTGGGTAGCAATGATGTGTTGCTAGACACCAATATTTGCTTGTGTTGTTTTAAACATCACTATCAACTAAATAGGAACATACCTGGTCACAAAATAAGGATGTATAAGAAAATTGAAGTTCACAATTAAACAAATGATTAGAATTATATGAATCATAAATAGGTCGATTTCATACCAATGAGTGACTACAATGTCCAGTTAGATGACCAGATTGGCTGGGTCAATTGATTAATTGATTGTCAATTGGTCGATAAAATTTTGCATTGGACTGGCTTGATTGACCGATTAGGTATCACGGTTGGCCAATCAAAATTCAAAATAAAGGTCTTATATTAGAAGCAATTTAGATCTAGATATGAACTGACCTACTTGATCAATTGGGTAACCTAGTTAGATGATCAAAATGCCTTTTTAGTCCCAACAAGAACCCATTTGATTGATTGAAATTCCATTCTTAGTTTTCTGCATTAATATTGTTTTAAGATCATGATCGGGAAAGGGATTTGATTTTGGGTTTTCCAACCCCATGACTCTCCTATATAAAGGGGGAATGTCCCAAAGGGTTGGATACATCTTTTGAGACAAGTTGGTTGTCATAATTCTCTTGGAGAGAGAGGAGTAAACACTAAGTATTGTTGCCTAAGATTGGATAAGAAAGGAAGTTCTAGGACAGCTAGCACGTCAAAAAATCCCATTCTGCTCTGACATGGTGGCCAAAGTGGTGAGCCAAGTTCTCCCTCATCTACATGGATGAAGTAGTGGCTGAGGAACACATGTGGAGGCTTGGATAAGTTGTTCCACAAGGCAACAAAGAGTGTTGCAAAGAAGACGATTGTGCATTAACTTGGTGGCCAATCCAAATTTTTTATTTAATTATTCAGCTTTCTTTTTTGGCCTATTGGATCTAAATCTGAGAGTTCAAGTTCTTCACCAACACATGTCTAGTTGTTGGACAACTAGTGGGCACAAACCTTTATACTTACCTATACCTTTTATTGTCAATGTTCTACAGCTATGACCAATCCAAAATCTAGGGCATGAAGGGAAGAACTATTTGTTATACCATTACCCCTTCCCAAAAACCCTACATGAAGAGGTATTATGAGAATGAAGCATTCATAAGAAGAGATAATCAACAGGTTGATGAACCACAAAATTGCACTTCTTGGTAGACAACCCAAGATCTCTTACTTTTATTGCATTTCTTCTAAATTTTATATTTTCTAGTTTCTCTCTTTTGATAACATAGTCAATGTTTTTAATATGTATCTCATAGTTCCTCCTTCATTTGAATTTTTTAGTGTGTTTCTCATCTTGTTAGTACTAGTGTATATAAAATAAAATTTAATTGATGATAAGAGGTTCGATTCATTTATGACAGGTCAAATTGACAATGTGAAGCCCAATTGTTAAAGAAAGAACTTAGAAATTGATAGAAACAATAAATTAGACTTTCCATCAGCTTAAGATGTAGGACGGCCATCACAAGAAAGATCCTGAGTCAAATAAATGACTCCTTTAATGTATAATAACCCAAATTTCCATCTATCTTTGAGGCCAACAATTTCATCGATTGCTAAGCCCAATAATACCATCAGAAGGTATATCCAAATCCTCTATCAGGAAACTTTACCGACACTTTTTGATAGAGACCATTATTGTTCCTATCTGAACATGAAGCAAGGGCTAGAAAAACCATCAGTTTGCAGCATTTGTCCTTCCATTAGTAGTTGGCCTGAGATACCACCAGAAGACACCATTGCTAAAACCCTAGTTGATTTTATCGTAGATGTTATGCCTTGGTTTTGTTGATAGTGGTAGTCTTGTATTTTTTTCAGTTGAAAACTTTTGCTACTTTAGCGACTAGCTTGTCAACCAAAGAAACCATAGGACCTAACACTAAAACCTTGAGGTATAAAAGCAAAGAGGGCCCTATCGTTATACTTACCTCACAACCCAAACCATATAAGAGTTTTAAGAAAAATCTAATCTCCATATTGACCTACTTTCATCGATTGACTTGACCTAAGTGTTTGTTCATTGATAGTTGAAGTTAACTTTGTGATATTTGACATGCGCTAACCTTTTGCATGAGATATACAAATATCTACATTGAATGTACTTACAATTGCAGGAAACTTAGGTCTTCCCAAGTTGCACCTACCACCTTCCCTAGATGAAAGGATGAAGGATGTATCTACCTTGAAGGAAAAATAGCAGAAAGAACACATGGAAAAGGTAGAGAGCTTGAAGCCTGAGGCAACAATGTACTTAGAAGAACATGGTGATCCTACTCTAGAGAGAAGGATATATATGTATGAGGAAGCTTACCTAAAATAACTATAGACACCCAACCCCAAGGTATCTTCACAATCAATAAATTTAAAATAGATTGAATCTTCTAAATACATACCTCCCAAGGAGATTGCTCAAATCTAGGAAAAGGAATAAAATAAACCCTTTCCCAAGTTGTGGGAAGTGAAGATAACTAGGGTAGCTAGAGGAGGACATGAAACACAGGAATGGAGAGAAAGAAACAAGTGGGAGAAAAACTAAGTCACAACCATCTAGGGTTGTGTCAATGTCCTGAAGAAACCAGTATATGAATGCCTTGTCCAACACGACAACTATTTTGAGGTTAAAGATGAGGAGCATGGGAAAAGTTGGATAATTATGGACAAGAAGAGAGCATATAAAGCAATGAGGCATGGATATTTTGTGCTCTAACTAAAGTAGTGATATACAATAGGGTGAAGGAGATCCTGAAAGTCGCAAACCTATACAAGATTTGCTTCAATGACTAGAGGTCATATGAAGAACTCACTCTAGAATTCATGTCTTCTTTGAAAGGCACCCAATGGAGAAAGAAGAAGTTGAAGTATGTGGAGGGGCATACAAACCAGCTATCTAGATAATGCATAAAGACTTCATTATGATAGAGAAGATGTTGAATTCCTTATTCAGTGAAATAGAGGAGGAAGTTTAGCTCACAGACATAGAAAGATTTAACATAGAGGCCAGAGGGTTTAGTCCCCATGCAATCTAGAAGTGATTGTTAGGAGAAGTGATTCGTGCTTCAGGGAAGTCAAAAGCCTCTTGGATGCATTTGTGCCTTATGTGCATAATTCACAAGAGCTTAACATGCACAATCATCACATGAACTGGCATTGGGGACATGATCTCCATAATTGTGTGGATCATCATGTAAAAGAGGCTAGTTAACATAGAAATTCTTCTAATTGAAAAACTAACAATGGAAAGTGGTATTGAGAATCAAAAGAGCTTGCATGGTGGGGGTTGGTGGCATACATAGCTCATAGGCTTAGGTATCCCATCATACTAAAAAATTCACAGACAAAAGGTGAAAAGGTTTCTATATACAAGGTACTTGACATCAATAAGTGTTTTGGAAAGGAAGAAGAACAAAATTTTCCATAGATTCAATAAGATGAATTATCTACAACCCTTTCTAGAGATTAGCTCTTATGACTGATACAAACTCATATTATCAACATGTGGCATTCTGAAAATGAATTTAGGGTCTTCTCCTCTCCCTCATTCCATCAAGCCCCATGCAAAAGAGATCAACCATGCCAAAGCATATCAACCATCAGAGCTTGTCAAGAGGACCATGATAATAGTAAGGATCCCAAAGAAGACCACAACATGACCTAAGAGGGAGCAATATTCCACATACCAGTCTTAATAGAAGTAGAAGATCTGGTGAATACACCACATATCACCATGTTATAAGAACCTAACCATCCTACCAACAACACACTCAGAGAAGGACCAAACTCTCAGTTCCCTGCCCAACGCCATAGTATTGAGGTCACCTAGTGCATCCCCAGAGACAAGACCTGAAGATGTCATTGAGATGGGGTCTCAACCATAGGTAGCACAAGAAAAGCTTACAACTGAGAAAACAATGACAAATGGGAGGGAATACACTTGAATGGAGCCCCCAATTGATGAACCTAGTCCCACGGTTAAAAAACCAACAGATTGTCTACACTAGAATAATGGAGGACATGAACTACATTCCCCTTCAGGGGAGATATCCAGGCAGGAGGTCATATTAGATCCACTTAATTTACAAGCAAGAAACCTCCCATTGTGATGAAATTCATAGGGATTGGTTGTTAGTTTGACATCATACGTGAAAATGCCTTTACGTTTGTAGATAATTATTAAAAATTTATCTTTATATGTACTAACACTAACCATGCAGGTGAATAAGGTGACAACACAAATTCAACTCTTTGTGCACCTACCTCAACACATGGAGATCCTAGCAACCAATCAGAATTATATGATGGAGATTATGTCTAACATGGTCAAACAAATTACCAAGATATGAAGGGAGAATGATGAGCTACACAATGAAAACAACATACTACAACAAAAGTATTTATCCAAGGATCTCCAAAAAAAGGAGGCAACACCTTCAACCACCACACCGCCTAAGGAGTTAAGTGATAATACATATGATGCATAACATGAAGTGGGAGGTGAGGAAATCTTCAGTTCTAGAATAGAATGATGACATAAACTTTGATGCAGAAGTGGCACTTGTGGTACAAGTGATGATCCACTAATACTACCTCCTGAGGACTATGCCTTAATTGTCCTTTTGGTCCATGAGAACGAAGATAATTATGTGTTGAGTGTTGGTAGTTCTACCTATGATAATGAAGATGAATAGAACTCCATTTATTCCCCCAAACAGTCAAAAAATAAATCTAAGACTACTAGGGAGAATGAGACTAACAAGATCGATGGTGAGAAGGTCATCTATGATCATCATGAAGCAGTCACATGTGTCCATGCAAACAAAACAATTGGGAGAATGAGTAAATCGCCCACCCTACCTGGGTATTAGAAGAAGGAGAGATAAGAGACAAAGTGATGGAGGGGCTCAAATAAATATTTGTCTACAAAGCCTCATCACAACCTCTCATATATGAAGATATCTATGGTGAATTTACATCCAACCATCCCGTAGTACAGTCCAAAGATGGTGGGGCACATCAAAGTGATGTATTTGGGGAAAGTCATGATGAGGGCATTTTCTATGATGAGAAGGGAAATGTAGATTCTCTATTTATAGATGCCTCTAAGATATTGGAGAATCCAATCTTCCCCAAGCTCGAAGTCCCTCAAGATGCCATCTACATCATGCCCCCAAACTTATCCTATAAAATGAAGGACATGGATATGGCATCCACTGAGGGGATGTGTGAGACCATGATCATATCTCAATCTTGATTTATCTCTAATCTTTATTTATTATATTAATTGAATGTTTAGAAAATAAATTTTCTCAACTATATATGTTAAAACCTTATATGATGTCAATTTGCACTTTCAATGTCTTGGTTTCAAGTTTTCACATAAGTTGTGGACTTAATTGCAAAATTTCCACAAAGTTAGGACTTAAAATGAAAATTTGTTTACAAAATTTTTGTACTTATGTATTCCATGATTTATTAAGTTTTGGAATCAATAGATCAAGATACAAATTTAATTTGGTTCAATTTACTCTTTCTTTGCCCTAAATTCAGGGTTCTTAGCAAGATGTGGGTTTAATTATAAATTCAACATAGCATGAGGAACAAATTGCAAATTATATGAAAAATATATAATCTTGTATTTTTCTTCCAACTCTTACTTTTATGAGATTTAAACTTAATTAGTTAAGAGATGACTCTAATATATACTTCATTGTACTTTATTTGCTTGAAATGTAACATCATGTACAAATGTTGACTAATATGAATTTTCACCTTAATTAGGAGCCTAAGTGACAATTTATGTGAAAAATATAAAGATACTTGATATTAGTTAGTATCTGCATTCATTGCTATGGTTTGATTCTTTTGACCTTAGTTGGATTAAATCCTCAACCTTAACTAGTATGGTTGTGGTGGTGGTTGATGATGGTCGATGGAGCTTCTTGTGCTCAACTAATGGACTTTTTGGCTTATGGAAGTCATATACCAACAAAAACCTCACATAGAACGATGATAATGGTACCCAAACACTAATAGGGATGAAAATATGACCGCTTTCATCAATGGATGGCATTTTTGGGCCAAGGGTAATTATGAGTACTAGTTGGGGGCAATTTGGACTTTTATAACTATTCTCCATTTTATAAAACCAAACCCTTCGGTCTAGAGTCTCCTTTAGAAACCCACAATGTTGCAACCCCAATTTCGGGTTCATTTGCTGAGAAATATAATTTCTCATAATAAAGATTTTTTTGAACGAATAAATGATATAATATATTTTGAATAAATGGATTTCATTTACAATAGCCTTGTTGTTTGATTTGAGGGCTTTATTGGCTATTGGGCCCAATAACAAGGATATTCAATTAATTAATGAATAACTGAGAATTTGATATTAGAAAGGGGTGGAAACCTCTAGAAGGCAAATCCAAAGAGGATTTCGTGCCTCTTAGATTCCTTGGGTTCCAAGGAGTCCAAAGTTGCAAAGAAAAGGAAATAAGAAAAGAAAATATCGATTAAGTATTTCCTTGTTAATAAAGAAATTGAAAACATTGATGAAATGTGGAAAATATGTGAAAAGAGGTATAAATGGGAAATCCTTAGTGAAATTTCGTATCCCAATAATTCCTAACAATAAAAGGAACACTAACGAGGAAAATAAGAGAGAAATAAAGAGAAATCCACAAAAGGAAATATTTTAATAAGAAATAAAACAAGATAATGAGTATAATGCATTTAGATGCATCTAGAAGGATAATGAGTATCCTTAATGAGAAATTTCGAGATCTTTGAGTTCCTTGGGATCCAAGGAACCCCAATAAAGGAGAAGAAAGAGAAAATACCATAATTATAAAATAAAGAGATAATGGGAATACATGATCCATCAATTATGTAATTTTGATAAAAAGGAGTATTTCCTATTTGAGGATAATATAATTTTGTGATCCATGAATTAAAAGAAAAGACTAAAGAGAATAAGGGAAGGAATTTTCGTATTCCTATATAACCAAGTAATAGGAAATATCCAAAGGAAGAAAAGGAGAGAGAGAATATGTTTCTCCTTGAAGGAAAAGGTTTCCTTTAATCATTGGGACTCGGTTTCTCTTGGAGCAACGTCTTAGGGCGTGAATGACCTCCCCTATATAAAGGGGAAGCCCTTTCGAGTCTAGGAAGAGATCCCACGACCCCTCTCTTCTTTCTTCTTCTTCCTCTACATCCTTTTTCATTCAAAACCCTAGAAGGGTAAGGCAAGATGATCCTGGCACGACAAGGAGACCAAGCAGGACTAAGAGGGAGTCTGGACGTGCCCCGAGGTTAGAGCAAGGCTTAGCCATCAAGGCCGCACCCCGAAGCATGCACAACAGCCGCTGCCAAGCAGCAGTGACGGCTGTAGGTGTTGGGCACAATGGACGAGCAACCGATCGTCTTGGTCGTGGTTCTTTAGTGCCCTGGGTGCGCGCGGGCTTGGCAGAGCTAGCGGGAGCATTGCCGGAGGTCGAGGGAGTAAAGAGAGGCAAGGAGAGGCGGCGCAAGTGGCCGCTAGGGCGACAGCAAAGGCAAGTCGCGAGGTTGAAGAAAGGAGGGAGACATTGGACCAATATGCCCTCCGCGCTATGTTGGGCCGGATGGATAAGTCAAGGGCAAAAACAGGATTTCGAAATGTTTTAAAGCAAATCAGCCAACGTTGCATGCAAGGGCCTACGTGGCAACCTCCTATTGGTCAGGGTAAGAAAATTTTGTTTAATTCATAGTAAATAAATGGTAGGTCGAATAAGGACATGTTATACATGAAACTTGCTCAGAAAATCGAGAGGAACCTAAATAAAATATAATTGGAGCATGATTCCCTATGCAATTCGAAAAGTATATAGAGATACTATCTATAATAGTTTAATCATTGAAAACCCCTAACCTTTGATGATTAATGAGTTAGAAAGGGTTAAATGAGTATATAAAGTTAATATTATCCGGTTAATGATAAAAAGGATCATTAAGATTGGAAAAAGATGAATTTGCATGTAATTAGTTTAATTGCGAGTTTAATATGCATGAATAATACTTTAATGGGCCTTGAAACCCTAATATTGGTAAAATCGACTCTTAATGGCTTTAATTGACTAAATTCATGATTAAAGTGGAATATGCTGAATCTAAGCTATTTCAAGCATTAAAATACTTAATTTGTGGATAATGGACCTTAATATAGAAATTAGGGTTTTCGATTGAATCAAGGTAGTAATTAGGGTTTTCTCAGGAATAAAAGGGTAAAATTATGACAAAACGAATTCATATGCGACTTAGATCATAATGGTCTATGAATTGGTGATAAATGGTAATAGTGAGTTTGCCATGGATTAAAAGGATTAAAATAGTAGCTTTAATGAAAAGAGGCTTGATGGACTTAACTGATAGATAATGGTGTTATTAGTCTGAAAATAAGATTAAATATTGTTAAAGGATAACCTTAACATCTTTTGTGATGAATAGATGAATAATTGGGGTTTTCGTGGTCCAAACCTAATCTTAAGGACCTTAATGGAAAATAAGACAAGATAATTAGGGTTTGATGGATATTTGATAAAAGTAAGATAAAATTAATAAAAAGGAAGTGAAACCCTAATTATAGTCAAAACCCTAAAAAGGCTAGTAACCCTAAGGCACGAGTAGGTCTATTAGTTTTGTATGCCATGATCAATGATAGAAAATATTGAATGAATATTTCAGGATTAAATTGTGTACTTGCTTGATTCTGGATTACTTGCTTGTTTGGAATATTCCTGCATCGGAGTCTGCCTGACAGGTATGTGGTTACGCTTATGAATAATCTCATTAGTTCCCCGCATGGTTGTCGGATGATTGATCGCATTGACTGCAAATTATCAGTTTGGATGTTCATATTTGCAAATTATAAAGTCACTATGATTATCACATTAATAATAGAAGTATGGATTCTCGCACCTACATGCCACCCTGATGGATGATGCCAAAGGTCAGGCCCAGATGGGTAGACCAATGGACACCTTGAGTGGTGACCCCAGGCACCAAGAAGGTGGCCTATGATATTGCATGACTAGTGGGCACCATGAGTGGTGACCCCCAGGCACCAAGCTCGGGATTGAGAAGGTGGCCTTAAGTCATTGGCAAAGGGCACCCTAAGGTGGGTATGCTAGGGTTAGGGCAAAAGCAGTGGAGAATGTCATACTAAAAAGTGTAAATTGGCTTGTTAAATAATTTGATTGTGATATTTAAATTGTTATCCATATGTGCAAACTTTTGGTTGTCCCCACATACCAGTATATTTCGATATACTGACCGACGTTTTGTTTGTCGGTGTTTTAGGTACAAATGAAAAGAACAAACAGTAAAGTGGCATATGTGGAATTAAATGAGAATTAACGTGCACAGGAGGATTAGTTAGAGTAGCATCTTCATGTATAGAAGTTTAGAAATCCCATCTTTTAAAAAGGTAAACAAAGTTTATTTTATACCAGTTTTGAGTTTAGTTGGTAAAGTTTATTAATTGTTATGGATTATTTGTCGAACCTTTGATCCTGTTAATGGAATAACGGCTCTATCCTTCGGGTCTCCCTTAATTGGGGGTTACCGGGAGACGGAGTCGTTACAATTGGTATCAGAGCATAGGTTCCTCATCTAATCTTTAATAATTATTAAATTTTACAAATTCCATAGAACCCAAGGGAGTTATTAGAGGATTACCCGAAAGACAGAGGTGTCTAGAAAAGGATCACGACCGGGGGCTGGCAAGATTTTCCTCCGCACCGCTAGTCGGAATACGAGGACTCCCGGATCCGTGTGACTGCCTGGCCAAAGTCTTAGGGTATGAATCGAAATAAGATACCTTTAGGACTCTCTCATCTTGTTCATCCCTTCTCAACTCAAATTCTGTTAAGGACCTTAAGGATTAGGGTTTTCTCTCTCTTCCTCACCCTCTTGAGGTATGGGTAAGTTTGATAAGGATTAAGGAATCCTCCACCAAATTAATAAAAAGCATGTAAATAAGATGTCATGGACATAAGATTAATAGAGTAAGCGTAAAGGAATAGATACATGCTTAGGTCGTATGACACGAGTTGTCACTGCCCTCAGGAGAGACCTGAGGATAGACCTCCTTGAAAGGAGGATGAGTAGAGAGAGTTAGTCTTGGAGGTAAAGACCTCCATCAAAAGTAGATACCTGGCATATCCTTTGAGGATGATGTTAACCCTAACCCTAAGTGAAGGGTAGAGATAGAGATGACATGATAAGTTAGACCGAGTGTTTGGTTGGACATGCCTTGGGATCATCATACGAGCCATGAGAGGTTGGATAACCTAGTACCTTTGGCGACCCAACCCTGGAGAGGGTCGTGCATGATTGAGCGAAGGGTAGATCCTTCATCGATGAGGTTAGAGGAGAACCTATAGTTACCCTATAGGCATAGGTAGGTAGGGTATAGCTTGACGAAACCCTAGTCAAGGGATCATGGTGAGATAAGCATAAGGGGTTATGGATGACCTTGAGTAAACATAAGTTCGAGTATAGGCTTCACTAAGGTAGGGGTATGCTTATGAGCTTGATCCTTCATTAAGACAGGACCTCTTATATAGAGGTTGGTTGTAGGATTAGCTCTAGAGAGAGGGAGCAGACCTCAGCCAAGAAAGTGGGAAGCCTAAAACCCCGAAACTTGAGAAACAGTGGGAGTCGAGAATGATGCGACCTAAGTGGATGATAATGGTTGCCTCATGCATGATCCCTGGAGGATGATGATGTCTTGGTTAGCTTGACCCTAGAGGGAGGATGATGCTTCTGGTACCTATGGTATAAGTGATTACCTACTAGATGAGATAGAGAGTGCTTTAGACCATGAGGAGGTTAGGGCACCAGTTGTGAGGCGTTATACCTAGTAGTTGTCCAGGAAGAGGAATCAACTCTGAAGTGTTGCTTAAGTAGAAAGATCATGGGAGTACATGACATATATTGGACATGCTGGATTCCTGGTTAAGAGAATGAGCATGCAGTTGGACACCTGGAGGCAAACCTAGGGTTCCTAGGACTAAGAGGGGAAGCAGTGTATCCAATGCTCATGGTGAGATTTGAGTCTCTATAGTTTCGAGCATGGTACTCTTAATGTGTAGAGGTAAAGGAAGACCCCTTAAGGTAAGGGTATGTTTGATGAACCCCTCACAACTGAGTTGATGTAATGTTGAGGATGCGAACAAGTGCGACCTAGCATGGTTTTGTGGGTACGCTTGTGCCGTAGTAGTTGTTGGTGTAAGCATTCTCATGTGAATGTAAACCCTAAAGACACTTGTGATCCTTTGTTATCAAGGAGTAGTTTCCTCCCATCCTGGGAGAGGGACCCTGTTGTAGGGTGTATACTAGTTTTATTGGTTTAGAGGTAACCTAAAGAGGTGCTAAGTGAAAGTACATGGCATGAGAATGAACCTGTAGACCCATAGATTTTATGGTAAATAACTTCAATAAGGTGATTCTCTACCTAACATGATTTCTACATGGTATATACCTCCTCTTTTTATAATGCTAAGGCTTGACTAAAATAGATATAAAATATGATGTTAAAAGCATATCTTGGGTATGGGTTAAATGTATATACATTAGATTTGGCGTCTTGAGGTTGATATCTAGGATTAAATGACATGTGTGTCATCATTGGGATGATGGATGGATGCAATGATTAAATACCACTCATGTTTGGATATGATTAAAACATAAGATAAGGAATAAAATGGTGGTATTTTTAGAAGTGGATGAGTTATGTTCTAATAACCTTACCTCTAAATAATGGCATACCCACTATTATAGCCAAATAGACTCTAAAAGATGTATATAATGTGATTGGTTGAATTTAGTTAATATTCCTAAAAACAATGCAATAGAGTCCCTCATGATACTCATTGGAATGGTGATTAATAATCATATTCCATGATAATGCCTAGTCTTGTATGAAAATTTTGGGAATGTCTATGTGTGATATAGAGGCATATCTTTGTGTTACTTTTTGCATGTTGAGATTGAAAAGTAGGAGGAGAATTATCCTTTCTTTTTCCTTGACTAAGGTTGATGTTCCATGAGTAAATATGTTGGGCCTATTGTAGCTAAATATGATATGTTGAGCCTTGTTATGACCGAGACTTCTACTGTGGACCTTGTAGTGGACAAGATTGACATGTGTGGTCTTATTCTAGTCAAATATGGCTATGTGTAACTTGAGTTAGTGTCTTAATATATGTTTTATACATTTAATATCTTTGAGAATTTGCAAAACTTGATTTATTTCCCAAATACTTATAGGCACTTTGTATGTGTCATGATTGATGGAGTCAAAAATACCTAATTTACTTAAATAATATGTGAAACATTAATCATTTAGTTCCATGAGTCCGTAGAACAATTCTAGTGTCAGGACTTGCTGGATAGTGAAATGAGTATCCTGAAAGGAACTTAGTCATATATTGTTGAGTAAATGTGAGTAAATGGAAGGTATGTCCTTGTCATCCCGATCCCAAAGTTTTTGGAGAGAGGTTGAGGCCATGTCTCATATGTAAATGTAACTGAGGGCAACTATGGTCGTAACTCATATTTGAGGGTTGTATAGACTAGTTTCTAGAGTTTTGGCATGTGTACCCAGGGCGGACTTGGCTATTTTTGATATGCCACTATGGCAAACTTGTACTAACCGCTAGGAAGAAGTTTTAGGATTCCGGTCATCCTAGAGAGAGAGAGCCTCTATGGGGATGATTGTGACTTTGTAGTGGTCAGCTAGTAGTTTGATTGGTATGCCTCAAACTCCCAAGGGCAATAACAAAATGTGTAACCCACTCTGTAGTATATATGTTTACATTTAATTAACTAATCACATGGATGCATAATTTTATTTATATACTTATTACAAATATTGTATATATATCATACTTTGTACAAGTAAATGTATGACTGAGGTACATACATGGTATTGTCCTTTGTAGTTATTGATTATACACCCATGTGAGAGATTTATTTTTTCTCAATATGCATATCCAGTTATGATAATTAATACTTGATGCATATATTTTGTGCATTGGTACTTAACTATTAATTCATCTACCTCTAGGTTAGTTGATTATGATATACTTCTAAGAGATAGAATATTAGCTCTATTATATCATATCACTATGATTGGGGTCTCATTCGTGGTTATCCACATCTTTTAAGGTATGTTGGAGTAGTGGAAAGAAAGTGTTGATCAAGATGTAACAAGAAATAATATAGTTAAGTCTAGAGTGTCCCTATACTCTTACTTTTTTGAGGATGGGTATTTGATGAAGTACACGTTATTTTGTTCTATGTGATGTTTTCTTGCAAAAATGAGTTGTAAGTAGGCTAGCACTTTTATGATGTTTTCGTCGCATGATTATACCTCATGTTGTAATCTTACTTGACAACTTTAATAAAGGAATTTTAGTTTGTGATCTTAGCATGTACTTATTTGGAATGTCTCTAATATAATGAAATATATATTTGTATAAAATTCATGTGAAGTGTGATACATGTTGTAATGGGTTCTTTATGTGGGTTGTCTTATGCGGAATTTTTTTCAATTCAGTTTTTGATAGATATTAGATTTAAGTTGGGTTTTGGCTAAGGATATATCCTAGTGGTCATTTAAGGTTTGATTATCAAGATGGGTCCTTATAAGTTTGGTATCAGACCTTAGGTTAGTTGAGTCTACAGGGATGATAGGAATTAAGACTAAAATGATAACTAAGTGATGAACATGACACGAACATAATGCATAATGCCGGAACTCGGTCAGGTATTCAAGTATTCAAGTATTGAGGGAAGAGTAAGTGTGAAACTCTTTGATTGTAATCCTTCTGATTACTCTGACCAAGTAGTCAGTTGGAAACAATCCAAAGAGCATAATAAATAAGAAATCATGATGAAAAGAATGAGATAAAAGTTGATGTGATATTCAAAATTCAGATTAAGTCTTATTATTTGAAAAAGGACCATGCATGTTAAATGAATTATGAATGTATTAATCTTACCACTTGGGAAAGATAAAAAAAAGTATATCTTAACTCATCAAAACACGTGTTTGGTGGTTAAAAAAATGATAGTATGAAGCTTAATATGAATATAAGCAATATAAAAATGAGTTCTTGAAACTTGAAAAGACATTATGCTCAGGTGAGAATATAATGTTCTAAGCTATGATCATAGAAAATTATGAGGTAAAGGAGATATCACTCTATGTAGGGAGATATTAGTTATGTGTATCAGCCAAGGAAATCATCAAGTAGTTTTTAGAAGGTACAAGTTTGTACGAGGAACATCATGGAGAAAATGTGTTATTAGAAGGATTTAAGGTGTAAAATTCATATAAGTAGAGGATAACTCAAATGATAAGTGTGGAATGAGATAACCAATAAGAATAATGATATATGAATAGAGTGGAACATAAATTAATCTCACACCAACCCATGTGTGTTATGAAAGCATTAAGGTAAAATAATCATGATATATAGAAGAAATCAAATGGATTACTTAGCAAATGATCTTTATTAAATGAAAAAATGTGTATAATCATGTGGAATTTAAGTAAATATGAATAAAGATGAGGAGACAACAATCTTAAACTGGTATAAATTTTTATTATTGTCAAGGATATGTGGTAATAATCAAGATGAGTAATGAGTTTTATTGACATCAAAGGTTCAACTATAAGATTTGTTGTAGTAATTGAAAAATCAATAGATTGATACCATGATAATATAGGATCAGTGATTACATGGTGATTGAAAGTGATGATTATTCAATCCACTTTTATGGTTAAAGGATGGAAATTATATAAGTGATATGTTATGTGAGGAAGGCTTGTTCCACAAGAACATGTTTCAGCCATAGAACAAAGCCAAGATGATGATAATTAAGAGTAAAGTAATAGGATGTAATATGTATCCATGTGATTATGATTTGTTTTTGAATCAATATCAAGCCAAGAGTTGTTACCTAGATTAAGAGAATGCCTATGTGCATGGATATGTCCATTAATTGGACAAGTTTTAGTAACACATGAACTCACATCCTTAATATAAAGAAAACACAAATACAAAAATTTGATAAAGAGAGTAAATAAATGAGGATGAATGTGAAATATGATGAACTCACTCTTACTAGGTGAATGAAAAACATGATAATATGATAATATTCACAAGAATGATAAATAGTTAACAAGAAAGAGCAATGAACTACTATAATAATACAAATTCCTAAGTAATTGGCAAGGAATTTAAATAAGAAAATGAATGATACATAAATCATTAAAATCTTGATATTAATTATTAAGAGTGTACATGATGATATAAAACAAATTCATGATATTCATGCATTGATAATGATGGTGTAGCATAAGTTGTTCATAAGTGTGTTTTACATGGGGTTATGGGTTGCTTCTTTGTTGTTCTCTGCCCTAACATTGACATTTGGGGGGGGCAAAATCCTTTTGAGGGGTTTATGGTTGTGACACCATGATCCTATATCAATATTAATTTATCTCTAATCTTGATTTTTTAGCTTCATTGAATGTTTAAAAAAATATTTTTTTCTCATTTTAATAAGTTAAAATCCTTTAGTGCCTTAGTTTCAAGTTTTCACATAAGTTGTGGACTTAACCGAAAAATTTCCATAACTTTAGGAATTAAATACAAAGTTGTTTACAAAAATGTTTTACTTATGTATTCCAAGATTTATTAAGTTTTGAAATCAATATATCAAGATACAAATTTTATTTGGTTCAATTTACTCTTTCTTTGCCCTAAATTCAAGATTCTTAGTAAGATGTGGGTTTAATTGTAAATTCAACATAGCATGAGGACCATATAGCAAATTATATGAAAAATATACAATCTTGTACTTTTCTTCATACTCTTACTTGTTTGAGACTTAAACTCAATCGGTTAAGAGGTTACTCTATTAAATACTTCATTCTACTTTATATGCTTGAAATTGTAATCTCATGTACAATTGTGGACTAATATGCAATTTCACCTTAATTAGGAACCTAGGAGACAATTTGTGTGAATAATATAAATATATATGATATTAACTGGTATCTTTATTCATTTCTTTGGTTTTATTCTTTTGACCTTAGTTGCATTAAGGCGTGAACCTTAAATAGCATGGTTGTAGTGGTGGTTGATGATGGTCGATGGAGCTTCTTATGCTCAACTAATGGAATGTTTGACTTATGGAAGTGATATAACAATAAAAATCTTATGTAGGACGATGATAAGGGTTGCCAAACACTAGGAGGGTCGAAAATATGACTTCTTTGATCAATGGATGGCATTTTTGGGCCAAGGGTAATTATGAGCACTAGTTGGGGGAAATTTAGACTTTTATACCTATTACCCACTTTATAAAACCAAACCCTTCAGTATGGAGTCTCTTTTAGAACCCCACAAGCTTCTATAACTAGGAGGCTGAAGCAAGATGCTAGGGAAGGATGGATATGGATGGAGCCTTGCATGTTATGGAAGTGGATGCAAGTTGTAGATTTAACTTCTTCAAGATGCTTTCGAGATTGACAAGTTTGTTTCTAGGCCTAATCATGTAAGATTCATCTTATATAATCTATTTTCCTTCTTTTAATCACCTCATCTTCCTCCTTTGATTGTTCCCCATGGACCTCCATGGTGGATTATGTTGGATCCTAGATGGGTGATTAGATGATCTAGAGGGGGGTGAATAGAGCTGAAAGCACTTAAACAAAACTCATTAAACCTTCAAAATATATGACAAGATAAGGTTGCTAAATAGGCAATTTGAGTGCAACTAAATCATGCATAGCAAGGATAAGAGAGATTGAACATACACCAAGAGACAAGGTATTTAGAGTGGTTCCACACTTCAAACTAGAAGTGTGTCAGTCCACTTGCCTAGAGAGGTCAACCTCTAGGACTTCCAAACTATTGCACTCTTATATTCATTCATAATACATACAATGCATGACCAAACAAAATACTTACCTATCCAAGACAAAGAGTCTTTAACCTTACCAAGGACTTACCCACTTTGCAAGAGTCTTCGTCCTTCTCCAAGGACTTACCCACTCTTGCACAAGTCTTCGGCCTTGCAGGGATTACCCACTCTTCTTGGATCTTCAGCTTTTGACTTCACCTTCACTTGGAGAAGATTCCACCACCAAGGTCTTACCCACTTGAGCTTGAGTCTTCTTCCTTCTCCAAGGGCTTACCCACTCTAGCTCCAAGTCTTCAGCCTTGATCTTCACCAAGGGACTCCTTCCCTTGTTCTTCTTCACCTCTCTTGGCTAAGAGAGAGAACCTTCATCTTCATGATTGCAAAAGAGAGATGGGGAGGTTGTGGAAGTGAGAGCCTCACAAGATATACAAATAGGACTAGCTCTCTTACAAATTTCCTACTCACTCTAATGGATGTAGCAAGTGATTAAGCTTAGAGAGAGAGGAGGCTGTAGGAAGCACTCAACTATAGAATAGGAACCTCACAAAGAGTTTGCAATGAATGCTCAACCTTGGAATGAAGCCCAAGGGGTCCTATTTATAGCTGGGGATGCCTCTTAGCCTTTGGGAACACTTATGAACGAAAACTAGCCATTTTTTGGCTTGCAACGGATCTATTTTCACTTGTTGCAACTCCACAACGGCTAGAAACACTTTTCTGCACTTTTCCGTACAGTGCAATCGGTCGAGTTTTCATGGGTGTAACTCGACCGATCAAGTAGGAGGCAAGCCGATGTTCAAAGGATCGGTCAAGTTTGTCCTGATGAAACTCGACCGACCATTTCAACTAGAAATGGCCTACTACCCAATCGGTCGAGTTCTGTGAGTGCACAACTCGACCGATGCAATCTTCAGAAAATCGACCAAGGTTGATCGGTCGAGTTTCAGGGTGGGAAACTGGACCGACCAAGTGCCTGTAATTGATTTTCAAAGATGCATTTAAAGTGCTCTAATATTCGAACTAAGTGTTCCTGATATTTTTCTAAGCTTAATTACAAGTCATACAATCATCACAGGTGATTTACAACATGATTCTAATGGATATACATCATATTACAAAAACGTGCACTTGTATGACTTTGACTTGTCTTTCCTCTAATTTGAGATGCGCAAGTTAGGGCATTTGGAGTGTGTCTATACATAATCTAAAATTTCTCAAGTAGAGACATTAGACACCAAAAATGTGGAATGGTTAGTCATCATCAAAACATGGGTTTAGTCAATTAAGACGTGAGTCAACATTGACCTAATTGACCTACAGTCAACAGATTCTACTCCATCTATATAAAGATCCTCCTTTTTTTCTCTTATTGATCTAAGGAGATTTATATCTTACTTGGAGTATGGATTTGAGGGATTTTGAAGGGCTGATGTAGGATCTAGAAGCGTGCTCATGGAATCTTTATATTAACCTCATTATTATCACCATAAGAGGTGAGTGATATAACAGTAATAGCATTATTTTGCCTACTAGTTCATGCAAATCCCTAAAACTTGTTCTAAACTTGATTACCATGCCTAAAGATTAAATCCTTATGGATTATTTTGCTTCATTGTGATATTGTTTGGAAATTTTATACCTTCCCATGTATCTTAATCATGAATTACTAATTAAATAGACCTACACTGCGGTTTAAGGTCTATATTCGAAATTTGTGCATCATCGGTTCTTTTTGCTCTAAATCTTGTTCTATGACCTCCTAATGTGCTAAAAGATCGTGTCTTGAGAACTATTTTGTATGCGTCTACTAGATTTACTAAATTTTATTTTATTTCTAACCTTCTAGAGTTACTACCTGATGTCATTTATATGACCAAATAACCATGCACTTGTTAGATTTCAAAATATAAGTTAAATTGTTATTAAACATGACATCCATGTGGTGTATTAGTATTAATTGAAAGGAATAAATGTATGAACGTAATGCTTAGTGACTAGGAGTTAACATAACAATTTTTAAGGCCTTAATATAACCATTATGAGGCTGAAAGTTCCTCTAAAACCATTATGATGCTGAAAGTTCCTCTAACTTAGATGTATAATTTGAGAGTAGGTCATCTATGAATAGACATGGCACATATTATGTAAAATAATGTTTCTAATGGAACTCCCTCATATTTTGAATTTGAATCTAAAATTTTGTGTGGTGGTTTATAACTATAACTTGAATTATAATACATAAATTCAATTTTTTTTTAATTTTATTACATGTTATTTGAACCTAATGTGGACTTATATGGTGAAATTACCCTTTTTATGTCTTGTTTTGGGATTGTATGCCCTAGTGAGTACTTGGAACTATACAACGAACGATATTATACTTATTGAATATGTTTCCTCACTTATATTATAGATGAATGTGTTAGTAATCTCATAATCAGGAAGTATAATCATAACAATGTGGAGGATATGTATCATAAAAGAAATTAACAAAATGATCGAGGTGTAAGTTGGAGATTTCTAAATTAATTGTGAATCTTAATAATTGATGGAAGTATTTTATGATAAATAACGTTAATAAGGTGATTCTTTACCTTATATGATGTTTATGTGTAAGGAGTGAGACCCAGATGGGATCCACTCCCTACTAAAATTTGAGAAATAAAAATCCATCCCAAACCAACTCAAAAGGCATACTGGAACAGGTGTAAAATTTTCCAATCTTATTAATGGTATTCAAAAAAACCAAAGTATAGCAGTGGAATAAAAATGTTGACTATATTCAATTTATCAGAAAGTTATAAAATAACATCATAATCTCTCACAAAGGGTTTACATGTGAGATACAACATGTGGATCTAAGTAGAGGGAAATCTAAACCATAACAAGTTTGTCTCCAAGCTTTAACTCCTTAAGCTAAGTCCATATATTTATGCCATATCATCCAAGTCCTTCATCTAGGGTTGGAAGCATACCCCAGTAAGAAAAGAAAAATAGATGACATCAGAAAAGGCTGGTATGGCATACTAAAAATAAATTGAGAAATATATGAAGTAAAGGACATCAAATATAAAAGGCTTCCCATGAAAAGGTAAAGAATTGCCCAATTGGGCATAAAAGAAAAGAATCTCAATAAAAGAGACAAATAAGAGTGAAGTATAAAAATAAAACATCCTTGGGTTTCACCTATGACAATAATAGACAATATAAACAAGTAGGTAGGAAATAACACATCTACCAAAAATATGGGGTGAGCGGGAACTGTATACATCCACTCTAAATATTTAGTGGGCAGGAACTGTATACATCCGCCCTGAGTAGGAAATACACATCTACTCAAAATATGCAGGAATTTTCATCATCTGCATTCATATGTGGGAATGTTCACATCCACATAAAATAACATGTAAAATTGTACTAGCAGTCACCACATGATGCATATCAAAAGAATAAGCAAGTATACAAGAGAATAAGAAAGATGAGAACATCCAACAAAATAAAGTGGGATCAGAGGATCCATGCCATCATATAATGTGCCATATAAACATCTACTACAAAGGTTGTCAATGAAGAACATATCTCCAAAGAATGTTCCACCATGAGCAGAGCATAAGAAAGAGATCAAGAGAGCATCTAAATATGATCACAAGATCAATACCAAATAAGGTAGTTCACATGAACCATAATTTTTAAAAAAAGAATAATGTGTAGGCTATTATCCATAGGACCAAGAGAAAGAGGGAAATAGGTTAATTTCTAAATAAGAAATAATAGGAGATACAAACATACCTTGATAAAAAATTCTAAACACTCCAAAGTCAGTCCTAGATCCAAGCCTTAGTCTCAAAAGCACCTATTAAGCATATATGTAGAATTAGGGTTAGGTTTACATCAATTATTCAAAACCCTAAAAATTTCCTTTTCAATATTTGTGAATTAGGTCATCAAAACTATGCCATGTTCTAGATTATCATTTTTTTAGTTCAAAACATATTTCATTATATTTTTCTTACTCATAGATTATTAGTTACAAATTTTGCAAGTTATTACTTATTTAGGAAAATCCATTAAGATCACATATTTACAACATAATATTTTGGCAACAAATCTAGTACCATGAGAAAAATCACATTTTTTATTTTAGAACATATTTTATTTTTTTTCTCTAAGATATAAATAATTAGTTATGGATTTTTGAAAATCGACCAATCAAGTATTTCCACGTCAACATTATCCATCGAGACATAAAAAAGAGAGGGAGAGAGAGATGGAGTGGTATGGCATGTTGACATGGCCCAATCTAATGCGACCATGTCACGTGGTCATCGGCCAAGTCAACCTTGCCACTTAAGGAAACAAAATAGGCATGAAAGTACATAATTACCCTTGGCTGAAAAATGATAGAAAGAAGAAAGAGGGATAGAATGGACAAATCTCAAGGGAGGTCATCCCCTTCCTCCGAACACACCATTGTTGCACAGAACAACACAAAAGGTGGACATGCGATGTGGGGAAAACAAACCAGTAAGACAACACGATGACTTGATCGTGTGAAAATGAAGAACGACAGTCAAGCATACTTACCCTATATGATATTAACTCAAGGTGGCACGAGTTGTTGGCAGGGAGAACTTCAGTGATGAACTCGATCCTCAGTGGCTACATGACAAAGATGAAACCAATTTTGTGCGAGAGATGGGCTTCAAGATGCTTGAAGATTGTTGGGATAGGGCTACATATGTGTGTGGTTCAATATTTGAGTTCCTGTATTTATGCATGGAGAAGCTTAAGCCCAAAGAATAGGGTTTTTCTTGAATCTTCACTGATAGGGCACGAATAAAGTATCCTTTTATGAAAAAATGAATAAGGAATCTGTTGCAAAAAGAATCTCCAAAAATCATCGAGAAACGAGGAAGATATCCTTGAAATACTAGGCCCGTGGACTGATCGCATGCGGCCATCTCCTACTCGAGGTAGGAGACGACGTGTGCACCGTTGGATGGTGATTGGACGGTTAGAAATATGCCTACATCGGTCCAAAACTTAAACCAGGGGGTGATAGAAGAATAATCAAAGAACCTTAGTCAAATCAGATTTGGAGTAAAGTGACATGTAAATATTTTCCTTTTCTTTCCAAATCCCATTGGGGGTCCAAACATTATACAAATAATACAAAATTTTGAACAGAGGCCAATTAAGGCATGTAGATTCTGATTATGTAATTTGATTTCAATTTTAGACACTATAACAAAATAATTTGATTCTTTTAAGGTAAACCATATTTTCTCTTTCCTAATGTATTTAGACATCTAGATTTACTTATTTAATGTGAAACTTCACTCACAAGAAAACTCTAACATATAGAACACAAATTGACCATTAATTTTATGCTTTGAGATTATTTTTCTCATTAATTAATATTTTAGGCTTTCTCTCTCCTAACCTACACATGTACATTAAAGTTTATCCAAATTGCATGAAAATTTGCCCATAGGCTTATTTTAGTGTGTATATTACGAATCTAAGATTACTTTCCACTTTTGGAGTCAATAAATAATTTATTTGACATTTTTGGAGGAAAATCACTTTTTCTTTTCTAAATTGAATTAAATTAATTATTCTTGTGTAAATAATGTGGAACTTGACTCCCAAGGCAACTGGAGCCCAAGGAATTCAAATTTCATGTTAGATTCCATTTTTGAGAATTCTTTTTAGAAGACATAGCATAATTAATGTTTGTGGTCCATTATTACTTTAGTTATCACATTATATGATCATATTTATTATTATTCATCCAAGTGTTTCATATCTTCATATTAGAACTAAAGAAGTTACCTAAGATTATTTTGCACGAATTTCATCATTTATCTCATGTGACATATTTTATGTGTCCATTATTGGCTTAATACTAATGTGAAAACATTAGCTTACATTAGGATGATTTATACATGCATTAGCTCATTAGGATTATACTAAACATATTTTAGATCTAACCACAACCTTGTTTGGTTAAGTCCAAAAGGTTAAACATATAGGGTAGGGTCCAAGATCTGGTACGTTACAACACTCCACCCCTTAAAAGGATTTTGTCCTAGAAATATATCTATCCAAACATCAACAACCAACTACTCTCCACCCCTTAAAAAAATTTAACCTAACAATTCAAACTAAACAACATTTAGAGTTACCCACATATCTTTTAGTTGTGAATGTTTTAGAGATGTATCTATCTAACATGTCATAACAACTTAGGGTCATGATATAGGTCCTTGTGTCTCTAACCTAACAACCCTATGAACACAACCAAAAAGTCATACGGTACCAAGGGTAAGTCCACTATACCTTTATATTACTTCACATATTCCTAGTCACATCCTCATAGCTGAAACTAGGATTAGGATTCTATTCCAACTAATTCTAGGGTTTCACTATCCATACATCAAAAAAATCTTCATTGTGACTTAGTTAAAGAAAACTTTGATAAAATCTACGAAATTTTGTACATATAGTAGTATAATTGAAAATAATTTTGTCGATAAGAAACATTGGAGGTAAGACAAAGATGGTACCAAAATCTATGTGAAAACCAAGTCACAAAATTTTCCATAATATGATCTCCTTAACCTACTAGTACTTCATCCTCAAAACATGACTCCTTCCTCAACCAAACACCTCATAACATCATAGATGTCATCATTAACCTATATGGTAGGGTAAGATATTCTCATGAAAAACTTAAGTCAAATCTAGGATAAACATGTCACTAAAAGGATGATTGTGCATGGCAAGGGTTCTATTTAGGAAGACAAAATTGAAACAATCAAATTCTAACTACCATGGGCTCTAATATTGTGATGTAAGGAGTAAGACCCAGAGGGGATTCACTCCCTACTAAAATTTGAGAAATAAAGCATCCATCCCAAACATACTCAAAAGGCATGTTGGAATAGGTGTAAAATTTTCAAATCTCATTAATGGTACTCAAAACAACCAAAGTATAGTAGCAGAATAAAAATGTAGACTATATTCAATTTATAACAAAGTTACAAAAGAACATCATAATCTCCCACAAAGGGTTTACATGTAAGATACAACATATGGATCTAAGTAGAGGGAAATTTAAACCATAACAATTTTTTCTCCAAGCTTTAACTCCTAAAGCTAATTCCATATCTTCATGCCATATCATCCAAGTCCTTCATCTAGGATTGGAAGCATACCCCAGCAAGAGAAGAAAAATAGATGACATCAGCAAAGGTCGGTATGTGCATACTAAAAATAAATTGAGTAATATATGAAGTAAAGGACATCAAATATAAAAGGCTTCCCATGAAAAAGTAAAGAACTACCCAATCGGGCATAAAAAAAAGAATCTCAATAAAAGTGACAAATAAGAGCAAAGTATAAAAATAAAGTGTCCATGTGTTGCACCTATGACAATTCTAGACAATATAAACATGTAGGTAGGAAATAACACAACTACCAAAAATATGGGGTGAGCGGGTACAGTATACATCCGCTATAAATATGGAGTGGGCTGGAACTGTATACATCCATCCTGAGTAGGAACTACACATCTACTCAAAATATGTAGGAATTTTTAACATATACATTCATATGTGGGAATGTTCGCATCCACATAAAATAAAATGTAAAATTATATTAGCAGTCACCACATGATGCATATCAAAATAATAAGCAAGCATAAAAGAGAATAAGAAATATGAGAACATTCAACAAAATAAAGTGGGATCAAAGGATCCATGCCATCATATAATGTGCCATATAAACATCCATTACAAAGGTGGGCAAAGAAGCACATCTCTCCAATGATTGTTCCACCATGAGAAAAGCATAAGTAAGAGATTAAGAGAATGCCTAAATATGATCACAAGATCAATACCAAATAAGGTAGTTCACATGAACCATAATTTTCAAAACAAAAGAATCATGTGTAGGCTACTGTCCATAGGACCAAAAGAAAGAGGAAAATAGGTTAATTGCTCAATAAGAAATAATAGGGAATGCATACATACATTACCAAAGAATCTAAATAGTCCAAAGTCAGTCCTGGATCCAAGCCTAGGTCTCCAAAGCACATATTAAGCATATATGTAGAATTGGGTTAGGTTTACATCAATTATTCAAAACCCTAAAAAATGCCTTTTAATATTAGTGAATTAGGTCATCAAAATCACGCCATGTTCTAGATTATCTTTTTTTTAGTTCAAAACATATTTTATTATTTTCACTTATGGATTATTAGTTACAAATTTTGCAAGTTATTACTTATTTAGGAAAATCCATTAAAATCAAATATTTATAACATCATATTTTGGCAACAAATCTAGTACCGTGAGAAAGATCACATTTTTCTAATTTCGCAACATATTTTATTTTATTTTTTGAGCTATAAATAAGTAGTTTTGGATTTTTGAAAATTGACCAATTAGGAATTTCCACGTCAACATTATCTTTCGAGAGAGAAAAGAGAGAGAGGGATTGGGTCGGCCTACTTACATGGCCTAATATGGTGTGGCCATGTCACATGGTCAGCATCAAAGTCAACCTCACCACTTAAGGAAACAAAACATGCTCAAAAGTACGGAATTACCCTTAGCTAAAAAAACATTGAAAGAAAGAAGAATGAGGGATAGATTGGACAAATCACAAGGGTGGTTGTCCCCTTCCTCCATAGACACCATTATTGCACCAAGAAACACATAAGGTGGATGTGCAATTTGGGGAAAACAAGTTAGGAAGACCGCACGATGACTTGATCGTGCAAAAATGAAGAATGACAATCAATCATACTTACCCTATAGGATATTAACTCGAGGTGGCATGAGCTCTTGGCAGGGAGGAGAGCTATAGAGAGAAGAAAATGCAATCCCCAGTGGCAGTGTGACAAATATAACCAAATTTTTCCGAGAGAAGGGCTTCAAGATGCCTAAAGATTGTCGGGATAGGGCTATATATATGTGTGGTTTGATATTTGAGTTCATGTATTAATGCATGGAGAAGCTTAAGCCCAAAGAATTGGGTGTTTCTCAAATTTTCTTTGATAGGACATGAATAAGGTATCTTTTGTGTGGGGTTGAATAACAAATTTGTTGCAAACAGAATCTCCAAAAATCTTTGAGAAATGAGGAAGATATCCTTGAAATACTAGGCCCGCAGACTGATGGCACGTGACCATCTCCTACTCGAGGTAGGAGACGACGTGTGCACCGTCAGATGGCGATTGAATGGTTAGAAATATGCCCACATTGGTTTAAAACTTAAACCAGCAGGTGATAGAAAAATAATCAAAGAACCTTAGTCAAATCAGATTTGAAGTAAAGTGACATGTAAATAATTTCCTTTTCTTTCAAAATACCATTGGGAGTCCAAACATTAATTAAATAATATGAAATTTTGCACAGAGGCAAATTAAGGCATGTAGATTCTGATTGTGCAATTAGATTTCAGTTTTAGACAATCTAACTATTTTATTTAATCTTTTAAAGCAAACCATATTTTCTCTTTCCTAATGTAATAAAGGTATCTAGATGTACTCATTTAATATGAATTATCACCCACAAGCAAACTCTAACATATAGAACACAAATTGGCCATTAATTTTATCCTTTGAGATTATTTTGCTCATTATTTAATATTTTAGGCTTTCTCTCTCCTAATCTACACATGTACATTAAAGGTTATCCAAATTGCATGAAAGCCCATATGCTTATTTTAGTGTGTAGATTATGAAACTAAGATTAGTTTCTACTTTTGGAGTCATTAAATATTTTATTTGACATTTTGGTGGAAAATCACTTTTTTCTTTTCTAAATTGAATCAAATTAATTATTTTTGTGTAAATAATGTGAAACTTGACTCCCAAGGCAACTGGGCCCAAGGAATTTGAATTTCACATTACATTCCATTTTTTAGATTTTCTTTTAGAAGACATATCATAATTAATGTTTGTGGCCCATTATTACTTTCATTATCACATTAAATCATCATCTTTATTATTATTCATCCAAGCATTTCATATCTTCATATTATCACTAAAGAAGTTATCTAAGATTATTTTGCACGAATATCATCATTTATCTCATGTGACATATTTTATGTGTTCATTTATTCGCTTAAGACTAATGTGAAAATATTAGCTTACATTAGGATGATTTATACATGCATTAGCTCATTAAGATTATACTTAACATCCTTTAGATCTAACCGCAACCTTGTTTGGCTAAGTGCAAAAGGTCAAGGATCTAGGATAGGGTCCAAGATCTAGTATGTTACACTATGTGTTATATACCTCCTCTTTTTATAATGCAAAGGGTTGACTAAAAGAGATATAAAAAATGACATTAAAAGTATATCTTGGGTATGGGCTAAATGTATATATGTTAGAATTGGTGTCTTGAGGCTGATCTCTATGGTGAAATGACATGTGTATCATTATTGGGATGATGGCTAGACCCAATGGTTAAATATCACTCATGTCTAGATATGATTAAAACATAAGATGAGGAATAAAAAGGTGGTATTGTTAAAAGTGGATGAGTTATGTGACCTAATGAATCTAATAACCTTACCTCCAAATAATTACGTCCACCTTATTATAGCCAATTTAGACTCTAAAATATGCATATAATGGGATTGGTTGACTTTATTTAATATTCCTGAAAACAATTTAATATCAGAGTCCCCCATGATACTCTTACACTAGAATAGTGATTACTAATTGTATTCTATGATCATATCTATCCTTATATGAAAATTTTGAGAATATCCATGAGTGAGATAGTGGCATATCATTATATTAGTGTTTGCATGTTGAGATGAAAAAGTAGGTGGAGAATTATCCTTTATTTCTTCATAACAAAGGCCTATGTTTCATGAGTGAAATGTTAGGCTTATTGTAGATAAATATAATATGTGGAGCCTTGTTATTGATGAGAATGCTACTATGGACCTTATAGTGGACAAGATTGACACGTGTGCTCTTATTGTGGTCAAATATGGATATGTGTACCTTGAGTTAGTTCCTTGTTATATGTTTTATACATTTAATATCTTCTGGAATTGCAATACTTGGTTTATTTTCGAAATACTTGTAGGCACTTTGTATATGTCTTGATTGATGGAATCAAAAATACCTAATTACTTAAATAATTAGTGTAACCTTAATCATGTAGTACCCTGAGTTTGTAGAACTATTCTGGTGTCAGGACTTGCTGGTTAGTGAAATGAGTATCCTGAAAGGAACTCAGAGTCCTATACTATTGAGTATATGTGGGTGCAGGGAGTGTATGTCCTTGTAATCCTAATGCCAAGGTTTTTGGAGAGCATTCGAGGCTATGCCTCTGATGTAAATGTAATTGAGGGTTACTACAGTCACAACTCATATTTGAGGGTTGTATACCCTAGATTCTAGTGTCGCGACCAGTGTACCCAGGGCAGATTAGGTTGTTTTTGTAATTTTGTTGATATGACACTACAATAGACTTATACTGACTGAGGGGAAGATATATTATGATTCCAATCATCCTAGGTTGTATAAGGGGTTTATTGTGACTTTTTGGTGGCCAGCTAGTACTTTGAGTGGTACGCCTCAAACTACTTAGGGCAATAATAAAATATGTAACACATCCATTAGTATATTTGTTTAGGTTTAATTGATGAGCCACATGGATGCAGATTTATATTCATTTACTTATTGAAATATTGTATATATTTCCTACTTTGTATAGGTAAGTGTATGGCTTAGGAACATACATGGTATTGTCCTTTGTACTTACTGATTATATATCCATGTGAAGAGATTTTATATTTTCTCAATATACATATCCAGTTATGATAATTAGTACTTGATGCATATATTTTGTTCATTGCTACTTAAATGTTAATTAACCTACATCTAGATAAATTGATTATGATATTATGTTAAGCAATAGAATGTTAGGTTTGTTATATCATATTGCCGGGATCGTGAGTCTCACCCGTGGATATCCATATCTTTTTAGGTATGTTGGAGCAATGGAAAGAAAGTGTTGATCAAGATGTAACAAGAAATAATACAGTTAAGACGTGATTGTCCGTGTACTCTCACTTTCCTGAGTGATGGATGGGTAGTTGATGAAATCCATGTTAGGATATTTTATATGATGTTTTCTTACAAAAATAAGTTGTAAGATGAGCTAGCACTTTTATGATGTTTTAGTTGCTTGATTATATCTCATGTTGTAATCTTACTTGACAAAAATAATGAAGGAATTTCAATTTGTGATCTTAGCATGTCCTCTTTTGTAATGGCTCTAATATAATGAAATACATTTTCTATGTCATGTGAAATGTGATAGATGTTGTAATCCATTCTTTAGGCAAATAGTCTTATGCGGAAATTTTTTTAGCTTGATTTTTGATAGATATTAGATTTAAGTTTGGTTTTGGCTAAGGATATATCCTAATGGTCAATTAAGGTTTGTTTATCAGGATGGGTCCTTACAGGGTGCTTCTAGGGGATATTTGTAATGTCTGGGCCCACTACCCAAGGCTCTAAATATGACAACTAAACCCATAGACCATAATTGGCCTCAAGTTTACACTCTTTCCTCGCTCACACACAAGCAGGGATCAACTTCCTGATCAGTTGCATATCCTAGTAATACTTCAAGCTGAGCACACTTAATTTTGGAGTTCTTAGTGATGAGCTCCCTAAAAAAGGAGGTGCTCCTTTGTGATCTAGATAGTCTGATCATTCCTTTTTAAGATCATTTTATCTAAGGCATCAAATCGTATACATTACAATCTCCCCCACTTAAACTCTTGATGTCCTCCTCAAGGCTCAACTATACAGCCTCATAATTTTCCTTAATTTTAGTGTAGACCCATAGTGGCCCATGGACACCCAACTCCCTATCACGGCTTCTAACGCAATGGTGGGTACATCACCATGGATAGCCCTTCCCAACATGCCTGAATTGCACAACTCAAGACCAGCATGTTGTGTAACATAATGAATCTTATATGTAATCTCCATGTAAACCTTTTTCCCAAGTTCCCTCTCATTTCTATCCTTTACGTCACTTATGTTTAATTAGTGGAATTTATAGTGGTTTAGTGAACATTTATTCACTAATTGTACCAATATAAGGGTTTATGCACAAATACCTCAATGAAAGCTTAATTACCATAATAAAGTGTTGTAAACCTTAATCTAACTTTTTGATATGATTTGAAAACATAAAAGGAGCCTAAGTTTCAAATGTGGTTTGATTTGGATGTTGTTTGTGCAAGTTATGCAATTTTAGGTACATTCTGGATTTTTATGCAATTTACCCAATTGGGAGGTTTTCTTTGCAAATTGTCACCTAAATTTTAATCCTTAGATATTCCCTTACCATTCACGAGATTTTGAACCATGGGGCACCTGGTTTCACCTTGGTTTGAAAGTGTTACTTTCCAAGGGCATTATAGGGATTACCCTCTTTATAAATGTGCTTATCTTTAAAAGATATCAACCAATGAGGTTATTTCTTTGTTTGAAGGGCAGTGGGGATGGCCAAGAAGGCTCTAGGGGCTCTTAGGACTGACCTTTGATATGCAAGAAGAGTCCATGAGCTATCTTCTTGCATGGCCATGAAGCCTTAGCCTAAGGACACATGGAAAGTCATATAGACACTTCATACTTGCCCCCTTCTTTATAAAGCCATGTCTACCCCTTCCCACCTCCCAATCCAAGAAGCAATCCTCTAATTCTCTTTCCCTCAGCCTAGAGCATCTTACCTTCAATGTTTGGCCACGAAGTTGTTGTACCAAGGTAAAAGTGAAAAACCACTAGAGGGGGTGAATAGGGTTTTATGATTATTTCAAAGTAATTTAACTCAAACAACCACAATTGAAATAATAAGAAGGAGACAAGGTGTTTAGAGTGGTTCCAACCTTAGCAAATACTAAGGCAGTCAATCCACTACCTGGTTGCTTACCCAACTGGGATTTTGAAAGTATTAAATTTTATTACCTCTCAAGGACTTTACATAAAATTACAATACTTTCTACACCCTTTGGACAGCCTTCACCTTGAAGTAGTTGCACCAACCTTGAAGCAGCCTTCTTGAAGTAACTTCAAGCTCCCCCTTGAAGTAGCCTTCCTCTTGAAGTAGCTTCCCATTGCAACAGCCTTCTAGAAGTAATCCAAAGACCTCCTTCTTCACCAAGAAGATCAAACCCTCTCCAATCCACAGCCTCCAACCTTGGGAGTAGCAAGGAGAGTACAAGCAATAAGAAAGAACAAGAAAGGAAATGGAAATTACAATTACCACTTTGAAGCACAAGGCTTGATTTGCCTATATCAAGCGTATAGATCTCCTAACCAATGAATGTTAAAGTGTAGGTTTAGTGGATAGGAGATGCTAGCCTATAAGACACAAATTTGGAGCAAGGAAAAGAATATCCAATGCTAGTGTTGCTCAATTGCTCAAAACAGATTGCCAATTGCGAGTGTAAGCTCAAGTATTGCACAAGTGTGTATTGGTGTGTCCTAAGGCATGTCCTATTTATAGGAATGTCCTACAAGTGCTTAAGGACGTTCTAGACACTTTCTAGGGGGTTCTAAGTGCTTAACTAGCCGTTAGGTACACATTAGTTGCTTTAGCAATGGCTAGTTAATTAACTCTGAAAATTTCTGACAGAACACATCTCGGTCGAAGAATTGTCGACGGAGCGTCCTTCTCAGTCGAGGACTTGTCGACCGAGGAACTGTCTGAAGCAAGTGTATGCAACGTTCATCTCCAACTGCCAACTACCTTGTCTGCTATGTCTAACGGCTACCTGGGTCTTTCTCGGTCGAGGTGTTTGTCGACTGAGAGTGTCTCGGTTGAGAATATTGTCGACCGAGATTGACCATGTTTCAATGTTTTAAACTAAGTACTAGGTTTGTGTATGAGTGTGCAGTTGTGACACTGTTGAAGGGGATGACCTATCTAAGTGTTGTGATTGGCTAAGGAAGATCTAACGCTTGATTTACATGGTGTCTAAGTACTTGTACATTATATATTTGTACAAGTTTTACAATTGATTACATTCATGAAATTAAAGCAATTTAGCATATAGATCTTCCAAATATTTGTCATCCACTTTATTCTTGCAACACTCAAGTAGCACGTTAGATCGACAAGAATGAAATGTTTGTCATTATCAAAACAAAGGGATTTAAATGATGTCCATTTAGCCAACAATCTCCCCCTTTTTGAAGATGACAAACATTTCCAAAATATAAATCAACTAGTCTTTAAAATGAGTTGAGTTTCATACCTGAGATTTACTTTGTGAATTTCTTCTCTTGTTTATGAAATGTGTGCTTATTATTCCCAAAGAAGTATGGAACATAGAATCCAATCCTTTAGGGAATATAGCAACTTTTAATGTAAAGCCAAGGGATTATGAAACTCATTGATTGAGTTTTTCAAAGTTACCATTTTAAGATTTACATTTATTTCTCCCCCTTTGTCATTTCAAAAAGATATCCGTTAAAAATAGAAAAACTCCCCCCTTAATTTGATATCCCCCATAAAAAGATAGCCATCAAATCTTTCAAAAAAGATGTCCATTTGAAAGCCAAAAATAACACGATTAAAATTGTTTTTAATAGGCATAAATATCAAAGAAAGCATCTTCTAAGGGAGTGATGAGTAGTTGCTTCCTTATTTTGTTAAATTGGTCTAGTGGAAGTGGTTTTGTAAAAATATCAGCCAATTGATCTTCCATATCAACATGATGAAGGGATACATGATTCTTAGAGATATGATCCCGTAAAAAGTGATGATGGATTTCAATATGTTTAGCTCGGCTGTGTAGAATGGGATTATGTGCTAAGTTTATAGTGCTTGTGTTGTCACAAAATATAGGCGCAGATGAAAAAGTAAATCCATAATCGTTTAACACTTGTTGCATATAGAGCACTTGAGCACAACAAGATCCGGCTGCCATATATTCAGCTTCGGTTGTAGAGAGGGCAACTGTATTTTGTTTCTTACTAAACCAAGATACTAAGGCTCTTCCTAACAAGAAACAAATACCACTAGTGCTCTTGCGATCAAGTCGACAACCAGCGTAGTCAGCATCAGTATAAGCTTTAAAATCCAAGGATTGTCCTTTAGGATACCATAAACCATAACATGTGGTGTCGGCTAAGTATCAAAAAATCCGTTTGACGGCTTGAAAGTGAGAATGCATAGGTTGTGATTGAAATCGAGCACAAAGACCAACTGAAAACATGATGTTCGGTCTAGAAGCGGTTAATTAAAGCAAACTTCCAATCATGGCTCTATATAAGGAATCATCAATATGTTCCCCATTTTCATCCGTATCAATTTTAGTAGAGGTAGCCATTGGAGTGGTAGCATGTTTGCACTGGTCCATCCCAAAACATTTTAAGAGTTCATTGGTGTACTTTTCTTGGCTTATAAAAATATCGGTAGGCGTTTGTTTAATTTGAAAACCAAAAAAGAAAGTTAGTTCACCCATGAGGCTCATTTCAAATTCTTATTGCATAATATTATTGAATTGTTTGCATAATGATTCATTTGAAGCACCAAAGATAATGTCATCAACATATATTTGAACAACTAGAAAATCAGATGCATATGTTTTTAAGAATAAAGTAAAATCTGAATTTCCAATAGAAAAATCATTATCAAATAGATAGTTCTTGAGCCTTTCATACCAATTTCTAGGTGCTTCTTTCAAACCATAAAGTGTCTTCTTAAGTTTGTATACATAGTCACCTTTTTCCGGTATTTCAAAACATGGTGGTTGGGCAACATATACTTCTTCTTGGATTATCCCATTGAGAAATGCACTTTTTACATCCATTTGAAAAAGTTTGATGTTTTTGTGTGCAGCTATAGCTAGTAACATTCTAATTGCTTCAAGTCTTGCTACCGGTGCATATGTTTCATCAAAGTTGATCCCTTCTTGTTGATTATATCCTTGTGCTACTAGCCTAGCTTTATTTCTTACCACTTCTCCTGCTTCATTTAATTTATTTCTAAACACCCATTTAGTTCCAATAATGGTTTTATCTTGTGGTTCAGGAACTAAGTCCCATATGTCATTTTTAGTGAATTGATTTAATTCTTCTTGCATTGCCATTATCCAATAGTCATCTTTGAGAGCTTCAGTTAACTTTTTAGGTTCAATTATAGAGACAAATGCCATATTTGCAACATCTTTAAAAGTAGAACGAGTTTTGACTTTATCATTTGGATTTCCAATGATTAATTCTTGAGGATGATCCTTAATGAGTCTAGGAACAGGTTGTGTTTCAACTTGGTGATCACTATTAGTGTTTTTGTCATTATCATTAGGTATTGATAAATTTTCTAATTGATGAGTAAGATCAAATACTTCAAGGTTTTCAAATTGTGGCTCTTCATGAAAAGAGATGTGAATTGATTCCTCAACTTTTCTAGAAATAGTGTTGTAAACTCTAAATGCTTTGCTAGAAGTAGAATATCCCAAGAAAAAGGATTTATGTGATTTAGAGTCAAACTTGTCTCTATCTTCTTTTGTATTTAGAATGTAGCATGTTGATCTGAAAGTATGAAAATAGTCAACCCTAGGTTTCTTATTATATATGATTTCATATGGTGTTTTCTTCAAATAGGAATGAATAGTAACTCTATTTAACACATAGCAAGCCATGTTTACCGCTTCAGCCCAAAATATTTTAGATGTATTATGTTCAAGCATCATAGTCCTAGCCATTTCTTGTAGTAATCGATTTTTCCTTTCAACTATACCATTTTGTTGTGGAGTGTGTGGAGCAGAAAAATTGTGAGTGTAACCTTGAGCTGTGCAAAATTCTTCAAATAAATGGTTCTCAAATTCTCCACCATGATCACTCCTAATTGTACATATTTTGTTTTGTAATAGATTTTCAATCTTAGAAAAAAAATTTATAAAAACTTGAATAGTGTCATCTTTATTTGCAAGGAAGTGTACCCATGTATATCTACTATAATCATCAACAATAACAAAACAATATCTTTTGCCACCAATAGATTGTGTCCGCATAGGTCCAAATAAATCCATATGAATGAGTTCTAGGTATCTACAGGTTCTAAGTACATTTTTGGGTTTAAAAGAGGTTTTAGTTTGTTTACCCAAGGTACATGGTTCACAATTTTCAGTTTGATCAAAAGATAAATTAGGCAAACCACGAACAAGATCATATTTAACTAGCTTTTTAATAACATGTGAACTAGCATGGCCCAATTTTCTATGCCATAGTTGTAAAGAATTTTCATGTGCAAGTAAGCATTTTCCAACTACATATTGCATAGAGTTAGGTCTAAGAATATAAAGATTTCCAAATCTTTTTCCTTTATAAACAACATTTGTAGTATTTTCTATTAGTAACTTGCATCAATTTTTGTTGAATAAAACATCATATCCACTATCACATAATTGACTAACACTTATTAGATTATGGTGCAAGCCATCAACAAGTAAAACATTCTTTGTTTCAAGATTTGTACCAATATTCCCTATTCCAACAATTTTACCTTTACCATTGTCTCCAAAAGTGATTGTTCCACTTTTCTTTTCCTCAAAAGTTTGAAATGCATCCTTGTTTCCAGTCATGTGTTTGGAACATCCACTGTCGACCACCCAATCCTCTTGGGAATCATCATCTTCTTCTTTTTCCATGAGACATTCCACCTTTTCTTCTCCACTTTCACTATCGTTTGACTCATCCCACGCCGCTTTATAAGCTTTTTCTCCCTTCTTTTTGTGTGAGCTTTTCTTTCCTTTCTTTGTTTTAGGACATTCATTTTTGAGATGTCCTTTATTTCCACATTCAAAACACCTAGGAGGGAAGAAGAAGAACTAGCAATTTTGTTAGATCTAAATCTTCTATATTTCTTACCATTAACAATTAGGGTTTCTTCTTCACTTGTTTCATCACTTTCTTGGGTGATGATCTTTGAAGCTTTTAGAGCCACATCCTTCTTTCTTCCTTGTTGCAGTTCACTCTCTCGTCATTCTAGTTTTCCAATGAGTTGCTCCATCCTTAGACGGGTGAGGTCATTTGCTTCTTCAATGACAGTCACTTTGGGCTTGTACTTGGGAGGAAGGGATCTAAGAATCTTTGACACCTGGTCTTCCTCACTAATCACTTTGCCTAAAGCATTCAAACCATTCACAATAGAAGAAACTTTTGCATACATTTCACTAATAGATTCATTTTGATCCATACAGAATTGTTCAAATTTCTGTTTAAGCATTCTGATTTTAGAATTCTTTACTTGAACAGTTCCTTCATATGTTATAGAAAGTCTATGCCATATTTCATAAGCCGTTTCACAATTTGATATTCTATTAAACTCACCAACTGAAATTGAGCAATAAAGTATACTTACAGCTTTTGCATTCATTTAGGAATACTTTGCCATATTGACATCCCAATTTGCATACTCCGTAAGAGGAAGTTCATAAGGAGTTGATACCATTCTCCATAAGTCCCAAATGATTCCTTGGAAGTAAAATTACATCCTCCTCTTCCAGTAAGTGTAGTTAGTTCCATTAAAAGCTGGAGGTCTAGCCACGAGTGTTCCTTCCAAGTTGAGGTTGTTGAGCAACCCGTCACCCATTCTTCAAGACTTTGTTAGAGTTCCTTGAAGCCCTGCTCTGATACCAATTGAAAAACCACTAGAGGGGGGTGAATAGGGTTTTATAATTATTTTAAAGTAATTCCACTCAAACAACCACAATTGAAATAATAAGAAGGACACAAGGTGTTTAGAGTGGTTCCAACCTTAGCAAATACTAAGGCAGTCAATCCACTACCTGGTTGCTTACCCAGCTGGGATTTTGAAAGTATTAAATTTTATTACCTCTCAAGGAATTTACATAAAATTACAATACTTTCTACACCCTTTGGATAGCCTTCACCTTGAAGTAGTTGCACCAACCTTGAAGCAGCCTTCTTGAAGTAACTTCAAGCTCCCCCTTGAAGTAGCCTTCCTCTTGAAGTAGCTTCCCATTGCAACAGCCTCTAGAAGTAGTCCAAAGACCTCCTTCTTCACCAAGAAGATCAAACCCTCTCCAATCCACAGCCTCCAACCCTAGGAGTATCAAGGAGAGTACAAGCAATAAGAAAGAACAAGAAAGGAAATGGAAATTATAATTACCACTTTGAAGCACAAGGCTTGATTTGCCTATATCAAGCGTATAGATCTCCTAACCAATGAATGTTAAAGTGTAGGTTTAGTGGATAGGAGATGCCAGCCTATAGGACATGAATTTGGAGCAAGGAAAAGAATAGCCAATGCTAGTGTTGCTCAATTGCTCAAAATAGATTGCCAATTGCAAGTGTAAACTCAAGTATTGCACAAGTGTGTATTGGTGTGTCCTAAGGCATGTCCTATTTATATGAATGTCCTACAAGTGCTTAAAGATGTTCTAGACACTTTCTAGGGGTTTCTAAGTGCTTAACTAGTTGTTAGATACACATTAGTTGCTTTAGCAACGGCTAGTTAATTAACTCTGAAAATTTCTGACAGAACACATCTCGGTCGAAGAATTATCGACCGAGAGTCCTTCTCGGTTGAGGACTTGTCGACCGAGGGACTGTCTGGAGCAAGTGTATGCAACGTTCATATCCAACTGCCAACTACCTTCTCTGTTGTGTCTAATGGCTACCTGGGTCTTTCTCGGTCGAGGAGTTTGTTGACCGAGAGTGTCTCGATCGAGAATATTGTCGACCGAGATTGACCCTATTTCAATGTTTTAAACTAAGTACTAAGTTTGTGTATGAGTGTGCAGTTGTGACACTGTTGAAGGGGATGACCTATCTAAGTGTTGCGATTGGATAAGGAAGATCTAACACTTGATTTACATGGTGTCTAAGTACTTGTACATTATATATTTGTACAAGTTTTACAATTGATTACATTCATGAAATTAAAGCAATTTAGCATATAGATCTTCCAAATATTTGTCATCCACTTTATTCTTGCAACACTCAAGTAGCACGTTAGATCGAAAAGAATGAAATGTTTGTCATTATAAAAACAAAGGGATTTAAATGATGTCCATTTATCCAACAAAAAGAAGGTGCCTACCTTGGTGGAGAAGGCTCATAGGGTTCCAAATTTCTCTATTTAGGATTTCTTAAGCTCCTCCTTGGTGATTTTGACCAAAACTAGTAAGAATCCTCCTTTCCTTCCCAATTTATATGTTTTTAGTATTCATCCCACCTTCTTACAGGTCGGAACCATGACCTACCATGATAAAACACCACCTAAGAACCCTAAAACATCTCATCTCCATGCTCTTTTGCTAGGGTTTGCACCTCTAAAGTGGAGAAGGTGATCTTTGCTCAAGAAAGGAGCTTGACTTGGAGCAACCAGACCTTCTAATCTCGGGATCCTTTCTGTTTGTACCTTATTACCTTCCTATAGGCAAGTTTTGTTAACCCCCTTCTCATATATTGCTTAGTACATGCTTAAAACTCATGCTTCTATGTTGAAAATCGATGATTTCCATCACTTTTTACCATGTTCTTCTAGGGTTTTGGTTTCTTGCTATTTTTCCTTCTCTAGAAGCTCTAGTTTGGTTACCTATGCAACTTCAAACCTGATCTTGGGTCAAATGGTGTTTTCTCCCTCTCCCTTTTTCTTCAATTATCTCGATCAGTTTAATGATGTGGCAATTTCCTATTTGTCAATATTTTAAAATTCATATCTTCTAAACCGCTTATCCAAATTTGACAAATAAATATGTTTTGGAATTGGAAAATTAATATCTATATAATAAAAATATATTCAAGGTCTTATTTCATGGTTTGACGAATGGTGATTTTTGTAAAACGAATTTAATGCATAAAATCCATAAAAATTACATCTTAATCATCATAACTCCAAAATTAACATTAAAATATGTTTTCTTGATCAGGGAACTTAATAAGTTTATTGGTGATGTTTTAAGAGTCTAAATCTGAGTTTTTCTAAAAAGGTCTAAAATTAGGGTTTATATACATTAATGTGCACTATGTAGTTCAATACATGTTAATACATTGAAAATAGGCAAAGTGGAACTTGGACTCAATTAAAGTGGTGAAAGTTAGTAATGGATATCAGTAAGAGAGGTATGTGCATTCCTTACACCCAATGTTGAGATAATTGTAGCCAAACCCTATATTTCCCTAATGAGGCTTAAATGAACCCTAAATATTCTATTCTTAAATCCTAATGTTGTTCATGCCTCAAATTAGATTATAATTTCTTCTTGTTTGGGTCTTATACCCCACTTCCATGCTTATTGAATATTATGACTACTCTTGCCATGACTACTTTTCTAGAATGTGGATTTATGTTCTATTTAATTTAAAGTAGCGGTACTTATGTACAACCACCCACAGAGGGCATGTAAATAATCACCCTGGGGAATGTCTTATTCTCCCCATAATATTGTAGGTGACTGGGAATGTCTTATTCTCCCCTCACCTAAGGTTAGAGGTCTGGTAGGTGCCTCAACCCTACTTAGTTAGGTAGGCATAATCATCTTACATTCAAATCCTTTTTGATATAATTGTTAATGGAAAGTTTCTTTTGAATATAGCCTCATACTCTTGTTATCTTCATCATATGATGAAACCTAGCCTATTTTTATTTGCTTCGTTTATCATGATATCCTAGATTAGTTTTGTGACATATACCTTGTTTTCTTTCCCCTTTTGCTGGGTGCTTTCCCAACCAACCAGGTGTTGGTGCTGAGCAAGGAGAAGGAGAAGTTTGAAGGAATTCATCTCAAGAGTAGATCTCAAGCTATCTGAAAGGATGTCTAGGTTGCTATAGCTAGATCCTTTTCTCTTATCTTTTTCTTTTGGGAACAATCTTGTAATGAACAATGAAAGCCATGTAATAGGCTTAGTACTTTTATTTCCGCTGCTATTAACATTTTGTAATGTATTTGGTGCATGCTTATTTACTTGGAATATTATATATGCATCCCTCAATATCTTTTATCTTTCTAAAAATATGGATGTTTTCTACTTCCTTTAAATTTTAGTAAGGAGGTGATCTCGCCTCTTTACATCATGGTATCATAGCCTTTAGGCAACTATTAGGACATGAAGTTGAAGCAAAGGTGTCTAGAATGGATCAGGGTTTTGGGGGATGGCAATATTTTCCTCCGCACCACTAGCTTGGTTTACGAGGACTCTCGTGCCCATATGATACCATCCTGGCCTGAGATGATACGAATTGCCCAAAATAGTAATTTTTAGGCAATAGCATTCTAGATATTCTTTTCTCGTCTATGCTTCTATTCTTTTTCATCTATGATTCAAATACTCTTGGGAACTTAATATGTTAACCCTACCTTTCAGGATAGGTGACTTGTTTGAGAGTAGGAACAAGGGAAAGGAGTCAAACCCTAATGACTCCAATGTGGGAAATACTCATGTGACTCCTGTTGGGCATAGTATGGTCAATCTTGTTACTCCGGGCACCCCCTCCTTCACACCGGAGTAAGAGCTGGCAATGTTGCTCCAGTTGCTCTCCACCATGATGGGGTAGCTCCACACAGTGGTTGCCAATGCCAACAAGTTGAGGGAGTTCAGCCTCACTAACTTCATAAAGATGCAGCCACCCTACTTCAAGGGTGAAAGTGAACACAACATGGTGGATAAAGCTGATGATTAGGTGTTGGATTTGGATCAGACCTTCAAGGGTATGGCGTGCCCTCCTCACCAGAAATTTCGATTCGCGACATATGTGCTGGATGGGCCAGCGCGTGTCTGGTGTAATGGTGTCGCCCACACTCGAGACACCTCTACCATGGAGTGGGACTAGTTCCTAAAGTTCTTCAGGGAGAAGTACATCTGTCATGCCTTCTTGAGGAAGAAGGAAGTCGAGTTCTATAGCCTCAGGAAGGGAAGCATGAGTGTGGCAGACTACATCCAATGGTTCCTACTTCTGGAACGCTATGCCACCGACCTTGGAACTGAGAGAAGGGCAACATTGTTCTTGGAGGGCCTGAACTACCAAGTGGGTCGAAGTCTTATTCCACAGCTTCCACTCACCTTCCAGCATATGGTGGATAAGGCCCTGGCCATCAAGTCCTACCCAGGATTCCAATCCTATGGACACAGTAATGGCTACAACAACAACAAGAGGAAGAACTCTACCCAGAATAAGAATCACGGACGTAATCAGTGCAATAGGTTCTCTTACCACCATCCTCCAGGGAGATGTCATGCCAATAATGCACCTGCTCATAGAGACAACTAGCCTCCTCTGACCTGCCACGAGTGTGGACAAGTTGGGCATATCTGACCACTCTACCCCTGTTTCCAGCAAGGATAGAATAATGCCCACCAACCACAGCAGCCAAAGCAGAATCTACCTCTGCAGAATAAAAACAACAACAACAACCAGAACCCGAGGCGGCCACTAGTAGAGAGGAGGAATGGGAGAGTGTTTGATCTCAATGTTGAGGAACCAGGCGAAGATAATGAACTTATTGAAGGTACCTTGAATCTTAATATGCATCCTATAAAGGCATTGTTTGATTCTGGCTCATCCAATACCTTCATATCATGTTAGCTTGCTTCTATGTTAGAAATAGAATCTGAGTATATGGATCATATATTAGATGTAAAAACCCCTAGTGGTAAGATTTGTTCTTCGTATCTCCAAACTCTGACCATGGACCTCTGTATATCTGGTATAATGTTTCCCTCAGATTTCATCTTGCTTGACATGACCACCTTTGATGTCATCATGGGAATGGATTGGTTGAGGAGGTACAAAGCCATTTTGTTTTGTGAAGAATCAAAGGTTAGTTTATCACATCCTGTTGAGGGAAGATTGTGTGTCAAGGGTAGGAAGTGAAAATATCAACAATTTGTTATCTCTGTCATCAAAGATGAAAAGCTAGTCTTACAAGGGTGTAGAGCTTTCTTATCCTCTATAGTCATCGAGGCTACACCTCGTTCTCTCGACCACATAGATGTGGTGAAGGACTTCCCGGACCTCTTTCCCTAGGAGTTACCTAGTTTTCCACCAACTCGGGAGGTGGAGTTCTCCATCGATCTTGTACCCAAAACTTCACCAATATCCAAGCCACCTTACCGCTTGGCCCATGCCGATCTTGCCAAACTGAAGAAGCAGCTAGAAAAGCTTCTCAACATGGGCTTCATCTACCCCAGTGTTTCACCTTAGGGAGCCCTTGTCCTATTCATAAAGAAGAAGGATGGTTCGATGTGGATGTGTATGGACTACCGCATGCTTAACCAAGTGACGGTGAAGAACTATTATCCTTTGCCTCGCATCGATGACTTGTTCGACCAGCTAAAGTTAGCTATTGTGTTCTCCAAGATGGATCTGCAAAGTGGCTACTACCAGATGTGTGTGAAGGATAATGATGTTCCGAAGACGATGTTCAGAACTCGCTACGGACATTACGAATTCATGGTCATGCCTTTCGGCTTGACAAATACCCCTGCTTCCTTCATGGACTTGATGAACTAAGTGTTCCGCCCATACCTTGACAAGTTCATGATGGTGTTTATCGATGACATTTTGGTTTATTCTGAGACGTTAGAACAACATTGTGGGCATATACAGATTGTACTCAACACACTATGAGAAAATCAACTCTATGCAAAATTCTCAAAGTGTGGGTTCTGGATAAAGGAAGTGATGTTTCTGGGTCATGTGATTTCTACCAGACATATAGTTGTTGATCCTACAAAGGTAGAAGTTGTGACCAAGTGGAAAGCTCCAAAGAATCCCTCAGAGATCCGTAGTTACCTTGGCTTAGTAGGTTACTATCAAAGGTTTATCAAGAACTTCTCTGAGTTGGCCTTGCCTTTAACCAAGCTGACGTGAAAGGAGGTCAAGTTCTCTTAGACACCAGAATGTGAAAATAGTTTTCAAAAGCTGAAGAAGAGCCTGACTTCTTCTCCCATGCTTGCTTTGCCTATTGAGGGTATACCCTATGTCATCTACACCAATGCATCTAGACAAGGCTTAGGGTGTGTTTTGATGCAAGATAGAAAGGTGATCGCTTATGCTTCTCGACAGTTGAAACCTAATGAAGCTATGGCTCAGTTGTATGTTGAGTGGATCGTATGCTTGCATGGAGTACTTGAGGTAATAGTTTCTGATCATGACCCAAAGTTTACTTCTCATTTATGGGGTTATATTTTCTCAATATACATATCCAGTTATGATAATTAGTACTTGATGCATATATTTTGTTCATTGCTACTTAAATGTTAATTAACCTACATCTAGATAAATTGATTATGATATTATGTTAAGCAATAGAATGTTAGGTTTGTTATATCATATTGTCGGGACCGCGAGTCTCACCCATGGATATCCATATCTTTTTAGGTATGTTGGAGCAATGGAAAGAAAGTGTTGATCAAGATGTAACAAGAAATAATACAGTTAAGACTTGATTTTCCGTGTACTCTCACTTTCCTGAGTGATGGATGGGTAGTTGATGAAATCCACGTTAGGCTATTTTATATGATGTTTTCTTACAAAAATGAGTTGTAAGATGAGATAGCACTTTTATGATGTTTTAGTTTCTTGATTATATCTCATGTTGTAATCTTACTTGACAAAAATAATGAAGGAATTTCAATTTGTGATATTAGCATGTCCTCTTTTGGAATGGCTCTAATATAATGAAATACATTTTCTATAAAATTCATGTGAAGTGTGATAGATGTTGTAATCCATTCTTTAGGCAAATAGTCTTATGCGTAAAAAAATTTAGCTTGATTTTTGATAGATATTAGATTTAAGTTTGGTTTTGGCTAAGGATATATCCTAATGGTCAATTAAGGTTTGTTTATCAGGATGGGTCCTTACAGGGTTCTTCTAGGGGATATTTGTAATGTCTGGGCCCACTACCCAAGGCTCTGAGGATGACAACTAAACCCATAGACCATCATTGGCCTCAAGTTTACACTTTTTCCTCACTCACACACAAGTAGGGATCAACTTCCTGATCAGCTGCATATCCTAGTAATACTTCAAGCTGAGCACACTTAATTTTGGAGTTCTTAGTGATGAGCTCCCTAAAAAAGGAGGTGCTCCTTTATGATCTAGATAGTCTGATCATTCCTTTTTAAGATCATTTTATCTAAGGCATCAAATTGTTTACATTACAATCTCTCCCACTTAGACTCTTGATGTCCTCCTCAAGGCTCAACAATACAGCCTCATAATTTTCCTTAATTTTAGTGTAGACCCATAGTGGCACATGGACACCCAACTCCCTATCACGGCTTCTAGCACAATGGTGGGTACATCACCATGGATAGCCCTTCCCAACATGCCTGAATTGCACAACTCAAGACCAGCATGTTGTGTAACATAATGAATCATAGATGTAATCTCCATGTAAATCTTTTTCCCAAGTTCCCTCTCATTTCTATCCTTTACGTCACTTATGTTTAATTAGTGGAATTTATAGTGGTTTAGTGAACATTTATTCACTAATTGTACCAATATAAGGGTTTATGCAAAAATACCTCAATGAAAGCTTAATTACCATAATAAAGTGCTTTAAACCTTAATCTAACTTTTTGATATGATTTGAAAACATAAAAGGAGCCTAAGTTTCAAATGTGGTTTGATTTGGATGTTGTTTGTGCAAGTTATGCAATTTTAGGTACATTCTGGACTTTTATGCAATTTACCCAAGTGGAAGGTTTTCTTTGCAAATTATCACCTGAATTTTAATCCTTAGATATTCCCTTACCATTCACGAGATTTTGAACCATGGGGCACCTTGTTGCACCTTGGTTTGAAAGTTTACTTTCCAAGGGCATTATAGGGATTACCCTCTTTATAAATGTGCTTATCTTTAAAAGATATCAACCAATGGGGTTATTTCTTTGTTTGAAGGGCGGTGGGGATGGCCTAGAAGGATCTAGGGGCTCTTCGGACTGACCTTTGATATGCAAGAAGAGTCCATGAGCTGTCTTCTTACATGGCCATGAACCCTTAGCCTAAGGATACATGGAAAGTCACATAGACACTTCATACTTGCCCCCTTCTTTATAAAGCCATGCCTACCCCTTCCCACCTCCCAATACAAGAAGCAATCCTCTAATTCTCTTTCCCCCAGCCTAGAGCATCTTACCTTCAATGTTTGGCCACGAAGTTGTTGTACCAAGGTAAAAGTGAAAAACCACTAAAGGGGGGGTGAATGGGGTTTTATGATTATTTTAAAATAATTTAACTCAAACAACCACAATTGAAATAATAAGAAGGAGACAAGGTGTTTAGAGTGGTTCCAACCTTAGCAAATACTAAGGCAGTCAATCCACTACCCGGTTGCTTACCCAATCGGGATTTTGAAAGTATTAAATTTTATTACCTCTCAAGGACTTTACATAAAATTACAATACTTTCTACACCCTTTGGACAGCCTTCACCTTGAAATAGTTGCACCAACCTTGAAGCAGCCTTCTTGAAGTAACTTCAAGCTCTCCCTTGAAGTAGCCTTCCTCTTGAAGTAGCTTCCCGTTGCAACAGCCTTCTAGAAGTAGTCCAAAGACCTCCTTCTTCACCAAGAAGATCAAACCCTCTCCAATCCACAGCCTCCAACCCTAGGAGTAGCAAGGAGAGTACAAGCAATAAGAAAGAACAAGAAAGGAAATGGAAATTACAATTACCACTTTGAAGCACAAGGCTTGATTTGCCTATATCAAGCGTATAGATCTCCTAACCAATGAATGTTAAAGTGTAGGTTTAGTGGATACGAGATGCGAGCCTATAGGACACGAATTTGGAGCAAGGAAAAGAATAGCCAATGCTAGTGTTGCTCAATTGCTCAAAACAGATTGCCAATTGCAAGTGTAAGCTCAAGTATTGCACAAGTGTGTATTGGTGTGTCCTAAGGCATGTCCTATTTATAGGAATGTCCTACAAGTGCTTAAGGACGTTCTAGACACTTTCTAGGGGGTTCTAAGTGCTTAACTAGCCGTTAGGTACACATTAGTTGCTTTAGCAACGGCTAGTTAATTAACTCTGAAAATTTATGACAGAACACATCTCGGTCAAAGAATTGTCGACCGAGCGTCCTTCTCGGTCGAGGACTTGTCGACCGAGGAACTTTCTAGAGCAAGTGTATGCAATGTTCATCTCCAACTGCCAACTACCTTGTCTGCTGTGTCTAACGGCTACCTGGGTCTTTCTCGGTCGAGGAGTTTGTTGACCGAGAGTGTCTTGGTTGAGAATATTATCGACCAAGATTGACCCTGTTTCAATGTTTTAAACTAAGTACTAAGTTTGTGTATGAGTGTGCAGTTGTGACACTATTGAAGGGGATGACCTATCTAAGTGTTGTGATTGGCTAAGGAAGATCTAACGCTTGATTTACATGGTGTCTAAGTACTTGTACATTATATATTTGTACAAGTTTTACAATTGATTACATTCATGAAATTAAAGCAATTTAGCATATATATCTTCCAAATATTTGTCATCCACTTTATTCCTGCAACACTCAAGTAGCGCGTTAGATCGACAAGAATGAAATGTTTGTCATTATCAAAACAAAAGGATTTAAATGATGTCCATTTAGCCAACAATCTCCCCCTTTTTGAAGATGACAAACATTTCCAAAATATAAATCAACTAGTCCTTAAAATGAGTTGAGTTTCATACCTGAGATTTACTTTGTGAATTTCTTGTCTTGTTTATGAAATGTGTGCTTATTATTCCCAAAGAAGTATGGAACATAGAATCCAATCCTTTAGGGAATATAGCAACTTTTAATGTAAAGCCAAGGGATTATGAAACTCATTGATTGAGTTTTTCAAAGTAACCATTTTAAGATTTACATTTATTTCTCCCCCTTTGTCAGTTCAAAAAAATATCCGTTAAAAATAGAAAAACTCCCCCTTAATTTGATATCCCCCATAAAAAGATAGCCATCAAATCTTTCGAAAAAGATGTCCATTTGAAAGCCAAAAATAACACGATTAAAACCATTTTTAAGAGGCATAAATATCAAAGAAAACATCTTCTAAGGGAGTGATGAGTAGTTGCTTCCTTATTTTGTTAAATTCGTCTAGTGGAAGCGGTTTTGTGAAAATATCATCCAATTGATCTTCTGTATCAACGATGAAGGGATACATGATTCTTAGAGATATGATCCCGTAAAAAGTTATGACGGATTTCGATATGTTTAGCTCAGCTGTATAGAATGGGATTATGTGCTAAGTTTATAGTGCTTGTGTTGTCACAAAAGATAGGCGTAGATGAAAAAGTAAAGCCATAATCATTTAACACTTGTTGCATATAGAGCACTTGAGCACAACAAGATCCGACTGCCATATATTCAGCTTCAGTTGTAGAGAGGGCAACCGTATTTTGTTTCTTGCTAAACCAAGATACTAAGGCTCTTCCTAACAAGAAACAACTACCACTAGTGCTCTTGCGGTCAAGTCAACAACCAGCGTAGTCGACATCAGTATAAGCTTTAAAATCCAAGGATTGTCCTTTAGGATACCATAAACCATAACATGTGGTGCCGGCTAAGTATTAAAAAATCTGTTTGACAGCTTGAAAGTGAGAATGCATAGGTTGTGATTGAAATCGAGCACAAAGACCAACTGAAAACATGATGTCCGGTCTAGAAGTGGTTAAGTAAAGCAAACTGCCAATCATGGCTCTATATAAGGAATCATCAATAGGTTCCCCATTTTCATCCTTATCAATTTTAGTAGAGGTAGCCATTGGAGTGGTAGCATGTTTGCACTGGTCCATCCCAAAATGTTTTAAGAGTTCATTGGTGTACTTTTCTTAGCTTATAAAAATCCCGGCAGGCGTTTGTTTAATTTGAAAACCAAGAAAGAAAGTTAGTTCACCCATGAGGCTCATTTCAAATTCTTGTTGCATAATATTACTGAATTGTTTGTATAATGATTCATTTGAAGCACCAAAGATGATGTCATCAACATATATTTGAACAACTAGAAAATCAGATGCATATGTTTTGAAGAATAAAGTAAAATCTGAATTTCCAATAGAAAAATCATTATCAAATAGATAGTTCTTGAGCCTTTCATACCAATTTCTAGGTACTTGTTTCAAACCATAAAGTGCCTTCTTAAGTTTGTATACATAGTCACATTTTTTAGGTATTTCAAAACCTGGTGGTTGGGCAACATATACTTCTTCTTGGATTATCCCATTGAGAAATGCACTTTTTACATCCATTTGAAAAAGTTTGATGTTTTTGTGTGCATCTATAGCTAGTAACATTCTAATTGCTTCAAGTCTTGCTACTGGTGCATATGTTTCATCAAAGTCGATCCCTTCCTGTTGATTATATCCCTATGCTACTAGCCTAGCTTTATTTCTTACCACTTCTCCTGCTTCATTTAATTTATTTCTAAACACCCATTTAGTTCCAATAATGGTTTTATCTTGTGGTTTAGGAACGAAGTCCCATACGTCATTTTTAGTGAATTGATTTAATTCTTCTTGCATTGCCATTATCCAATAGTCATCTTTGAGAGCTTCAGTTACCATTTTAGGTTCAATTATAGAGACAAATGCCATATTTGCAACATCTTTAAAAGAAGAACGAGTTTTGACTTTATCATTTGGATTTCCAATGATTAATTCTTGAGGATGATCCTTAATGAGTCTAGGAACAGGTTGTGTTTCAACTTGGTGATCACTATTAGTGTTTTTGTCATTATCATTAGGTATTGATAAATTTTCTAATTGATGAGTAAGATCAATTACTTCAAGGTTTTCATATTGTGGCTCTTCATAAAAAGAGATGTGAATTGATTCCTCAACTTTTCTAGAAATAGTGTTGTAAACTCTAAATGCTTTGCTAGAAGTAGAATATCCCAAGAAAAAGGCTTTATGTGATTTAGATTCAAACTTGTCTCTATCCTCTTTTGTATTTAGAATGTAGCATGTTGATCTGAAAGTATGAAAATAGTCAACCCTAGGTTTCTTATTATATATGATTTCATATGGTGTTTTCTTCAAATAGGAATGAATAGTAACTCTATTTAACACATAGCAAGGTGTGTTTACCGCTTCAGCCCAAAATGTTTTAGATGTATTATGTTCGAGCATCATAGTCCTAGCCATTTCTTGTAGTGGTCGATTTTTCCTTTCAACTATACCATTTTGTTGTGGAGTGCGTGGAGCAGAAAAATTGTGAGTGTAACTTTGAGATGTGCAAAATTCTTCAAATAAATGGTTCTCAAATTCTCCACCATGATCACTCCTAATTGTACATATTTTGTTTTTTAATAGATTTTCAATCTTAGAACAAAATTTTATAAAAACTTGAATAGTGTCATCTTTATTTGCAAGGAAGTGTACCCATGTATATCTACTATAATCATTAACAATAACAAAACAATATCTTTTGCCACCAATAGATTGTGTCGGCATAGGTCCAAATAAATCCATATGAATGAGTTCTAGGTATCTATAGGTGCTAAGTACATTTTTGGGTTTAAAAGAGGTTTTAGTTTGTTTACCCAAGGTACATGGTTCACAATTTTCAGTTTGATCAAAAGATAAATTAGGCAAACCACGAACAAGATCATATTTAACTAGCTTTTTAATAACATGTGAACTAGCATGGCCCAATTTTCTATGCCATAGTTGTAGAGAATTTTCATGTGCAAGTAAGCATTTTCCAACTACAAATTGCATAGAGTTAGGTCTAAGAATATAAAGATTTCCAAATCTTTTTCCTTTATAAACAACATTTGTAGTATTTTCTATTAGTAACTTGCATCAATTTTTGTTGAATAAAACATCATATCCACTATCACATAATTGACTAACACTTATTAGATTATGGTGCAAGCCATCAACAAGTAAAACATTCTTTATTTCAATATTTGTACCAATATTACCTATTCCAACAATTTTACCTTTACCATTGTCTCCAAAAGTGACTGTTCCACTTTTCTTTTCCTCAAAAGTTTGAAATGCATCCTTGTATCCGGTCATGTGTTTGGAACATCCACTGTCGACCACCCAATCCTATTAGGAATCGTCATCATCTTCTTTTGCCATGAGACATTCCACCTTTTCTTCTCCACTTTCACTATCGCTTGACTCATCCCACGCCGCTTTATAAGCTTTTTCTCCCTTCTTTTTGTGTGAGCTTTTCTTTCCTTTCTTTGTTTTAGGACATTCATTTTTGATATGTCCTTTCTTTCCACATTCAAAACACCTATGAGGGAAGAAGAAGAACTAGCAATTTTGTTAGATCTAAATCTTCTATATTTCTTACCATTAACAATTAGGGCTTCTTCTCCTTCTTCTTCACTTGTTTCACCACTTTCTTGGGTGATGATATTTGAAGCTTTTAGAGCCACATCCTTCTTTCTTCCTTGTTGCAGTTCACTCTCTCATCATTCCTCTTCCTCCAAGGTTGCCTCATGTGCTTCTAGGTTGCCAATGAGTTGCTCCATCCTTAGTCGGGTGAGGTCATTTGCTTCTTCAATGACAGTCACTTTGGGCTTGTACTTGGGAGGAAGGGATCTAAAAATCTTTGACACATGGTCTTCCTCACTAATCACTTTGCCTAAAGCATTCAAACCATTCACAATAGAAGAAAATTTTGCATACATTTCACTAATAGATTCATTTTGATCAATACGGAATTGTTCAAATTTCTGTTTAAGCATTCTAATTTTAGAATTCTTTACTTGAACAGTTCCTTCTTATGTTATAGAAAGTCTATGCCATATTTCATAAGCCGTTTCACAATTTGATATTCTATTAAACTCACCAACTAAAATTGCACAATAAAGTATACTTACAGCGTTTGCATTCACTTGGGCAGACTTTACCATATGGACATCCCAATTTGCATACTCCGTAAGAGGAAGTTCATAAGGAGTTGATACCATTCTCCATAAGTCCCAACTGATTCCTTGGAAGTAAAATTGCATCCTCCTCTTCCAATAAGTGAAGTTAGTTCCATCAAAAGATGGAGGTCTAGCCACGAGTGTTCCTTCCAAGTTGAGGTTGTTGAGCAACCCGTCACCCATTCTTCAAAACTTTGTTAGAGTTCCTTGAAGACATGCTCTGATACCAATTGAAAAACCACTAGAGGGGGGGTGAATAGGGTTTTATGATTATTTTAAAGTAATTTAACTCAAACAACCACAATTGAAATAATAAGAAGGAGACAAGGTGTTTAGAGTGGTTCCAACCTTAGCAAATACTAAGGCAGTCAATCCACTACCTGGTTGCTTACCCAACTGGGATTTTGAAAATATTAAATTTTATTACCTCTCAAGGACTTTACATAAAATTACAATACTTTCTACACCCTTTGGACAGCCTTCACCTTGAAGTAGTTGCATCAACCTTGAAGCAGCCTTCTTGAAGTAACTTCAAGCTCCCCCTTGAAGTAGCCTTCCTCTTGAAGTAGCTTCCCGTTGCAACAGCCTCTAGAAGTAGTCCAAAGACCTCCTTCTTCACCAAGAAGATCAAACCCTCTCCAATCCGCAGCCTCCAACCCTAGGAGTAGCAAGGAGAGTACAAGCAATAAGAAAGAACAAGAAAGGAAATGGAAATTACAATTACCACTTTGAAGCACAAGGCTTGATTTGCCTATATCAAGCGTATAGATCTCCTAACCAATTAATGTTAAAGTGTAGGTTTAGTGGATAGGAGATGCTAGCCTATAGGACACGAATTTGGAGTAAGGAAAAGAATAGCCAATGCTAGTGTTGCTCAATTGCTCAAAACAGATTGCCAATTGCAAGTGTAAGCTCAAGTATTGCACAAGTGTGTATTGGTGTGTCCTAAGGCATGTCCTATTTATAGGAATGTCCTACAAGTGCTTAAGGACGTTCTAGACACTTTCTAGGGTGTTCTAAGTGCTTAACTAGCCGTTAGGTACACATTAGTTGCTTTAGCAATGGCTAGTTAATTAACTCTAAAAATTTCTGACAGAACACATCTCGATCGAAGAATTGTCGACCGAGAGTCCTTCTCGGTCGAGGACTTGTCGACCGAGGGACTGTCTGGAGCAAGTGTATGCAACGTTCATCTCCAACTGCCAACTACCTTGTCTGCTATGTCTAACGGCTACCTGGGTCTTTCTCGGTCGAGGAATTTGTCGACCGAGAGTGTCTCGGTCGAGAATATTGTCGATCGAGATTGACCTTGTTTCAATGTTTTAAACTAAGTACTAAGTTTGTGTATGAGTGTGCAGTTGTGACACTATTGAAGGGGATGACCTATCTAAGTGTTGTGATTGGCTAAGGAATATCTAAAGCTTGATTTACATGGTGTCTAAGTACTTTTACATTATATATTTGTACAAGTTTTACAATTGATTACATTCATGAAATTAAAGCAATTTAGCATATAGATCTTCCAAATATTTGTCATCCACTTTATTCCTGCAACACTCAAGTAGCACGTTAGATCGACAAGAATGAAATGTTTGTCATTATCAAATCAAAGGGATTTAAATGATGTCCATTTAGCCAACAAAAAGAAGGTGCCGACCTTGGTGGAGAAGGCTCATAGGGTTCAAAATTTCTCTATTTAGGATTTCTTAAGCTCCTCCTTGGTGATTTTGACCAAAACTAGTAAGAATACTCCTTTCCTTCCCAATTTCTATGTTGTTAGTATTCCTCCCACCTTCTTACAGGTTGGAACCATGACCTACCATGATAAAAATCCACCTAAGAACCCTAAAACATCTCATCTCTATGCTCTGTTGCTAGGGTTTGCACCTCTAAAGTGGAGAAGGTGATCTTTGCTCAAGAAAGGAGCTTGACTTGGAGCAACCAGACCTTCTAATCTCAGAATCCTTTCTATTTGGACCTTCTTACCTTCCTAGAGGCAAGTTTTGTTAACCCCCTTCTCATATATTGCTTAGTACATGCTTAAAACTCATGCTTCTATGTTGAAAATCAATGATTTCCATCTCTTTTTACCGTGTTCTTCTAGGGTTTTGGTTTCTTGCTATTTTACCTTCTCTAGAAGCTCTAGTTTGGTTACCTATGCAACTTCAAACCTGATCTTGGGTCAAATAGTGTTTTCTCCCTCTCCCTTTTTCTTCAATTATCTCGATCGGTTTAATGATGTGGCAATTTCCTATTTGTCAATATTGAAAAATTCATATCTTCTAAACCGCTTATCCAAATTTGACAAATAAATATGTTTTGGAATTGTAAAATTAATATCTATATAATAAAAATATTTTCAAGGTCTTATTTCATGGTTTGACGAATGGTGATTTTTTTTATACGAATTTAATGCATAAAATCCATAAAAATTACATCTTAATCATCATAACTCCAAAATTAACATTAAAATATGTTTTCTTGATCAGGAGAACTTAATAAGTTTATTGGTGATGTTTTAAGAGTCTAAATCTGAGTTTTTCTAATAAGGTCTAAAATTAGGGTTTCTATACATTAATGTGCACTATGTAGTTCAATACATGTTAATACATTGAAAATAGGCAAAGTGGAACTTGGACTCAATTAAAGTGGTGAAAGTTAGTAATTGATATTAGTAAGAGAGGTATGTGCATTCCTTACACCCTATGTTGAGATAATTGTAGCCAAACCCTATATTTCCCTAATGAGGCTTAAATGAACCCTAAATATTCTATTCATAAATCCTAATGTTGTTAATGCCTCAAATTAGATTATAATTTCTTCTTGTTTGGGTCTTATACCCCACTTCCATGCTTATTGAATATTATGACTACTCTTTCCATGAATACTTTTCTAGCATGTGGATTTATGTTCTATTTAATTTAAAGTAGCGGTACTTATGTACAACCACCCACAGAGGGCATGTAAATAATCACCCTGGGGAATGTCTTATTCTCCCCATAATATTGTAGGTGGTTGGGAATGTCTTATTCTCCCCTCACCTAAGGTTAGAGGTCTAGTAGGTGCCTCAACCCTACTTATCTAGGTAGGCATAATTATCTTACATGCAAATCCTTTTTGATATAATTGTTAATGGCAAGTTTCTTTTGAATATAGCCTCATACTCTTATTATCTTCATCATATGATGAACCCTAGCCTATTTTTATTTGCTTTACTTATCATGATATCCTAGATTAGTTTTGTGACATATACCTTGTTTTCTTTCCCCTTTTGCTGGGTGCTTTCCCAACCACCCAGGTGCTGGTGCTGAGCAAGGAGAAGGAGAAGTTTGAAGGAATTCATCTTAAGAGTAGATCTCAAGCTATCTGAAAGGATGTCTAGGTTGCTATAGATAGATCCTTTTCTCTTATCTTTTTCTTTTGGGAACAATCATGTAATGAACAATTAAAGCCATGTAATAGGCTTAGTACTTTTATTTTCGTTGCTATTAACATTTTGTAATGTATCTGGTGCATGCTTATTTACTTGGAATATTATACATGCATCCCTCAATATCTTTTATCTTTTTAAAAAGATGGATGTTTTCTACTTCCTTTAAATTTTAGTAAGGAGGTGATCTCGCCTCTTTACAGCATGGTATCAGAGCCTTCAGGCAACTATTAGGACATGAAGTTGAAGCAAAGGTGTCTAGAATGGATCAGGGTTTCGGGGGATGGCAATATTTTCCTCTGCACGACTAGCTTGGTTTACGAGGACTCTCATGCCCATATGATGCCAGCCTCGCCTGAGATGATACGAATTGCCTAAAATAGTAATTTTTAGGCAATAGCATTCTAGGTATTCTTTTCTCGTCTATGCTTCTATTCTTTTTCATCTATGATTCAAATACTCCTGGGAACTTCATATGTTAACCCTACCTTTCAGGATAGGTGACTTGTTTGAGGGCAGGAACAAGGGAAAGGAGTCAAACCCTAATGACTCCAATGTGGGAAATACTCATGTGACTCCTGTTGGGCATAGTATGATCAATCTTGTTACTCCAGGCACCCCCTCCTTCACACCGGAGTAAGAGCTGGAAATGTTACTCCAGTTGCTCTCCACCATGATGGGGTAGCTCCACACAGTGGTTGCCAATGCCAACAAGCTGAGGGAGTTCAGCCTCACTAACTTCATAAAGATGTAGCCACCCTACTTCAAGGGTGAAAGTGAACACAACATGGTGGATAAAGATGATGATTGGGTGTTGGCTTTGGATCAGACCTTCAAGGGTATGGCATGCCCTCCTCACCAGAAAGTTCGATTCGCGACGTATGTGCTGGATGGACCGGTGCGTGTCTGGTGGAATGGTGTCGCCCACACTCGATACACCTCTACCATGGAGTGGGACTAGTTCCTAAAGTTCTTCAGGGAGAAGTACATCTGTCATGCCTTCTTGAGGAAGAAGGAAGTCGAGTTCCATAGCCTCAGGAAGGGAAGCATGAGTGTGGCAGACTACATCCAATGGTTCCTACTTCTGGAACGCTATGCCACCAACCTTGGAACTGAAAGAAGGGCAACATTGTTCTTGGAGGGCCTGAACTACCAAGTGGGTCGAAGTCTTGTTCCACAGCTTCCACTCACCTTTTAACATATGGTGGATAAGGCCTTGGCCATCAAGTCCTACCCAGGATTCCAATCCTATGGACACAGTAATGGCTACAACAACAACAAGAGGAAGAACTCTACCCATAATAAGAATCGCAGACGTGATCAGTGCAATAGGTGCTCTCACCACCATCCTCTAGGGAGATGTCATGCTAATAATGCACATGCCCGTAGAGACAACTAGCCTCCTCCGACCTGCCAGGAGTGTGGACAAGTTGGGCATATCTGACCACTCTGCCCCTATTTCTAGCAAGGATAGAATGATGCCCACCAACCACAGCAGCCAAAGTAGAATCTACCTCTACAGAATAAAAACAACAACAACAACAACCAGAACCCGAGGCGGCCACTAGTAGAGAGGAGAAATGGGAGAGTGTTTGATCTCAATGTTGAGGAAGCAGGCGAAGATAATGAAGTTATTGAAGGTACCTTGCATCTTAATATGCATCCTATAAAGGCATTGTTTGATTTTGGCTCATCCAATACCTTCATATCATGTCAGCTTGCTTCTATGTTAGAAATAGAATCTGAGTATATGGATCATATATTAGATGTAAAAACCGCTAGTGGTAATATTTGTTCTTCGTATCTCCAAACTCTGACCATGGACCTCTGTATATCTAGTATAATGTTTCCCTCATATTTCATCTTGCTTGACATGACTGCCTTTGATGTCATCATGGGAATGGATTGGTTGAGGAGGTACAAAGCCATTTTGTTTTGTGAAGAATGAAAGGTTAGTTTATCACATCCTGTTGATGGAAGATTGTTTGTCAAGGGTAGGAAGTGAAAATATCAACAATTTGTTCTCTCTGTCATCAAAGCTGAAAAGCTAGTATTACAAGGGTGTAGAGCTTTCTTATCCTCTATAGTCCTCGAGGCTACACCTCCTTCTCTTGACCACATAGATGTGGTGAAGGACTTCCTGGACTTCTTTCCCAAGGAGTTACCTAGTTTGCCACCAACTCGGGAGGTGGAGTTCTCCATCGATCTTGTACCCAGAACTTCACCAATATCCAAGCCACCTTACCGCTTGGCCCCTGCCAATCTTGCCAAACTGAAGAAGCAGCTAGAAAAGCTTCTCAACATGGGCTTCATCTGCCCCAGTGTTTCACCTTAGGGAGCCCCTATCCTGTTCATAAAGAAGAAGGATGGTTCGATGTGGATGTGTATGGACTACCTCATGCTTAACCAAGTGATGGTGAAGAACTATTATCCTTTGCCTCGCATTGATGACTTGTTCGACCAGCTAAAGTCAGCCACTGTGTTCTCCAAGATGGATCTACAAAGTGGCTACTACCAGATGCGCGTGAAGGATAATGATGTTCTGAAGACGGTGTTCAAAACTCGCTACGAACATTATGAATTCATGGTCATGCCTTTCGGCTTGACAAATACCCTTGCTGCCTTCATGGACTTGATGAACCAAGTGTTCCGCCCATACCTTGACAAGTTCGTGATGGTGTTTATCGATGACGTTTTGGTTTATTCTGAGACGTTAGAACAACATTGTGGGCATATACAGATTGTACTCAACACATTATGAGAAAATCAACTCTATGCAAAATTCTCAAAGTGTGGGTTCTGGATAAAGGAAGTGATGTTTCTGGATCATGTGATTTCTACCAGACATATAGTTGTTGATCCTACAAAGGTAGAAGGTGTGACCAAGTGGAAAGCTCCAAAGAATCCCTCAGAGATCCGTAGTTACCTTGTCTTAGTAGGTTACTATCAAAGGTTTATCAAGAACTTCTCTGAGTTGGCCTTGCCTTTAACCAAGCTAACGCGAAAGGCGATCAAGTTCTCTTTGACACTAGAATGTGAAAATAGTTTTCAAAAGCTAAAGAAGATCCTGACTTCTTCTCTCGTGCTTGCTTTGCCTATTGAGGGTATACCCTATCTCATCTACACCGATGCATCCAGACAAGGCTTATGGTGTGTTTTGATGCAAGATAGAAAGGTGATCGCCTATGCTTCTCGACAGTTGAAACCTAATGAAGCTAATTGGCCTACACATGATTTGGAGCTTGCTGCCATAGTTCATTATTTGAAGATCTGGCGACCCTATCTCTATGGTGAAAAGTTTGAAGTCTTTTCTGATCACAAGAGTCTGAGATATCTATTGACTCAAAAGGATCTAAACTTGCGACAATGTAGGTGGATGGAATATCTCAAAGATTATGACTTCACCATTACCCATCATCCTGGTAAAGTGAATGGCATATCTAATGCTTTAAGTTGCAAGAAGGATGTTGTTTGTGCTTCTCTGAGATGTTCAGTATGGGAAAACCTTGAACATGTGGCTAGTTGGAGACCTCATCCCATTAAATTAGTGGATGAAGACAAGTTGTGTGTTCATATGGCCAGCTTGACCGTTACACCAACCTGGATCTCAGAAGTCATGGCGGCACAATTGGAGAGTTCTTAGCTTGAGGAGATGAAAGCTTTAACTGAGAAACCACAATCTGACTTCTCTGTCAGAGTAGATGTTGTTGTCTGCTTCAAACAAAGGTTGTGGATTCCTAATGTTGGTGATCTGAGATAGAAGGTTTTGAGTGAAGCTCATGGGTCCAAGTACACTATTCATCCTGGAACAACAAAGATGTATAAGGACTTACAATGAAGCTTCTGGTGGAAGAACATGAAGAATGATATAGCTCTGTTCATGGCAAAGTGCTTGACATGTCAGCAAGTCAAGATCGAACATCAACGACCTGGTGGTCTTCTTCACCCTATTGAAATTCCAGAATGGAAGTGGGAGAAAATCAAAATGGACTTTGTTACTGGTTTCCCCAAGTCCAAGAAAGGTTATGATGTTGTTTGGGGGTTATTGATCGACTTACAAAATCTGCTCATTTCTTGCCTTTCAAAACCAATTACAAAGTTGCAGATAGCTCAGTTGTATGTTGAGTGGATCGTATGCTTGCATGGAGTACCTGGGGTAATAGTTTCTGATCGTGACCCAAAGTTTACTTCTCATTTATGGGGTTAGATTTAGGAGGAGATGGGTATTGACTTGTGTTTCAGTACTTCTTACCACCCACAGACTGATGGTCAATCTGAGAGAACAGTTCAGATTCTGGAGAACTTGCTTCATGCTTGTGTGATGGATTGGGGTGGGGCATGGGATCAGTATCTACCATTAGCTGAGTTTGCTTACAACAATAGCTACCAAGCTAGTATTGGTATGCCACCTTTTGAAGCTCTCTATGGTAAACCATGTCATTCACCTTTACATTGGGATGATGTCGGTGAACGTTCTCTAGTGAAGACCGATGACATGCAAATGATTATAGAAAAGGTGTAGTTGATAAAGAAATGCATGAAAGTTGCTCAAGACTGACAGAAGATGTATGTTGACAAGAAGAGGTCTGATGTTAACTTCCTAGTGGGTGACTATGCATTTATAAAGATCAAGCCTATATGTTCTATTGCTAGATTTAAAGTTACAGGCAGGTTGAGTCCCTGTTATGTTGGACCATTTGAAATCTTAGATAAGGTTGGAGATTGTGCATAGTGCTTAGCCTTACCTCCTTCTTATGATAAGATTCATAATGTGTTCCATGTCTCTGTGCTGAAGAAGTATGTGAAGGACTCTTCTCATGTGCTTACTGTTGAGCCTTTGGAGATACATGAGAATCTGACCTATGAAGAGCTACCTGTGAAGATTCTTGACTCCAAAGTAAAGAAGCTGAAGAATAGAGAGATTGAGTTGGTAAAACTTTTGTGGAAATATCATGGAGGGTCACCTAGTTGCACCTTGGTTTGAAGGTGTTACTTTCCAAGGGCATTATAGGGATTACCCTCTTTATAAATGTGCTTATCTTTAAAAGCTATCAACCAATGGGGTTATTTCTTTGTTTGAAGGGTGGTGGGGATGGCCTAGAAGGCTCTATGGGCTCTTAGGACCTACCTTTGATATGCAAGAAGAGTACATGAAATGTCGTCTTGCATGGCCATGAAGCCTTAGCCTAAGGACACATGGAAAGTCACATAGACACCTCATACTTGCCCCCTTCTTTATAAAGCCATGCCTACCCCTTCCCACCTACCAATCCAAAAAGCCATCCTCTCCTTCTCTTTACCCCAGCCTAGATCATCATCCCTTCAATGTTTGGCCACGAATTTCTTGTACCAAGGTAAAATAAGGTGCCTACCTTGGTGGAGAAGGCTCCTAGGGTTCCAAATTTCTCTATTTAGGATTTCATAAGCTCCTCCTTGGTGATTTTGACCAAACCTAGTAAGAATCATCCTTTCCTTCCTTGTTTTCATGTTTTTAGTATTCCGACCACCTTATCACAGGTCGTAACCATGACCTTCCATGGTAAAACTCCACCTAAGAACCCTAAAACATCTCATCTCCATGCTCTTTTGCTAGGGTTTGCACCTCTAAAGTGGAGAAGGTGATCTTTTCTCAAGAAAGGAGCTTGGCTTGGAGCAACCAGACCTCCTAATCTCGGAATCCTTTCTGTTTGGACCTTCTTACCTTCCTAGAGGCAAGTTTTGTTAACCCCCTTCTCATATATTGCTTAGTACATGCTTAAAACTCATGCTTCTATGTTGAAAATCGATGATTTCCATCTCTTTTTACCATGTTCTTCTAGGGTTTTAGTTTCTTTCTATTTTACCTTCTCTAGAAGCTCTAGTTTGGTTACCTATACAACTTCAAACCTGATCTTGGGTCAAATGGTGTTTTCTCCCTCTCCCTTTTTCTTCAATTATCTCGATCGATTTAATGATGTGGCAATTTCTTATTGGTCAGTATTGAAAAATTCATATCTTCTAAACCGCTTATCCAAATTTGACAAATAAATATGTTTTAGAATTGGAAAATTAATCTATATATAATAAAAATATTTTCAAGGTCTGATTTCATGGTTTGACGAAGTGTGATTTTTGTAAAACGAATTTAATGCATAAAATCCATAAAAATTACATCTTAATAATCATAACTCCAAAATTAACATAAAAATATGTTTTCTTGATCAGGAGAACTTAATAAGTTTATTGGTGATGTTTTAAGAGTCTAAATCTGATTTTTTCTAAAAAGGTCTAAAATTAGGGTTTCTATACATTAATGTGCACTATGTAGTCTAATACATGTTAATACATTGAAAATAGGCAAAGTGGAACTTGGACTCAATTAAAGTGGTGAAAGTTAGTAATTGATATAAGTAAGAGAGGTATGTGCATTCCTTACACCCTATTTTGGGATAATTGTATCCAAACCCTATATTTCCCTAATGAGGCTTAAATAAACCCTAAATATTTTATTCTTGAATCCTAATGTTGTTCATGCCTCAAATTAGATTATAACTTCTTCTTATTTGGGTATTATACCCCACTGTCGTGCTTATTGAATATTATGACTACTCTCACCATGACTACTTTTCTAGCATGTGGATTTATGTCTATTTAATTTAAAGTAGCGGTACTTATGTACAACCACCCACAGAGGGCATGTAAATAATCGCCATGGGGATTGTCTTATTCTCCCCATAATATTATAGGTGACTGGGAATGTCTTATTCTCCCCTCACCTAAGGTTATAGGTCCGGTAGGTGCCTCAACCCTACTTAGTTAGGTAGTAATAATTATCTTACATGCAAATCCTTTTTGATATAATTGTTAATTGCAAGTTTCTTTTGAATATAGCCTCATACTCTTGTTATCTTCATCATATGCTGAACCCTAGCCTGTTTTTATTTGCTTTACTTATCCTGGTATCCTAGATTAGTTTTGTGACACATACCTTGTTTTATTTCCCCTTTTGATGGGTGCTTTGCCAACCACCCAGGTGTTGGTGTTGAGTAAGGAGAAGGAGAAGTTTGAAGGAATTCATCTCAGGAGTAGATCTCAAGCTATCTGAAAGGATGTCTAGGTTTCTATAGCTAGATCCTTTTCTCTTATCTTTTTCTCTTGGGAACAATCATGTAATGAACAATGAAAGTCGTGTAATAGGCTTAGTACTTTTATTTCCTCTGCTATTGACATTTTGTAATGTATATGGTGCATGCTTATTTACTTGGAATATTATACATGCATCCCTCAATATCTTTTGTATTTCTAAAAAGATGGATGTTCTGTACTTCCTTTAAATTTTAGTAAGGAGGTGATATCGCCTCTTTACAATGTGGGCCTCACCTAATAGAGAGTAGTTAGTGATGATACCATTTGTAATGCCCGATCCCACTATGCAAGGCTTTAGTATAGTTTCAAGAATGATGAATAGCCCCATAGACCACTACTAGTCTCAACTACGCACTTTGTCCTCACTCACGCACAAGCCAAGATCATCTTCACAATTGGTCACCCATCCTAATACTAGTCCAGGATGAGTAAGCTTAACTTTGGAGTTCCTAGTGATGGACTCCTGGAAAAGGAGGTGCACCTTGGTGATATGGGCTCTCCAATCATTCCTTTTATAATCACTTTATCTGACGCCTCAAATCTTGGGATGTGATAATACCTATGTTCTTCCCGACATCATTGATGATGACAAGCCCAAAATCAATGTTCCATGTAAGAAACAAGGGTGCATACTGACAAGGGAGGGCCTTCAAACATCATTCAAACCCAAGGCTTCCATTATCAAAAGGTTTTTTCAAGGTCCTCTGTAGCATAATAATTGGAGGGGCAATGTTCATGGAACACTCAGTCTGTCTTTCAAGCTCTAAGAAGTCAATTCCAGGAATCTCTCAATCAAAGAACTAATCTCTACACTATAAGGTATAGTGTTCATGGTGAATTGATCTCTACACTACAAAAAAAAGTCTTTGGGGAGTATGAGGCTCAGAATATACAAAAGGTCTTAACAAGACTTGACCATATTATCAAGGGAGCTGAATCCTAGTATTACCTGAACTGGAAGGGGATCGGGGTCAATACCAATGGTTTGGCAACAGACACCAAATTTGGGGACTACACCTTCATCATGTTGAGGATGATTGAAGCCATGAACAAAAGGATCCCCTTAGAATATATTTCCAATGAAAACTTCCATGTGTTGCAGTGAAATTATGTCATGGAAATAATCCATAAAAGGTGATTCTTCTATGACCCACACATATAAACCATCCGAAGGAGGAGTATACAACAACTCCCCTTTGGGATAAGACACCATGGAGATAAGTACACAAGACTCTCTGGAAGGAACCTAACAAACAAGATCAATAAGCTCAAACTCTAGTGCAACACCCTACATCCCCACTAGAATCAACATAGACAATATCCCTTGCTACTATAGTACCAGAGAATGAACAGGTGCTAAAAACAAATTAAGAGTTTCCCTAAGAAGAATCCACAAAAGCATACATTGTATCACCTACAAAGACCATCATAGAAACATTTACCAAATTTAACCATCATGCATGGCATGGCTTGTCAAACGATCAAAGGATGATCTAGCCCTTATCATGGAGAGGATAAAGCCTAAATAAGATGACTTAGTAGTCATTTTTAATCAATGATATGTACAAACTATGAAGCCATACCTCTGCTAAATTCTTAATATTAGAGGATGCATGACGGTGAATGTCATCAAAAATTGCCAACTTATTTTTGGCTGGTGAGATTGACAATGTCTACATGGTAGGCTATGAAATCCTTGGGGATATCATCCTTAAAAAAGATCAGGAGAAGAAGAATGACTAATTAAGCATCTTAAGCACATCTTTCAACTCTTCTTCCTCCATGTCCTTTATGACGGGCATTGGATGTTGTTCTCCGTTGATGCTACTAGCAAGACAACCACTTTGTATAATAACATACAATTTTGTGGATGTTTCATGCCTATTGTATCCTTCATTTCCCTTGGTGTACTAGGTTTTTGTGAACATTCAAGTATTTACATGCATATTGTCATCATTTACTTTCACCAACAATAACCTTGCATTTTTTTGTAGAAAAATATCAATTTGGGGATCACACTCACCCCATTTGTTGACATCATTAGTGATAAAATGATGAAAGTCAACATGGTGTGGTGACCTACTACATGGAAGATACAATCCTTCCATTGGTAGTTATCGTCTGATGGAAACATCTAACATCATCCACCAATGGTCTGGTAGACCCCATGCGCTAATTGAAAGCATGTACCCTCTATTGAAAGAGTCTACTGATAGGAACTCTAGAGATATCTACCTATGGGAACCTAGACTCATCGTTGATGAGAATCATGGTCTCATCCAATGATGGAAACACATGCTCCATCTTTTGGCGGACGTTTTACCTCTACCTACCTATGAGACTATGGGTCTCTTCCATTGATAGAATCTCTATAGAAGCATCCTCCACCTTAGTTAGTTATGAAAATTCCTTAAGGCATGTGCCCCAAAGCTTAAAGCATAAGTAAAGCTCCCCTCCTTCAAGTACCTCAAGTGTGCCACCAATCCCTATGAATAGTAACCCCAAACCTTCATAGAAGGCAAGTCTTCTTCCATTGCGACAAAGTGTTGTCCAAGTCCAGATCCATCATTGACCCCCATCGGTAGGGAAGGATGAGAGTTCAAACCTCATTGGTGTTTGCTTCCATAGTCATCTACATCCATCTTTAAGATAAGTATGATCATACATGTAATCATCTTTATCACCATCACCATCTGTGAGTAGAGGAGGTATTCATCAATGTCTAGTACCCTATGGATTTGGTTTTGTTGTGTTTCCTCCTTCTTCCCCACTTGGTTTATCCCCCTTCCTTTTTCTTGGGATACAACTTTTATCATTTGTACATTTGTATTGTCACTTGTAAACATGAGTGTTTGACCACCTAACTTGGGTTGGGAATAGCAACTAAGTCTCTCTAAACCTATAGATATCCATGTTCCATTGAATGTATATACTCTTAACCATGTTTATCTCCATACTCTTATTCATTAATGAATCACTTGAATTATCAGCTACCATTTAAGCATTTATGATTTATAATGCCACAAAAGAGTAGTATTGGATTATACTTGGAGTTAAGGACTGGTGTGAATGCATGAAAATGTTGGATCACTAAGCCTAATGATCATATGTTGTGTTTTTAATTGTTTGTTTGTCATCTCGAGAGAGTGACATGCCTATAATCTAGATATAACCCAATCTCAAGAGAGGATGGAATAGACACTAATGATGATTTCTCATAAAATATGTTAAAGGTACACAAATGGGTATGATGTTTGCATGTTGGTGAGTGTGGTTGGTTGGTGAAACCTAATCCATGTTCTATTCATACATTAAAATCTACTCAAAAGATCTAAATTCTGATGTCATTTTGTTAACTTAGTTTTCTTTTACTCTATTTGTTTGTTCAAATTTTGGTTACCTTGTTCTGTAAAGGACATCAAATCTTCCTTTTTATTGGACTTAGATAAGCTATGGCCTAATATCCTAAACATATTGTCACCCTTGTCATGTGTTTGACCTAGTTTACTATACATTACCTCATATTATCATTGTGAGCATATGAGGTATTGGGTATAAGTTTTTAAGTTTGATTACCCCTAACATGTCTCTATTTAGACACGTGAATCATAGGTGATTAGTTAGATAACATTGTTTGATTCAATATGTTATATGATATGAGCCTAATTAGGTTGATAATGACATTTACCCTGAAATAGCCTACTTCCATGAATAATTACTTGAAATTTTATTTGCTCTTTTCCTTAATTAGTGTTAACCTAGTTAGCTTCCTTTCTTGTTTACTTAGCTAATTTCCTTTTACATGTTATCAAACCTTTGCTAGAGTATAGTTAGTGCTTGTCCTTAGTTACTTGGGTTAGCTTTTGTTAGTTAATTTCTATTTTATCCCTCTGATTGCCTTCTTAGTGAATTGTTAGCTTAGTAATATTAGTTGCCCTTTTGACTTGATTAGTCAGTTGTTCTCTTGATTGATAATTCAAGTTGCTTTTGATTAATGTAGTGTTGATTTCTATTCTGGTTTCATGTAAATTCCCTTCTTATTTAGTTGGATAGCATTGTTTGTGTAGGGTTAACTTAGGTTTGATTCTTGCTCTCCTATTTTGTATTTGTTGATTAGTGTAATTCAAATTCCAAAGACAAACATTCAAAACCCTACACTCCATAATAGAAACCTAGTAAATAAAACTGGACCTAGTGACCCCATATCTCCATGTGGATCGACCCCTAACTTACCTTCTCTATATCTACACTCTAAACATGTCTACTTGCAAGAAAAGTGTTTTGTGCATTTGAGCATGTCAATTAGGGTCTAAAATTTTGTTAGCCCAAGTTTGTGTATCTTGCACATGCATCACCTATTGAGGTACACCCTATTAATTTATCACTAATGCAGCCTCAATACCCTAGGTATCAAGGATGAAAAGTACTAAAACCTATCAAGACATATTGATATCCATCTACATATACACTTAATTAGGCTAGATATAGTTAGGATGAAACACCATACAAACCAAGTTCAAAGTTCATATTCAAGAAATATCATGAAGTAAAACTTCCAAGTCAATCAACTATATTAAATACTTCTCATTAAATCACCTATTAGGGTAAAATCAAAAACTAAACCACAACTACACATAAAATTGCAATTTAAGGAAAATAAGGTGCAATTTGAGTCAGATTAGAGTCATTCCTTAACCAATTGCTTCCAATACTTAAAAAATCATGAATATAAAGGAAAAAATAAGTTTAAATACTTTAGACACATTCTTATAATGGGTTTGCAATTTAGTCCACAACATGCATGGAAACCTAAAATTAGGGCAAACAATATGCAACTTTCTTCAAACTAGAGACTCTAGTCAATTGATATAAATATTTGATCAATCATTTACTTCTGATAACAACAAAATATCATATTAAAACTAGGTTTAATATAGGTTTAGGGTTTGTTTTATCCCCTACTTGTTCTTTGGGCTTTCTTAGCTTATTTTTGATGTTGCACCCTGACCAAAAATATGTGTGTATATATTGCACATCTTTGGTGAGAAATTATAATGAAAACCATGTAGTAAAATAATTAAACAAGATGGTAAGAGTTTCCACCATGTAATATTTCTAAAATGAGGAAAAACAAAACAACATTTTGTGTCTACGATAGAAAATCAATCAACTCTGGCATCCAACATCAAATAGATAAGGAAATGTAAAGTGTAACTAGAAATCAAATTCAAAAATCTCATTATGAATTTTGGATGGATTAGCATCACCATCTTGCCTGTTAAACAAGTATTGTACACATTACTTGACATTCTTGAAGATACGTCAGTTTCAGGCTGGGTTTAAAAAGGAACAATTGACAAAATGAGAAGAATTTTTTTACTATTTGCATAAATTTGGGGATGGATATGTTTGTGGCTTTCCCATAATATAATCACCTCAATACCTCTCATGTTGGATATCCTTCCCAGATGGTTAGGACCACTGCATAAGAAAAGCTAGAGGACGATGAGAAAAGATATAAGTCAGAACCAAGATTCAACCTTTGATCAAGTAATTGAGTCAAGATACATAATTAGATCACATGACAGCGGTATGATTCAATCAGATGAAATGAATATGTAATATGAGAGATTAAATCTAATCACAAGCTGATGATGACAATTAAACAATTAATGATCAATAATTTAGATAGGTAGCATTACTGTTCTTCAGCCTAATGACGCATAGAAAGTAGGTGGTTTAGGAGGAAGGATTCCTAAACATGAGAAATGCAAGAAATAAAGAGGGATATAGTTGGTCCTATGGCTCTAAGAGGGTTAAAAGGGGCCCTAAATATGCTATATATGGGGGGTATTTATATGATAGATTTAAGGTTTGGACATTCTGGATAGAAGAGTTTGGAAAAGGGGGTACAACATGGCAATGCACCATGAAGGAATGGTGTGTGGATTGATGCAATCTGTCACATCTCACGTAGAGGATGGCTCTTATTTGTCAGGTTGCCCGCACAAAATAAAGCATGTTCCCCAATTTTCAAAAACAATTAGGAACTATCTGGAGAAAGTCAAGAATTAATGAAAAATGTGGATTGTGAATAAAATTCAATAAAATAATGATGGAAGAGGAAACGACATCAATTTGGGATTAGCCTTTGCCATTATCCAAAAGCTATTCATTTTTTTGATAAAAGGTAATTGAATATCCCTTGGAAAAAGGAGATCATTTTTATTTGGATAATATACCTAGGCAATTTATGAAAAAGGCTTACAAAATGGGAATTATGAGTGAATTGCACTTGATTTTAGAAAATAATATCTTCTATATAGGAAGCCCCAAATTGGATGAAATGGGTGAAAATGAACTGATTAAATAGGTGCAAAATGTGGAAAATATGGGAAAAGGGTGGAAAATGGAATGAACTCCAAAGTTATCCAAAGAATGAAAGTTATCACAAATATCCACTGAGTGAGAAAAAATGGGATGTTAAACGTTTTCCTATCTAAATACAAGGTTCAAATAAGAGTGAGAACCACATGCTTGATCCAAATCTAAACCCCATTTTTAGTCATGAAAGGTCAAAAAGGTGAGACTCATCAAGGATGTGTTGTTGAACCTCGTAGAGGGAGGAAGACTTAGGTGATGTAATTTCCTTCCAAAGATGAACTAATGAAATGATTATTCATAACTAAAATAAGATTAGGCATGAATGATGTATCCTGAACAAGGATGGCCTTCGAGCAATTTATATATATCTAACCAATCATACATTCCTTAAGAGTGTCGATGAGCCATCCAAGGTTTATTGATTGCAAAAGTGACTCTCACCATTACTCCTATTATTACATCGTTACATGTATGATTCTCTCACTAACTCAGGCCTTAGTGATAAAAGGTGTATGTGAAGAGGGGATAGCATGGATTTTTGTATATAGGTCATTAATTGAGAGTTCATGGTCATGCAAAATCATTGCAAGTGTTTGACCACAAAAAAAACTTGAAAATCCATCATCTCTTTTTTACTCTTTATTTTACTATTCTTTTGTAATTTTTAACTAGATATATGGGTGAATTAGGACATTAGTGAGACATGGTAGAACAATTTAGGTCTAGGACCATGACCTTAAAAGGTAAAATGTAAAAAACAATTCCTATCTAAGACAAGGCTTTGGTCACTCAAGATAAAAGATTGGGCTTTAGACTAGTTCCCAGTTGTAAGGTGACTTTCTAGGACACTAACTATACAGGTTTATCATCTTCTCTCAAGAGAGTTTGTGATCTTAAAGAATTAAGGTTCACGGGAAGGGTGCTAAAACTAGTTGAGACTGGGAATTAGGTGATCATCTAGTGATAAAGAAGTCTCTAGGAAGTGTTCTCAGTAGTATATCATTTTTTCACCTTTATTGTCGGCGAGTAATTATCTTAAATTTGTAGTCCTCACTTGTTTTGATCAACTTGCTTTTTGAACTTCAACTCTACAAGGAAATGATGTTCAAATCTAGAGATTAGAGAAGTTCCTACCCGATGTAGGGATCAAAAATCAATTGATGGCATGATGGATGTGCTTTAGGTCATGCTCTTAGACCAAGAAGATTTGGAAATCGAGGTTGGCCTAGTTTAAGGTCATAGTCTAGTAACCAACAAAGGATATAGAAAATTCAAAGCAAAGGATGGATTGAGATTTAGGTCAAGATCTCACACCTTAAAAGGAATTTAGAAATTGAGGTTGGTCTGGCTTAAGGTCATAGTCTGGGACCATGAAAGATATTGAAATTAAAGTCAAATTATAGGACCATGAAAGATATTAAAATTAGAACCAGGTTGGTTCAACTTTAGGTCATAATCGAGGCCATCAAAAAGACTTGGAAGTTTGTGGTTATGGCTGAGCCAATTTTAGTTCATAGTACAGGACCAAAGCATATCAAAATATGGTTTGCCAGATAGTCAAAGAATTATTCTTTTGTTGGAAAATATGGATATTTTAACCTTTGAGACAAAATCTTATATATTCAATTTTTTTACAAAATTTTATATTTTATTTGCATTTTTTAATTTTTTTTTTATTTTGAATATTTCAGATATTATCCTAAAAATCAAGGGACCTATTTGTAATTTTGTAAAAACTTATTTAAAAGTTGGGGAATGAGAGTAGGTCGCACATCCTTCTCATTTCTTACATTTTCAAGTAGAGACAGTCAAGGGAACTCAACTAACTAACCTGAAGTGGTGACAAAGATTGGAGGAAAGAGAACCTATAATGCATCACTATGATCTACCATAGGTCCTCACTATGAAACATGGTGTTCCACAGACATTATTCTCAAATTGATGTGGTCTCAATTTTTGTCAGCGCAGTGGTCACAATTTTTGGCCTTTTCAGATTGCCTATTTCTACGGTGTTTTCTAGTGGTTTTAATATCCATTCATCTTTAAGGAGGTATAGCCTTCATCCTTTGGCTTTATTTTTTCCATTTTGGCCTTTAGTCGTGAGTTTATATTTTTTTATTTCCTAGCATTCTTTGCAATCTGGAGGTAGAGGATGACCGAACATGTATTTTAGCTTGTTGTTCATCTATTTTTGCTACTTTCACATTTTTATGAGTATTGGGTATTTGATTGTACTGATTTAAATTGTTACACAAAGTTTATGGCATTGCAACTTTGGTTTGTAGAAATGGAATCCCCCAACTATAATGAAGAGGTGAATGTTTCTTAGGAGGACATGATCACCAATGAGAAAGATGTTGGCGATGATGTCGGGACTAAAGTGTACCCTTGGTACATTATGTTGCCTTTATGTGCTAGGTTCTCACTTACATATAAAATTTCTAAACTTTGTTTGCTCTGGGAAGTCATCATGGTGTTGTGGGCCATGTTATGGAAGAACTTCTCGCAGCTGAGAAATTTGTGACTCATCTAGGCATAATGAATGTTCACCATGGAGGGTGTCAAGCGAGAGATGAGGTGTATCCCTAAAACTTTACTCCCTGTCATTATCCTTTTTTTGTCAAGATGGAGTTGGACTTTTACCAACAACAATAGTTTTTGACCTTGTCTTCTACTTTTCCTTCTATGGTCTTGGGGTCTCGAATGTCTATCTAAGGATCTGCTGGAATGAGATGAGGATATTGTATTTTGGGTTGCTTGTTGGATAGTTTCCATTTCTTGGGGAAATTGATTTTGGGAGCATTTGTCGTTGTGGGACTATAGATAAGGGTTAGCTTGTCCCTTTAATTGAACATTTCTACCTGAAAACCAATACTTTTCACTTTTCTTGGTGAGATGGCCATCACCATTAGCAAGTTTGTCAAGATCACTGGGTTAGATTTTTATGGGACTCCCATATATAGTTTTTTGTATAGACGGGTGTGGGGGTGATCTTGCCTTGGTATGATATTAGGAGTGAACCTCGGTGAGATTCATATGGATTTGAGTTATGAAGTTAGATAAACCTTGTTGTGTGCAACCTTTTGTTGTAAGAGAGAGAGGAGTGTGAGTTGTCCTTTTCTCAACCATAAGGGTCAGGGTGTTTCTTGTTGTGTTGATCATAGGATGCCTTTTTGGTAACAATGTTGGGGATAAAGGATATATCAACTAGTTCTCCTACCTCCTTGACCTGGAGATTATTCTTTCTTTTAATTGGGGTGGAGGTGTGCATGCCCACATGTTGGATTTTTCAAAGAGGTGCCTTGTCAAAGACTTCTTCACAAAGTGAATGGTTATGCGACTGAGAGTTGTGGTGGTTTAACATGCCTAATTGATGTAGAATACTTTATTTACTTTATGTTTGTTTTGAAATATTTGAAGTAAGTGATTTCACTACTCTTCATTTTGCAACTTTAAGGCTATGATCACTTACGCCTCAGTAGACCTATCACTTTTAGTGGTTCTAACGGATATGCATGCTTCCCTCCCTACTTGTTGCCACTGGGTCGGGCATAGTACTATGGTGCCATATTCTAGATTTCATGTGTGCTGATCGATGAACTTCTCAGTCATCTTAGACCAAGTGGTGATTGTCACCATATCATATTTTTTTGTACCATGCCAAGGTTGGAGATATCATAGTTCAGGTGAAGCAATGGATCAAAACATTGTCATCATCTTGAACCTCTACCATGTTTGACCATTATGCCTTGATATGTGCTATTTCCCAGAGTGTTTGCGAAACTTTGGCATGCTAAAGTTGTCAAGTAACTTTACCTTAGGGGAATAATAGAAATTATTAAAATTCTTTGTGTTTTCCTTCTTCCCCACCAACTATTTGAGATTATGTGAAATCTCGAGCATGAGGGGATCCACAATGGCAGGCTCTGGATTTACATCTTATTGGTGGGTTGCTGCTACACGTATCATTGATGGTTTGATTGTCGCTGGTAGTGGGAACCCATACGATCCTCCTGTGTATGGACTGTACCAGGAGGGAGGCAATGGATAAATGAATCCAAGTTTGGGAAGCCCCCCCCCATCGTTCATGTATTACATTTGCACCTTTGTTGTAATGTTGAATTTCTTTGCAAATTTAGGATCTTCCTTGGTGACTTCAACCTTCCCTTCCTTCTTCTTTCCCTTGACCTCGCCATTAGGGGTTGGAATGAGAATTTTCACTTCCATAATCATCGGGACCACTCCAACATTAACACATGGTGGATACTAGTTAACCCCAGATGAAATGGCTCCAGTTGATGTCCATAGGGGTTGCACATGCCATAGGAAAATAATGGTGTTGATGAAATGGCATGAAAAGCTATTTTTCTTATGAACCCTAATGATACTACCCTTCCATGTAACTCACACCATGCATATGCATGAAGATGGCACTAGTTGGCTATTTTAGATTGTAGTGCAATGGAATATCTTGAGAGGTTGAAGCTTCAAGTCCTATGTGATTTATTTGGGCTTATCCCCTCTAACTAGATTGTCTTGCTTGTTTCTGTTAGAATATCCATTAGAGTTTCTATCAGGATGTCAGTTCGTTTGGCTACTTTCGATCATTGTATTGATTGTTTGTGGGACCGGGTGAAGTATCGACTCCTTTGGTTTCATGTGATGCCCTTGAATTTAGGACACTGAGATCCAAGACCATGGTGTTAAACAGAATAAGAGTGTGGAAAATAAGATGGGTCGCTAATGTGATATTTCTTATTGATAGGAGGCAAACTGCCCTCCTATATATAGGATAGGAGGCAAATACAAGGGAATCAAACTTAACCTTAATGGTCCAAGACAATTAGGCCCATAAAATATAATAAACTAAATAGCAATTATTCTAACAAAGAAATATTCTATATTTCAAGAGATATCCTTCCTTACACATTATATCATATGAAACATAAGACGACTCACCCTTTTGTTTAATAGATTTGAAAAAGGATACTTCACGGTCTTCCAAGATTCCCAGGATGAAGGATACATACAATAATACTTTTATGATCGAATTTAGGTGATTGTGTTTTCCCCTGACTTGGGAGACACAATCAAATTCCTCAATTTTCACATGATATTTACTTGCAATTCCATGGTTGGAAAATTGGAATGTAGGAATATGAATCTGCTTGCATGGCTAGTGAGGTGCAATGTTCTTCAAGGGGCATCCCAAGAGGGTAATTCAAAAGAGGGGGAGATTAGATGTTTATTGATTAATCAAGAGTAAGGTATCCTTTATTAGCCTAGTGAATGTTTCTAATTAATTATTTTCTCCCCTAAGGCGTCCTCATCTAATTGGGTTCCCACATTGGAACCCTTGGAAGCATCCTTGATGCCATATTCCCCAACTAATTTGATGAAGTTCTCTTAAAGGTCCTCTCCCCTTGGAAGCGACAAGTGGTCAAAAGGGAAGGAGCCTCATCGTGGCATCTTCGAGTTTGCTGATGAACATTGAATTGTGATGTGGTCTAGTTTTAGTCTATATTCTAGGAGCCTATATGTATGAATGTGAAAGGATTAGAGTGGTCTAGTCTTAGGTCATAGTCAGGACCATGGATTATGGGTCGACCATGTATTAGCAAGTGACATATCAATCGCATTTGAAGAATCGTATGGCTCAATGAGGATTTGAAGTAGGTTATTTGAGAATGATTGTCAACCTTTTAAATATTATTTGAATTATAAGATTGCTAAACTTTGAAACATTGTTTGATTTAGAAGAAGATTTTTGTTCTTTAAAAGTTTGTTTGACTTGAAATAAATAGTTGATCTTTGAAAGATTGATTGATTTTGAAAAAGATTATTCATATTTGAAAGAATGTTTGATTTGAAAAAAATATTATAGTTCTTTGAATGATTATTTAATTTTGGAAAAAGATTTTTAATCTTTGTAAGATTGTTTGATTTTGTAAAAGATTTTTAATCTTTGAAAGATTGTTTGATTTTAGAAAAGATTGTTAATCTTTGAGATTATGTTTGATTTTGAAAAAGATGTTAATCTTTGAAAGACTTTATGATTTGGAAAACTAGTTTGCATATGTAGATGTTAGTACACCATACTTAGTAAAAGTGAAAAACTATAAATCAATCACCAATTTGACACATCCAAGCAACAATTACAAGACACGTGTATAGAAGGAAATTGCCCATCCCCTTATTTTTGCCCATGATATTAGATTTGACTTATGTGCTCACTCCAGCATGTCTTGTATAGGTGGGGTTGGTACTTAACTTCTATATAATAAGATGGAAGATGTCAAGGGGGTAAAGTAGGTTCAACAGATATGGCTACTACTCCCAATATACCTTGTGATCATGGAGATCACAATCAGTTGTAAGTGATACAAGAGGAGGTGTCCTTAAGTCCTTTGGATGTCTAGATTAATGTTGTGTTGGTACCTTTACTAAAATCCATGTGCCTTGTCTAGGGATCCAGTGTGAGCATTGACACCCATTCTATAGGCACATGGGTTTATAGGTGTGAATAATGCAAGAGTAAGGTTTCTACATTTTTTGAAGCAATCCCATAATTATCATGAATGATACACGGTAAGCATATATGCAAGCAATCACACAATAATTAAGAAGGAGAAGCTCTTTCTCTTAACATATAGCTTTTATCATTCATTCCTCTTTTCAAAAGAGACTTTTTATATTTTTTTATTTTAGAAAATAAAAATAAAAACAAAAGTGAAAAAATAAAATAAAAGAGGAAGTGGATTTGAAACCCTATGCAAGGAAGAGGATAGGAAATTCTAAGACAAATGAAATAAAAAAAGCAAAGAAAATGAATATATGATATGAATAACTAACAAGAAAAATAAAACAAACATAAAAGAAGAAATAAAAAATGAAATTGAGTAGATACCCTATCATACAAGAAAACAAAGACCAACAAAAAAATTCATGTATCTGGGCAATGTAGGATTGCATTGAATCCTAACAAGGGTGTCTCATAGAATGTTGTGGCTTGCAACCATGCCCCTGGTCCCCATCAATCGGACACCTGCATCGATCAGTAGGAATGAAAATAGAGAGAGAACAAGAGCATGCCTAAAACTAACAAAAATATTGAAAAATGAGAAGAAATAGGGAAATGAACTTAGATTGACTGACATTCCCCAGTCGACTCTCCATGTTGTGGCACCCTACCCAAAAAATATGTATGTATCTGTTACATATCTTTGGTGAGAAAATTAACTTTATGGTCACGTAGGAAATTTATAAAACAATATGAGATTGGAGTATCCAACAAGTTACATTTGTAAAACTAGGAAAAACAAGATAAATGCTTTGCATTTATGATAGAAAATAAAGTAAATATGGCATCCAAACTTTGATATAATAAGATAGAAAGTAGAAACAACAATCACATTCCATGATCTCGTCATGAGTGGGGAAGGATTAGCGCCCCAGTATTGTTGGTTAAACTTGTATTGAACCCATTTATTGATGTCTCAAAGATAGGGAGGTTATGGGTTGGGTTAGAGAAAAGAAGAACAAAATGGAAAAATGAGAAAAAGATATTTTATTGTTGGAGTTGGAGATGTCTACAATTTTCCATCATAGCCTTAAAGGTCGAAAGTTTTTTTTGTGTTGGGGTCCTAATCGCCTCAAGACCTCCCATGAAAAAGATCCTTCTCAGGTGGCTAGGACTGATGCGTAGGAAAAAGTAGAGGGCCGTGAGAAGAGAAATAAGTCAGAAGCAAGATTCAATATTTAATTAAGTGATTTAGTCATGCTATATAAGTTGATCAGATGATTGTGGTATGACTTAGTCAGCTCAAGCAAATATTTAGTTGTGAACAGTTAAAGCTAATCACAAGTAGAAGGTGATGGTTAAGAACAATCAATTATCAGTAATTTAGACATGCATGATTAAGTTTATACAATCTAACATCATTTACAAAGCATGTGGTGTTAGAGGAAGGATACTCTAAATAGGAGCAATGCATGAAATAAAGAGGGAGATAGTCGCCTCTGACTCTAGGAGGGTCACAAGGGCCCCATAATATCTTAGATATGGGGGGTATTTATAGGATAGATTTAAGGTTGAGTAACTATGTGTATAAGCATTTGGAAGGGGTGACAGAATGCGAAAATGCACCACAAATGCAAAATACATGGATTGAGACAATCCACCATGTGTCACACAACAGATGGCTTTGATATGTCAGGTGAACCATGCAAGATAAATCATGTTCACTGATTTTCAAGATATTTTAAGAACACTATCGAGAAAATCAAACAAAATTAGTGGAAAACATGCATTTCTAAAAAGCAATAAAATAATAAAGGAAGGAAAAGGCCTCCACTCAGGATAATACTTCATCATTATCCAAACAATATGTATTTTTTAAAATGTAATTGAATCTCTATTGGAAAAAGAATAATATTTTGTTATATATTCAATTGGGAAATTTATGATAAAGACTTATATAAAGTAATTTTGATGAGAAAATTGCATTTGAGTCTAGAAAAGAATATCTTCTATACTAGAATACACTAACTAGATAAAAGTGGGTGAACATATGGTGAAAATACGGGTGAATGGGGGTGGCAGTGACAAAAAGGGTCACAATCTTGATGGTGATGGAGATCATGATCGAGGGCCCGAAGATCTGGGATGGAGAACCACAAATATGGAATCAATTCCAAGAAGACAACGTTCTGATATGCATCAAATTGAGGTGTCACTATGGAAGTACCAGATACTGGCTTACTATTGAACTACTCATGGATGTGTGAAAGGCATGAAACGGTACCCCCATGAGGAGAAAACTCTTATATAACATGGTGAGGGTATGTCAAACAGATCAACGTATGAGATCCCACAAATCCTCATCGACACTAACCCTAATCAGGGCTCCAATGTTGCCACTGCTAGAGGAAGAAATGATAAACCTATCTCTTTTAGCAATGTGGCTTCAAGTGCATTTAGTCAAGAAAATAATGGCTTATTCCTCAATAAGATATTCGAAGACAAAATATCAGTCAAAGATGTTACCCTAGGGGAACTCGACAACAAACCTACCCTACAAATCCTTCTAGAGGTGGAAGAATGCCTAGACAAAGCCTGGAAATATGTTGTAGTTGTTCGATTGATGGGTGCAGACGTGGATTACATGACATTTCCTGATAGTCTAAAACTCATATGGAGGATTTCCTAGAGATTCAACATGTATGATTTAAACATGAGTCACTTTTTTGTGTAGTTTTATTTCCCATGGGGTTTTGACATGACTCTCACTAGAGGGCCATGGAAACTATTTGGATGCACAGTGGTTGTGTGGGAGTAGTACCCCATGTTTGTCCCCATGGAAGAATACATTGAACTAATTGTATCATGGGTTTGAATTATCAACTTATGTATCCACTTCTATGTTCCCACATTGTTCAAGTACATAGGCCAGGCTGTTAGCATGCTGATCAAAGTCAATTTGCACACAATCAGCCAGACAAGAAGCATGTTTTCTAGACTTTCTTTGGAAATTGATACCTCCAAACCCCTCACTCCAATGATAATCATTAATCATGTTGAATACGAGTTTGAATATGAGAGACTCCCATGGGTATGTGATAATTGTGGGGAAGAAGGGCATATCTCTAAACACTGCACTATCGTCAAAGGAGATACAGGGGGAAAAGCCATTAATGCTTGCTCAGTCGATAGAGAAAACTGTGTGATGGAGCACCAAGCACCTTGGCAAAACCAACAGAAAAAAAGAGGGAATCATAATAGAAGAGAATCTCATGTGAACACAAACTCTAAGGGGAACTCTAACAATAACCATCTCAATTCATTACTGGAGGAAATTGAGGAAGATATACATAATATGGAGAACACTAAGTCTCTCAACCATACCTCAGAAAGCATGTGGAGACCCAGAAAGGTCTGGATGAAAAAGAAAGCAACTACCACATATGATGAAAATTGATGCTCCCAACAATGTACTCGGAGAAGTGTCCAACTCAACTATGAACATATGTAACACCAAGCTTATTCTGGACACAAGCAAAAACAACAAGAAACAACCAAAATTTAATAGCGTATTCAATATAGGAGTGAATGAAGTAGTCGAAGTAGTAGTTATCCTTGAGGAAGTAGAGATGCACATAACTGACACAAAAGGCCCAAATTTTAAAGATAACAAATTTGTGAATGATGTAGAAGAAAAATTGAGCAAGTTAGCTACTACAGTAATTCTTCACTAGGCAGATGAAGCAAGGGCATGGGCACAAAAATGAAGTGGAAAGGAAATGTAAAACCTCTCCCTCCCCCTGAATTGAGAAGGCACAGTCTGAGAAGGAAACCAAACTAGGAAACACATGTCCCCATTCATGTAGAGGCTGACAATCCCCTACCAAATCAAGAAGGCATGAACAAGGCTAATGAATAAGAGGTAATCCTCACAAATTTTCTTATTGATACGAAGGAACTTCCTCAAAAAAAATCCTCACACCTAACCCCATGATAAAAATTATAATGTTGGAAAATTGGGGGTATTGGAAACAAAGGCACATGCAACACATTGAAGGAATCCTTAAAACAAGAAAATAAAATATCACAATTATTAATATATGTTATATTTATTATATTTTGTAATTTATATATCTTGTTGGACCTCAATGTAAATTATCTAGTTTCTCTTATTAATAAAAAGGGAGAAGGCCTATAGCCTCTCCCAACGTTGCACTGTACATTGCATTGCTGCTCCAAATTTCACATGGTACCAGAGCAAGGGATCTAAGCCTAACCCTAACTGAGCGTCGCCCCCCTCTCCTCCTTCACCCAGTGCCACCATAGCCAGCGTGTAGGACAACCGTAGCTGTCGGCCAACAATAGCCGCGCGGTCAGCCTCCAGCATCTGTTGGTTGGTCGGTCGTCGTGCTCCCCCGGTCGCCATGCCACCGCCTCCAGGGGGGACAATCGTCGCTGACCCAAGGGGGAGCAGCAGCTGCCTCATGGGCCAGGTGCTACAGTCACAGTCCCCCTATCTCCTCTCTCTCCAGATCATCGGGTCCTTCGGTTGATCTAATGGATTTCTAAATCCCAAACTAGAGGGTCTGTCGGTACGTAGGAAATTCCTAATCACATCTCCTCCATGATTGATTAGTGAATTTCAATTGGGGGTTGTGGATGTGTCAGATACACATATGATTCTTCTATGACGTGATGTGTATCTCCCTATCATGCATATCATCTTATGATGCATATCAATATGTCACTCTTCTTCTCGTTAAATCATGGAGGACACCAAGGCATCTACCATCTATAGTGAGATGTCTCCTATCCCCTCCATCAAGATGAATGGGAAGAAGTACATATTATGGATGAATGCGGTCCATACTGTATTGGAGTTACGTGACAAGGCGAGACATGTTGATTCTGATCCTTCTGTGTCTACTGACAAATGCTATGTTGAATGGAAGCACTATAACAGCCTGGTGAAGACTTAGTTGTAGGGAAGCATGGAACCTGGGATTGCCTCGAGGTTCATGTTCTACACTACTTCCAAAGAGATCTGGGATGATGTAAAGAAACACTATTCTCAGGAGAAGAATGTGCTTTGTCAGTTCATGATATAAGACCGCCTCTTTATAGAATGATAGGGAGACAAATCTTTAGAAGAATACTTTGGGGTGATCCAAGGTATTGCACAAGAGTTGAGTTTCTACCATCCACTGATCATCCAAGAGTAAGTCAAAGACAGAGATGACTTGATTACAACAAAATGTTTGTCTACTGTGAGTTCTTTGTGCAATTCAGCACACAGTGTTATTCTAGCTTCTTATAAACTTCCCATCTTAGAAGAGGCTTATTCAAGGATTTTATAGGCCAACTTTGAACTGTTGATCCTACCACAGTCTCATCTCAGGGAGATTATCATGCTTATGTAGCTATTGCAGTGAGAGGAGGACAGACATGTATGGGATGAGGATGTGGAACTCGCCCTAAATGCACCTTCTGCAACAAGCCTGAATACACTGTTGAGAAATGTTGGAAGAAGCATGGTCGACCTACTGCACCACCTGTGGGAGCAGCAAACTATGCTACCACTACTGAGTCTACTGAGCCTCCTGCTTTGAGTTATGGTCCTTCTGGCATCACACTCACCAAGGAGGAATATGATAGATTTATTATGGATACTCAACATCTGAGCTTGGGATCATCAACTTCAGCCAACTTCGCGTCCACCACTGGTAATTAGGCTACCAATTTATTGGTTTATGGTTCTACTTCATCATGGTTCGTTAACTCTGGAGCGTCACATCATATGACTGGTATGAGGAGACTTATTCAATCCATTGACTCACATATTCCTCACAAATCTGTAACAATAGCAGATGGTTCAGTGAGGAGAGCATTAGCTAGTGGATTTGTTTCTCTGACACCTGGAATTGATCTTAAATTCATACATTATGTGCCTACCTTTACTTTTAATCTTCTGTATGTTGCTAAGTTGATTGATACTGTGAAATGTATGATAACTTTTGGACCTTCTTGTTTTGTATTATAGGATCTCAAGAGTATGAGGATGATTGGTGGGGGGGCCTAGGAAAGGTGATATCTACCTCTTCCACAGTGATAATTTGCCTCACCAGGTTTCTACTCCTGCTCCAGTTGTCTTGTTGAGTGGCTCTCCCTTACTGTGGCACTACAAATATGGACATCTTCATTAGAGAGCCTGAGAAAGTTAGAACCAGCGTTGTCTCAAGTATCGTCTCTAGAGTATCAGTTCTTTCAACTAGGAAAACATCATAGGATGTCTTATCCTGGTCATGTCAATAAACGGGTGTCATGTCCTTTTGAGTTGGTCCATAGTGATGTTTGGAGTCCTGTAAAAGACCATAGTTATAATGGTTTTCGTTATTTTATCTCCTTTGTGGATGACTTTTCATATTTGACTTGGATTTATTTATTGAAAAGTTGAGAGTCTATGGTATCTATTGTCAAGCATTTTCATCAAGAAATAAAAGTTCAATTTGATTGCAATATTAAAGTTCTTCAATCTGATAATGCTTTGGAGTATGTTCAAAGTGATATGGCTGATTTTTGTAGTTCTGTTGGGATGATACATCGTACATCTTGTCCTCACACCCCCTCAGTAGAATGGGGTAGAAGAGAGGAAAAATTGTCATCTTCTTGATATTAGCAGGACAATCATGTTTCAATCTAATGTTCCTAAGCGGTTCTTGTCTGAAGCTCTCCTTAATTACTATGTATTTCCTTATCAACAGGCAACCTTCTTCTGTGATTTAAGGATATACTCCTTTCTCTGTCTTACGTCCCAAGGAACAACCCTTTCTTGTTCCTCTTAGAGTGTTTTGTTGTACTTCTTTTGTCCACAATTTTGATCCTAAGGCTGATAAGTTATCTCCTAGGTCAATTAGGACTCTCTTTCTTGGATACTCCAACACTAACAAATGGTACAAATTTTATTGTCCAAGTCTTCATCGTATATTTCTATCTAGAGATGTGACCTTTCATGAATCCACTCCATATTTCTCTAGTGTTCCCCGTAAGGGGGAGCAATTATGTGAGAGAGTGCCACCATCAGATGTTAATGAGAGAGTGCCACCACCACATCAGAGTGAGAGAGTTCCACATATCATTCCTAACTATACTATCATTTAGGAAGAGCAGCTAGCAGATGGTCCACAAATTCAGCAATATTCACATGTTTATAGTAGACGAGGCAGACAAGATCCAGAGGAGGTAGCGACTCCTGTCTCTGAGCCCTCCCCATCTTCCTCTACTCAAGGGATTCCTAAAGAATCATATGACCTTGATGTTCCCATTGTTGTTCGTAAAGGTACCAATTCTTGTATTATTCAGCATCCTATTACAAATGTATGTTGTTTGTCCAAGGTATCTCAATAGGCTTGCTCATTTGCTCTTGGGATTGATTATGTGGTCATTCCAAGAAATCATCTTGATGCTATGAAGGATATTGGCTGGAAATAGGATATGCATGTTGAGATGTCTTCTCTGTTACATAACAACACCTGGGAACTTGTTGACTTACCTCCAGATTAAAATGTTGTGGGATGCAGATGGGTATTTATAGTAAAACATAATCCAGATGGTTATGTGGAGAGATTGAAAGCTAGACTGGTAGCAAAGGGGTACACTCAGACATATGGGGTTGATTTCTTTGAGACCTTTTCACCAGTGGCTCGTCATAATTCTATATGTATTCTTATTTCTCTGGATACTACATTTGATTGGCCTCTATTTTAGCTCGATGTAAAGAATGCCTTTCTTCATAGTGATCAACAAGATTAGGTATACATGGAGCAACCACCTGGTTTTGTTTCTCAGGGAGAGTGTCATAAGGTGTGTAGGTTGAAAAAAGCCATCTATGGATTGAAACAATCTCCTAGAGCTTGGTTTGACAAGTTTAGTAATGTTGTGCTAAAGATGGGATTTTCTCGTTCTGTCACTGATCACTCTTTATTTTATTCTACTTCTTCTAGTGGATATGTTATTGTTGCTATGTATGTTGATGATATTGTTATCACTGGCAGTGATTCCATAGGCATATCTCGTGTGAAAGAAGGCTTGCAGGGGCACTTTTACGCAAAGGATCTTGGAAAATTGAGATACATTTTGGGCATGGAAGTACTTAGATCTCATGTAGGTACCAATTTGTCTTAGAGAAAATATGTGTTGGACTTACTACAAGAAATAGGTATGAGTGAGTCCAAGCCTGTGTCTACTTCTATGGACTATCATGTAAAGGAGATGACTGATGATATTGATTATCCAGATCTAGGACATTACAGGAAAGTAGGTAAATTGATATATTTGATAGTCACATGCCCTGACATTTCCTTTGTTATAAGAGTGGTGAGTCAGCATATGAGCTCTCCACAATAGTCTCATTGGACATCTGTCTGTCATATTCTGGGATATTTGAAAGGTGCACCTGGTAAGGGAATCACCTATTATAGACTGAAGACTCTTGTATCCACACTTTCTCTTACTGGTTATGTAGATGCAGATTGGGCTGGTAATCTGAATGACATGAGGTCTACGTCTGGATATTGCACATTTATGGGGAATCATCTTATTACCTGGAAAAGCAAAAAGCAAAATGTTGTGGTAAGATCTAGCACAAAAGCTGAGTATAGAGCAATGGCACATGCATGTTGTGAGTTACAGTTGGTTCAATTTGTACTTTTTGAATTAAAGATTTCTATCTTGTCTCCTATAGAACTCAGATTTGACAATCAAGTAGCCATCTACATTGCCAAGAACCCAGTCTTCTATGAGTGTACTAAGCACATAGAGGTTGACTGCCACTCTATCAGAGACCAGATCAAGAATGGAACTGTTGTGACTCCACATGGCAAGTCTGAAGATCAACTTGCAGATATTCTTACAAAGTCGTTGAGTCCAACAGCCTTTCAGAGTTTTTGCAACAAGTTGGGCCTACACGATGTATACACTCCAGCTTGAGGGGGAGTGTTAATATATGTTATGTTTATTGTATTTTGTAATTTATATATCCTACTGGACCTCTATGTAAATTATCTAGTTTCTCTTATTAATAAATAGGGAAAAGGAATATTGCCTCTCCCAACACTACATTGCACATTGTATTGCGGCACCAAATTTCACAACAGTCATTCTCGAACCTCAGATAAATGGCATTTGGGCACTATCCGCCATCAAGAAACTCAAGTTCAAAACTCACACAAAGTTGAAGCTCAGTGTTACTCTAGAGGCATATGGATAGGTTGGGACCCGATAGTATGCAAGTTTTCCATACTCCGTAGCCACATGCAGTTCATTTCTTGTAAAACCAACAATATGCGGCTTGCCATTTTAGTCTATGCTAGCCCCCAACTCCAAATGTGCAAACTTCTAGGGAAACTATAAGACCCCTGACCTAAGTTTTTGGGTAACCTTGTTTGCTTTGGATTGATCATGTGATTAGAACCTTTCTCTAATCTTGTGAGATGTAATTAGGGATTGTGGAGAGCTTAAGTTTCAAGTTTGAGCTTGTTTGGATGTGGTTTGTGCTTTATGTGCTATTTTGGTGCAAATTGCAATTTACCCAAAGTAGGGGGTTGATGTGCAATGTGTCACCTCTAGAGGTTCCTTCTATTTCTTGACATCATATACAGGAGAGAGAAAGAAGTGGGCACCTTGTTTGAGACTTGGTAGAGAGTTGGCACCCTTAGTGGTGATTAGGGTATCTAGGTGATGAGTGCTTCGACTGAGGTGTACCTAGTGAGTTGTCTCGACCTAGGGTTTTCTTTGGTTGGTGTCATGGTCGAGGCACCTCCTCTGGGTGTCCGGGTCTAAAAAAAAGTGATCTTGGGTGGTGTTGGGTCGATATGGTTGCCTTCTTGTAGGATGTCTCAACCTAAGGTTTGAGGAGATCTCTTGTCTCAACCTAGTGGTGATGGATGTTGCTAGTCACGACCATGGAAGGTGATCCATGGAGGGTCCTGACCGTGACCATGTTGGGTGACCAAGGTGGTAGAGACCCAGCCTAGAGTGTATCACCATGTCTAGAATGTTAGGCTTAAGTGGTTGCATGTTGGTCTTTTGAGTGGACAGTGTCCCTTTGGTGTCCTAGAGTATTGACACCTCACTTCTTACCTTCTCTCTCATCTTCCACCTATATAACCCCTTATCTCTCCATTCTTGTAACCCTTTCTACCCTCCATCTTCTTCCTTCTATTTTGCTTGTTCTTGGAGCTTGGTGGAACAAGGAGATCCGACCTTGGAGCTCTTAGAGACCAACCTCTTATTGCATGTGGTGCTTGTGGTGAGCATAGCTCATCTTCAACCTTGGTAAGTGTTTATCTTTTATGATGGAATTCCTTTTGATCTCCTACCTCCATATCCTTCTCTCTTTTCATCCCTAGACATTGGTTTCTCCATGGTGGTAGTTTCAGAGCAAAACTCCTCATCACAAGGGTCATAGACCATGTTTTGACAAGGTAGACCCAAGTGTGAGGAAGTTTTCTGCTCTCTTTCTCTCTTTCCCTTTTTGGTTCGGCATAGAGCTTTTTTCTCTCTTTTATCATGCTATTTTTTACCTTGGTACCTTCTTGTTCTTGAGGTGCGCTTGTGGATGAGAGTGGAGCCTTTGGTGGAGCTTCTTCAACACTTGGATCGTGTGCTTGGAGCTCTTGATCTTGGAGCTTGGAATCCTTGGTGGTGATCTTTTTAAGGTGGGTTATATAACACTTAACATACTCTATTATTGCACTCATTTATGCATGATTTCTACTGATTTATCTATAAAAAATGATCCTTTATCATGCTAGTATATCGTGTTAATCTCTAGAACTCATTTGGTGGGGATATCTTGCTTGGTTTGGTAGAAATTTGAAACCCTAATCTTCATGCATCCATTTTTTAGGTTGATATCTTATGGAGGTTCTTCTCTGCCTTTTGACCATGGTCTTTCTCTCTTCCATGGTGTTCGTGTACCTATGTGTTGAAGGGAGGTTAGGTTATGTTTTGGGATATCTTATCATGGTTCCTTCTCTCTTAGATGAGATCCTTCCATTGTGGTTTCATGGTGCATGTTTAAGGTCTTTGGTCATTGTTTTACATGAGTTTTCTCCTTCAAGTTGATCATGGTTTTCCTTGGTGTTGCCTTCTATTTTGGGGACCAAGACATCTCTCCTAGTGATGGTCGAGACATCTATCCCCATGTGGGTCATGAACCATAGTTGGTCTTGGTCGAGATGCTTCCCTTTTCTTGAGATGGACCTAGTGTTGCTTGAGGTCGCGACACTTGGTGTTGAAGGTTGAGTTGACCCCTTCTTTGGATGGGTTGTTAACTAGTTTTTGGGTTATATTACTGCCCTTGTCTTGGTCATGACATGCCCTTGAGAGAGGTCACAACATGTTGGCCTTGGGGCATGACATGTTGCCTTGGTTGAGGTCGAGACAACCATGTTCTTTGGGGTCGCGGCAGTTTTGTGAGGGTTTGGAACCCTAACCCTAGATGGGTCGAGACCTTCTAGATGTCGCGGTCGATACACTCTAGGTGTTGTAGTTGTGACATGGTCTAGTTAGGTGTGGTCATGGCCTATTTATATGGGGTGGTCGAGAATGATGATGATAGGCGGTTGAGAGGTATGTTTGGACACATGGTGATATCCTTGTATGAGTAATACATTAGCCATGTAACGTGCTATTTGGATAACATCTAATCTATCCTAATCATGTTCTTTAACCCTAAGGATGATACAAGATGATGGGAGATGGTGAACATAGGGTTGGTGGTTGAACCTAGTATTTAAAACCCTAATCAGCTAAGAAGGAGCCCGTGCCCTAATAATGTGCAATGTGACATGCTTGTCTCTCTTTCATGGAATGGCTATGATGTTATGATATTATCTCTCTTGTTTATAAACCTCTAAACTTATAGGTGTTACGATCTTGATAATCATAGCTAGTGTATGCTATGGTGAGTATGCTATGAAATAGGTTGAATGAGCCTTCACGAGGCATGATTGAGGCACATGTGATACAAGAATGATGTAAATGGGTCCCATGTCTTGGTAATGGCTTATTTCCTATTATGAGATGACTTTTTCCAATGATGAGTTGAGGGGTTGATATCCCATAGTATGTGGCTTTGGTATTGATGATGTGGTGAATGGCAGTGATACATACATCATGTGGTGATAGTGTGATAAGTTCACACCCTATACATTCATATTTTCTAGAATGTACTATGCCCTTATCTTTATAAAGTTAGTTATGTATTTGTAAATTATAACTTGATTGATGCCAAAAGACACCAAATTGACTTAACTAATCAAGTGGAACTGAATCATGTAGTTTTTTCCCTATGCCATAGATCCATATCAGTGTCAGCACTTGTTGGATGATGAAATAGACTTTTCCTAGTGAAAGCTTGGAGGAAAAGTTGTGCTAAAACCATGGCCATCAAAGTCAACTTCCCAAAAGATTTTGACTATATGTCATGGAAATTCATCAAAGACATTATGGGTGGTTTTATCACTCTTTCTTGAATGGCAAAAATTAAAAGGCTATCAACGTCAGCAGGGGTTTGAGACAGGTGATCCCCTCTCACCATCTTATCCATCCTATGTCTAAAAGGCTTGAGCTAGCTTATCTCAGATTATGTCCAAGCCAAAAAATGGAAGCCTGTTAAGCTCAGTGCAAAGGGGCCTACAATCTCACATGTATGTTTTGCTAAAAACCTTATTCTCTTTACAGAAGTCAGTGAATGAAAGAAATAAAATGTTACTTCTATAGACCCGAGAAGGCTTTGAGTTAGTCCATATCAACTACGAAAACAAGGATATTCTTCTCCATAAGTGTACCTCGACATTAAAGAAGAATGATTGAATCACTAAGCAGTTTTCAAGCCATAAAAGACTTGGGCCTTTACCTTGGGGTACGGATTCTACGTACTTAAGTCAACAAAAACACCTACTTAGATGTTCTAAGCAAAATAGATTCCAAGATCGATGCTTGGTTTGCTCGCAGTCTATCCTTTATTGCTAGAATTTTCTTAGCTAAGTCCAATTTGTCTGCGATCCCCACCTATGTATGTAGATGATAGTTCTATCTTCCAGTCTATGTGATCATATAGATGGGTCTATTAGAAAATTTTTATGGGGTGGCTTCCACAAATGGAAACCAATGTCCCTAGTGGCCTGGAACAAAGTCACATGCCCAAAAAACAAGAGCGTCCTAGGGATTAAATCAATGAGGGGATGGAAAAATGCTCTTCTCTTAAAGAATTATTAGGACCTTCTAAGCGACATGAAATATGTATGGTGTAAAGGTTTACATCAGAAATTCACCAATTTCAGTTCAACCAAAATCCAAACCGTATCTTGACTTAGGAAATATTATTTTGAAGGCAAATAGTTTGTGATCAACAACTCTAGAATACAACCTCTTAGTAGATTCCAAACCAATTTCTAGAATGACCACTGGATAAAACACTTCCCTTAGCCATAGAATCATGCCATTAGACCTATCTTGTCGGATCTCAGTGACCTCAAAGTCAGTTATGTAATTAAGCCAGATGGAGATCGGGATGTCCATTTTCTTTAAGAATGGTTCAACACAGACATGGTCAGATCCATTATCAACATCAACCTTCCTACATCTACACACAAAACGGCCATATAGATGCGGAACCATACTCTAGACGGTCGCTTCACTACAAGCCCTACTTATAATATCATGCAATAAGAGAAGGACATCATATCTAAAGGGAATTGGAAGCCTTTGTGGTCACTAAAGGTGCCAAGCCGATTGCAATGCATCACCTAGATGATCTATGATGGTGTCCTCCTCACCAACTCTAGAAGGAAAGAGAGACACTTGACTTCTAAAGAAACATGTACCCCTTACCACAATGATATAGAAGCGATCCTTCATGCATTAAGAGATTGTCACTTTACTCAACCACTTTGGGGTAAAATCCTAGGGGAATTTGAATCAGGTGATTTCTTTGAGCTATCTTTTGAAAAAAATATGGTTACAAGCCTACTTGAAAAATTGTACCATGTCCACACTTATTCCTCCTTGCATGTAACCACATCTGGAAGATCCATAATACACATGTCTTGGAAAACTCTATTAACACCACCGATCACCAGGTCATGTCTATCATCAAGGATAATTGTTTAATTTCATTGGACACACAAAGTGAACATATCCAAAGAAGTTAGAACTTTCTAGTGGTGACCCCCTCCCAAAGATTCTATCTAGATCAATTATGATGCTAGTAACTCTAAGGATAAAGCAGTTATTGCCTTTATGGTAATGGATGATAAGGGGTTGTCGGTTGAACCCTTTGGACACTCCATGTGAACTTCCATTGCATTAGAAGTTGAACTAATCAGGGTCTATAAAGCCATAAAACATGCTCAACTCTCAAACCTTGAGAATGTGATCTTCAAAATCGGCAGCAAATAAGTGATTAAGATTATTAACAACGACACTAAAGCCTGCACAAGATTTGTGGAGTGGTTTGTGTGCATCAACCTAACCATAAAGCCTAAGTCAAAAATGTAGTATGTCTGCTGAGAAAGGAATTGTTAAGTTGTCCTCCTTTCCAAAAACTATCTCAAAACACATCATAGAGTCTATGCCCTTCTGCCACCTAGCTTAGTCAATTTACTTAATTTTGATGCATGTGATGGTAGTAGTAATACCATGTTTTCCTCTGCTCCGAACTTTGAAAATTGTACTTCTAACTCAATTTTCTTATAGGGAGAAGGCAAGATGAATAAAAGTGCTTCCTGACTTACCTAAAAAAGATAAAAGTGGTTGAAGATGAATAGATTAAATAAGTGGAAAATATGAAAAAATATGGGAAAATGTGGGAAAACAGAATGAAGTCTGTCATTAGACAAAGGATGAACAATTTCATGATGTTTTCTGTGTAAGTAAAAATGGGGCGTGGACATCTAGCTTGGACAATTTTTATCATCGTGAGGACCGCTTGTACAGGGTTCCTTTTTATTTCATATTTGTTATTTATCTAGTTTTTTTATTAAATAACAAAGACACGTCCTAAGAATATGTTAGACAATTGTATTTATCTAATATGTGGCATATATATATATAGAGAGAGAGAGTCTGGCTAGAATACACTTGAGTGTACAGATCATGTTGTACACCCCAATGGCATTTGCCAATCTAGACCATGTTTTCTCAAAATCTAATCCATTGATCTTCATGGTTACAATAATAACAAGCCACCTACAAAATTTGAGCTCATTCATATGAGTGTAAGTCACTCATCCAAAGACAAAAAAATCGACGCACATAACTAATTTGAAATGCATGATTTTTGCCTCCTTTAGATGCATGGCCTATAAGCATCCAAATGAGCTAAAATTTATCATATCGTATGTTCTTAAGATGTTTAAGAAGATCAACGGTTTAGATTTTTCAAAAAGTTATCACATCTTTAAAAATGACTGAGGTGTATGGTGCCTCCGGTACACTCGAGTGTACACTAGCCTTACTCTCTCTCTCTCTCTCTCTATATATATATATATATATATATATATATATGTGTGTGTGTGTGTGTGTGTGTGTGTGTGTGTGATACAATTGCCAAGGTAGGCTTTCTATATTGGTCAACCAATACTACTGTAACAAATTGAAATCTAGAATCTTATTCTATTCCATGATTAGGAAGTTAGTAAGTTTGGTTCCTTATATTTGACAAAACAAGGATAAATTTATGCCTTAATGAATATTGTCAATGCATATAAAATGACTAACTCAATGGCAACCCATTAGATAATATATAACATATTAAGTGGTATAAAGTTCTATAATCCACATCACATATCAATACAGTCATATGAACATAATAACTTAATTATGTGCTAACATGTAAGTAAATTAATTAAGCATGTCACATATGTTTTTTCTAATTAATTTGTAAATAAAGGCTAATATATGTTCAATAAGAGGCATAATGTGTTTTAGGATAATAATCGATGTTTTTACATCCATAAATGTGAACGATGCATTATCTAAATGAATATTGAATTGTTAGGCTTGATATGATAAATAAGTGAAACATGGAAATTTCTGCATAATAATATAAGGAAGCACTTTTGGTAGCAATGTGAAAGAAATGAGACTCTAAAAAATAAATAATGATTGTGATGATGTAATGTTATAATAATATAATGGTGATGAGCCCAAAACTCTAATTGTATTAAAACTCATAAAAAGAATCTTCACAACCCAAATTTAATGGTAAAATGTGTTCTTGGGTTCTAATTACCTTGGGTGCCAAGTTTAACCTTACATAAATGATCATCAATTTTCCTAATTTTAATAATAAAATAAAAGGTAATATAAGGCCAAAATATTAAATTAAACATCTAATATATTCAAAAAATAGTATAAAATAACTTGTATGGATTATATATATAGTTTATGTGAAGTTGTAATAAATAAAATTGTAGTTTAACATAAAGGGAAATAATGGTGTATCTAAATCTATGAAATAATTATCATGGTGGAAAAGTTTAATAAGAACTTACTTTCCAAATAATATGAGTGATAGGAATATAACATGATGTAATTACAACAATGTGGAATACTCAATATATTTAATAATTTAGCACAACTAGTTCTCTCTCCTTAATGTTTAGAAACAATAAATATATGAAAACCATCACGTTATCATATCATAAATGAAACAAATATTTAACTCAATTATATATTTATTTGGAAACAAATCAATAATACCAAATTTATATAACCAATGCCTTAGCCCAAATAAGAAAAAATAATAATCTTGACTGCATGATTTCCTTAGTAAACCTCCCTCTTACCTCCTAAAATTGTTTTAAAATAAGGAAAAAAGAAAAATAGTTTGATATATAATGTTTTCATCCTTTTGAATTGAAGTTCATGTGTATCTAATAATTAGTTTTGGATACATACATTTATTAGCACCTATCTACTCCATAAATAGTTAATGTAAAATATATTAGTAATATATATGGTTGTCTCAAATTTAGAATTTTGGATCTAACTTAATATTAATTAAACAAATTCCTTCTATTGGAATAAAATTGTTATACATGTTTTCAATGACTCTAAAGTGAGAACATAAGCATTTTGAGAAAGTTATTTCATAACGGGATGAATATGTATAAGAGGTTCATAAATGGAAGGATAGAAAAGGAATTCAACATGTGTATCCTACATTGTACATTAAATTATTATACACGTTCACATTGAGTAAATAATTACACAACAAGATATTTACACGTCTCTTAATTGTAAATTTAGTAGTCAATATTTATGTGATAGAGTTGTTGGAAAAAAGGGAAATATATTGAAAAACATAGACATAAATAAATGAAAGGGGAATTACATTTTTTTGTATCTATTATTTCCTGTTATGTGTTACAGAAGGCTTAACTTCTCTCATTTTACAATATACATTACATATTTTCCCTAGTAAATAAAAATAGATAAGTTTCTTGCTACCCAATTCTATATATATAGACCCCTCTCCATGGCCTTCACACACATAGAAATCACTTGACCAATAAGACATGACTCCTAACCTTCACCCTTATCCTCCTATTCAAGTCCCTTGGATGAGCCGACAAAATCTTATAATCTCATAAAAAAACCATATAGTGATATTTTCTCCACCATCGATGTTTCAAATTTTAGAAACCTAACTTGGATCTAAGATTCAGACTTTGACAAGTTGACTCACATATAAAGGTATGTTTCATTGCATCTATGATTCATCCCTATTTATCATATTGAGAAATAACATATATTCCCTCCCTCCCTTGGTTCTATCAACAAATTAGCCTACACATTTTCTCCCTCTTCTGCGAATTTATTTCATGTGGAAGATTATATGTTGATTCTGATCTTCAGATCATCTTACTTTGTTGGATATTCTTATTGGACTCTTATTTATATCTTGTTCATTTTATTCCATGTAGAAACCATAATATGAGTATTTGATGCTCTAATCTTCTTTTGGTGGACTTTATGATCTATGATGCACCTTATTTGTAGACATGATTATATACTTGCTTACGGGTCCTTTGACCCCAATTAATATCATTAGATGTTCTCATCCTATTGTTTTAGTTTAACTAAATGTTAGACTAACTTCTTTTATTTGAGTGCATGGCTTAGCCTAATTTTATTTTTTATAGTGGTACATGTGTACAACCATACATAAGACACTTTTTTTTCCGCTCTGCGTGTACTTTTCCACTTATATAAATAGGGTGCACTTATTCCACCAAGGGCATGCTTTTTCCACCCAATATTTTTAGGATGAGATCCTATGGTGTCCCAACCCAGCTTGAGAAATCTTTAGTCTATGCACTACTTATGGATTGTGATATTATTATTGTGATACCGTTTAAGGCAAGGAATCTCTTATTATTTATCATCTTCTTGGAAATTGTTATTCTTTTTATATCCACTTAGATGGTACTTTTTCTCTTGATGGGAATACTTGTTATATTTTATGTCCTTTTTCCTAATGTTGCTCAATCCCCAATCAATACACTCATACTGACTTTTATATTAATAATTCTCATCTTTGTTTCCTCTTGTGGGGCATGCTTCCAACCCTAGGTAGAGAGCAAGGAGGATAAAATGAAGGTTGACCAGGACAACTTCAAGAGTAATTCTACCTTCATGGGTGATAGATTTGAGGTGGTTAGATAATCTTTTGTTGATTTCATGCTAGAGTTTAGCTTTCATATGTATCACCCTGCATGGTGAAGGATGGTGATAATAGCAAGCAATGTAAATAGTATGATATTTTTATTTTTTATTTCTAAACATTTAGTTTTATATAGATCTATTTGAGAAATAAAAAAAATCACATATGTCCCAACATATCTTTTTCATGTGTTTCGATTAGATGAGTATTTTCCTCAAATTAAGTAGTTAGTGAATCCCCTCTCAGGTCCCACTACTTATAAGAGGATTTGAGGGCTCATATAAAGTGATCTTAAAGGAAAGGATTGGACTAACCATATTACCAAGGTGCACCTCTTTTTTAGGGAGACCATCACTAAAGAACTATGTGATTAAGTCTACTCAGCCTAGGGTAGTACTAGGATGAGTGACCAGTCAGGAAGTTGATCCTAACTTGCACGTGAGTGAGGACAAAATGTGTAGTTAAGGCTTGTGGTGGTTTGTGTGGCCAACCGTCAATCTTAAAACTCTATTATAGCCTAGGTAGTGGGCCCAAGCACTACAAATGGTATCATAGCCATAAATTCATATAGTATGTGGGGCCAACATGACCATGTAAGCATGTAGTCTTGAGTCATGTGTTCCAATCATGTTAAAGGTTTGTCTATGGTGATGTAGCCACCCTTGCACTAGTATTCTATGATTGATATCTGAGTGTCATGGGCCATTCTAGGTCTTCATTGAAATGGAAAAATATTATGATGTCATATAGTTAAGCCTAGACGAGGACGACAAGAGTCCAAGTGGGGGAGATTGTAACGTCCTAGGATTTGAGGTGTCGAATAAAGTGATCATAAAATGAATGATTGGACTACCCAAATCACCAAGGTGCATGTTACGACCCCACCTCCCGATAACCCTCAATTAACGGAGACCGAGAGATCGAATCCACACCCATAATTTCCGGATCAAAGGTTCGGCAATTAACCAAGAATAATTATCAAATTTTAACAGACTAAATGGGAAAACTATAATAAAATAAACTTTTGCATACCTTTTTGAAAACTTGGATCTCTAAACTTCTATCCACTTATGGATTCTATTCTAAATAATCCTCCTTGTATTTTACTTCATTTATTTCACAATATGACAATTTACTGTTTGTCCTTTTGGCTTGTACCTAAAACGCCGACAAACAAAACGTCAGTCAGCTGAAGCTGGTATGTGGGGGAAACAATAAACGTGCAACTATGATAACAATGTAATCATTCAATTAATCATTTAACAACCAAGATTACGTTTTAAAAATAACTCCATGATCCATGAGTGCCCTATCCTCTGTGCTATCCATGTAGTGGACCTGGATACTACCTTCCTTATGGTGGATACCCATTAAACCCCTCATGTTCCCACCTATAGGTGAACCAGTTTCTAGGGTTGAGTCACATGGCACTACTCGTAAGTAGCCCACTCCTTAACTCATGGCAGGCTAATGGGTCTCATGGCACTACACTTGGTAGCTCAATTTCTAACCCATGATAACCTAGACCTTACTCTAGGTTACCCCTTTTTAGACTTTACAAGCCACAGAGGTGGACCCGGATCTAGCTAGTTATATATATGTTCATAGTGATAGTCATAGTCACTCTATATAGTTGCATGAAATAAAAGGCATCCAACAGTTATTTCAAGCCATGAGGGAAACGTCGATCAAATCCTCAGAAAACTAGTCAGGATAATCATAAGCGTAACCACATACCTAATTTGATGATTTCACAAGCGTTAAGCAAATCCAAGCAAGCAAATCAATAATCACATAATTCTTTAAAGGAATATGTACTCTATTTATTACACACTTTATCAAGAATCTACTTTATTGACTTGGATTCACTTTCTAGGGTTTTTGTATCCATTTTAGGGTTTCGTTTTGCATTTAGGGTTTCCCTTCATCTTTTACCATATTAAACCCTAATTATCTCATCTATTCTTCAATATTAAGGTTATCTTACAACATATAACCCTATTTTCATATTGTAGGAACATTAATCATCAATTAATTTCATTAAGCTTCTTTTTCATTAAAGCTACTATTTTATCCTTTTAATCCATAACAAGATCATTATACGCATTTATCATCAATTCAAAGTTCATTATGGTCTAATTAACATATGAACTCAATTTACCATTAATTCTACCTTTTATTCATGAGAAAACCCTAATTACTACATTTAGGGTTTTTATCCATAATTAGGAACTTTAATGCTCAAAATAAATTAGAACCATCATATAACAACAAATTTTCATATCTTTCAAATTAAATATGATCCTATCTTCTTTTACCCTAAATTAGGGTTTCTAAATGCTTAACCGTTCTCATATGAGGTAAAAACCCTAAATCATGCAATTTTACATCTAGATCAGGTTCGAATCTAACATTATCATTCAACACATTATTAATACTTCAATTAACCCATTAAGCATACTAGATTCGACCTTTAATCACAACTAGGGTTTTTAACTTAATATTAATGCACTTTTCATCAACTTATAGTACCTTTGCAATTAGGAACGGAAATAATCTTTAATATCATTTTTATTGGATTCAACTCGTTCTCCTGATCAAAATCCATATATTACTTGTCCTAATCGGAGTTACCAATATTTTATTACGAATTTAGCAAGATTCCACTTACTTGGCCAATCGAAGGGTGCCACGTGGCCTATCCCATGCAAAGCGGCTCATTTGGAATTATAACCAAATTACTATGGTGCCCTCACGTAAGTTTCTATTCCTTCACACCCAGGAGGGGCAAAATGGTCCAGAGCCCACCGTCTCCTACCTCCCGCGCGCCCTAGCGTTGCAGTGGCAGGTAAGGAGTAGGTTAGGTTGCGCCACCCTCCCTGGGCTTCTTCTGCCACCAAGGTTGGCTCCCCTAGCTCCATCGCATCTCCACGCACCTCAGGGTGCCCTTGGCCCACGGCTAAGCCCTCCGGTTGGAGTTGGGCGTGTCTGCGACCAGCAGCAGGCCTTGCAGCCATGTTGCTATTGTCCAGCATGATCTCAAGCATGGTGATGATGGCAGAGCATCTCTTTGGCATCGTGGGACCTCTCTCATTGATCGTGATGGTTCCAAAAGTCCTCACTGCCCCCCCCCCCCCGGGTTTGTGCTACACTTCTATCTTAGGGTTTGTATGCAACGAATAAGAAGAAGAAAGTGAGGGATGTGTGGGATCCTTCCTGGACCCGAACCATAGGGTCTACCCCTTAAATAGAGGATGGTAGCAACGCCCTGGGATGCTTGCCCATGAAGCTACCAATCCCTCTTCCAATAGGAATTCAATTCCTTCATTAGGAAGCATGTTTCTCTCTCTTTCCTAATTCCTTTGATAATCCTTTAACTTTAAATATTAGGATTTTGAATATCATTTCCATTATTCTCTTACATGCTTGACTTTTACTTCATAAGCACGAAATCTTGTTTTCTTTTAGTAGCAAAATACCACTTTTAAGCAACACCACAAAGTTCATGAATAAGGTATTACATTACTCCCTTATTTTTGCTTTATTGATATTTTCTCTTTCTTTTTCTTCATTGGGACTCCTTGGATCCCAAGAAACTCAATTATTTCGAAATTCCCTTTTAATGGTTACTCATTATCCTTCTAGATGCATCTATATGCATTATTTCTCATTATCATGTTTATTTCTTATTAAAATATTTCCTTTTGAGGATTTCTCTTTATTTCTCTTTTATTTTCCTCATTGGTATTTCTTTTATCATTAGGAATCCTTGGGATACGAAATCCCACTAAGGATAACTCAATTCCACCTTTTTCCACTTATTTTTCACATTTTTACATTGTTTTCAATTTCTTTCTTAATAAAGAAATACTTAATTGATCTTTTCTTTTCTTATTGCATTCTCTATGCAACTTTAGACTCCTTGGGACCCAAGGAACCCAATAAGAATGAAATCCATCTTTGTATTATATTCTTTTGCCTTCTAGAGGTTTCCATATCTCTCTTTTCTCAAAAACTCAATTATTCATTTATTAATTGAACTTCCTTGTTATTTGGGCCCAATAGCCAATAAAGCCCAAATCAAAACCATCAAGGCTATTGTAAACGAAATCCATTTATTCAAAGAAAATTATATCGTTATTTGTTCAATTATCTTTAATATGAGAAATTACATTTCTCACTAATTGAACCCAAAAATTGGGGTTGTAACATCCTTCCCCTCTTATAGGAATTTTGTCCTCAAAATTCTTATCAAGCAAAAAAAAATCAGGATAAGACTTTTCCATGTCCATCATTGGCCCCTATGTGTCTTTACCGTACCCATGGCGCTTCTAAAGAACCCTTACCATCACATATTATTTTCTCTAAGTTCTTTCATCCTGACATCTATAAACTACACAGGTGACTCAGACCATTTGAGCCTCCCTTGGGGATCACTAGGTTCATTGCTCAGCACATGGTCCGGGTACCTCACATAGTGCTCTAAATTGGACACATGGAACTCATCACACATTACTTTATCCTTAGGGGTAAGATCAAACTTAACCTTCTCCACCAAACCATGTCAAAAGAACCCATGCATCGGGGACTCAGCTCTCTTAGCTATAACTTAGAGGGGTCGGATTTTCATGTCACATATTTCCCACAGTGAACTGCATGTCAGTCTACTTTGCATCCGCCCATGACATCTCATCGTCTCTCGGCTCCTTTCAGCCATTGCACGATCAAAGCGACTTCATCTACACACACTATGGTCCTTTTCTAACCATCACGTGGTCCTTTCACCAACATCACCTTACTAAAGTGGTGACTGACACAACCTCTCTTACAGAGCTTCTTTAAATCCTGATACTGGCTATGGTGGTTATCTTCACAATTTTCATAGGACAAGAACTGTCTCTAGCTATCACCCTAAACGAGCACATATGCTCTCATCAGACCCTTTAGTCTAGATCATACTACCCATTAGTTAGGGGTGATAAACTGTACTAACATTGAGTTCTTCATGTACTTACTTCCACATTTTTGGAAGGGAACCTTTAGGTCAAACTCAAGAACCTTTGAACTCACATCATGGTGTAGCTGAACCATCTCTCTCATGGGTAGTTCAACCAGATTTGTCCCTCGATAGAACTCTTTCTTTCTCATGTCATCTAGGTAAGGTGATATACCATAACCCATATTGCATCTCGACCTTCCTTGGTCCAAGGGAGACTCACAACATCCATAGTGATGAACTCCCTTTCTCTTTTGGGAACTCTTTATCCCTTATATCAATGCACTGGGTTACTGGTGTTCGTCCTTCTCCCTCGGCTTGCATGGCCATATGCAACTTTATCTTAGGCATCTAAAGTACTACTATCACTTATTATCTTTGTAGTACGGTATATGATGATCTTAAAATCATGATCTCTTGTACTTCATTGTTCCTCAAGATCAAAACCTACAAAACCCTAAACCATTCTAGTCGGGGTTTCATCACCTTGTTTTCTAAAGAAGTGCATCTGAGGTTCTACCACTATCCTTTCATTGCATCAAGGACTAGACTGGCTAATAAAACAACCATTAACTGATCTCATTACATTAGTGTTAGCCAAACATATCTTCTTTTCCAAACTTAGGGTTAGTCTAACAACCGAACTAGGTAGATATATCTCAACCAGAGCATCCATTACCACTTCACCTTCTTATGTATTAGGTAATGTTGATGACATACACCTTCCTGTATGCCACTTATTATCTCATCTTAGCCCTAAGTCCTTCTTCATCAAGAACATTTTGAGCTTATTCCTTTGGTTTTTGAACTCAACCTGGTATAATTCATAGTTCATGCTAAAAACATCCTTATAAGATGATTTAGTGTTTGCAAACTATCCATGTATCATTCACTCTACCAGGGTATGTTATCTTCGTTGTCCCCATATCTCGTGGCAACGTTCCAACCCACATCATCTTTATCCTTGGTGTATGGCATGCGTATTGTCCTATCTCTCACTCCCATAACAAGAGGAAATAAGCATTTGGATGCAGTCCAGATACAGAGTTCTTCATGTTCTAAGAGTAGAGATGGTACATCCCACCTTGCCAGTACACCTTTAAATCTAGGTTGAAAAGTGACACCTACGTATCTACATCACAATCATCTCGATATCAAGGTTATTTCCATGGAACACTGGTTTTGAACCTACTTGGGTTTACACACAATCCTTGGTCATCCCCTCTAGATCTATAGGGTTCCGGCACTTTTGGGGTCATCCCTCTTCCCTTATGCATTCCAAAGAGTGCCCCACTCATCTACCCTTTGGGTCTCATGAGTTCATGAAGGTGATCAATCTCCTAACCCATGGTCCTCAGACAATGATAGTTGTTACCTCCCGACCCTATGGTCATGTGCAACTAGGGAATTAGGCAACCTGCTTCCATCGGTCTTATTCCTACCTGACCCTAGGATAGACTTAGGATTCTAACATAGTACATGTCCAACTTAGAACCTTACCCAAGCCTTTCTCTATATTCATGGGTTGTTTTTCATCCTTTCACAGGGTTCATGACGACCTGCCTACCTTGGTCAGGCCCCATACTAATTACCTCCATGGTAACACATCCACTTGCACTTAGAGATGGATATCTATGGGTCTATATGTTCATTCTCATACCATGTACTTTTCACTTAGCTTCTCACGATTCTATGAGACCTCTTTAGGTTACTTAAACCAACAAAACTGGTAAACACCCAACCAAAGGGTCCCTTCTCCCAGGATGGGAGGAAAACTTCACCTTGATAACATAGGTCACAAACGTCCTTATGCCTCGGGTTTACATCCACCTGAGCATGCTTAACCCTAGTAAGCTACTAAGGAACAAGATGACCACCTACTAAACCATGTTGGGTCATACTTGTTCTCATCCTCAATACTGGATCATGATCATACCTTCCCATGTCATCCATTTAGTCATGAGGGGTTCATCAAACATACCTTTAAATCTTGAGGGGTTTTCCTTTCCTCTTAACATAAGAAGTACCATGCTCGCTGATTCATCCCTATTTTAGGGCTTTATCTTGTGTCATTTTGCATTTCAGCCACATATATACTTGTTAGATTACATGTTATTTCCCCCAATATGCTTATTCATATCAAATGCACTTATGGAGGCTTTTTGCATGTTTTATAGGTACTTTGTCCACTAATTGATGGCATGGAAAGAGGACGGTCCAGTCTAGGGTTTCCTCAGGCTTGGAGGAGCTCAAAATGAGGCCAAAACCACTTCCAACCTACCCCAAGTGGTCAAAGAAAGTTTTGAAGCAATACCCTCCATGGATGATCAAGTTCAAGGCTCAAATGCATGGGAGAGACACCACCACGACCGTGGTGAGCCCCCACAGCCGTGGTGGACATGCCCCAAGTACAAAAAATCAATAAAACTCCCAGAAATTGATGAAAATGGCCAAAACGACCGTGGGGATCAACACGACCGTGGCCATAGGTCCCCACCACGACCGTGGTGACCTCCCCACGGCCGTGGCCATCCATGAACCTATCCCTGTGATCTCCACATTCTAATAAACCCACGATCGTGCCCATCCACCACGGCCGTGGTCTACCCTACCCACCACGACTGTGGTGACCCACCACGGTCGTGCTACTCACAAAATCCACCCATTTTTCACTGCTTTCCCCATTTTGCCCCTAACTTAACCCTAGACCCCCTAGACTCCTATATATACCTAGGTAGTGGCTGGGGCACGAGGCTGGCTACCTTCTACCCCTTCCTAGCTCCCCAAATCGCCACCCACTCAGTTCCACTCCATATCCACCTCAAATCCACTCCATTTCACCATTTCCACCACATAACCCCCAATATCTAAACCTTCCATCCACTTCCCTCCATCATTCCACACCATTTCATCCAAGGAGAAGAAGGAGGACGTCCCTGCAGCTAATGGAGAGGAGGACTTCTTCATCTACACCGAGCTCCATGGCTTCTTCTACCTCTTTCTCCTTTCTTTTTGTATTTTCCATTTCTATGAGTAGCTAGGCCCCTTGGGTGGGTTGTTTGGGGGAAAATATGTTACTTTGATACCATGTTGGGGGATAATGACATGTAAAAGTTGTAATTCCATTTTTTAATGATTATGTTCTATTTGCATCTCATTCTCCATGGATTGCTTGTTGGTTTGTGTGTGAAATCACCTAGGAATTTAGGCAAATTGTTTATATGTGTGAATTTTGGGATTTGCCCCTAGGTCCAATTCTTGGATCCCTACGCTGCCTCCCATCTTCCTACATCCTAATCAATCTCCCTAAACCTAAGTGAGAGATCTAAGTAGCTAGATTGGATGATTCTAGTGCAATTAGCATGGAGCCTTCTCAAGGCTAGAATGTGGGGGAATTGGGGTCCAAAACCCTAATCTCACCTCCCCATTACTACCCTCGGCCCCTAATTGCCCTAGGAATGTCTAATCTAGAAACCTAGACTTGATTAGACTCTAATTGAATTGAACATAATCCCTAACCCAATTGAGCCTCGTAAGGGTAGTAGGGGGTGTTAGGGACTAGTTCCCCTATACACAACCTAGCATATCCATGGCCAGTTAGTAGCTTAGGTTAATTCATTAGACTCTAACTTGTTGTTTGGTTTGGATAATCTAAATGGAATCATAATGTTCATATGTCACCCCCCAACTTAAGTGATAAGTTCATACCCCTAAACAGCCCACACATCTCTTTACTGCCTAAAACCCTAGTTTTGTGCTCGCTTAGCTTAGTTAGTTCTTTTCTTGCTTAGTTAGCTTCTTGCCTTGCTCTTGCCTTGTTTATGCTAGTTTAGTTCTTTAATTGTTCTTTTGCTTTCCTATTGCTTGCCTTAGTGTAAATTGCACTTTCATACCTAGCTTGATCCTTTCTTGCTTGTTTAGCCTTAATCTAGTCTAGGGTTAACGTAGATTCCATTCCTGCCTTTAATTCCTCACTTGTTCATAGTAGTTTAACACTCAAAATCACCTTTAAACCCTTAACCCTAGTCTCCGCAGTAGGAACCTAGCAAAACTAACCTAGCTCTAGCACCCCCTCTTTTCTCTGTGGATCGACCCTTTACTTGCCACCTTCCTATACTACGACACGACCCCGTGCGCTTGCGGGTGTAGTGTCTTAGTAGACGTAGGTAGTTAGTGTGGGACCATACAAATTTCGAAAGCAAACCCCCATCCACCGTTCATTCCGACCTCGTGGGGCGCATCTATTCAATTGAGTAGTGTGTTAGCACCACTAGCGGGAATCGCACCAAGCTTTCTGGCATCGTTGCCGGGGATTAGAGGCGCTAGGCCTAGCTAGTTAGTTTTGCTTTGACTTTTCCTACTGCCCTCATCATTGCTATTCTTTATTCATTTTTCTTTGCATTTCTTGTGTATATTGGTTTACTAACTTGCTTTCTTTTGTTTGGTTGTGCTTTATGCATATGACAAGCCATTCGGGAGGAAACAAGATGGAAGACCAAAATGCACCTCACAAGCCGCTTCAAGACTACTTCATGCCTAGCAACTACAAATCGCCAATTGCTAACAGGGTTGATCAAATGCCAGGGGAGCAATTCTCTATTCCTCCAGGTCTTCTTGGGCTCCTGCCCATCTTCTACGGCTCAGAGAGTGAGAACCCCTACAAGCACTTGGACTCCTTTCTTGAAGTATGCTCCACCTTCAAGACGCCGACGGCTAGTGATGATACAATCTGGTTGACCTTGTTCTCTTTCTCCCTCAAAGATAGAGCTAAAGATTGGTATGACTCAAGAAGGGACATTATGAGTTGGGAAACGATGAAGAATGCTTTCTTGAGACAGTTCTACTCTATTGCAAGGTTGACACAAATGCGGCGTTCCGTGACAAGTTTTAGCCAAATGGGCAGTGAGCAGTTTCATGATGCATGGGAGAGATTCAAGAAGATGTTGAGAGAGTGTCCTCACCATGAGATCCCTTTGTGGCAGCTAGTTCAATCATTCTACTCTGGTTTGTCTCTAAAGGACCAAGACATAGTGGACTCTTCTTGTGGAGGAGTTTTCATGGCTAGGCCACCTGAGGAGATATGGCCTTTGTTTGAGCAGTTGGCTGAAGGATCAAGAATTCGAGCTTCTAGCATGATGAATGAAAGAGGGTATGCCTTTGGTGTGACACCCCCTACTCATGATGACTCAAGCCCGCAAGTGATGAAGCTTCTTGGTGACATGGTGAGCTTCATGAAGAACCAGGTGACAAATGCTCCTTTCCACCCGGTCAATTCTATTGAGTTCTATGGGGAAGAAAAGAAGACACCTCACTCCTATAGCTACCAAGAACCACAAAGTCCCACATACAGCTCAAGGTTTGAGGAAGAGGTTCTTTCTAGATTGAGAGTTTTTGATGATGTTCAAAGAGATGTTGCAAGGTTAGAAGAGAGAATAGAGCAGCTATCTTCCATAATTGCTCTTTAAGAAGAAAAATTGTCTTCAAGACCCATCGTGAGCCACCATGAAGCAAGTGGACCCATGACCTCTTCACAAGTTTTCTACAGTCCACCCCCCATGCAAGTGCATCCCATTCACTCCTTCCAAGGCTATCCCCAGCCTTACACTCCTCCACCACCTTCACCACCTCAATTTTCCCAAAACTTCACCTTCCAACCCCAATTCTCTTCTCCCCCTCAATCCTCTTCTCCACCTCAGTTTCAACCCCAAGTGTCACCCCCACCTCCTCCACAGCCACAACATGCTCCCCCTCCCCATCATGAGCAAGGTAGTGTTGTGACAGTTCTAAGGAGTGGGATAACTCTTGAGCAGCCCGCAAGTCAAAGAAAGGTCGATAAAGCAAAGCAAAGGCAGCCAAGTGGTGATACTGTGATTGATATTGCCGAAGATGATGTTGTGATACCACATGTTGAGTTTGGGATTCCATGTGATCCGCCACATATCCCTTTTGCAGGTCCTACCATCCCTAGTGTTCCGCCTCATGTTCATGAAAGTGCGGCAAAAACTAGTGATCCTCCATTTGTAGAAGCACTAGATGAGCCACCGGAATTGAAAAGGAGGCAAAAGCACAATGTTGATATTCTTGAGGTGTTTCGCCAAGTGAAGGTGAACATTCCACTTTTGGATGCTATCAAGCAAATCCCATCATATGCCAAGTTCCTCAACAACTTATGCACTGTGAAAAGAAGGTCAACGGGGAGGATTCCAAAGAAAGTGAGATTGACTGAACAAGTGAGCTCCATCATACAACATGCCCTCCCCGTAAAGAGAAAAGACCCCGGAGCCCCACTCATACCTAGTTACATAGGGGGACATCGCATAGACAGGTCCTTACTTGATTTGGGATCTAGTGTGAATCTGATGCCATATCATGTCTATGTTGAGCTGGGCTTAGGCAAGTTGAAGCCGGCACATTACACTCTCCAGTTGGCAGATAGATCCATAAAAGTGCCCAGGGGTAGAGTGGATGATGTCTTGGTGATGATAGACAAAGAAAAAGGCGCAGTGTTCCTGGTGGATTTCATTGTACTCGATATGGAGCCGGAGGATAGGAAGATTCCCATCATCTTGGGGAGGTCGTTCTTATCTACAGCTGATGCTGACATTCATGTACGCAGTGGCACCATGACAGTCTCATTTATGGACATGAAGATCAACATCAACATGTACAAGACCCCAACACGGTGAGTCTGAGATAGGGATATTGGACATGATCACTTCACAAGTCCAAATGGGCATTTGAGAGAAGGAAATCAAGGTGAAGAAGTTAATGATGATTATTGTGATCAAAGGGAGGAGGAAAACAGATGGAGTGCAAAGGAAGGATGCATGTTTTGCAAGAATGGACACATGAGAATGCCAAACGGATGAATGAATGAAGAATCACCAAGAAGCCTAGCTGAATGCAAGAAACTCAGCGCTTGTGGGAGGCAACCCACCTAGGTTTGGGAATTTTTAACCCAACCTCACATTTTTGATACTTTTGCTTTATTTTACACAAACACACACACACACTTGTGCTTGATAGTTTTCTTTTGAGTTTTGATGATGAGGTAGGTGCTAGACAATAGAGAGAGAGGGTATAGAAGAAGGTCATGGTCTTTAAATCAAATATGCGGCTGAATAACAAATAAAAGTGAAGTTCAAGTTCTTGAAGTGAGAAAACTGAAGGAGCATCCTCACCACGGCCGTGGAGCTCGACGACGACCATGGCACCCAGCCACGTCCGTGGGAATTATTGCATCCAGTTGGCTGAAGTTACCGTGTTTTTAGAAGATTGGCAACGGTCGTGGCCACCCGCCACGGCCGTGTTGAAGAGGATTGGCCACGACCGTGGTGATCGACCACGACCGTGGCGATAGACCACGACCGTGGCAATTGACCACGACCGTGGCGATTGACCACGACCATGGCGATTGACCACGACCGTGGCGAGGGTCGAGCACCAGCCATAGCAGGGTGACCTACATTCTGACGCTCCGCACCATCCATGATCTTCACCCTACTATCCCTAAGCTCTAGTTTCATGTTGAGGACAACATGATTCAAAAGTTTGGGGTGGTAGGGTGGTATGCACCACCCTATCTCTCTCTTTTAGTCATTTTGTGCCACCTTTGCCATTCAGTTCAGTTTTATTGTTACTATTCTTTTCATTGCATCTCTTAATGCCATGTAGTTTGCTTTCTTGTCATTTTTGTGTAATTTTCAAAATTTTTGCTCTTTTGCCATGCATTGCATATCATGTAGATTTTTGGTAATTTTTGCATGTTTTAGCTAGTATTTGATTGTTTATTGCTTTAAGTTCAATAATATAGGTTTAGATGTGATTGGAGGCAACTTGGCACCATTTTGGCCAATTTTGCCCAAATTTTTCTTGTCTAAAAATTGTGTTTTCACCCAATCTCTACTGTTTTGAATTAAAATGTTGACCTTTGACAAATGCAAGTGACTTATCATTGTTTATTGCTAATTGGTATCAATTCTTGACTTTTTACATGTGCATCACCTCTCTTGTGTTTGTGATTGATTTGGCTGAATTGTGAAGTTGAGCAAGCTTTGAACGCTTAGTGTTTGTAGAATCACTTGATTGATATATCAATTTCATCTTGTTCATTCATGTGGTGTGATATCTAGGATGAAGTATTGGATTAATTTTCATGCAAGATATCTTATGTGGAGAATCATACCTATGACCCCTCTTTGACTCGACTTTTCTCTCACCATCTTCTTACCCCTCCGCCTCATTAAAGGATGCCAAAGTGCACATATCAGCCGTGGCCACCTCCAAAAGTTTGGGGTGGCCACATCTCTACCTCCCCGCGTCACTCTATCCACCATATGCCCTATCTACACCAAGGGCACGAAAGAAAAGAAAAGCAAAAACAAAATAAAAGGATGCTCCTGTTTAAGAGCATTCAAATATAGAAAAGATGAGTGTGTAAAACACTCCAAAAAGCTTACCACAACCCTTTCTTCCACTTTCATACCCATCGAGCTAGGAAACATCAAACCTAGCTCATTTTTCCATTTTCCGCAACCACGTGGGTCATTTGGCATGATTTGAAGCATAAGATTAAAAGTATGAAGGTGAAACAACACTCCTAGTCATCTTGGATTAACACCATTATGAAACGGTCTACCCGGAACTACATGAAAGAAATATGGATATCTTGTGTATTCTAAGCACTATATTTGAAGTTCATATGCTTTGTGCTCTTTTCATGATTAGTTTGTGAAAGTACGAGAGGAGAGAGGTGGAATGCATGTACTTAGTCATCTTTGAGCCCATTCAGCAATAATCACCTTTTACATTGCATTTGTCATGTCTTGAATGTGAAAAGTTTGTAGAGAGATTGAGTTGGAGCATACTTGAGGACAAGTATGTTTCAAGTTTGGGGTGGTGATTCAGCCCTATTTTAGGGCTTTATCTTGTGTCATTTTGCATTTCAGCCACATCTATACTTGTTAGATTACATGTTATTTCCCCCAATATGCTTATTCATATCAAATGCACTTATGGAGGCTTTTTGCATGTTTTATAGGTACTTTGTCCACTAATTGATGGCATGGAAAGAGGACGGTCCAGTCTAGGGTTTCCTCAGGCTTGGAGGAGCTCAAAATGAGGCCAAAACCACTTCCAACCTACCCCAAGTGGTCAAAGAAAGTTTTGAAGCAATACCCTCCATGGATGATCAAGTTCAAGGCTCAAATGCATGGGAGAGACACCACCACGACCGTGGTGAGCCCCCACGGCCGTGGTGGACATGCCCCAAGTACAAAAAATCAGTAAAACTCCCAGAAATTGATGAAAATGGCCAAAACGACCGTGGGGATCAACACGACCGTGGCCATAGGTCCCCACCACGACCGTGGTGACCTCCCCACGGCCGTGGCCATCCATGAACCTATCCATGTGATCTCCACATTCTAATAAACCCACGATCGTGCCCATCCACCACGGCCGTGGTTTACCCTACCCACCACGACCGTGGTGACCCACCACGGCCGTGCTACTCACAAAATCCACCCAGTTTTCACTGCTTTCCCCATTTTGCCCCTAACTTAACCCTAGACCCCCTAGACTCCTATATATACCTAGGTAGCGGCTGGGGCACGAGGCTGGCTACCTTCTACCCCTTCCTAGCTCCCCAAATCTCCACCCACTCCATTCCACTCCATATCCACCTCAAATCCACTCCATTTCACCATTTCCACCACATAACCCCCAATATCTAAACCTTCCATCCACTTCCCTCCATCATTCCACACCATTTCATCCAAGGAGAAGAAGGAGGACGTCCCTGCAGGTATTGGAGAGGAGGACTTCTTCATCTACACCGAGCTCCATGGCTTCTTCTACCTCTTTCTCCTTTCTTTTTGTATTTTCCATTTCTATGAGTAGCTAGGCCCCTTGGGTGGGTTGTTTGGGGGAAAATATGTTACTTTGATACCATGTTGGGGGATAATGACATGTAAACGTTGTAATTCCATTTTTTAATGATTATGTTCTATTTGCATCTCATTCTCCATGGATTGCTTGTTGGTTTGTGTGTGAAATCACCTAGGAATTTAAGCAAATTGCTTATATGTGTGAATTTTGGGATTTGCCCCTAGGTCCAATTCTTGGATCCCTAGGCTGCCTCCCATCTTCCTACATCCTAATAAATCTCCCTAAACCTAAGTGAGAGATCTAAGTAGCTAGATTGGATGATTCTAGTGCAATTAGCATGGAGCCTTCTCAAGGCTAGAATGTGGGGGAATTGGGGTCCAAAACCCTAATCTCACCTCCCCATTACTACCCTCGGCCCCTAATTGCCCTAGGAATGTCTAATCTAGAAACCTAGACTTGATTAGACTCTAATTGAATTGAACATAATCCCTAACCCAATTGAGCCTCGTAAGGGTAGTAGGGGGTGTTAGGGACTAGTTCCCCTATACACAACCTAGCATATCCATGGCCAGTTAGTAGCTTAGGTTAATTCATTAGACTCTAACTTGTTGTTTGGTTTGGATAATCTAAATGGAATCATAATGTTCATATGTCACCCCCCAACTTAAGTGATAAGTTCATACCCCTAAACAGCCCACACATCTCTTTACTGCCTAAAACCCTAGTTTTGTGCTCGCTTAGCTTAGTTAGTTCTTTTCTTGCTTAGTTAGCTTATTGCCTTGCTCTTGCCTTGTTTATGCTAGTTTAGTTCTTTAATTGTTCTTTTGCTTTCCTATTGCTTGCCTTAGTGTAAATTGCACTTTCATACCTAGCTTGATCCTTTCTTGCTTGTTTAGCCTTAATCTAGTCTAGGGTTAACGTAGATTCCATTCCTGCCTTTAATTCCTCGCTTGTTCATAGTAGTTTAACACTCAAAATCACCTTTAAACCCTTAACCCTAGTCTCCGCAGTAGGAACCCAGCAAAACTAACCTAGCTCTAGCACCCCCTCTTTTCCCTGTGGATCGACCCTTTACTTGCCACCTTCCTATACTACGACACGACCCCGTGAGCTTGCGGGTGTAGTGTCTTAGTAGACGTAGGTAGTTAGTGTGGGACCATACAAATTTCGAAAGAAAACCCCCATCCTCCGTGCATTTCGACCTCGTGGGGCGCATCTATTCAATTGAGTAGTGTGTTAGCACCACTAGCGGGGACGCACCACTCACTTCTATAGAAACTCAACTCTCCTCATGAGCATTAGGTACCCCACTTCCCCTCTTAGGCCTAGGAACCATAGGTTCACTTTTGATGACCAACTACATGCTCAATCTATTATCCTTGAATTAGGCATGTATAAGGCATGACACACACTTCCTGTCATCCTTCTACTCGAGCAACACTTCAGAGTCGAGTCCTCCCTAAGGACAAACAACAAGGTATAAGGCCTTTCAACCTGTTACTAAACCTCTACATGGTTTAAGGAACTCTTCTTCTCATCTATACCATAGGTACAGAGGTATTAGTAGACTTATCCTCTCTCTAGGGTTTAGTTCCTCTAAGGCCACCGAGATATCATCAGTCTCCAGGGAGCATGCATGAGGAAACTACAAACGTCCACTTAGGTCGCATCACCCTTGACTCCCCACTGTTCCTCATATCTCAGGGTGTTAGGTTTCCAACCCTCTTGCTTGGTTTCCTATCATCTTTCTAGAGCTAACCCTACAACCAACCTCACCATTAGAGGTCCTCTCTTCGTGAAGGATCAAGCTCACAAGCATACCTCCATGTGGGTGAAGCCTATTATGTTTTCTCAAGGTTATCCCTAGCTCTTTATGCTTATCTCATAAGCTATCCTTCATACTCTCCTGGTCATGGTTTCAACTTATTGCTCGCACTACTAACATACTCTGGGTGCGTGCTATGCCCTACTCGCATAAGCCCATAGGGTTTCTATAGGTCCTTCACTAACCTCCTCATCGAAGGAGCTATCCTTTACTCTAACATGCATGACCCTTTCTAGGGTTGGGTCACCATAGGTACTAGGTCATCCAACCTCTCATGGCTCAAACGTCATCCAAGGCATGTCCATCCAAACACCTGGTCTAACTCATCATGCCATCTCTCTCTCTAACCTTCACTTAGGGTTAGGGTTAACATCATCCTCAGAGGATGTGCTAGGTCTTTACTTGCAATGGAGATCTCTATCTTCAAGACTAACTTTCTTTATTTATCCTCCTAACAAGAAGGTCTAGCCTCAGGTCTCTTTTGAGGGCATGACAACTTATGTCATACGACCTAAGCATGTATCTATCCTTTAGTTTGTGCTTAATCTATTAAGCTTATGTCCATGACATCTTATTTACATACTTTTCATTAATTTGGTGGAGGATTCCTTAGACCTTATTAACCTTACCCATACCTCAAGAGGGTGAGGAGAAGAGAGAAAACCCTAATCCTTAAGGTCCTTAACAGAATTTGTGATGAGAAGGGATGATAAGATGAGAAAGTTCAAAAGGTATCTTATTTCGATTCATACCCTAAGACTTTGGCCAGGCAGTCACACGAATCTGGGAGTCCTCGTATTCTGACTAGCGGTGCGGAGGAAAATATTGCCAGGCCCCGGTCGTGATCCTTTTCTAGACACCTCCATCTTTCGGATAATCCTCTAATAACTCCCTTGGGTTCAATGGAGTTTGTAAAATTTAATAATTATTAATGGTTAAGTGAGGAACCTACACTCTGATACCAAATGTTACAACCCCACCTCCCGATAACCCCCAATTAAGGGAGACTTAGAGGTCAAGCTGCACCCATAACTTACGGATCAAAGGTTCGGAAATTAACCAAGAATAATTATCAAATTTTAACAGACTAAACGGGAAAACTGTAAGAAAATAAACTTTTGCATACCTTTTTGAAAACTTGGATCTCTAAACTTCTATCCACTTATGGATTCTATTCTAACTAATCCTCCTTGTATTTTACTTCATGTATTTTACAATATGACGATTTACTGTTTGTCCTTTTGGCTTGTACCTAAAACGCCGACAAACAAAACGTCGGTCAGTCGAAGCTGGTATGTGGGAGAAACAATAAACGTGCAACTATGATAACAACGTAATCATTCAATTAATTATTTAACAACCAAGATTACGTTTTAAATATAACTCTGTGATCCATGAGTGCCCTATCCTCTGTGCTATCCCTATAGTGGACCTGGATACTACCTTCCTTATGGTAGATCCCCATTAAACCCCTCATGGTCCCACCTATAGGTGAACCAGTTTCTAGGGTTGAGTCACATGGCACTACTCATAAGTAGCCCACTCCTTAACTCATGGCAGGATAATGGGTCTCATGGCACTACACTTGGTAGCCTAATTTCTAACCCACGATAACCTAGACCTTACTCTAGGTTACCCCTTTTTAGCCTTTACAAGCCACAGAGGTGGACCTGGATCTAGCCAGTTATATATATGTTCATAGTGATAGTCATAGTCACTCTATATAGTTGCATGAAATAAAAGGCATCCAACAGTTATTTCAAGCCATGAGGGAAACGTCGATCAAATCCTCAGAAAACTAGTTGGGATAATCATAAGCGTAACCACATACCTGATTTGATGATTTCACAAGCATTAAGAAAATCCAACCAAGAACGCAATCCAAGCAAGCATCTCAATGATCACATAATTCTTGAAAAGAATATGTACTCTATTTATTACACACTTTATCAAGAATCTGCTTTATTGACTTGGGTTCACTTTCTAGGGTTTATGTATCCATTTTAGGGTTTCATTTTGCATTTAGGGTTTCCCTTCATCTTTTACCATATTAAACCCTAATTATCTCATCTATTCTTCAATTATAAGGTTATCTTACAACATATAACCCTATTTTCATATTATAGGCACATTAATCATCAATTAATTTCATTAAGCTTCTTTTTCATTAAAGCTACTATTTTATCCTTTTAATCCATAACAAGATCATTATACGCATTTATCATCAATTCAAAGTTCATTATGGTCTAATTAACATATGAACTCAATTTACCATTAATTCTACCTTTTATTCATGAGAAAACCCTAATTACTACATTTAGGGTTTTTATCCATAATTAGGAACTTTAATGCTCAAAATAAATTAGAACCATCATATAACAACATATTTTCATATCTTTCAAATTAAATATGATCCTATCTTCTTTTACCCTAAATTAGGGTTTCTAAATGCTTAACCATTCTCATATGAGGTAAAAAAACCTAAATCATGCAATTTTACATCTAGATCAGGTTCGAATCTAACATTATCATTCAATAGGTTATTAATACTTCAATTAACCCATTAAGCATACTAGATTCAACCTTTAATCACAAACAGGGTTTTTAACTTAACTTTAATGCACTTTTCATCAACTTATAGTACTTTTGCAATTAGGAACGAAAACAATCTCTAATATCATTTTTATTGGATTCCTCTCGTTCTCTTGATCAAAATTCATATATTACTTGTCCTAATCGGAGTTACCAATATTTTATTACGAATTTAGCAAGATTCCACTGACTTGGCCAATCAGAGGGCGCCACGTGGCCTATCCCATGCAAAACGGCTTGTTTGGAATTATAACCAAATTACTATGGTGCCCTCATGTAAGTTGCTATTCCTTCATGCCCAGGAGGGGCAAAACGGTCCAGATCCCACCATCTCCTACCTCTCGTGCACCCTAGCGCTGCAGCGGCAGGTAAGGAGTAGGTGAGGTTGCACCGCCCTCCCTGGGCTTCTTTGGCCACCAGGGTTGGCTCCCCTTGCTCCGCCGCACCTCCACGCACCTCAGGGTGCCCTTGGCCCACGGATAAGACCTTTAGTTGGAGTTGGGCATGTCTGCGACCAGCAGCAGGCCTTGCAGCCATGCAGCTGTTGTCCGGCATGATCTCGGGCATGGTGACGATGGCAGAGCATCTCTTTGGCATCGTGGGACCTCTCTCATCGATCGTGATGGTTCCACGAGTCCTCGCTGCCCCCCGGGTTCGTGCTACACTTCTATCTTAGGATTTGTATGCAATGAATAAGAAGAAGAAAGTGAGGGATGTGTGGGATCCTTCCTGGACCCGAACCAGAGGGTCTACCCCTTAAATAGGGGATGGTAGCAATGCCCTAATATGCTTTCCCATGAAGCTACCAATCCCTCTTCCAATAGGAATTCAATTCCTTCATTAGGAAGCATGTTTCTCTCTCTTTCCTAATTCCTTTGATAATCCTTTAACTTTAAATATTAGGATTTCAAATATCCTTTCCATTATTCTCTCACATGCTTGACTTTTACTTCATAAGCACGAAATCTTGTTTTCTTTTAGTAGCAAAATACCACTTTTAAGCAACACCACAAAGTTCATGAATAAGGTATTACATTACTCCCTTATTTTTGCTTTATTGATATTTTCTCTTTCTTTTTCTTCATTGGGACTCCTTGGATCCCAAGAAACTCAATTATTTCGAAATTCCCTTTTAATGGTTACTCATTATCCTTCTAGATGCATCTATATGCATTATTTCTTATTATTATGTTTATTTCTTATTAAAATATTTCCTTTTGAGGATTTCTCTTTATTTCTCTTTTATTTTCCTCATTGGTATTCCTTTTATCATTAGGAATCCTTGGGATACGAAATCCCACTAAGGATAACACAATTCCACCTTTTCCCACTTATTTTCCACATTTTTACATTGTGTAAAGACCAAGTCTCTACTATAAATCATGGCAAACAAAAACACCAATTGTGTGGCAGCGGAAGAAATAAAACTTGACTTTATTCAAAATGTATAAAGAGTACATTATAAAAATTTCCATAAAGGAAGTACAACTTTATACAAAACATAGGATATAGGTAGAGGAAGACTTAGACTAAGCCAATATTGTCTCCAAACAAAACAACTTAATATATAAAGGCAACTATGAACATGCAAGCTATATGTTCATTTTCTTCCTCTTCTATCCTTAGCCTTAGGTTCACCAAGCTTCCATGCGCACTCTGATCCTATCCTGGATGGTTGGGGTCATCCAACAAGAGAAAGATAAAGGTATGTGTCAATCAAAAAGAATTGGACAAGTAATAGTCAACAACATTGCATAATAAAAGATTCTCTATGCTACAAGATTTTAAGAGAATGAGACAAATATTCAAATAAGAAATAGAGAACTGCCATAATCAATCACCACAAAAAAAATCACATAGCATGAATATATTAAGACACAAACTCATCTCAATGTAGGGTGAGGCACCTACCGGACCTCACCAGTGGCAGGGGGACTAAAACCCTAGTGCCTATAAAGTGGCAGGGGGACTAAAACCCTAGTGCCTAATATATAAAATGGCAGGGGGACTAAAACCCCAGTGCCCGGCAGGAGGACTAAAACCTCAGTGCCCTGTGGGTGGTTTGTACTCATGTACACTACATTGTCATTTGGCATAAAATACATCATGCTTAATAGTCACTTGGCAGTATTGAGAAGTATAACAAGATTGCAACATTGCAAAATGGGAATAAAACCCAAATAAATAATCTCAATAAATGGATGAGCCAAACATTGGCCATAGAAAGATTCAAGAGTTACAATTAAATGAGCCACATAAGCAATAGAAGCATCTCATAAGTAAGGAGCCAAATATAGTCAATCACAAGATCCATATAATTCAATTAGATGAGCCATAATGGTAACAAAAGCATCAAATAAGTAAAGAGCCAAATAAAAGGTATTTTAGGAGGAGATCGAGGCTAGCACATAAAGTTTGTAGGGTTGGATAAGAGCCCAACTGAAGGATAGGTAATTTGCACATATACATTCCACATAGATTTCACATTCATCATAGATGTCACATACTAAAATAGGCTTCACATACCTTAGTTTCAATTCATTACCATCACATTCACCAATCTGATTGTATCCAATTCCATATTTTTCTAGTTATAAACATTACACATGTATTAGCATATATAAGGCTTAAAGCATTGGAAAAACCCTAATTTTGGAACTTTTATTCAAAACCACGATTTAAGGTTCAAATCCTAGCCTAACAGATTAGTCATATTCTCCTGAATAATAAAACATATTTTATTTTACAAATTGGGGTTAAAATGAATTAATTATGCATTTTAGAACATTTCATACACTTAAAAAGGAATTCAAGGCAAAATTCAAAAAAGGAATCCAAATCATGACTCAAAAACTTCAAAATCGAATTATACATTAAAAATACTTTCCATTGACTATTTATTCGAATTTTTTTGACATGGGAATGATTTATTATGAATTAAATCATCTCAGCCAATCAGAATTCAGGGAAATGCCACATAGGCAAAATAAAGGGGCGATTGGGCTACTGCGGCTGGGCCCACGTTGACGCGGACCAATTACAATTGGCCGCATCAGCAGGTCCACTCTCGCCGGCTGAGGTCAAGGGCGATTGCAGGAAGAGGCAAATGACCATTTTGCCCTTGGTCGTCAATATTGATTCAATTAAAATGGCGAGGGCAGTCCAGACATTTGCAAGCATCGATACATCACGGTAGAAAGCAAGAACAAGGTGGGAAAAGACGATAATGCCCATACGAGGTTAAACCGTCCAATTACAGCGGCATGGCTACCTTGGTCATTCCATGACCAGGTATCTTCCTCTCGCTTCCATGGCGAAGAGGCAGACTACCAGGAGCCCCGGCTCAAGCAGCTTGTGCCATGGTGGTGTTCGGGTTCGGGAATAAAAATAGGCATATTGCCTTCGCTGGATCTCGACGATGAAGTTGGAACCAAAATTCTAGACATTTGGTGCAGAAAGCACACGAAACCATGGAGAAAAGTCGGAGAACAGAGCAAAGAAAACCGGGGTTAAAATGGTGAGCAAAACCTCAGATAAAGCTCCTGTCGTGATCGTGGAGTCGAGGCGAGTAGAAGGTGGAGTTTCACAAGGGTGGAGGAGCACAGGAGTGGAGAAAAGGTCAGGCACCGCCGAGGTGCTTCTGGCGGTCTATAGGACCCGACGAACGAGAGTGTCGCGAGGCGAAACAAGGAAACAAGATTGAATAACAAGCATCGAGGATGCTTATCTAGAAGCCAATTGAACAAAGGTGGTTGGAGATGCGAGCAGCAGGTCAAGGTTTCCAGAACTGAGGATAGAGTAGTTCAGGGTGTCTCAGGCAAGGAGAGATGAAATTGGAGGAGGAGGGAGAAAGCTCGCAGTTCGGAGGTCCTTTCTACAGCCTTATATAGGCATGAGGAGGGCCCTAGTCCCTTCTGTAACCTCGCGATAGAGAAGAGGAGGAGGCCCCGATTGGGAATTTCGCAACTAGGACAAAGAGGACAACAAGTTAGGTCTCATTCGAACCGTCATGAAGAGATGGAGCTAAAGGGACAGGAATCACGCACAATGGCGGAGGAGGGAGTGAGAACGACTCGAGGGAGTCCAGGAGGTTGTGTCGCTTGGGCGGCTGGAGGTAGAAGGAAGTGGCCAGACTGTTGGATCAAAAGGGCGATCAACGCGGAGCTATCCGATCAAGTATCCATGATGGACCCCAGGCGCGTGACAGCAGACTTTGGCGTTACAAAATGATATAAATGAAATCGATTCAATGCAATATAGTTACACTATACTAAAGCTTATAAAATAGATTTGAGGGGTCAAATGAAGTCCGAAAGACACCAAAATTGGACCATAGGTTCATATTAGCATTTAGAACGATGCCATATAATTAGATTTCGTGTTTTTATCCAATAAGGCTGTTAATAAATATATTTCTCATTAAAGTGTATATTAATATATTAAAATGAATGAATTATATGAAAAGACTTCTTTTAATGGATTATATAAGGGAATTTCGAGATATTAAGCACATTAAGATTTCAATAATCATTTCTCAATTAAATAACATATTTTCATGAATTAAAATCATATTTTGAGGAGAGAGAAACAATTAAGGTTAATATTCTCATACATTAACTCAAATACACATTATTGCTAATATATTTATCCAAAAGCTCCAAATTAATATTATCTACTTATATTCTCACATAAAACTCCATTTTGCATATTAAGACCCTGATTATTTCATTGTGTGGGTTATTTGTGCAAACACCCCTCCATTTATATAAATGAGGGAAAAAGGTAATTTCAACCTTGAATTGTGCTCAAATTGCACAAGGAGTCCAAAAAGAATATAAAAGAAGGGAAATTTATGAAATTAGTCCAAAAGGACTAGAAGGCAAAGAAAAGCTCAAAAGTGGGTAAATTGTAGGAAAGACCCTGAGATTCAGTATGTTACAACACACCACCTCTTAAAGAGGATTTCGTCCCCGAAATCACAACAAGAGGAAAGAGAGGGTGAGTGTGCAACTTCCCAACCTTAAACACTAGGTTATAACCCTTAACCTAGGGTACAACAAGAAATCTACATAAGACAGGTTCTACTAAGGTTTCCACAAAACCTATAGCCTTTTATCAAACTTAAATTAACATTTTTGCCTTATTAGCATAATCTCCATTATGAAGAGGTATCATATTTATTATACTATCACTTGTGCCACATTTTATTCAAAACAATTACATCTCAATATTATATCATGTGTATTTCCCTCATCAAGGATTTTAAGCACAATTAGGGTTTTCTAAGCCATTTCAACATTTATTAATGTATTAGGTCAAAAACCTTAATAACATGAATTCATTTTCCATTATCCTCTTAAAACTATCATGTAGAATTATCACAAATTATTTTATAGAAAAAGTTAATATTATCCAACAAGTTATTAAGCCTATAATAATTCCAAATAATGTTCATATTGCACATTGTCATATCATCTTTCATACTCATATTAATGACATCATTAAGAATTTTCATCCATTACACTTCATATTATAAATTATACATATTTTAATTCACATTAGGCATTTCATGAATATTTATGTGAATCCAATTATTCATTTTAGTGAATAGGATGTAACACATTAAATATTAATGAATTAATTCATATATCAAGTTATGATGAGGTGTTCATTATAGAACAAGGTGATATACTTTATATATATTGATAACTTTGTGACTATAATCCATTTATATGCATCAAGGTATATTATGTGATGATGACACCTAATGCCACTAATGTATCATGAAAGGCATTAAGGATATATATATATATATATATATATGTATATGTTGTCAAGGCTAGATGATTACATATTAGGGTTTAGGTCAACATGATCATTACATGTTAAAGCATCCTTAGGGTGCATTATCCATACACATTTTACCATTAGGGTGGCATAGTCAACATTATGTATATTCACCATTAGTAATGAGTAACTCATTTATTATGTGAATCAATAATATGTGAAGGTTCAAGCATATGAATTATCTCTATATGACTTATTATGAATGCATGTGTGTATAAACAAACAAGTTGAATTACAAGTATAATGTGTTTGGTAAATTCTTGTTCACATAAGTTATTATGTACATATGTCCACATAGATAGGGTTTCTAACTCCAAAGGTATCTGATTTTGCTTTTAATTGGGATTCCATCCCCCTAAAAAGGGATTTCATCCTCGAAATCATATTTGTAAAACCAAATAGGGTACTAATAGCATTACCCTCACTCCACCCCTTAAAAGGGTCAACTAAGTCAAACTAAGCTAAGGGTAAAGGGGGTACATAAAACTCAACACTAAAAGGATTTACTAGCCAAACTTCAGGGTTTAACATAGGGTACACTAAACCCTAAACATAGGAGTATAAGGTATTTAAGGATGATTTTTGTGTAAGAGATCAAATCATCACTTATGGTTTTCCTAAGGTATTCAACAATTACGCAACATGCCCAAAGATAGACTATGTTGAGCTGTCTGTATCATATCAGGCCAGGCCAGGTCATATGAGCTTAGGAGTCCTCGTTACCAAGCTAGTGGGGCGGAGGAAAATTTTGCCAGCCCCCAAGCTCTGACCCTTTCTAGACACCATCACTTCAACTTCTTGCTCTAGTAGCTTCTCAATAGACAATTCACCAAAAATTTGACAAATTTTATTTTTAATTATGAAATTATTATGATCCTAAATCAAACTTTCATCATCGGTCAACTCTAAGGTGAAAAACTTACTATAGGGAAACTATATATGATAAGGGTTCTATCTAGGAGACAATTTGAATTAGTTAAGAATCCGACTACCTTGGTGCTTTGATACCATGATGTAAAGACCAAGTCTCTACTAAAAATCATGGCAAACAAAAACACCAATTGTGTGGCAGCGGAAGAAATAAAACTTGACGTTATTCAAAATGTATAAAGAGTATATTATAAAAATTTCCATAAAGGAAGTACAACTTTATACAAAACATAGGATATAGGTAGAGGAAGACTTAGACTAAGTCAATATTGTCTCCAAACAAAACAACTTAATATATAAAGGCAACTATGAACATGCAAGCTATATGTTCCTTTTCTTCTTCTTCTATCCTTAGCCTTAGGTTCACCAAGCTTCCATGCGCACTCTAATCCTATCCTGGATGGTTGGGGTCATCCAGCAAGAGAAAGATAAAGGTATGTGTCAATCAAAAATAATTGGACAAGTAATAGTCAACAAAATTGCATAATAAAATATTCTCTATGCTACAAGATTTTAAGAGAATGAGACAAATATTCAAATAGGAAATAGAGAACTACCATAATCAATCACCACAATAATAATCACATAGCATGAATATATTAAGACGCAAAGTCATCTCAATGTAGGGTGAGGCACCTACCGGACCTCACCAGTGGTAGGGGGACTAAAACCCCAGTGCCTATAAAGTGGCAGGGGGACTAAAACCCCAGTGCCTAATATATAAAATGACAGGGGGACTAAAACCCCAGTGCCCGACAGGAGGACTAAAACCTCAGTGCCCTATGGGTGGTTTGTACTCATGTACACTACATTGTCATCTGGCCTAAAATAAAACATGCTTAATAGTCGCTTGGAACTATTGAGAAGTATAACAAGATTTCAACATTGCAAAATGGGAATAAAACCCAAATAAATAATCTCAATAAATGGATGAGCCAAACATTGGCCATAGAAAGATTCAAGAGTTACAATTAAATGAGCCACATAAGCAATAGAAGCATCTCATAAGTAAGGAGCCAAATATAGTCAATCACAAGATCCATATAATTCAAATAGATGAGCCATAATGGTAACAAAAGTATCAAATAAGTAAAGAGCCAAATAAAAGGTATTTTAGGAGGAGATCAAGGCTAGCACATAAAGTTTGTAGGGTTGGATAAGAGCCCAACTGAAGGATAGGTAATTTGCACATATACATTCCACATAGATTTCACATTCATCATAGATGTCGCATACTAAAATAGGCTTCACATACCTTAGTTTCAATTCATTACCATCACATTCACCAATCTGATTGTATCCAATTCCATATTTTCCTAGTTATAAACATTACACATGTATTAGTATATATAAGGCTTGAAGCATAGGAAAAACCCTAATTTTGGAATTTTTATTCAAAACCACGATTTAAGGTTCAAAACCTAGCCTAACAGATTAGTCATATTCTCCTGAATAATAAAACATATTTTATTTTACAAATTGGGATTAAAATGAATTAATTATGTATTTTAGAACATTTTATACACTTAAAAAGGAATTCAAGGCAAACTTTGAAAAAGGAATCCAAATCATGACTCAAAAACTTCAAAATCGAATTCTACATTAAAAATCCTTTCCATTGACTATTTATTCGAATTTGTCTGACATGGGAATGATTTATTATGAATTAAATCATCTCAGCCAATCAGAATTCAGGGAAATGCCACATAGGGAAAATAAAGGGGCGATCGGGCCACCGAGGCCGGGCCCACGCTGACGTGGACCAATTAAAATTGGCCACATCATCAGTTCCACTCTCGTTGTCTGAGGTCAAGGGCGATTGCAGGAAGAGGCAAATGACCATTTTGCCCTTGGTCATCAATATTGATTCAATTAAAATGGCAAGGGCAGTCCAGACATTTACAAGCATCGATACATCACGACAGAAAACAAGAACAAGGTGGGAAAATATGATAATGCCCATGTGAGGTTAAACCGTCCAATTATAGTGGCATGGCTACCTTGGTCATTCCATGAGGAGGTATCTTCCTCTCGCTTCCATGGCGAAGAGGCAGACTACCAGGAGCCCCGGCTCAAGCAGCTTGTGCCCTGGTGGTGTTTGGGTTCGGGAATAAAAATAGGCATATTGCCTTCGCTGGATCTCGGCGATGAAGTTGGAACCAAAATTCTAGACATTTAGTGCAGAAAGCACATGAAACCATGGAGAAAAGTCAGAGAACAGAGCAAAGAAAACTGGGGTCAAAACGGTGAGCAAAACCTCAGATAAAGCTCCTGTCATGATCGTGGAGTCGAGGCAAGTAGAAGGCAGAGTTTCACAAGGGCGGAGGAGCACGGGAGTGGAGAAAAGGTTAGGTGTCGCCAATGTGCTTCTAGCGGTCTATAGGACCCGACGAACGAGAGCGTCGTGAGGCGAAACAAGGAAACATGATTGAATAACAAGCATCGAGGATGCTTACCTAGAAGCCAATTGAACGGAGGTGGTTGGAGATGCGACCAACAGGTCAAGGTTGCCGGAACTGAGTACGGAGTAGTTCAGGGTGTCTCGGGCAAGGAAAGATGAAATTGGAGGAGGAGGAAGAAAGCTCACAGTTCGGAGGTCCTTTCTACAGCCTTATATAGGCGTGAGGAGGGCTCTAGTCCCTTCTGTAACCTCACGACAGAGAAGAGGAGGAGGCCCCAATTGGGCATTTCACAACCACGACAAAGAGGACAATGAGTTAGGTCTCATTCGAATCGTCGTGAAGAGATGGAGCTAAAGGGACAGGAATCACGCATAATGGTGGAGGAGGGAGTGAGAACGACTCGAGGGAGTCTAGGAGGTTGTGTCGCTCGGGCGGATGGAGGTAGAAGGAAGTGCCCAGACCATTGGATCAAAAGGGTGATCAACGTGGAGATGTCCGATCAAGTATCCATGATGGATCCCAGGCGCGTGACAGCAGACTTTGGCGTTACAAAACGATATAAATGAAATTGATTCAATGCAATATAGTTACACTATACTAAAGCTTATAAAATAGATTTGAAGGGTCAAATGAAGTCCAAAAGACACCAAATTTGGAACTAAGGTTCATATTAGCATTTAGAACGATGCCACATAATTAGATTTCATATTTTTATGCAATAAGGCCGTTAATAAATATATTGCTCATTAAAGTGTATATTAATATATTAAAATGAATGAATTATATGAAAAGACTTCTTTTAATGGATTATATGAGGGAATTACGAGATATTAAGCACATTAAGATTTCAATAATCATTTCTCAATTAAATAACATATTTTCATGAATTAAAATCATATTTTGAGGAGAGAGAAACAATTAAGGTTAATGTTCTCATACATTAACTTAAATACACATTATTGCTAATATATTTATCCAAAAGCTCCAAATTAATATTATCTACTTATATTCTCACATAAAACTCCATTTTGCATATTAAGACCCCGATTATTTCATTTTGTGGGTTATTTGTGCAAACACCCCTCCATTTATATAAATGACGGAAAAAGGTAATTTCAACCTTGAATTGTGCTCAAATTGCACAAGGAGTCCAAAAAGAATATAAAAGAAGGGAAATTTATGAAATTAGTCCAAAAGGACTTGAAGGAAAAGAAAAGCTCAAAATGGGTAAATTGTAGGAAAGACCCTGAGATTCAGTATGTTACAGCACACCACCACTTAAAGAGGATTTCGCCCCCAAAATCACAACAAGAGGGAAGAGAGGGTGAGTGTGCAACTTCCCAACCTTAAACACTAGGTTATAACCCTTAATCTAGGGTACAACACAAAATCTACATAAGACAGGTGCTACTAAGGTTTCCACAAAACTTATAGCCTTTTATCAAACTTAAATTAACATTTTTGCCTTATTAGCATAATCTCCATCATGAAGAGGTATCATATTTATTATATTATCACTTGTGCCACATTTTATTCAAAACAATTACATCTCAATATTATATCATGTGTATTTCCCTCATCAAGGATTTTAAGCACAATTAGGGTTTTCTAAGTCATTTCAACATTTATTAATGTATTAGGTCAAAAACCTTAATAACATGAATTCATTTTCCATTATCCTCTTAAAACTATCATGTAGAGTTATCACAAATTATTTTGTAGAAAAAGTTAATATTATCCAACAAGTTATTAAGCCTATAATAATTCCAAATAATGTTCATATTGCACATTGTCATATCATCTTTCATACTCATATTAATGACATCATTAAGCATTTTCATCCATTACACTTCATATTATAAATTATACATATTTTAATTCACATTAGGCATTTCATGAATATTTATGTGAATCCAATTATTCATTTTAGTGAATAGGATGTAACACATTAAATATTAATGAATTAATTCATATATCAAGTTATGATGAGGTGTTCATTAGAGAATAAGGTGATATACTTTATATATATTGATAACTTTGTGACTATAATCCATTTATATGCATCAAGGTATATTATGTGATGATGACACCTAATGTCACTAATGTATCATGAAAGGCATTAAGGATATATATATATATATATATATATATATATATATATATATCTGTGTGTGTGTGTGTTTTGTCAAGGCTAGATGATTACATATTAGGGTTTAGGTAAACATGATAATTACATGTTAAAGCATCCTTAGGGTGCATTATCCATACACATTTTACCATTAGGGTGGCATAGTCAACATTATGTATATTCACCATTAGTAATGAGTAACTCATTTATTATGTGAATCAATAATATGTGAAGGTTCAAGCATATGAATTATCTCTATATGACTTATTATGAATGCATGTGTGTATAAACAAACAAGTTGAATTACAAGTATAATGTGTTTGGTAAATTCTTGTTCACATAAGTTATTATGTACATATGTCCACATAGATAGGGTTTCTAACTCCAAAGGTATCTGATTTTGCTTTTAATTGGGATTCCATCCCCCTAAAAAGGGATTTCGTCCTCGAAATCATATTTGCAAAACCAAATAGGGTACTAATAGCATTACCCTCACTCCACCCCTTAAAAGGGTCAACTAAGTCAAACTAAGCTAAGGGTAAAAGGGGTACATAAAACTCAACACTAAAAGGATTTACTAACCAAACTTCATGGTTTAACATAGGGTACACTAAACCCTAAACATAGGAGTATAAGGTATTTAAGGATGATTTTTGTGTAAGAGATCAAATCATCACTTATGGTTTTCCTATGGTATTCAACAATTAGGCAACATGCCCAATGATAGACTATGTTGAGTTGTCTGTATCAGATCAGGCCAGGCCAGGTCATATGAGCTCAGGAGTCCTCGTTACCAAGCTAGTGGGGTGGAGGAAAATTTTGCCAACCCCCAAGCTCTGACCCTTTCTAGACACCATCACTTCAACTTCTTGCTCTAGTAGCTTCTCAATAGACAATTCACCAAAAAGTTGACCAGTTTTATTTTTAATTATGAAATTATTATGATCCTAAATCAAACTTTCATCATCGGTCAACTCTAAGGTGAAAAACTTACTGTAGGGAAACTATATATGATAAGGGTTCTATCTAGGAGACAATTTGAATTAGTCAAGAATTCGACTACCTTGATGCTTTGATACCATGCTGTAAAGACCAAGTCTCTACTAAAAACCATGGCAAACAAAAACACCAATTGTGTGGCAGCGGAAGAAATAAATCTCGACTTTATTCAAAATGTATAAAGAGTACATTATAAAAATTTCCATGAAGGAAGTACAACTTTATACAAAACATAGGATCTAGGTAGAGGAAGACTTAGACTAAGCCAATATTGTCTCCAAACAAAACAACTTAATATATAAAGGCAACTATGAACATGCAAGCTATATGTTCCTTTTCTTCCTCTTCTATCCTTAGCCTTAGGTTCACCAAGCTTCCATGCGCACTCTGATCCTAGCCTGGATGGTTGGGGTCATCCAGTAAGAGAAAGATAAAGGTATGTGTCAATAAAAAAGAATTGGACAAGTTATAGTCAACAACATTGCATAATAAAAGATTCTCTATGCTACAAGATTTTAAGAGAATGAGACAAATATTCAAATAAGCAATAGAGAACTGCCATAATCAATCATCACAATAATAATCAAATATCATGAATATATTAAGACACAAAGTCATCTCAATGTAGGGTGAGGCACCTACCGGACCTCACCAGTGGCAGGGGGACTAAAACCCCAGTGCATATAAAGTGGTAGGGGGACTAAAACCTCAGTGCCTAATATATAAAATGGTAGGGGGACTAAAACCCCAGTGCCCTATGGGTGGTTTGTACTCATGTACACTACATTATAATTTGGCCTAAATACATCATGCTTAATAGTCACTTGGAAGTATTGAGAAGTATAACAAGATTGCAACGTTGCAAAATGGGAATAAAACCCAAATAAATAATCTCAATAAATGGATGAGCCAAACATTGGCCATAGAAAGATTCAAGAGTTACAATTAAATGAGCCACATAAGCAATAGAAGCATCTCATAAGTAAGGAGCCAAATATAGGCAATCACAAGATCCATATAATTCAATTAGATGAGCCATAATGGTAACAAAAGCATCAAATAAATAAAGAGCCAAATAAAAGGTATTTTAGGAGGAGATCAAGGCTAGCACATAAAGTTTGTAGGGTTGGATAAGAACCCAACTGAAGGATAGGTAATTTGCACATATACATTCCACATAGATTTCACATTCATCATATATGTCACATACTAAAATAGGATTCACATACTTTAGTTTCAATTCATTACCATCATATTCACCAATCTGATTGTATCCAATTCCATATTTTCCTAGTTATAAACATTACACATGTATTAGTATATATAAGGCTTAAAGCATAGGAAAAACCCTAATTTTGGAACTTTTATTCAAAACCACGATTTAAGGTTCAAAACCTAGCCTAACATATTATTCATATTCTCCTGAATAATAAAACATATTTTATTTTACAAATTGGGGTTAAAATGAATTAATTATGTATTTTAGAACATTTTATACACTTAAAAAGGAATTCAAGGCAAACTTAGAAAAAGGAATCCAAATCATGACTCAAAAACTTCAAAATCAAATTCTACATTAAAAATCCTTTCCATTGACTATTTATTCGAATTTTTCTGACATGGGAATGATTTATTATGAATTAAATCATCTCAGCCAATCAGAATTCACAGAAATGCCACATAGGCAAAATAAAGGGGCGATTGGGCCACTGAGGCCGGGCCCACGCTGACGCGGACCAATTACAATTGACCGCATCAGTAGGTCCACTCTCGCTGGCTGAGGTCAAGGGCGATTGCAGGAAGAGGAAAATGACCATTTTGCCCTTGGTCGTCAATATTGATTCAATTAAAATGGCGAGGGCAGTCTAGACATTTGCAAGCATCGATACATCGCGGCAGAAAGCAAGAACAAGGTGGGAAAAGATGATAATGCCCATGTGAGGTTAAACCATCCAATTACAGCAGCACGGCTACCTTGGTCATTCCATGACCAGGTATCTTCCTCTCGTTTTCATGGCGAAGAGGCAGACTACCAGGAGCCCCGGCTCAAGCAGTTTGTGCCCTGGTGGTGTTTGGGTTCGGGAATAAAAATAGGCATATTGCCTTCGTTGGATCTCGGCGATGAAGTTGGAACCAAAATTCTGGACATTTGGTGCAGAAAGCACACGAAACCATGGAGAAAAGTCGGAGAACAGAGAAAAGAAAATCGGGGTCAAAACGGTGAGAAAAACCTCAGATAAAGCTCCCGTCGTGATCGTGGAGTCGAGGTGAGTAGAAGGTGGAGTTTCACATGGGCGGAGGAGCACAGGAGTGGAGAAAAGGTCAGGCGCCGCCGAGGTTCTTCTGACGGTCTATAGGACTCGACGAACGAGAGCGTCACGAGGCGAAACAAGGAAACATGATTGAATAACAAGCATCGAGGATGCTTACCTGGAAGCCAATTGAACAGAGGTGGTTGAGATGCGAGCAGTAGGTCAAGGTTGCCGGAACTGAGGACGGAGTAGTTTAAGGTGTCTCGGGCAAGTAGAGATGAAATTGGAGGAGGAGGAAGAAAGCTCGCAGTTCGGAGGTCCTTTCTACAGCCTTATATAGGCGTGAGGAGGGATCTAGTCCCTTCTGTAACCTCACGACAGAGAAGAGGAGGAGGCCTCGATTGGGCGTTTCACAACCAGGACAAAGAGGACAACGAGTTAGGTCTCATTTGAACCATCGTGAAGAGATGGAGCTAAAGGGACAGGAATCACGCACAATGGTGGAGGGAGTCTAGGAGGTTGTGTCGCTCGGGCGGCTGGAGGTAGAAGGAAGTGCCCAAACCGTTGGATCAAAAGGGCGATCAATGCAGAGCCGTCCGATCAAGTATCCATGATGGACCCCAGGCACGTGACAGCAGACTTTGGCGTTACAAAACGATATAAATGAAATCGATTCAATGCAATATAGTTACACTATACTAAAGCTTATAAAATAGATTTGAGGGGTCAAATGAAGTCCAAAAGACACCAAATTTGGACCATAGGTTCATATTAGAATTTAGAATGATGCCATATAATTATATTTCGTATTTTTATCCAATAAAGTCGTTAATAAATATATTGCTCATTAAAGTGTATATTAATATATTAAAATGAATGAATTATATGAAAAGACTTCTTTTAATGGATTATATGAGGGAATTTCGAGATATTACACACATTAAGATTTCAATAATCATTTCTCAATTAAATAACATATTTTCATGAATTAAAATCATATTTTGAGGAGAGAGAAACAATTAAGATTAATGTTCTCATACCTTAACTCAAATACACATTATTGCTAATATATTTATCTAAAAGCTCCAAATTAATATTATCTACTTATATTCTCACATAAAACTCCATTTTTCATATTAAGACCCCGATTATTTCATTGTGTGGGTTATTTGTGCAAACACCCCTCCATTTATATAAATGAGGGGAAAAGGTAATTTCAACCTTGAATTCTGCTCAAATTGCACAAGGAGTCCAAAAAGAATATAAAAGAAGGGAAATTTATGAAATTAGTCCAAAAGGACTAGAAGGCAAAGAAAAGCTCAAAAGTGGGTAAATTGCAGGAAAGACCCAGAGATTCAGTATGTTACACATTGTTTTCAATTTTTTTCTTAATAAAGAAATACTTAATTGATCTTTTCTTTTCTTATTGCATTCTATATGCAAATTTGGACTCCTTTGGACCCAAGGAACCCAAGAGGAATGAAATCCATCTTTGAATTATATTCGTTTGCCTTCTAGAGGTTTCCACACCTCTCTTTTCTCAAAAACTCTATTATTCATTTATTAATTGAACTTCCTTGTTATTTGGGCCCAATAGCCAATAAATCCCACAACAAAACCATCAAGGCTATTGTAAATGAAATCCATTTATTCAAAGCAAATTATATCATTATTTGTTCAATTATCTTTAATATGAGAAATTATATTTCTCACTAATTGAACCCAAAAATTGGGGTTGTAACAGTGCACCTCCTTTTTAGGAAGTCCATCACTAAAGATCTGTGTAGTTAAGTATTCTCAGCCCAACATAATACTAGGATGGGTGACCGGTCAGGAAGTTGATCCTGAATTACATGTGAGTGAGGACAAAGTGTGTAGTTATATCTAGTGGTGGTTTCTGTGGCCAGTCACCATTCCTGAAACTCTACTATAGCCATGGGCGGTGGACCCAGATGTTACAACTACATTGACATACACATTAGTTCCATACTTAACTTCACTTTGGGACATATCTAGAACAAAAACTACCCACACACCATGTATGGAAACCTTAAATAACTTCACTTTGGGACATATCTAGAAATAACCTTTGGCGTCAGTTATTTAAGGCCTAAGGCGTCGGTTTCTAAGTGACACCCAAGTGGGCGCCGCTAAAAGTCGACACCTTCAGCGTCGGTCCCTCACCCGACATCGTAAACCTTCCCGCCACCAAAAATGTGTCAGCAAGGAGATTATCGACGTCGGTTCTTAAAGAAAACTGACACGATAACCTTATTAAAAACGTTAGTTATTAAGTAACAACCGACACCATACCCCTTCATGCCACCAAAAAAGTGTCAGAAAGGGCATCATCAGCGTCAGATTTATATAGGCAACTGACGCCATATCCACAGCCACAACGGCCGTGCTACCCAGCACGACCGTGGTACCTGGACATAATCTACTAATAACTGACACCATCGGCGTCAGTTTTTATACTAATAACCAATGTTATATCCCCTGTCACCATGGCCGTGCATCAGTTTCATAGATAATCTATGCCAGAAGGGGATAAATATGTCAGTTTTATACTAACAACCGACGCCTATGTGTTTTGTTGTCGGTTTTACACAAATAATCGACGCCTATGTTCTAATTTTTTTTTTCTTATCAGTTTGCAGGCCTGCTGTCTGGCTGGTCAGCAGGATGTAAAACCTGCAGTTCAGTTCTGAACTGTAGGTTTACATCATCCATTAATATCAGCCAATAACAGGCCACAAACCTGTAAAATTAACAAGATAGACAATATTATATATTTATCATATGATTCACACACATGTAGTTCCATTTCAAATTTCCTCCATTTTCACACACATTTAGCAACCTGCAGTTCCATTCATTTCATCTCTTTTCACATTCAAACACATGTAGAAACATTTATGTATTGATCATCTTCACATTCACACATATGGCAATTCATAAAAAGTCATTCACATTCACACAAAAATAATTATGAGAACAAAGTTTAGAAATATCATTCTTTATTCATCATCGTCATTATCCCAATTATATTTAAAAATTCCCACTACTTATAGGGCTTCTGCCCATTGTTCTCTTACATCATTTAACTCATCCATCGTATAGGGAGTATGTACATCTAATAACTTTTTACCTATAGTGAAGTCAATTTTAAACACCTGCAAAGAGAATGATGTATATATATAATTAATCATATATAATAAGATTGATATATTTCATATTATCTAATGAGACTACATATAATACCTGATGTATGGTATCGATTTCCATTGTGGCATGTTCAATAATTATGCTCATAAATCGCATCACATAGTATCCACATGCCCAATCGTTGTCTTGTGTAGCACACTATAAATTGAAACATACAAAATATTCAAAAATACAAATAAGCACAATTCACATAAATAATATATACATTGGATTCGGGAAATTACTTTCACATTCTGCCAAGTTAGTGGCTGGTTCTTTTTCTTGGGGACCTTTCCTCCAGCTTTGGCGTACTCTTGTAAATCCCTACATGTTAATGTAACATATTAAATTACATAATAAAATACTAATGTAGTAACATATGTTAACAGATATAAAATATGAAATATTTCTCACAGGAATAATGGTCTTTTCATTGCGTGTCCATATATATTCAATTCCTTCCCCGCAGGATCTAGATAATAGACAGTGAATGTCTCAGGGACAATAACTAGTAACTCCCAATGCTTACCACTAGAGGTAAGAAAGTTATAAATTAATAACTCCAAAGTCACAATAAAAATGTAATTTTTTTAAGTCTAAATTATAAGCAAAGTAAACTTACCCGACATTGAATGGAGTTATTATCACCGTCTTCTTATTTTTACCAAAATATTTAAAAACATCATAGCAGTATGAAGTAACTGACCTAGGGTTTTTAACTACAAGACTAATCAAAGATGGAACCAAAAATCCCACATGGAGAAATGAAAAATCTATACATATTGTGTGTAAGTGGCTGCAAAACATGTATTACGTATACATTAATATATAAGAAAACAGATCATCGTATATAAAACAAGGTATATGGATGTATAAATAAGATCTCACAATATCCACAGCTCTATCATTGATGTGTTCAGCCAATCATAACAAAACAACTCCAAAATATCTTGTATAAATATCTTATTATCGTTTGATTGACCTGTATTAATACATATGCAAAACTTGTATTATGTATGCATTAATATGTATGTAAAACTTGTATAAATAGATTGTTATCATATGATTGACCTGCAGCTTCCTTCGGAATAGTAACATTTATAGGGAAATTTGGAACATGTTCGCCTATCCAATCTGCAATACCCCTACAATTAGGACCTAACGAGGTGTGTAGGTCCCTTGGAAGCCAACTTGGTACTTCAGGAGGTGGAGGTAGAGACTGATATGTAGTGGGTGTCTTTCTTTTGATCTGTATATATAATTTCATATTAATTGACTCATATATACGTACACACTAACAAATTAACATAATGTAAATTTAGCATACAATATTAGTATAGATGGCATCCACTTTGGGCCACAATATCACTCTGCCTTCTTCCTCACCAAGCGTTTCAGAATCTGGGTGGGCATATGGCAATGTTTGGGGACTACACTTATCAGGCTCACACAAACTGCACCATATGGTACTGGAGTCCCATGAAACATTTCCCTTGGAAGAGGTGGGTAAGCTGACGCCTCTACAATGATATACTCTTGACTTTTTAGACGACATGGCTTCAACCCCTACAAATTTACGTAAATAATGTTATATGCATATATACACAAACTCCCAACTTATGCAAAGACTAGATACTATGTCATAAAAATACTTACAGAGGATGCGCTAGGTGGTGGGTCTACAAGATTACTCTCAACCTCTGTAGTAGGAGTAATAGAAGTGCGGCACGTCACAGGTACCGTCTGAGTGGCCGTATGAGATGCATGCCACTTCACATTGCTTCTTAGACTTTCCTCTCAATTAATTCATCTACCTATACATAGATAAAATAAATGCTAGCTATCAATTATTGAATTCCTTTTCACAATAACATTCTAAAAAAAAGAATAGGTTACCTCAACTTATAAAAGTCCCGCTTTTGGGACAAGTTTGTACAGGGATGGCCCAAAGAAGACTTTGATGCCCACACCAGCGCCTGCACCCCTAACACGTCCAGACCCATAGCAACTATCAATTCATCCCTTGTGCCCTCAGGGATGAACTTGCCTTCCTTCCTCTACTCGTACAGCTCCCGCTAATTGCCATCAATAGAAATAGGTATGTAAACATAACAATAATCAATATCGATTGATTACTCTAAGAGTTGAATTTTACCATTTTTGTAGCCACCTCAGTAGTTGCGGGCTTCGTTATATCTTCCTTCTTGTTTTGCCTCCCAGCTATCCACATAGCATGGCGAGGCAGAGGTGCGGGACCAATAGTAGATGACTCTTGAGTAGCAGCAGACTGAGCGGTAGACTGAGCAGTATACTCAACCTGTAGTCTTTGGCGAACGCCTGCATATCCTCTTGGACCCATTATGTGGTCATGCACATTTAGTGAACACCTTTCTCTTTGAGCATCGCTGATAACCTTGTTAGTAAGCACATTGATTTAGTTAGTAACACTAAAGGTTAATCTTGAATAGGTGAATACATAAGAATGTATATTAATTAAATTGGGAGTGGTGTTTAATACCTTGAATTCATCCATTTTTCTTTGGGTAACAAACTCCTCCCAGTCTTTGGGGTCCAGGTAGTTCCATTGATCAGGGGCTGCCTTCTTCCTAAATTTATTTTTTAAAGAGAATACAAACAAAAGTTATTAGTGTAGAGTTAGTCAAAAAGTTATCAATGTCTAGAATTGGAAATCAATCAAGAACCTCTTCTCAACATCGTGTGCGTAATCTCAGGTGAGATTTGTCCTATAGTTCCTTAGGACCCTCCCACAGTGTTGCATCATGCATTTATGATGTAGCTTTTCATCCAGATCAAATATACTCTACAAAATAGAATTGCTATTAACTAGTATCCTAAAAATTAGTAATATACAAAAATAGAATTGCAAATAATGATAACTCACGCATAGTTCCTTCCAGATTAAGTCTTTCTTCCCCTTAGGAACTCTATGCCAGGATTCAAAAATAGGACTACAATGGATGCAAGTAATAACCCCAAGATATGAAATAAATGAGTTGTGGTTCACTCCAACTGGATTCCCTACATGATCGAAACCCACAACCAGTTTGGGTCCATTGCCCCTTTGTTGTAGTAACTTTTTCATCATTGTGATGCCCCTTACTTTCTCAATTTTTTTTGTTGCTCATCAAGTGCCCCAATTTCTTCAGGGGGTGCATCACCAATCTAAAATTAGACACACAAAAAACACACTTACAGGATATAACTATAAATGTGAGGGGGGATATACTTTTAAAACTTACATTGTGAGGTGGCACATTGACATCCTCACCCTCACAGTAATCATCAGCACGGTCATCATATGAATGCTCAGCCATCTGAAAGATCGCATTCAGATTGTAAAGTTCACATTGTAAAGTTCACATTCAGAAAAATAAAACATATAAAAAATATAAACATTCATGCCTCTAATATTGCGATCTTTTATCAATTAACAATCCTTCATTGTGATCTCCGCGCACATACAAGTTATCATTAGCTTCAATATTTGGTGGTGTTGGCAACCCAACTGAGAATGGACTGGAGTCATCATACTTATCATAGTATTGTTCTTCATCTATAGGATATTCAATGAACTGTCGTTTACCATGAAGAACAACCGATCATTTATCATTTGCAGGATCATCGATATAAAATACTTGTTTCTCCTATGATGCCAATATGAATGGTTCACCCTTCTCGCCAATCTTTTCAAAGTTCACTAATGTGAAACCCAATTCATCCACTATAACTCCTTTGGTGTTATCAACCCAATTACATTTAAAGAGAGGAATTCTAAAATCTACGTAGTCAAACTCCCATATGTCTTCAATGACACCGTATATGACATTTTAGATTCACGTGGACTCTTATCCTTTGCACTTGCAAAAAACAATGAAGACGCTTCTATTAATCATGTCCTTATTCCCATTTCACGTAGGTCCATTATGGATTTTATCTCATCTTTAGTCTTACCTGCTATATTCAATAGAGTATCGATGACGCTATCACAAACATTTTTCTCAACGTGTATGACATTGATACAATGCCTGACTGCCAAAGAACTCCAATAAGGAAGATCCCAAAATATTGACTTCTTCTTGAATAAAGATTTGTCACTCTGTGTGGCCATTGTACATTGTGATCTCTTACCAAATTCATTGGCAATGTCTTTTACTCTTTCATAAACATCCTCCCCTGGTATAGGTTTAGGTGCACTCTGTTCCTCATTCCATCCATTGAATGCTTTGCACAACCTACAATATGGATGGAATTTTGGAAGAAACCTTCGATGACCAAGATATACAGTGTTGCCGCCGTGTTTTAGTCATATTGAATCAGTGTTCTCTTCACATATAGGACACGCTTTAGATCCTTTAACACTATATCCAGACAAATTCCCATATGCTGGAAAGTCATTCACAGTGCAAAACAACATAGCATGCAAACGAAATGTCTCTCTTCATGAAGAATCATAGGTCATCATACCTTCACCCCAGAGCTTCTTCTAGTCATCAATCAGAGGTTCAAGATAAACGTCGATATCATTTTTAGGTTGTTTAGGGCCCAATATCAACAATGACAACATAATGTACTTATTTTTCATACACAACCAGGGGGAAGATTGTATATAACAAGCATAACTGGCCAAGTACTATGTTGGCTGCTCAATGTCCCGTACGGATTCATCCCATCTGTACAAAGCCCAAGTCTTAGATTCCTAACTTCTTCACCGAATTTAGGGTATAATAAATCAATCTTCTTCCATTGTGGCGAATCAGACGCATGTCGTAGGATCCCATCATTATTTTTCTTAAAATCTACATGCTACCTCAAATTCTTCGCATCTATCGGATTGGAAAACAAGTGTTGAAACTGTGGTATTATAGGTAGATACCACATCACCTTGGCAGGAGAACCAGTTTTGGACTCCCCCGAAGTCATCAATTTATACCTTAACACACCACATTTCGGACAATCTTTCAAATCCACATAGTCCTTTTGAAATAATACATAATCATTTGGGCATGCGTGTATCTTCTTGGCCTCCATTCCCATTGGGTACACCAATTTCTTTAACTGGTATGTTGAGATTGGCAGCTTGTTTCCTTCAGGAAGAATTTCTTTCAACAAAGACAACAATGACGTGAAGCTTTTGTCGCTCCATCTGTTGTTATCTTTCAGCTTATACAATCTTAACACATCGCAAAGCTTCATAAACTTACAACATGTGTATAACGGTATCTCAGCATCATGCACAATGTTTCTAAACATGGGAGGTGGATCGGTGTGCTCTACCCCACAACTATGCAGCATTGCATCAACGATGTCTACTAGAACTGGTTCATTCACATCTACATCATCGGAGGCAATTTCTTCTTCCACACAAGCATTGCTATCGACATCCACTGATTTTAGGTTTGAAATCTCTCCATGCCAGTGCCATTATGTATATCCTTGTATAATCTCATTGCACATGACATGACTTTTGATTTCGTCACCAGTGCTGACTTTCAAGTTGTTACCGCAGTGCCTACATGGACAGTAGAACCTATCTCCAGGTTGTTTCCTATGTTCCTCGACAAATCTAATAAACTGATCAAGACTAGAAATAAACTCTAGGGTGCAGCGATTTGGAATGGACATCCATGATCTATCCATTCTATGATCAAAGAGAAAACAAGTATATATTAGAACAATATTAGGGTCTAGGGTTAACATATTAGAGTTTATGGTTAAAACTTTAGGGTTTAAGGTCTTATATATAATTAATGGTTAAAACATCCTAAGTGAGATTAGGTGTTCAAGAACAGTCCCAAACTGGGGACTATCCAAGATTTACTCCTAATTAGTAAATCTTGGATGGGTTTTTAGGCCAACAAATACATGTGCTATCATTCTTATATATAATAAATGTGTACCACATATCCCATTCTTGAACACCTAATCTCACTAGTAAGTGTATAATGTGTATTGGCTTTTCAAGAAAATTTTGACAACATTTCCCCACTGTATTCTCCAAGTACATATGTACCTAGAGAACAAATGGGGAAATGCTACCGAAATTTTCTTGAAAACCCAATACACATTATACACTTACATACTAAGTGAGATTAGGTGTTCAAGAACAGTCCCAAACTGGGGACTATCCAAGATTTACTCCTAATGAGTAAATCTTGGACAGGTTTCTAGGCCAAAAAATACATGTGCTGTCATTCTTATATATAATAAATCTGTACCACCTATCCCATTCTTGAAACATATAATCTCACTAGTAAGTGTATAATGTGTATTGGGTTTTCAAGAAAATTTTGACAGCATTTCCCCGTTGTTCTCCAAGTACATATGTACTTAGAGAACAAACGGGGAAATGCTACCAAAATTTTCTTAAAAACCCAATACACATTATACACTTACATCCTAAGTGAGATTAGGTGTTCAAGAACAGTCCCAAACCCGGGACTATCCAAGATTTACTCCTAATGAGTAAATCTTAGACGGGTTTCTAAGCCAACAAAATATAACACCAGTCCCTTGTTTACAACCCCATTCAACACACAATTTTCTTATAAAAATACTTGTGGACATCCATAACAACATATCAATGTTTCCCAAATTAATTAATGTATTGTTTTATATATAACACAAATCTGGTGGGTATAACATGGCAAAAAACTCAACATGTCACAATAGAAACATGCACTTAACCTAATATACAGATATTTGTAACATAACTCATTAGGAAGAGAGACCATGAAACACCATGCATTGATTTGAAGTTTTCTTTCCCATCTAAGGTTATTTGCAATTTCATGCTTGTTTCATTATCTTTCTTTCTAGTATTTCTACTTGAATTGCATATATAATCAATTTCATATAGATAACCACCGCATTATGTTACTAATCATTACTTCATATTATGTCCTATGTAATTTTTACTTAAATAGGAATATGTCCATTTCTCTCCAAGTGACACACTAATAGCTTATGAATGTTTGGATGCATTTATATTATCAATTCCTAGGGTTTACTTTTTTGCAGTAGCAAAATATAATAGGGGTTATTTTGATCATTTTGTTACTAAAAATTGCATGTCTCTATGTAACTTCTATAAATAAACTATTATATATTAATATGCTACTTTAATTGGTTGTGTTCATAGAGTCTACTTTAGGGTCTGGACAAAGGTCAACAGTTCTACCAAATAGATCTTCTATTTTAGAGGAAATACATATAGTATAAAGGTGAAAAAAGCAGATTAAAGATATAATCATTTTAGAAATAAAAGACCCACATGTGAGTTAAGTTTGAGACATCAATATATCTTTAATACACATGTTTTAAGGTTCAAAGCATATAATCAAATCAAATTAGGATGCTAGAATGGACATGTTTGAATCTTATTTCAACATGCATCAAAATTTACTGAATTCGGTCAAGCATGAGGATTAGAAGCACAAGTATATGCAAGCACAAGATTTGTTCATATCTTAGGTTGATTTATAATAGCAACATTTAAATAAGTAAACTCAAAGCATTAGGAGCAAGTGGAGGGCAAGGAGAAGGGGGGTTGACCTTAGGCGACGGAGGGCAGGGAGCAGGCGGAGGAGGATGAGTAGGTCACAGCTGGGAGCCGGCGGCGGCAAGCAGGGATCCGGCAAGCAAGGAGAAGGGTGGCGACAAGCAGGGAGCTGGCGAGCACAATGTCGGCGGAGACAAGTAGGGAGAAGGGTAGTGGTGAGTAGGGAGAAGGGTAGCGGCGACGGTGAGCAAGGAGAAGGAGCGGTGCAGTAGGGAGCGGCGGGCGGCGGCACACAAGGAACCGCCAGACCTATTCTTGTGGGGATGAAACAGAGAAAGGGGAAGAGTCAGCTTCGCGCGGGTGCTATTAAGTTAACCATCAACATCAGTTTCAAAATGAAAAACCGACCTCTATATACATATGCCGACAAAAAAAATGTTCTCAAATTCTGACCATAGTCATCGGTTGTCGTAGAAAACTGACGCCAAAGGGGGTGAAAATTTTTGCGGGGACAGCGCGGGAAAACACATAGGCGTCAGTTATTGCAAGAAAAATGACGATAAAAATGGGCCCAATTTCTGTCTCGTGAAAAACCTTTAGTCGTCGGTTGATTTTTTAACAACCGACGTTGTATGTTAAATTTTGGAGGTAATTTTTTTTCATTGGAAAAATTGGATTTGGCGGTCGATTTTGGGTGTCGATTTCTTATTGAGGAACCGATGCTAAATAAAAAGTGATATCCATGTCTGGCCACTCCCCATAGATTTATGTCGGTTTTTGTATTCAACCGACGCTGTAGGTTTTAGGCGTCAGTTTTTGTTAACAACCGACGCCTATAAATGTGATGTCATAAGCCATTTTTGTAGTAGTAATTGCTCTAGAATAGAAATTATAGAATCATCTAACCTTATGGTGATAACTATCATATGATCTTGATACAAAAACACACACAAAGGCCTAATTAAGCAAGTCAAGCCAAAAAAACACAAAAGTTGCTGGGAATTTATTAATACAAAATTTGTACAACCTGACTATTAGGTTGAACAAACAAACATACATAAACCATAAACAAAAAAGACCGTTCTAGAAAACATATAACAACTAGAATCAACCAACCGACTAGTGAATATTATTGTATTGTTAACATACCACACTCGGAAATAGCCCAAGTCAACTATCCCAAGCAAACACAGTATCTCTTGGAAATTAAGAAACACAATTTCCTTTACAAGATGTTCCAAGAAATCACATTTGAAAATAGCTGGAAAGAAGTTGGTATGTAAAAAGTACACATACCAAAAATGCTTCATTTTATATGGTAGTTAGACATAGACTTATAAATATATACATACAACATGCTAAAAGAGAATAACATGATTAACTATCAACAAACTCCCTCTATCTTGTAGTGTGTCATAATCAAAATTACATGTGCTTCCTTTCTTGAGCATTGATGCACATAATTATCACAATTTGTATATGCTAATTAAGGTGATTTGTGTACATCTTGATCTTAGTTACATGATTTTTCACTCACTTATCACAAATTTAGTGTATACTCATTTATACAACAATCTTTCTCATTTTGTACACTATGCATAATCTATAATTTTATCATTGGCTTATACATTTCTTATTTTCTTGTAGACAAGCTTGAGAAGAAACTCACACAGTCGATGTCATTGAACCTCAAGTTAGTGGTATCAGCTCAATTACCCAAAATTAGAGTAATGACTAGACTCAGAGATTGCACTAGATTGATGGCACCAAGATTTTCCAGTCAATGGCACCGACACAACAACCATAATCGATCAGTAAAGTCTGACATCCAACTCAATGGCACTGACTTACCAGTTAGTGGCACTGAGTCTAACCAAATTGAAAAAGGATTCGTGTCAATAGTCTAGCTTTTCAAGTTGGTGCCACCGACATAGTAAATATTTGACGGTTGCGATTATGCTAGAAGAATCCAACGATGCACACTAGATGATAGAAAAATGGGTCACTGGAGACTTCTGGATGTGGGGGGTCCCTAGTTTGACACTACACAAAACAGAGGAGAGGAGAGGAGAAAATATGGAGACAAAGTCATGCTTGACGGACGAGGGGTGTGATTTGATGGTGAAAATAGTGGCATACGGTGCTAAAATTAGGCAAGAGCCTTCACTATTTTTGTAACACCTGGGCCCACTGCCCTAGGCTCTAGTAGAGTTTCAGGAATGACGACTGGCCCCACATACCACCACTAGCCTTAACTGGTGGCACTTTGTCCCCACTCACGCACATGCCAGAATCAACTTCATGACAGGTCACCCATCCCAGTACTACTCCAAGATGAGCACGCTTAACTATGGAGTTCTTAATGATGGGCTCCCAGAAAAAGAGGTGCACCTTGGTGATATGGGTAGTCCAATCATTCCTTTTAAGATCAACTCATCCAATGCCTCAAATCCTGGGATGCTATAATCTCCCCCACTTAGACTCTTGATGTCCTCGTCAAGTCTCAACTATATGGCCTCATAATCTGACCCCATTTCAGTACAGACCCACAATGGACCATGGACACCCAACTCCCGATCACAGAATACCAGCACAAGGGTGGCTATGTCAACCATGAACAATCCTTTCCTACATGCCTGGACCGCATGGCTCAAGACTGGCATGTCACATGCCCATGTGGGCCCCACCTATTGGAGGGGTTATGGCTCTGATACCATTTATAACACCAGGGCCCACTACCCTAGGCTCTAGTAGAGTTTTAGGAATGACGACTGGCCCCACAGACCACCACTAGCCTTAATTGTGCGCTTTGTCCTCACTCACGCACATGCCAGGATCAACTTCCCAACAGGTCACCCATCCTAGTACTACTCCAAGCTGAGTATGCTTAACTATGAAGTTCTTAGTGATGGACTCTCGAAAAAGGAGGTGCACCTTGGTGATATGGGTAGTCCAATTATTCCTTTTAAGATCAACTCATCCGAGGCCTCAAATCCTGGGATGTTACATATTTTGTCTCTAGGGTTCCATATAATCTATTTTAGACTTTTTCCTTCTCCAAAAATGTACGTTGATATGAAATTGCCAAGGCAGGGAATCTCCTTATTATCTAAGATCCAAGAGTAGCCTAATGTGATTATGTAATTGACAATTTATTGTTATCATTAAATTTTCATTACATATTTTTTTATGGAATTTAGAATAATTTCTTTTATCTATCTCTGATAAACATAGGTAATATTTTAGTCAATTTATTTCCTGAAAAGATGAATTTCTTGGATGAATGGTCATACACTCAATTGATAACGCACTAAGAAAGTGGGCTAACAGTTAAGAAGAAATAATCAAGAGGCCAATATTTATAATTTAATTTGAAAAAGGAATATCAAAAAAGTAGGATTTCAATTGAATTGAACATGATACCATGCTTCAAGAGAAGATGGTACTAGTTTCATATCCTTAATTAGAAGTAACGATTATTTGTTGATATTTGGATATAAACAAATGCATATAACAATACGATGAACCTAAAAAACCTATATATTTTGTTCATTTTGATTCACAAATATAATGTAAAATGCTTTCTTAGTTTAATTTTTTTGTTATTTAAACCAGCCAGACTTTTGTTCAATCTAGATGATTGGAACTAATTATTAGTAGTATGTAGTGTTCATAGTTCTTTGATTTCGACAACTTCTGGACTCATGTTTCATTGTTCTTTATTATTTTTACACATACACTTGCTTTATACACGTATAATTTAAGCATGTCATACATGTTCCTATTGATGTCTAATATACAAGTCATGTTAACAATACTTTATACGCAACCCACCAAAAGAGAACAACTTGATTAATGATTCGGTAGTGTGTTATTACCAAAATTATATCTATTCTCTATCTGAGGCATGTGCCTCTTGACAACTAATGAATAGTGTATAATCATAATAACATACATATAATCTGTTAAAAGAGAACAAATACATAAGACACATACATATGCTCCTTTTTATGGCATAATTATATGCTCATAGTAATTTACATACCACCCGTTAAAAGAGAATAAATAAAATTACCGTCGATAGTCTCCCTCCAACCGGTAGGTTAGGCATTACTAAAATTGCATGTGCTCCCCTTATTGGGCGTGTGTCTATTGACAATTAATATATAATTAAAACTCATAATTTTTTAAATACAACTTGTTACAAGAGAACAACTTGATTAACTTCCATCCAACTCCCTTTAATTTGTAGTATGTCGTTATCAAAATTACACATGCTCTACCTATATGTCACATGCATGTTGACAAATAATATATAATTAGTACTCATAATAAATTGCATACAACCCGTTCAATACTCACAATAAATTATATACAACCCATAAAAGAGAACTCAATTAATTGTCGACGAACTCCCTTCAACTTGTAGTGTGTGATTGACAATATCACTCTCACTCTAGAAGCAGTAAGCAAGTAGGAACACAAATATACTAGACTGCTGAACTCACAAACAGATTGCTGAAGTGCCTAGACATGTTACAAAATCCTATAGATAGAGCTCACATATATACTCTAGAAACAGACACATATGCTGTTAAGATAAGCTAGTACAAAGTGTTAAAAATATCCCTTTACAGCGTGGCCCCAAAATAAACAACACATATTATTAATAAGTTTTCTAAAGGGATGCATCCATTGGGGTATGGGAGGTTTCCCATAACTGCCATGCCTCTTCATGATGGTTAGAGAGGCATTAATATAATCCTATTTATTGGGAGTGGTCCTCTCTCCGTGGGATATTCCATAACCCATTCCATCTCTTGGGAGTCCCATCTGGAAAGAGAAACCAACACCCAAATAACTTATGTTCTTACGCTTCTACTCAATGTTTCTCCATTCTGCCTCGTATTCTCCGCTCTACCTCTGTCTGTGCAGTGTCGCTATGGTACATGTTGCTTCCGGTGACAGACTCATCATGAAGACTTCTGCAAATTCAGGTATGAATGTAACATTGGTATCAGAGCGATTATCCATCATTATGGTTGTCTTGTTACTACTCCACAACGCGATAGATTGTCCGAGTAATTGTGAAGAGTGCGAGAACGATGACCTGTATAGTTTTCAATCCGGGTTCTACGTACTGATTTGTCTTTGATTCTAATATGACTGTTTGATATTGGTATTGGTGAACCCGACGTGAAACGAACACACAACCTGCTAAATTGGGATCTTCTTTTTAATTTGGTATCTTCTTCAAAACCAATCGCTTTGGTCGGAAATTTTGGTATCTTCTTATGGCTCTCCAATCATGAAATATTGAATGTTGACTATCATCATCATATTGGTTTGAAATATAAAACTGTTTCTTTTGTCTTTGATGAATTCCGCAATGGTACATCTAAAGGAATCAATGCACATGCTTATTGTCGAAAGTGCTCTAGAAAACCAATCACTTTGGTCATATTCAGTAGTGTATGAAAAAGTACACTAACATCTTGACTAATAGTGATTTGAGATTATAGTAAAGGACATACAGTTTCTCAAGCACTTAACAAGTATGTTATATAATGGAATCAATATGTAATGGAATCTACAATATCTCTTTCAAATTTGCAAGTGCTTAAATGTGTTCTTTTAATCTGGTATCTCCAACGACATCATGATTCCTTAGTGATGATTTCCTTTTGGTGATTCTAATCAACTGTGCTCGTTAGTACGATACTAACTGTTGTGGGGTTAATTTGTTTGACCATATAAAATTATTATGTTGCAGGCATCCATACAATTTCATATTTGAATCATATTTTCAGTATGTAATGGATTCTATTGGGTGTGATATCTTGTGTTCACGCAAGGATTATGTAATATTAATGTGCTTACAGTGATGCTACCACCCAATATGTATAATCATAACTAGATCACTTTATGGATATTAAGTCACTTGAGCATATCACCAAAGTGAACCCATAAGGCTATTATAATGTACATTCAAAATATCACAATGGGTTGTACTTAACATACATGATAATCATACCACCAAAAGGTGGATCATTTTATACATGTTTAGCGTGATACAAATATGCATATATTTTTAAATTAATAACATTTTTACTCAAAGGTGAAAAGTTTTACTACTTTGATGCATATGCAATGTTGGTATTTTCAAGAAATTTGGCCAACATATTTCTAATTCTATTACGTGTTACATATTTATCCAAAGATAATGATGTGATGACTGCTAGAATTAGTAGACAAAAGTAAATTAAAGTAGACCTCATTATTTACTTTTACATTTTAGTTGTGTTTTTAATGTTGGAAAATTTATTTATTGCAGTCATTTCCTCATCATTTTGTGGTGATAACAATATTCCAAATCTCAATGGATCAAATTTTAATGAATGGAAATAAAAGGTCATATTTACATTAGGGTGTATGGACTTAGACTTAGCTTTCTGAGTGGAAAAACCACAACCACTTACAGAGGAAAGTACTGTTGTTGAAAAAGTCAACGATGATAAGTGGGAACGTTCTAATAGGTTTAGTTTGTTGCTTATGCAAGCACATGTAGGAAAGCATATTAGACGGTCTATTCCTACTTCTGAATTGGCAAAAGATTTTCTAAAAGCAGTGGAGGAATAATATATTTCTTCTAGTAAGTATAGGGCTAGCACCTTAATGACTAAGATGTGCTCTATGAAGTACAATGGTTCTTGTGGGATCCATGAACACATCATGAAGATGAGAGATATTGCCGCACAACTCAATGAGATGGAGTTATCCATCTCTGATGCATTTCTTATTCATTTCATTTTAACTTCCTTGCCTAGTCAGTATGGATCATTCAAGGTCTCCTACAATACACAAAAGGAAAAATGGTCAATAAATGATTTATTGGCCATGTGTGTCCAAGAAGAAGAGAGACTTAAGAATGAAGGAGTCCCTACTGCTCATTTAAGCACCCATGACAAGTATAACCGCAAGGGTAAAGGAAAAATGAAAGGAACTGCTCCTATATCAGGTGGGGTGTCCAAGCCAGGTGATGGCAAGGCCGTGGGAAGTAAGGCTAACATGAAATGCTTCTTCTGTCGTAAGAAAGGACATGCTAAAAAGGAGTGCTTCAAGTACAAGAAATGGTTGGAAAAGAAAGGTATAATGTCTCTTGTTTCATATAAATGTCATCTTTCAAATGTTCCATTATATAGTTGGTGGCCTGACTCTGGTGCCACTGTGCACATTTCTAATACACTGCAAGGATTTTTGAACCAAAGGAAACCAACGGAGCGTGAAAAAGTCCTTTATTCTGGAAATAAATTTGGCTCACGCGTAAACGTTGTTGGCACATGCAGATTAATCCTTGATAATGGAAGCTTGTTGGATTTAGAAAATACTTTTTATGTACCAAACTATAGTAGAAATTTAGTCTCTGTTTCTAGATTAGATAAACTAAATTATGCTTTTATTCTTCAAAGTGGACGACTCTCATTGTATAGAAATTCTAGCATCATTGGTACTTATCTTTTAATAAATGATCTTTATCAAGTTCAATTAAGCCCTCATTTTGAGAAATCACTTATAGTCCAACATAATGTTATTGGAAATAAGCGCACATTACTAGATGAAAAGTCATCACTACTTTGGCATCGAAGGTTGGGACACATATCTAAAGAGAGAATTCAAATATTAGTAAAGGAAGGCATTCTATAGCCTTTAGATTTTTCTGACTTTGGAACATGTGTCGAATGCATAAAGGATAAGCAAACCAACACTTCTAAAAGGGGTGCGAAAAGGAGTAGTGGAACACTAGAGATAATTCACACAGATATTTGTGGACCTTTTCCACCTTGTTTTACAGGGGAAAATATTTTGCAACCTTTATTGATGACTATTCACGATATATGTTTCTCTACTTATTAAATGACAAAAGTGAGATTTTCCAAGCCTTTAAGGACTTTAAAGTTGAAGTGGAGAAACAATTAGGTAAAGTGATCAAGATAGTCAGATCAGATAGGGGAGGCGAATATTATGGAAGGTTCACTGAGATGGGACAAAGAAAGGGACCATTTGCACATTTCCTTCAAGAAGAAGGCATTGTATCTCAATATACAATGCCAGGCACACCAATTCAAAATGGTGTAGCTGAAAGAAGGAATCAAACATTAAAGGAAATGGTTTGTGCAATGATTTGTAATTCATCCCTTCCTTCTACAATGTGGAGTGAGGCTTTAAAGACAGTAGTGCATGTATTAAACAAGGTTCCTAGCAAGTTTGTCCAGAAAACCCCATATGAATTATGGATAGGAAGGAAACCATCCTTGAACTACATGCACATATGGGGATGTTGTGCAGAAGCTAGAATCTACAATCCACATGAAAAGGCATTTGACCCAAGAACCACTAGCGGTTTCTTTATTGGTTACCCAGAGAGGTCAAAGGGATATAGATTTTATTGTCCATCTCACCCACGAAAGATATTTGAGATTGGTAAGGCTAGATTTTTGGAGGATCATCATCTCAGTGGGAATGACCTACTTCAGAATGTAACTTTTGATGAAGTGCAGGATAGTGTTGTCACACATTCACCTAGTCAAATCTGGATAAGCTATCCAATTATTATTCCCATGAATAATTCTCAAATGGATGAGCCAACAGAAGTAGATCATGCTCCTAGTCAGGTTGTAAATGAACAAGTTGATTACGTTCATGATGAAGGACAACCTGAAGAGCCTACAGAAAATGTTGAACCCAATGTTGAATTACAAAGATCAAGCAGATCAAGGAGGCCTGCCATTCCATCTGACTATGTTGTATACCTTCAAGAGCCAAATATGGACTTTGAAGATATAGATCCCTTATCTTTTTTATCCACCCCTTATAAGGATTTCGTCCCCAAAATCGATAAAACATACTAAGAGAAAAGGGCAGGATACTTCCTTCTCATCTCATCCTCTAACTCCCAAGTGGCTTATTCAACACCACGATGGTTCCAGAGGACTTTCACAAGACTTATATCTTTCTTCTTTAACTTTTTAATTCGTTTATCAAGGATTGACACTGGTCCCTCCTCATAGGATATGTCATCATTTAATTCTACCTCCATAGGTTATAGAACTGACTCGGTGTCTGGGTGACATTTCTTCAACATAGAAATGTGAAACACAGGATGTAACCGCTGTAACTCAGGTGGTAGCTCTAGTCTATATGCTACCTTCCCAATCCGTTCGATGATTGGATAAGGCCCCATAAATCTAGGAGCTAACTTCCCTTTCCTTTTGAAACGGAGGACTCCTTTCCAAGGTGAGACCTTGAGATACACTCTGTCTCCAACCTGGAACTCTAAGGGTCTACGACGTTTGTCAGCATAAGATTTCTGCCTATCTTGAGCAGTCTTAATCTTTTGTTGTATTACTTTAATCTTTTCTGTGGTCTGCTGCACAAGGTCATGACCTATCAACTGATGTTCACCAGTTTCAAACCAACACAAAGGTGATCTACAACGTCTACCATATAAGGCTTCATAAGGTGCCATATCAATACTATGCTGATAGCTATTGTTATAGGCAAACTCTATCAAGCTTAGGTGTAGATCCCAACTCCCGGTGAACTGGAGAACACATGCTCTCAACAGGTCTTCTAAGGTCTGTATGGTCCTTTCCGACTATCCATCAGTCTGCGGATGAAAGGCCGTACTAAACCTTAGCTTAGTGCCTAAGGCTCTGTGCAACTGTTCCCAAAAACGACTTGTAAACTGAGGACCTCTGTCAGAAACTATTGTGACAGGAACTCCGTGCAAACGCACTATCTCTTGAACATACAACTATGATAACCTTTCAGCAGAATAGGTTGTCTTGACAGGTAAGAAATGTGATGTCTTAGTTAACCTATCAACAATTACCCAAATGGAATCATGTCCTTTGCTTGTCCTGGGTAGGCCAACAACAAAGTCCATGGTCACATGGTCCCACTTCCACTGTGGTATGGGTAAAGGTTGCATTGTTCCTGCAGGCTTCTGGTGTTCAGCTTTAACTTGCTGACACACAGGACACCTCAGAACAAACTCTGCAACATCCTTCTTCATCCCAGGCCACCAATACAGATCTTTCAAATTCCGATACATCTTGGTTCTCCCTGGATGCATAGCATACATGGAAGAATGGGCTTCTTCCAGGACTAACTTTCTCAAGTTGTCCACATCTGGCACTATCATTCTTCCATTATAACAAGCTACTTGATCTTCTGAGTCATGAAAACCATCTTGCTTCTCATTTCCATACTCAGATCTTATATGTTGAACTGCAGCATCACCTAACTGTGCCTCTTTAATCTGCTCTCTTAGGGTAGGTTTAATATGCATCTCATCTAACAAACCAGATAACAATGACACCTTCAACTGTACATTGTCTTGCCTTAAAGAGATAAGCATATCTCTCCTAGAGCATACTAAAGAGTTTAGTTGTGCTCTATTCATGGTTGATGTTGCTGACTTCCTACTCAAGGCATCTGCAACAACATTGGCCTTGCCTGGATGGTAATCAATTGTACAGTCGTAGTCCTTGATTAACTCCATCCAGTGACGTTGCCTCATGTTGAGCTCATGCTGAGAGAAGATATACTTAAGGTTTTTGTGGTCTGTGAAAATCTGGAATGTCTCTCCGTAGAGATAATGCCTCCAGATCTTCAAAGCATGAACCACAGCAGCTAACTCCAGATCATGTGTTGGATAATTCTCCTCGTGTTTCTTAAGCTGTCGGGAAGCAAAAGAAATCACTTGTTTATCCTGCATCAACACACATCCTAGTCCATTTTTGGAAGCATCACAGAAAACTACATATCCTTTCCCTTGTTCAGGTAGCACTAGCACATGTGCACTTGTCAATCTCTCCTTCAGCAACTGGAAAGACTGTTGACACTTATCACCCCAAGAAAAAGGAACATCTTTCCGGGTTAACTTGGTCAAAGGTAAAGCTATAGAACTAAAGTTCTTAATGAACCTTCGATAATAGCCAACTAACCCCAAGAAACTTCGAATCTCCATCGGTGTCTTCGGTTGTTCCCATTGTAGAACAGATTCTACCTTTGTAGGGTCAACACGAATTCCCTAGGCAGATATCACATGCCCAAGAAAAGATACCTCCGGTAGCCAAAACTCACACTTGCTAAACTTAGCGTACAGCTTATGTTCTCTTAGCAAGGTCAAAGCTTGGCGAAGATGCTGCTCATGCTGCTGAACATCCTTACTATAAATCAGTATGTCATCTATGAAGACGACAACACATTGATCAAGGAAAGGTCAAAAAACTCTATTCATGAGTTCCATAAATGTAGCTGGTGCATTGGTTAGTCCAAACGACATAACCGTGAACTCATAGTGACCATATCTTGTCCTAAAGGCAGACTTGGATATGTCACTATCCTTAATACGGAGTTGATGATATCCAGACCTCAAGTCTATTTTTGAAAAGACTATTGCACCACGCAACTGGTCAAAGAGATCATCAATCCTCGGCAGAGGGTACTTATTCTTTATTGTTACTTTATTGAGTTGTCTGTAGTCGATGCACAACCGCATTGACCCATATTTCTTTTTAACAAACAGGACCGGAGCACCCCAAGGTGAAGTACTCGGTCGGATAAAACCTCTCTCAAGTAACTCTTGAAGCTGTTTCTTGAGTTCTGCCATCTCGACAGGCACCATTCTATACAGAGTCTGAGCTATGGGTTTCGTGTCTGGAATCAGATTGATTTCAAAATCAATCTCCCGAGGTGGTGGTATACTAGGAAGTTCTTCAGGAAACACATCTTCAAATTCCCTGACTATAGGAACTTCGGCAGGATTGGAACTTTCCTTGGTAACATCTACCACATGGGCTAAGAATGCATAACATCCTTGCCTCAACAGCTTATCAGCAACCATAGCTGATACAAGACAGGTGGGCAGAATCTTTCTTTCTCCTTGAAAGATCCATGTGTTGCTTTCATCAGCAAACACAGCCAACTTGGACTCACAATCCAAGACAACTCTATACCTTTCTAAGGTATCCATCCCGAGGATTATATCAAATCCCTGCATATCAAGTGGTATAAGATCCACTTGAATGCGATGGTCAGAAAAGAAGAGGATGCAGGGAGAACATACCTCCTGCAAAACGGCAGACCCACTCAACGGAGTCTCCAACAACAAACTATCTGCTCTATGACTAATAGTCACATTGCAGTTACGAATCACTTCGCGAGTGATGAAAGAGTGTGTAGCACCCGGATCAATCAGAACAGATACAACACAGGATGTAAACATATCATAATATAAAAGTTTCATCTGACCTGCCACTACCCGTGGATTGACCACTGCCTCAGGTGGATTCATAGCATAGAACCTCGCAGTCGCCTGGTGTTGAGGTGGTGCTGATGATCTAGCTTGAGACGCTTGTCCACGTCCTCGAGCTGCTCCTTGATGTTGTCTATTCTGAGATCCCTGTTGATTCTGTCTCGGGGGTTGTTGTGTCACACCGACAGGCCTAGAACGGCAATCCTTCATCAAGTGTCCCACCTTACCACAGTTGTAGCAACTTCTCTCCTGTTGCTGTGGTCTGGGTGGTCCAGTGACTGACACAGATGCAGAACTGTGCGTCCCTTGAAGCGGTTGACTCCGTCCTCTACCTCTGCTTGGTGCCCATTGAGTTTGAAAACTCGATCTGGGTGGTGGAGGGTTAGGTGCAGAGAATCTAGGTTTCTTGGAATCCCTAGATGAAGAACCCTGGAACTGTGGATATCTTTTATGGGTTTGTATTTTCTCAACCACAGATCTCTCTATCCTTCGGACTGACTCAACGAAGGTAGAGAATCTCTCTCGGTTCTCTAAGGTAGATACAGGGGTTGACATATCAGAATTCAAACCCTTCTCGAATCTTCTGATTCTTTCCTCATCCGTAGCAGCCATGTGCGGACAGAACCGCAACAACTCCATAAACTTAGCTTCATATTCGCTAATGTTCATCATACCCTGCCTTAGTTTCTCGAACTGAGAGATCTTCTCATCTAGGAAGGTCTTTGGAAAATATCTTTTGATAAATTCCCGACGAAATTCTTCCCATGAGAACTCTACTCCAGGCCTCTTCTGCTCTTCCATGTTCCACCAGTGACCAACACTACCTTTGAGAAGATAGACAACATGTCTAACCTTCTCAGCTTCCGGAATCATAAGAATCCTGAAAGCCTTCTCCAACTCTGTCAACCATAAGTCAGCATCTGCAGGGTCGGCAGTTCCGAAGTACTCGGTAGCTCCGACACGACGAAGTCGTTCGAATGTCTTACCGATACCTTGTACTTCAGGCTGGACAGGTGCCCTAGGTGCATGAATGGGCATCCTATCAGTTATGTGTCTCATGGCAGTCATGAACTGCCCAAACATTGTCTGTATAGCTGGGTTACTCATGTCAGCTGGGTCGAACTGGGGTGGCTCTCTTGGTGACTCAGGTGCATGTTGTTCTATTCTCAGAACTCTTGCACCGCCTCGAGGTGCACTAGCACTACTCTCTGCCACGTACTCATCGTGATGTTCTGACATCCTTAGGTACCTTCTTCTCCTGAGGAGCAGAAGATTCTATTAGATAAGGAAGGAGTACTAAAGGTAGACTCGACATCCTAAGTCCTATGCCTCTGTAGACTCAACTGACCTAGAGCTCTGATACCACTAATTGTGGGCTCTGATCTCCAAACCATGACATAAACACGATTAAAACTTAGCGGAAGCGAATCGGTAATCAGCGGAAGACATAAATCACGGGAAATTAAAACTTTTCGAGATAAGAACTTGGATCCATAAAACTTCTTTCATAAAGAGAGATAAACTGTTTACATCTCAGGATAATTACTTCTTGAGTAATTATATACATCAAGATACAAAATCTCAAGATCACTATACAAAATACTCCAAGACCTGAGAGTACAGATGACACATAGGACTAACTCTAACTACACCACATGGCAGGACAATCTCCACCTGAGATTACTGCTGCCCCTGGTGCTGCTGCTGCTGAGACTGATCACCTGTAGGCTGGTTCCTTCATCTCCGACGTCCACCTAAAAAGTTGAAGTCTACGGGGTGAGACAATTATACATAATTGTCCCAGCGAGAGTTATAACTCTTCGCCAGAAGCTTTATTATAACATCAAAGAATATCTTAAGTAGTAAAGCCTTCAAAGTATTCTATAACAGTTGCAGGTATAACAAGATCCCTACAATTTAGGAGATATGGAGAATATAAACACTATTGCAATGTAACATCAATCAACTAACTTGGAGTCATCTTTAACAAGTTATACTACATGGTTGATTATGTTTTACAAACAACATTATGCCCGGTGGAGATGAGGCATACCACTCATACTCCAACTGATCGCTGAGAAGTCACATCAGTATCATACATAGGTCATTAAGAGAGCCGGATTCTCATGATCTTCACCTTCCTCAGTCAGTAAGAGGATCACTTGTAGGACATCTCATGTCTCTACTACTATAGCTCACCAGGGTAAACTGGTCCTTCACTATTCTAGAGTCATAGTGGTGTTCTGTACTCTCTTCGTCATCAGGAGGTTTCATATTTACCTACCAATGATACAGATATCTGTGCTTTCTTCGTCATCAGGAGGTTTCATGTTTACCTACCACTGATACGGTATGGAATTATAGTGAAGGATGGATGGATTACACATCTACATCACTTTCCTACACTAGGATGTAAGGTTCTACACATCCATGTACCCCACATACTCAAAAGTATGTGCTCCAGGATTTCCCTGAGGAAAACCTGTTTCACCATCACTTAATCTCTGACAATGATGGATCTATGATAAGGGCTCTACATTATACTTGATTAGTTAGGTACATTCAGTATTCTTTAACAACATACATTGTTCTTCAAACAATAATTAGTAGCTTAATAGCTAAAACAGAAGAATACTAAATGTACCAGGCCTAACTCATATCATTCATAATTCCTCATCATACTCATCACAAGTCATCTCTAAAGCATGACCTTGATGGTATTCATGGCTCTCACAGCCTATTATCATCACAGGATGCCATTGACAAGGCATCAAGTTACTTTTCTTATTCATAAGGTTAACAACATGCCTTGAATGAATATATCATCAACATCCATACCTGGATAAGATCACCTTCATATCAGAACCTGCATGGTTAATTCAACTGATAAAGGTAATACAAAATAAGGAATATACTTCCCTCTCTTGTTATAAGAGTTAAATCCTCTGATTCTCATCATTTGGAGTTTAATACTCATTTGCATGCCATTACCCTTGAATTAGGGTGTACTTATTCACATTACATGTCATCACCCTTGAATCATGGTTTACTATTCACATTACATGTCATCACCCTTGAATCAGGGTTTACTATTCACATTAAGATGAATTGAACTCATAACATCATCATGTATGAGTAACATCATCACTGATGCTCTCAGATTAGTTCACGGTTAATCAATTATCATAATTAGGGTTTCTATGATCTCACACCGGTGAATCATACCCTAATTATGCTCACTCATGTGCTTTGGAGATGTTTTAATTGAGTTTCCACTTAAAAAGGGTACTTTCTCTCTCTAGAAGTACTTTCTCTCTCTAGAAATACTTTCTCTCTCCTCATACTGTTAGGTGATGTCATAATCACTCTAGATTAGGTTGGATTGAGTCATCATAGGCTAATATAGCTAAAACATCATCATCATGTGATTAGGGTTTGATCTGATCAAGGTATTACTCAATTTACCCTTTAGGGGTATTTTGGTAATTCACCCCATTGATCATCATCATGGTCAAAACCTTAGTCAATTAACCCCTGAATATCCTAGATTAACATTAGGGTTTGATTAGGGCAACATTGAGCCATTTATATCATTAATTTATTGAATGAAGTCAACTTTGAATTATCTTGATCGATCTCAACCATCGACCCTCAATCGATTTGAGACCCATTGGTTGAGTTGACCTTTTGACCAATTTGACTTTCAGGACCGCGAGGGTGAGTTGACCTTTTAGTCACTTTTGACCTTAGGACCGCGAGCCCTCAACCTCTTCCAAGACCGTGAGCCCTCTCAACCTTCTTCAAGACCGCGAGCCATCATATGATTTCAAGACCGCGAAGCCATGTAGACCGTTTGCTCACTTTGACCTCAGGACCGTGAGGCCCCTCGCGGTCTTGAGACCGTGAGCCCCCTCTCGGTCTTGAGACTGCGAGCCTCCTCACGACCTTGAGACCGCGAGCCTCCTCACGACCTTGAGTCCGCGAGCTCACATGGTCTTAACCACTTGAACCATCAACAAAATTCAATGATACAACCGATAATGTCAACCAATGTTGAAGCCCTCAAAAGGTCAAAGATATGTTGACCACTTATGGACTGGGTCAATTAAGGTTATGCTTAGCCAATTGGTCATTCAATTGACCCTCAATTGTTGACCAATTAGGGTTGAAATTGATTCAATTAGGGTCTATCAATGTTCACCCATCAACACTCAACAATGTGCATCAACACAAAGTTGAACCCTTCGATTGAGCTCCAATTGGGCCCAAACTTGGCCCAAACGGTCTTGAGGTCATGTGGGTGGACCCCACATGGTCTTGAGACCGTTTGCCCAAGATTTCATCAAGGTCTAAGGTGATTTGATAGGATTTGAACCATGATTGAACCACAAAATAGAATTTTATTTAAATTGATAACTTATTTGCATTTAGGTCCTCAATTGGTCAAATTACTTAACCCTAGACATTCAAACGGTATTGGGTGATTGTCCTCTCGGTCTTGAGACCGTTTTTACTTTGGATGAGTTCCAAACGGTCTTGAGACCGTTTGCCCATCCGATTTTGGATTCTAGTGAAATTTCTTCAAGGTTGGATCAATTGAGTTGAGGGTTATATCAATATTTAATTGCAATGTAATTTGGTGTAATTGTACCTTCAATTGGTCAACTAATCTTGACCCCAGACCTCCAAACGGTCATGGTTGATTGCCCTCGCGGTCTTGAGACCATTTGGGTGACCCCTAAACGGTCTTGAGACCGTTTCGGTCAATCAACCCTAAAAACCCTAATTAGGTCACCATAATTTCAGTACTGATTTCACCTAGGGTTAGCCCTAGTATTCTCCCTTCAACTCTTAGCCCGTTTGGAATTAGACCATCAAACTTGGTGAGTTGTTAATTAATATAATTTTGAACAGTAATCTCATACGGTCAACACCTGGTCAACGACCTTACACGGTCTTGAGACCGTTTGCCCAAAAAGGCAATTTCAGACCGTTTGTGAATCAGGAATAAATTCATTTAAAGTTGTTACTTAAAAAGGTCATATCTCCCGATTCCTTTGGAGTTAGCCTCCAAAATTTTGAGGGTAATTAGCCTATATAATTAGGAACAGATTTCTTATACGGTCCACGCTCGGTCAGCGGGGCCAAACGGTCTTGAAAACCGTTTGCCCTGTCGCGGTCTCGAGACCGTTTGCTCACCTCGCGGTCTTGAGACCGAGAGAGCAAACTGGTGAGACCGTTTAAGAAAGTAAAAAGCGGTGGGTTTTTCTTGGAAATCACGCCTTCATCTCCTAGCTCAAGAACAGTACGAATATCCCATGGATTTGCTTGCAAATTAGCAGGGAAAAGTAGGGAAACATGAAGAGCTATCATCTAACCGCATATAAGAGATGTACATAGTAAAGCATGGGTTTAGAGTTATAAAACCCGCCTAAAGCTTGCTTCTTGAGCTCCAAGCTTTCAAGCTCCAAGCTCTTATGGCTTCCTTGAGTTCCCACAGGTTGGCCAAGGTGAAAACTCCAAGGAAGAATGAAAGTAGATGGCTAGAAAGATAGGGTTTTGTGAGTTAGTCACCAAATTGACCTTGAATTCGAGTTCTAACCATGGAATTAGGCAAAAGAAGGGTCCCAAACCTACCTTGTTTCCCTTGGTCGTCCTCCTTAGCTCCAAGGCAGTCTTTGGTCGTCTTTGGTGAAATGGAACAGTGAAGGAAACTAAGGGCAAGTTCCCTTGCTTAGAGAAGTTGAGGGTATATATGCTAGGGGTAGGATTTTCAACATTAGTTCATAAGTTGTCCATAATTCCAACTAGGTCCCTCCTTCTTTACTTGATCGTCCCTTCCTCTTTATTATAAGGACAAACCTTCTCTTAAGGTCTTAGAAAAAGAAGGTAAATGAGAGCAATCTAATAATAAGGTACGTACATAAAGAACTATTGCACATATACCCTGATTATTCAATCACAAGGTATATTTCATAACTTGATAATTCAATTGAGGTGACTCCCTCATCATTTCTTCTCTTAATGATGGCAAGAGTCTAAAAAGATACATTAGATGACATATTTTACAAATTGCATCCCTTACTTTGGGTAAATTGCATTTTACCCCAAATTGAGGTTTCAAGCACCGGGATTGCTTCCACAGCTGCACCTTGGTGCCCAAGCTTGGGAAATCCCTCATACTTTGCCAAAAAGATTCTCATGATGTCTCAACATCAGAGGAACATCTCAACATGTGCAAATTGCAAGCTAACCCTTTTAATTGGGTAAATTTCACATAGGTCCCTGTATATCAAAACAATGCTACAACTTTAAATAAAAAGGAGCAAATACTGAAATATATGTTTTTGAGAAACTTAATTACATGCTCAGAGTTAATCACAAAGATTTAATTACATATTTAGGCAAAACACCTAGGGTTAACTCATTACCCAGGTCAGGGATGTTACATTTTTCACAAGCAATGGGTTGTGAAAATTCCTCTAAATGGCTTTATGCCATAAAGGAGGAACTAGGATCCATGGATAAAAATCAAGTATGGGACCTTGTACCTTTACCAGAGAATATTAAACCAATAGGTTGCAAATGGGTCTTTAAGACCAAAAGGAACTCAAATGGTGAAAATGAGAAGTACAATGCTAGATTAGTTGCGAAGGGTTTCACACAAAAGGAAGGCATTGATTATAAAGAGACCTTTGCTCCAGTCTCATCAAATGACTCCTTTAGGGTAATCATGGCCTTAGTAGCTCATTTTGATCTTGAGCTACACCAAATGGATGTGAAAATGACATTTTTAAATGGGGATTTATCTGAAGAAGTCTATATGGAACACCCAGAAGGTTTCGTTGATAATAGTAGAAGTCATATGGTTTGCAAATTGATGAAGTCAATTTATGGACTTAAACAAGCATCCCGACAATGTTATATTAAGTTTAACACCATTATATCAACATTTGGGTTTAAACCAAATATTGTTGATCGGTGTACATACCTCAAGGTCAGTGGGAATAAATTCATAATATTGATTCTTTATGTGGATGACATTCTACTGGCAAGTAATAACCTTGCTGTATTAAATGAAACTAAAGAATTTCTTTCCTCTAACTTTTAGATGAAATATTTGGGTGAAGCCGCATATGTAATTGGTATGGAGATTCATCGAGACCAGACTAAGGGCATACTTGGTATATCCCAAAAGGCTTACATATCTCAAGTTTTAGAGAAGTATGGAATGAAAAATTGTTCACCTGGACCTGCACCTATAGTTAAAGGAGATAAATTTAACTCCAAGCAGTGTCCTAGTAATGATATTGAAAGGAATGAAATGAGGAAAATACCATACACATATGCAGTTGGGAGCTTACAATATCTTCAGATTTGCACCCAACCAGACATTGCTTTTTCTACTGGAATGCTTGGTCGTTACCAAAGTAACCCTGACATGGACCATTGGAGAGCTGTGAAGAAGGTGATGCACTACCTGCAAGGAACAAAGGATTACATGCTTACATATTGAAGAACAAACTACCTAGAGGTTACATGATTTTCAGATGCAGATTTGGCCGGCTGTCTAGATAGTAGGAAGTCTACAATAGGCTATATCTTCCTACTAGTTGGTGGTGCAGTTTCATGGAGGAGTGTCAAACAAAGGACTACAACTTCGTCCACCATGGAAGCTGAGCTTATATAGCTTGCCATGAAACCTCATCACATGCAATTTGGCTTAAGAATATGATATAAGATCTTAAAATTGTTGATTCAACTCATAAGACAATACAGATATATTGTGATAATGAAGTTGTAGTTACTTTTGCTAATAATGATAAAAGCACAACGACATGCAGACATCTAGACATAAAGCTCTATGTTGTCAATGAGCGAGTTGATAACAAAATGATACAGATTGATCACATTGGTACACAATACATGATATCATATCCTCTTACTAAAGGGATAGCTCCAAGATTGTATACATCTCATGTAAAGAATATGGGTATGAGAAAGTCATTTGATGTGTAATAATTAATGTGATTTGACGATGTAATATTTATTGTGCGATCACATATTTGACTCGCTATTTCTGTTTCAATACTAATTATAACAGAATATTAGTTTTGACTAAAGATTGAACCAGAGAATAGATTTGAGGTCAATCTATTCATAAAGTTTTTGTTATTGCATATAAGATGCTTGGATATTCTAGTACATAGAAGGAAATACAAATTTATTTGGTATCAACCACTATGACTCGTATCTAATCTCATATATGACAATATTTGTATCGAGCATCAATGCAAAATTGTTAAATGTTATTGTCATGGTATTTTGGGCCAAGTGAGAAAATGTTAAAAATATCCCTTTACAGCGTGGCCCCAAAATAAACAACACATATATTATTAATAAGTTCTCTGAAGGGATGCATCCATTGGGGTGTGGGAGGTTTTCCATAACCACCATGCCTCTTCATGATGGTTAGAGAGGCATTAAGATAATCCTATTTATTGGGACTGGTCCTCTCTCCGTGGGATATTCCGTAACCCATTCCATCTCTTAGGAGTCCCATCTGGAAAGAGAAACCAACACCCAAACAACTTACGTTCTTACGCTTCCACTCAACGTTTCTCCGTTCTGCCCCGTCTTCTCTGCTCTGCCTTTGTCTGTGCAGTGTCGCTGTGGTACGTGTTGCTTTCGGTGACAGACTCGTCATGGAGACTTCTGCAAATTCGGGTATGAATGTAACACAAAGACCCCTCTTAAAACTTCCTTTTAATATAGGCATCAAATATAGATCCCACCAAAAGTGAGGCTTGTCACTAATAATTTCGTGACTAATGCTGTTAAAAATTTATCAAATATGATGAAGTCCTCTACTTCTTTCCGTTCCCGTTAGGTGTATCCGTCTCCTCTCCCTTTTCCATCACCTAGTTGGCATTTTTAGATGTTAGGCGGTTTAGTCTAATTGTTACCAATATGATTACTCAAAATTGTTATCAATATTATTGCCAATTGAAAAGAAAATGGAGGGCACCCCAACAAAATCGCCAAACAGATGTGCTGAGTTTAGGCGGACAGTGACCTCCCACTTCTCTTCGCCAGCACCGGCAGCACGAAGGAAGGAAGCCATGGCGCTTCGAGTGCAAGCATTGCCCCTCCAAGCACAGCATTCCTTGCCTTGCTACCGGTATGCGCTGCTGTCCCCTTGCAGTCTAGCGGCATTTTTCGTTTTCTCCTTCCAGAGTGTTTTCCTTGTATAGGAAATTCTGATTTCAGAATCTGCTCGTCTATGACATTTCAGAATTTTACAGTCCAGACGAATTCTGACCAATCATACTGAATGATTTTCTGAAAACGTGGTGTCCGTATGGTATAGTCATCTCTTTCTTGGAAAATGACAACTTGGCTTCGGAGAATCTTGCTTTTTTGCATTAAGTCAGTTATTAAGAACAAAGCTTGAAATTGTAGCCCAGATACCACATTTTTCTCTTCATCTAATACCTCGTGTATATATATATATATATATATATATATATATATATATATATAGTTTGTTATATCGTTTGATCAATTAATAAAAGCTTATCGTACGAGCAAACAAACTACGATGTTGTTTGCTCTCAAAAAAAAAAAAAACTACGATGTTGTTTCTCTGTTCCACTTTTGGTATTTGTTAACCACTGTAATTAAACCAATAACCCCACTCCCTCCTCAACTAGTTTGTTGTGTTACTAGGAACTTCTGCAGACGGACTCAGGTCTGATCTGCACTTACTCATCCTATGCATAACCTGATTGTGGTAAGAAGTTTTATTTAATGTGAAAATGACCAGTAGACTTGGATCTTCTTCTACTCAAGTCACGAAGTTGCTTATCCTGATTGAAATATCTCAATGTCCAGGAAGCATAGACGCTTCCGAACATGGACATAAACACAGATATGGACACAAGACAATTGCCCATAAGCAGGATATGGACCCTGAAACACTCCGGAAAACATTGACATAACACAACACGGGCACACACATGCCACTCTCAGCACACACACATTAGATTATTTCCTTAATTGAGTTATTTTCAAGAAAATAGGGCTATATGTTCTGATCCAAACAATGAATGCAGAAGGGATGTCATCTATATACAACAAATCAGAATTCTGAATAACAATATTAAGAAAACATGTTATACGATATGCACTATGCATGGAGATGATACAAATCGCAAGTACCAGAATGGCAATTATAATAGCAATCCCTGAAAATGCAGGAACAGTAGCCAAAGTACCAGAACAGTAGGTATAGTTGTAGAATGAGTCAGGTAGTGTGTTCATTGCCATGTCCTGAACATCTACCATGTAATCTAATTTTAGGCTAAAAAAATCTGGACATGTTGCAGCTGTGCCCACTATGTCCGGCCATGTCCAAGTAATGTCCGCACTTAAGATGTAAAATATATGATCACAATTACTCCCTACAAAATGCCTGAGATCAGTCCACATTCTGATTTTCCCCTCGTTGCACACACGGATGGATTGAGATCTTGCTGAAGAAGTCTACATGCAACGGTTTTGTTGCTTTGGGGGGAGGGGGATTCTCCACCAAAATCTGCAAGTTGCCATGGTCTATTTGTGGTTTGAAACAATCACCACTGCCATGGTTTCACGAAATGAGCACGATTCTTGAATCTTTGGGTTTTTGACGGTTGCCTAGTGATCACAACCTATTTTCCTCAAAAACTACATCCGGTATAACCATTCTTCCAGTCTATGTTGATGATATCATCATTAAATGCAATGATACTCAACATATATCGACGTTGGAAAACTCCCTTAAAATCTCATTTCCATACTAAAGATGTGTGATAACTTCACAACTTCTTAGGTATTGAAGTTCTTAGATCCAACATCTAAATTAATCTTTCTCGACACAAATATGATTTTAATTTGCTCAAATAGACAAGGACGAGTGGCTCTAGGCCTGTATCATCTCCTATGGACTATCATACCAAATCTATTTTAAGGATTATTTCTTAGATCCACAAAAGTATCGCCCAGTTGTTTGTAAGATGATATTGTGGAAGAACAATATGATGGGAGAATCCTTTGTGTAGTTTTTTCTTATTAATAGAAGGACAACCCCCTTTCCTATATTTATGATAAGGGGGAAGCATACAAACACAAGATAAGCCTTAATGGGCCCATACACAAATAGACCCATATTGCAAATAGACTAAAATTTCTTAAGTAACTAGACTCTCTAACACTCCCCCTTAAGCTGGAGCTTGGAAGAATCCCAAGTCAGCTTGCAAACAGACAAACAAACTAAACTATTACTAATAAAAAGATAACCAAGCCCATACAAAAATTTCTCCCGTTCAATGTTACAATGAATCACTCAAGCAATCAAATACTCCCCATCAAGCAGATAATCCAAAAGCAAGTGGCACGAGCTTCTTGACCAATATGAAGTGGCATCTAGAGTAGATTAAACAACAACAGGTAGGCATCATGGTCTTCATCACAGTCGCTATTGTCAAGCAACAGACCAGAGAGTGCTGGAACACAGTAGAAGTCAACATGCATACAAGGTATGGACAAGAAAAGAGTCAATATGCGCAGGGCACAACCAAACTAGAGACTGCTGGAACATAGCGGCAGAAAATTGATAGCCTAGTCGGATAAAAGTCCATTGTGCCTGAAGTAGAAAGTAGAAAAAAACTCCAAGATGAACATCAATTGTAGAAAAGCATGAAGTTCCATCACACGCTTGTCACCAAAGGTACCATCATCATCTCATCATATAATTTCCATCCTAGTAGTAGACATCAAAATCCAGAAAGTGCTTGGTCACAGTCCCCAGAGAGTGTTGGGTCACAACAACAACAATAGTAGACGTGTGCAAGTCACATACAAAGGGTCAATGTGCAAACAGAGCATGGACAACAATAGTGCAAGCTCACTAAGCAGCAAGTAACATGTGTTCATTATAGCACAAATAGCAAGAATAAAGTCGCCGAATAGAAAATCAACAATAGATAGAACAAGTGTAGTAGATAGATTCATAGTAGTAGTTGATGACGATGAATAAGCTTGTCAAGCAGCAAAATGGATCCATATAGAAGCAAAATAACACCCCACAACAATAGTAAAAGTAGCATGAAGATCACATAGCAGTAGTAAAAGTAGCTTGAAGATCCATATATCAACATTAAAAGTGACATGGAGATCGATATAGCAGCAAAACTAAAGTCTTCTTCATTTCTCTACATCTCCCCCATCTCTTCTCTTCCCTCTACTCATCATCCTCTATCCCCCCCTCACGCCAACCACAAAAAGAGTGAAGAGAGTGGTTGGGGTGTATAGAAATATGCTTATATTTCACTTAGTGTCATGTGCCTTGCATGTCCCATATTGCTCATCTCTGTTTTATGTCTCCTCTCTTCTCCTATATAAGATAATGTATTATACTCCTTTTTACTCACTTAATACAAATCCTCATATTATCCTCGACGGTATCAGAGCCTCAAGATCCCCCGTGATCCCCACCCCCTCCTCCTTTCCTCTTTCCACCCCAATCACCCCAAGCCCAACCCTCTACCCACCCCTTGCAGCCGCTGCCCAAAGTCGCCGCCCACAGGCCCCATTCCCACCCACAGCCGCCGCCACCCTATCCACCACCACCACCCTCCCTCACCACCACTCTAACCCTAACCCTAACCCTAACCCACCACTTCCCTACCCGCCGCCACCCCTAAACCCTACCCCCTGCCCGTCGCCAGTCCCCTCCCTTCCCACAGCCGCCGACTGCAACCCCCTCCCTGCCCAGAGCCGCCGCCACCCCACCCCCATCACCTTCCCTAATCCTTCCGCCATCATTCCATCCACCGGTAGACGCCTCCTACCCCCATCTTCTTCCTCCACCTTGCTCCCCACCATCTCAGACCAACCCTTCAACATAATAGGTTGAAAGTCTAATCTGGTTCCATCCCTCTTCTGTCTACGCCCCATGGTGGAGTAGTTCTCTATCTATGATGGCGTAGGTCTTTTTCCATATTTTTCTTGCCCCGTGATGTGGGGTCTATGGATCTGATGCATTAGATCTATTGCTATTCTTCTCTGCCTCGTTGCGGGTCGTCTCAGATCTACTAGTTTTGGCCGTCATCTATTCTAGATTTGTGCTACGGTCAGACATCTGCTGCCTTCTGGTTTCTACTGCTGCGGTCTGCTTCGTCTATTGCTATTATGGCATCCATGGACACCCCTCGGTTCCTTGTGTGTCACCATCGTAAAACTTGATGGCTCCAACTATCACCTTTGGTCGGCATCTTTTATCCTATATGTGAAAGCGCAAGGTCGCTATTCTCATATCACTACCGTCCCTCTACATGTTCCTGATGCCTCTGCAGATGAAAAGCTCAAGCAAACTTATGCCCAATGGAGCAAAGATGACTCAGGTGTTATGTCTTGGGCAACGTTTGGTAACATGATTAATTCGGATATGGTGGCGGTGGAAGACCAAAAGTCAACCGTGGGTAGCCAAAAATAGTAGTCCTGAAACATCAGATTGACAACCGATAAAATTTTACTCACTTTTCACACTCATCTGCGATTACCCAACTGAGATTACCCACCAGACCAATTTTACGCGGTGGCTCATCTTGAATGCTTGACCGTGGTTAAAACAATCGCTTTGCCAAACGGAGCCTTGGATTGTCAATGCACCAAACTGCGTATCAGTCAGTCCCTTCTCTGCCTTCATGATGCGAAGGCCATGTGGGATCAACTTTCCCACGTCTACTCCCATCAACAAAATCCTAAAAAAGCATTTGAGATTTCTAAGAATCTGGCTAAGAAGGAATTTGCGCCTGAGGCATCTATTGAAGATTTTTACAATCAGTGCTTTGCTCTCTGGAATGAGTACAAGATCTACCATCCCTTGTCTGCTGATATCAAATAAGCTCAACGCTAGCGTAATGAGCTTCAACTTGTCTAGTTTCTTGCCGCACTTTCGGCCTCTTTCTCTGGGGTTGTTGACCAAATATTCTCAATTGATCCTCTGCCTTCTCTAAGGGATGTACTTAAACGTGTTCAATGTTTGCCATCCATTACTTCTGTTCCTGCTGTTTCAACGTCCTGCTCTTGTTGTCAAGTCTACTGATAAGAGTCACGACCGTGGCCGTGGGTGTTGTCGTGGCCGTGGTGGCCGTCATCCCCTACCTCGGGCCACACTTCCTCCTCTGCATAAGGATGCGGTCAGTCTGTTGTCCCACGATTCTGCAATTTCAGCAGCCGCGATAATCATAATAAAGACAAATGCTGGATCAAACATGGAAAGCCGGCTTGGGCTAATTAAGTTACTTCAGATACAGGCGACAAGTCTGCTACTGATAACACCCCAGCACACCCTCTTCTGCCTGGATTCGATCCGAGTTTGAGAAACTCTTCCAAGAACGAGTGTCCAACCTTCCGTCCACTTCGGAGAAAGGTTCTTCTACTATGCTTGCTGCTCCTTCTACTGGTAAAAACAAATGGTATATTGATTCTGGTGCTTCGGTCCATATGGCCAGTAACTCTGATTTATTTTTTGCCTTAACCAAATCAACTCATCTTCCCTAGGTTACAGTCGCTGATGGCTTAAAAACAACGGTTCATGGCACTGGGACAGTACAGTTATCTAAAAATATGCATCTGAAATCTATCTTATATGTTTAAAAATTTCTCGTTAATCTACTATCTGTTAGCAAGACTGTGAAGAGCCTTAAGTGCTGCAATACATTTGACCCTTCCGGATGTGTTTTTCAGGATCTCCGCACGAAGACGAGGATTGGTTCGGGCCATGAGGGACTGGATGGACTCTACTATTTGGATGGACCGACATCTGCAATTGCCATGCTCTCGACCTCTGTGGCTGGGATTCAGTGGCACTACCGCCTCGGCCACCTTTCAGCTGCTAAATTGAAACATTTATTTCCTGCTTTAGCAGATAAAACCTTTTTATGTGAATCATGCCAATATGGCAAGCAAACTCGATCTACTTTTCCTGCTAAGAAAGAAATTGGTTCTAAAAACATTTTTGATATTGCTCATGCTGATATCTGGGGACCTTTTTTAGTTACTAGTCATGTGGGAGTGAAATATTTTATGACTTTCATAGATGATTTTTCTAGAGCCACATGGTCATTTTTACTAAAGGATCGCAACACTGTTCTTGATACCATTGCTACATTTTTTTTCAGAGATTCAAGCCCAATTCAATAAAACCATTAAAATCTTTCGGACTGACAATGCTCTTGCGTTCATGCAAAAATCCGTCACTTATTTTTGTTCATCCTGTGGCACGATCCATCAAACCTCTTGCTCTTACACCCCACATCAAAATGGAATCGCCGAATGGAAAAACCGACATCTTTTGGAGGTTGCTCGGACTATTCTTCTTCATTATCACGTTCCTGACCGTTTTTGGCTGAGGCAGTTTCTACGGCTTGCTACCTCATTAACCGTATGCCGTCTTCCGCATTGCAAAATCTTTTGGAGGTCGCTCGGAATATTCTTCTTCATTATCACTTTGTGGCTATTCAGTTAACCAAACAAGAAATTCTTTTAGCTGACAAATTATCCATTTAACCAATAAACCGAAATAAATTAACCAAATTTACCAAATTGTCCAAAAAAATTAACTATTCAGAATTAACCATTCAGTTAATTGGTTATCAACCAAATTCAGCTCACCCCTAAATATTACTCTTTAATATTCAACATGATCTTATTGTCTTAATTTCCCTTTTTCTTTGTTCATATTATATATGACATATTACTGCTATTGTTTGTGTTTGTTAAATGAATAACTCTGTCCATATTATTATATATTGGGATCATTCCCACATTGTGTAAATGGGTATTGACAACCACCCACAATCCTATATAAAGGCTAGTCCTCTTGTTTATAATACACACAACATATTCTATACCTTAACTTTGGCAACATGATATCAGATCCACTTTGATCCTTTTAGAAAGAAGTAGCCAAGTTTTCTAGGCGGTGACATTATCTTCTTCGTCATTCTCACCCCACTTTTTCTCCACGGTGGAAGACAAGTTTCCACAAAAGTCATCTCTATGGGTACATATCTACGATGGACATCATCTTCGCCCAAATCTATATCTTCTCCGGTCCCTTTTCCATGAAAGTCACCTCTGTGGCAACATATCTCCGATGGAAATCAACTCATCCCAAATCCACATCTTCTCGGCCACTTTTCCACATAATTTATCTCCGTGGGAACATATCTACGGTGGAAATCATCTTCACTGGATCCATTTATCTGAATATCATCTCCAGTCTAGTCGCTTCATCCTTGTGCACTATCCGTGCACAAACAAGTCTGGCAACATGTTGTGTTGCAGCCTGCCTGCACTATATCATGGGTGATGCAAAGCCTCCACAACCTATGTCCACAACTCTTCTTGTCCAGAACATTGTCATCACTTCGAGCAAACTAAATGGATGGAACTTTGATTAGTGGAGTCAAAAGATCACCATCTGGTTTGAAGGTTAGGGGAAAGAGAAGCATCTCACGGAAGGAACTCCCACTGATGATTCTCTTCTGCAGTGGGAACACCATGATGCCAACCTCCGCTTCTCTCTACAGAACTCAATGAAGCCTTATATCATTGATATCACGAACCACCTGAATGACTACAAATCAGTTTGGGATCATCTCCAACTGATGTACTCTAACAACATCTCCCGAATGTATGACATGACGGTTCAGATGTACAATCTTCATTAGGAGGAGAAGAGTCTACAATAATATTTTAGAGAGGCCGTCATTCACATCACAGAAAATCTAAATAGTTTCCTTCCTATCTCCACTGATCCTATCAAACTCCAAAAGTAGTGAGAACAAATGGCTCTCATCAAGTTCCTTGTCGGTCTTTGCAAGGAATGTGATGGAGTTAGAAACCAGATTCTGTTAGGGACAGAGCTTCCCTCCTTGACAGAAGCATATTAGCGTGTCTCTAGAGTCTTCCTTGAGCAAAACTCTTCAGCCAATCCTTTCACAGATTCATCTGCCTTCGTCTCTTACAACACCACCATTGTATCCGCTAGAGGACGTGGTTGTGGTGGGAAGGGAAAGGATGCTCTGGGGTAGAGGACGACTCAAGTGTACTCACTACGGCGAAAAGGGTCACTAGAAGAAGACGTGCTACTCTATTCATGGTTTCCCGATACCGAACTCTTACTCCTGCTGTCTATCTCACTGTCGCTGAAGAATCTACCGAGTAATCTCCTCATCAGGTCAAGAAGAGTGATGAAGAATACAATCAACTCTTTGAGATTTGGGCATCCCAACATGCATCCCTCTATGTTTGCTTCATATGTTCAGATGTCAGATACATCCAATTCTTCTACAACACGCATAGCTCAATCCTTAAACACAAAATCGTCATCATTATATATTCTGATGCAACAAATCATATTACATGTATACCTAGTCTTATTTTCAATATGTCCACTACAAGAGGTAGTACATCTAATGTCATCTTAACAAATGAATATTCTTTTGCGTTCAAGGCACGAGGTCCATCTCGCCCCTTCCTCATATCAACCCGCCATTCGCCCTTTTTATTCTTTCATTTCTATTTAATTATTGTCTATTAGTGAAGCAACCCATACTCTTCGTGCCTCCATCACTTTTGATCCTGATCGATGTTTACACAGGACCTTCAGATGAAGGTGGTGATTGGTGGGTATGAGGAATCTGGTCCCTACTATTTGGAAGGGGTTTTTGAAGGCTTGTATGGTTGCGTCTCCTCTGCAAATCCACAGTCGCCTTGCTCACTTATCACTTGAGAAGTTTTTCCTTCTACATCCTCAATTTTCTCGTTTAGATAAACTTGATTTTGAAGCTTGTCAACTAGGAAAGAACCATAGATCTAGTTTTCCATCTGTAGATGTTATGCATGTACTCTTATCTTTCATATTGTTCACTCAAATGTCTGGGGATTGAGTAGGGTCTCCCCCAAACTTGAGTTTCTATATTTTGTTACTTTTATGAATTTTGTAGAACTACATGGTTGTATTCATGAAAGATCATCCTAAGATTTTCTCTATTGTGCAAATTTTTTATCTTGAAATCGAGACACAATTCTCTCGAAGTATATACATTTTTCAAGCTGACAATGCAAAAAAAGAGTACTTTCATCATGCACTCATTCGTTTTTTTCTAAAGAAATTATTCACCAGTCTTCTTGTCCTCATTCTCCTCAACAAAATGGGATAGCAAAACGAAAAATAGGCATACAATCGAAACAACGAATACTCTTCTTCACCATATGAATGTTCCCTACCATTTTTGGAGAGACGTTCTCCCGACTACCTACCTCATTAACTGTATGCCTTCATCTGTTTTAAATAATCCAATCCCATTTCAGATTTCATATCCTAACTGCCCTCTATATAATGTTCCTCCTAAAATCTTTGGGTGTGTTAGTTTTATCCTTGAATTAAGTAATTGACGTGACAAGTTCAATCCTTAAGCAGTGAAGTGTGTCTTTCTTGGATATTCTAAAACTCAAAATAGGTATCGTTGTGATAATCCTACTACACATCATTTCTTAGTATCCACTGATGTCACATTTTTCAAAGATACCCTTGGAAAATCCATAGAACCTCTCAAACTTCCCCATAAGACTTCCCATATTCTCAGTTGTCATTGCTTCTACACCAAATCCATTACCTAATTCCAATGACCCATCCATAGGTCCATGTACCAATCATGAAAGTTCTCTAGATAACTTAGAACATGTATAAAACGGCGAGACATCTCTCAATCCTCCTCCAATTATTGCTGCCTTTAGAGGTTCCACAGATGTAGATGATTCGCCTATTGTCCTGAGAAAAGGAAAGCGTTCTTGTACTATCCATCCTTTATCTAATTTTGTTTCTTATGATTATTTATCCTCTTCATATGTTGTCTTTATCTCCAATCTATCTATTTGTCCAAATACCTCATAGTATCTCTGTTGTACTCAATCACCCAGGTAGGAAACAAGCTATGAAGGACGAGATGGCTACTTTGTCTAAAAATGGCACATGTACAACGTAATTGGTTGCAGATGGACTTACTCAGTTAAAATTGGTCCGTATGGGGCTATTGACAGTCTTAAAGCAGGACTCGTTGTAAAAGGCGACACCCAAGTGTATGGGGAAGATTATTTAGAGAATTTTTCTCCTGTGGCCAAGATGACATCTATTCGTCAATTCATCTCATTAGTTGCTTACTTCTCTTGGCCATTGCATCAGCTAGATATCAAGAACGCATCTCTTCATGGAGACTTGTCTGAAGATATATATATGGAGCAACCACTTGTTGCTCAGGGGGAGTCTCATTTTGTCCGTCGGCTTCATAAACCCTTGTATGGGCTAAAGCAGTCACCCTGACCGTGGTTTGGGAAATTTAGTCAGTCTATTGATGCCTTTGGTCTACAATGGTTTAGTTTCGACCACTCTGTCTTCTATCAACATGGATGCTTTATTATATCCTTTGTTTATGTGGATGACATTGTTATTATAGGTCATGATCACCAAGGAATTGCACGTCGAAAACAATTTCTTTAAGGAAAATTTTAGACCAAAGACCTTAGTCCTCTCAAATATTTCCTTGGTATTGAGGTGGCAAGGTCCAAAGACGAAATCATCTTCTCTCAGCACAAGTACGTACTCCTTGAAGAAACTTGCATATTGGAATCAAAACCTGCGAAATCATCTATGTATCCTAAAATCACGGGGAGCTTCTTGTTGATCCTGGACAGTATAGACAATTGGTTGGGAAATTGAATTATCTCATTGTTACTCGACCGAACATCTCCTTTGCTGCAAGTATGGTTAGTCAATTCATGGAGAAACCAATACTGTCAATGTGACACTGTTAATTACATCCTCTGTTATGTCAAACGATCCCCCAAGAAAGGTCTCCTACACTGGTCATGAACACATAAAGGTGTATGATTTTTTTGATGTAAATTGGACAAGCTCCGTCATTGACCAATGATCCGTGACTGAATATTGGGCTTTGTAGGAGGTAACCTAATCTCCTCGAAGAGCAAGAAGCATAATGTGGTTTCTCGCTCAAGCACCAAATCTAAATATTGTGCTATGACTCATGTCACCAGCGGACTTCTATGGGTCAAGAACCTCATGGAAGAATTAGGATTTCCACTATCCGAAGGTATGGAGTTGCAGTGCGACAATCAAGCTATAATTCACATATCTTCCGATCCCGTCTTTCATGAACATACAAAACACATCAAAGTTGACTGTCACTTCATCAAAGAGAAGGTTTAAGATAAGTTGATCAAACTCATATCAGTCAGCTTAGAAGATAAAGTTGTAGATCGATTTACTAAATTCTCAAATGGATGTCTGGTTAAAATCTTATGTAACAAACTGGGTGCCTATTATATCTATGACCAATTTGAGGTAGTGTTTAGTATATAAGTCTGTCCATATTCTTGTATATTGAGATTAGTCTCATATTGTGTAAATGGGTATTGACAGTCACCCAAGGTCCTATATAAAGGCTAGCCCTCTTGTCTATAATACACAAAACATATTCTCCACCTTCTGTTTGGCAACAATGTTAATTGTTCTAGGAATTTAAATAACACGTTATTCTAGACTTTTTCAGCAATGTCAAACAAATGATTTGGTATCCTAAAATGGAGAACACATGCATTCTTATGCATACTAATGTTAAAAGTTGTCGTAATATTCTATTGATAAAAGAGTAGACGTCTCTCCTATATGAGGAGATACAGGGAATCAGATAAAATCCCCAATGGGTCTAATAAACTTAGGACCATATTACATAAGAAGGAAGGGAAAAGAAAATACATAAAGAAGATAGAACATGAAATGGAGAATGCATATATATATCCCAATACTCCCCTCAAGCTGGAGCATAGTTGTCAATCATGCCCAACTTGTAGCATAGCTCCCGAACTCTCTTTCTAGAGAAGGGCTTGATGAAGATATGTACACTTTGTTCAATATTCTGTGGAAAAGGAGTACTAATCTTCTGGGTCATCAAAACATTATAAAAAAAGAGACAATCCACCTCAATATGCTTGATCCTTTCATGAAACACATATAAAAGAAGAAGAAAAGATAATATATATATATATATATATATATATATATATATATATATATATATATATATATCCTAATACTTCCCCTAAAATTGGAGAATAGTTGTTGATTATGCCCAACTTGTTGCATAGCTCCTAACACTCTTTTTATAGAGGGGCTTAATGAAGATATCCACACTTTGCTCAACATTCAATAGAAAAGGAGCAGTTACCTTATGGGTCATCACGACATCATGCAGAAAGAAACAATCCACTTCAATATGTTTGGTTCTTTCGTGAAATACATGATTATTGGCAATAAAGGTGGCGGCTTGTATCCATGTACATGGTGTGAGAGGATTTGGGTCGAAGAGATACCCGGTTAGGGTGTGCTCTCCTTTATTATATAGACAAAGACCATTTACATTGTAGACCCAACAAGAATAGGAAATAGTACAGAGATACATAAAATAGGAAAACTATTTTCTAACACTCCCCCTCAAGCTAGAGCGTACACATCATGCATGCCCAACTTGGAAGTCATATGCTTGAAAGCTGAAGATGGAAGTGGCTTGGTGAAGATATCTGCCCCTTGCTGATCAGTCCTAACATGAGGAGTCTGAATCTTCTTGGAGAGCGCTAAATCACGAACAAAATGGCTGTCCACTTCTATGTGCTTGGTCCTCTCATGAAACACCAGATTGCTAGCAATATGAATGGCTACTTGGTTATCACACATGAGAGAAATAGGGGTCTCAACGGACACACCCATTTCTGACAAAACAGACACAACCCACTGTAGCTCACAATAAGCATGTGTCATGGCTCGATATTTGGCTTCTGTGCTGGATCATGCTACCACATTCTGTTTCTTGCTCTTCCAAGTCACTAAATGTGACCCAATAAACATGCAATATCCAGAAGTAGATCGCCTATCTCCAACATCACCAACCCAATCAACATCAGTGAACCCAATGAGTTTTAAGGATGTATGTGTGAGGTTCTGCCCTGTAAAGTAAGGCCCTTCCCTGGAGATCCTTTGATGTACCGAAGAATCCGAGTGACTGCCATCCAATGTGACATCTTAGGCGCACTCATAAATTGGCTAACCACTCCAACAACATAAGAAATATCAGGCACCCTACAATCCTTCTATTTTGCTTGATCAGAAAACTCCTTGTCATCAGCAATAGAAGTCTTGGTATGATAGTCCATAGACGTGAAGACAAGTTTACACTGTGTCATGCCTGTCTCTACAAGCAGGTCAAGGACATATTTTCGTTGAGAGAGATTTGTTCCTTTCTTGGAGCGTAGGACTTCTATGCCAAGGAAATTTTGAAGATTACCCAAATCTTTTGTCTGAAATTGTGTTTGCATCCATGTCTTGAGTTGTAGAATGCCAGTAGAGTTATCACCGGTTATGACAATATCATCTACATAAATAGCTAGAATAATGGTGCCACTCGAAGACTTATGCACAAAGAGTGAGTGATCAGTAGAAGATCCGGTGAACCCAAACTGTATAAGTGCAACACTGAATTTATCAAACCATGCCCGAGGTGATTGCTTCAGACCATACAAAGATTTCTTGAGCTTGCATACCTTCTGACACTCCCCCTGAGCAACATACCCAGGAGGTTGCTCCATGTACACCTCCTCAAGAAGATCACTGTGAAGAAAGGCATTCTTGACATCCAACTGAAGAAGAGGCCAGGAAAAATGAGTAGCAATAGAAACAAGAATTCACACAGAATTTAGCCGAGCCATTGGAGAAAAAGTCTCAAAGAAATCAACACCATGTGTCTGAGTATACCCCTTTGCCACCAGACGCGCCTTCAAGCGATCAATAGACCCATTGGGTTTCTGTTTGACAGTGTAAACCCAACGGCAGCCTACAACAGACTTGCCAGGAGGAAGATCCACCAAATCCTAGGTAGAGTTCTCATGAAGTGCTGCCATCTCACTGTCCATAGCGCAGACCCAACCATCATGGCGGGCTGCTTCCTTATAAGAACGAGGAACAACCGTAGAGTCTAGTTGAAGAGCAAACATGCGAGCTGCAATCGACATATGAGACAAGCAACACACATTTGCCAAAGAATGACAGATAGTGCAGGACCAGACACCTTTTCGAGCTGCAACTGAAAGGTGTAAATCTGAAACTGAAGCATTAAGAGAACTCTCAGTAGAAACAGGTACCTCAGGAGTAGCAGACGATGAGGAGGCATTCTGTTGGACTGATGACGCTACATCCTCTTGGCGACGCCCTGCTCACCTGGTGTAAACTAGGGGAAAGGATGGAGGCGGTGGTGGAGGTGGTGGTGGCGGTGGTGATGGTGGGGTGATATCAATAACACTCTCATCACACGACACAGGAAGAGGTGGCTCTCTCTCACGCTCAAAGATGTAGTCACTCTCAGGATTGTGCTCCCCCTCACTCCGAACAGAGTCCCTAAAGAACAGAGTAGACTCATGAAAGGTAACGTCAGTCGACACAAAAAGACGACGAAGACGAGGACAATAACACCTGTATCCCTTCTCTGTGGGAGAATATCCCAGAAAGACGGTGCGAATTGCGCGAGGAGACAACTTGTCAGCTCGTGGATCAAACACGTGAACAAACGCAGTGCATCCAAACACATGAAGAGGAATATGAAAGGGCTGCTCGTCAGGTCGTAAAACATAGAAGGGAGTAGCCCCTTGTAATACAGAAGATGGTTGACGATTAATCAAGAAATAAGCAGTGAGAAGAGCATTAGACCAATATCTCTTAGGCACAGACATTTGAAACAACAGAGTATGGGTGACATCAAGTAGGTGACGGTTTTTGCGCTCTGCAACCCCATTTTGTTGGGGTGTGTGAGGACAAGTCGTCTAGTGAATCGTGCCAATAGAATTACAGAACGTAGAAACAACCTTTTGAACCTATTCAAGAGCATTATCAGTACGAAAAGTCTTAATATGAGCATCAAACTGAATTTTTATTAACTGATGAAAAGTTTGAATAACAGACATGACTTCATCGTGAGACTTAAGTAAATAAACCCAAGTCATGCATGAGAAATCATCAATAAAAGACATAAAATATCGAAAGCCATTATAACTTGACTCTTTAACAGGACGTCAGGCATCACTATGAATAAGATCAAAAGGACGCTTAGAGCGTTTCACAATGCGACTCGGAAAAGAAAGGCGATGGTGCTTGCCTAACTGGCATGACTGACACTCTAACGACTTAATAGAGGCTAAGCCTGGGACAAGCTTCTAAAGACTCTGTAGGGATGGATGTCCATAGCAACAATGCCATTGCAAGGGAGAGCAGCTAAAAACGGTGGATGAGGTGGAAGGAATCTGGTGAGCTGGGCGACCACCTTCAAAGAAGTAGAGATCACCTTTCCTAGATCCCCCACCAATCGTCTTCCAACTCCTGGGATCCTGTAACACAAAGAAAGAGTATCCAAAGATTACCAAGCATTTCAGAGAATCAACCAGCTTAGCAACTGACATTAAGTTAAATGGAAAGTCTAGAACATAATGAATAGATTGTAAAGTCAAATTAGATGACGCTTGTATAGTGCCACATGCTTGGACGCTTCTGACAGAACCATCAGCTAGTGTTACAGAGGAATGTGGGATATACGAGTCAGAGGAAAGAAGCAGAGCGTATACCCGTCATATGCTAGGAGGCCTCAGAATCCACCACCCATGTAGAGGATGGATGAGAGGCAACAAGTGAAGTCCCCGAGTTACCTGTATCTAAAGCTAAATTGACGGAGGCGCTAAGGGAAGCCTGCTGAGTAGCTTGTAGAAGACGGTCATACTCCTCCTTGGAGATTGTGACATCCGACTGCACCTGTTTAGAACCCCCGACTGCAAATGCTCCAGATGAATTGGTAGTATAAACTGCAACTCCAGTTGGAGACCGACCATGCTTAGAATATATTTTTCTTCTACATGTCCAAGTTTTCCACAGAAAGTACATTTTGGATGATTGCCTCCAGCACCTCGTCCTCGGCCAGCACCTCGTCTCATTCCTTTGGCAGCAACGGCAAGAGACGCCTGAGTCTCAGTGTGGTGGTCTACGGGAGCGACGAAGAAGGATTCAAAAGATGATTGCTGAATTCGTACAAAGGTTTCTTCAAGACTTGGTAATTTGTCCGTAGCTAGAATAACACTCCTAGTTGAGGCATACACATGATTTAAGCCGGATAGAAACCTTGCTATCACTAGATCATCTCGGTCCTTCATCTGTTCATCAGTCTTTAGTGGCTGGTAAAAGCTGAGTTCTTGAGAGATAGACTGGATAGTACCAAAATAATCCTCAGGAGAGCAACTATTTTGTTTCTGTGCAAAGAGGTGGTCATAAATTGTATATAGACGAAGAGCATTCTTCTCATGAGAAAAATGTTTCTTTGTAGCTTCCCAGATTTGTTTGGCTGTAGAATAGAACATGAATCTAGACGCAATCTGAGGCTCCATGCTATTCCATAGCCATGACTTCACCAACCCGTTGTTTTCCGCCAAGTAGGGTAGTCTTTGTTGCCTTCATTAGGAGGCTTCGACTCAATAATGTCCATGCTCTCACGAGATTCAAGCACAATATAGATAGCATTCATCCAAAGAAGATAGTTCTGTGAATTATGCTTCACAGAAGTGATCTGAGACTGGTCGTTGTAGACGACTGTAGTGGAAGCAACAAGCTTGGCATCAACCATATTGAAGAATCAAGAAGGCAATAGCAGACAGAGTGAATGACACGTCGTGTCGAGGACGGAACACGGCGTGTCTGAGTAGTGCACGACGTGTGTTGTATTTCCACACGTCGTGTAAGTTGACACCAGAAAACTTCAAGTGCTCAACACGCCGTGTCTGATTTTTTTTCACACGTTGTGAGAGTTGCCAGAGACCTTTGACAGAATTTTCACACGTTGTGTTGCTAGGAGACACATCGTGTTCAGATTCGGAGGCGTAACTTTCACCAGCTAGGACACGCCGTGTCAGTGATGAGACACGTCGTGTCTTCTGTAATCAACGCCGTCCGAGTAGAGATCTGCGACGGCAACACGACGTGTTGCCTGGGATACACGCCGTGTTTGGCGGCGACATAATTATACGTTTACGGGAGTTGGCTCCGTCAAACGGTGAGGAACAACTCCGGGAAGACGCGCCAGAGAGAGGATGGCCCCGAGAAGACGCGTCGGGGAGATGTGACGGGAATTAGCGCCGTCACAAATCACTTGATGATGCGAAACTGACGCTTCAGCAGCCCCGAGAGATGTGGGCACTCATTCACGTACGGGGACTACGTGGAGAGGAAAGAGGGTGAGAAGAAAGGTGCTCCTCTTTCCTTCTCTGGGATAGAATGAGGGGTTCTCCTCCTCTCCTTCAAGCAGCCACCATGTCTTGACGGATCGGAGGAGGATTGGCCGCCCAGTGAGGAGAACCTCCGCTTGTTGTCCTGCTTTCCCGGCGACGACGGATGCAACCGGAGAAGAAGGAAGAAGAAGGAGACGGACGGAGGGAGGGAGAAGAGGCGGCGGTTAGGGTTGCAACAGCCGTATATGCTCTGATACCATGTGAGAGGATTTGGGTCAAAGCGATACCCGGTTAGGGTGTGCGCTCCTTTATTATATAGACAAAGACCATTTACATAGTAGACCCAACAGGAATAGGAAATAGTACAGAGATACATAAAATAGGAAAACTATTTTCTAACACATGGGATTGGGATAGCACAAGTGATCGGAAGCCTAAAATTTGCACGAAGAGATTTGATCCATGACAACTCACTAGTAGTATGTGCCATAGCACGATACTTAGATTTAACACTGGATCTGGTGACCACATTCTACTTCTTACTTTGCTAGGTAACGAAAATTATCTCCAAAGGTAGAATAGCTAGAGTTAGATATCCTGTGTCATATTTGCTCCCTGCATAGTCAAAATCAGGATATCTAACATGATTGAGATGCACATTTCTTTTCTAAAACAATTCTTGGCCAGGCACATTCTTTAGATACCGCATAACTTGACATGCAACCTCCCTATGACATTGCCTTGGGCATTCCATGAACTGGTTGAGGATGCCAATTGAAAAGCATATATGCAACCTAGTAACAGTAAGGTACAAGAGTTTTCCCACCAAGCGCTTGTAACTAGAATTGTCCTCTAGAAGTTCAGTAGTGTCTGCCCATAGATTGTGTGCTTGGTCAATAGGAGATACAATAGGTCTACATCCAAGCATACCTCTTTCAATCAACAAATCCAAAGTATACTTTCTTTGAGACAAGTATATTCCATACTTAACGTTGGCCACCTCAATTCCCAAAAAATACTGTCAATGCCCAAGGTCTTTGGTAACAAAGTGCTGCATAAGATATCTCTTTGCATCAACAATACCTATGGCATCACTACCAGAAAAGATGATGTCATCCACATAAACAATGAGTATAATAATGCCGACAATAGTGATTTTCATAAATACAAAATGATTACATTTGAGAACGTGTGAAGTTAAATTTACTCAGTACAAGAGAGAAATTGTCAAGCCACGCTTGTGGATAGCGCTTAAGACCATAAATAACCTTCTTAAGAAGACATAATTTCCTTGAATCCCCTTGAGCAACATAACTGAGAGGTTGTGCAATATTGACAGTCTCTTGCAATCTCCATATAAAAGGTATTTTTGACAATCCAGCTGGGATAGGTTCCATCCTTGATTCCGAACAATAGAAATAAGAATACACACAAAGTTGAGACGAGCAACATGAGAATTGTTTTTCAAATAATATACCCTAAATTCCTGTGTGTATCCTTTAGTAACAAGTTTTGCTTTCAGGCATTCAACAATTCCATCTACAAAATATTTTGTGGTAAATACCCAACGACAACTAATAAAATTAATTCCCTTAGGAAATCAACAAGATCCCGTGTCCCACATGATTGTAGAGCAGTCATCTCCCATCCATAGCTTGCTTCCACTTAGAACGTAGTAGAGCTTCCTGAATGGATTTGGGAGTAGCAACTACAGATAACACAACCGTGAATTAGGCCATGTGAGATGTTAGACGAGCTGTAGAAACATGCTGACAAATACAATATTTTGTACCAGATCGTTGTGGTTTTCTCAAAGCAATATGCATATCAAAATCAGAAGTACAATGGAATTTGTAGTGCCTGTGATTTGTGGCGGATCATTAGTCTCAGGAGAAACCTTAGCAAGGATACTTCAGGTGGTGCCCGTCATTTCTTCCGCTCATACACTTGTAGTACAGGAGAGGAAGTCTAAACAGACCCAACAAACGTGGGGGTTAGTACTGTAGTAGAGACAACAAGATTAGGATGCGTCATAATAGAGGGCAACACCTGTAAACTAGGCTCAGAAAAAACACAGTTGTCTTTAAAGAAAGTGACATCTATACTGATATACAGACGACGTGCAACGGGATCAAAATATTTATATCCTTTTTGGGTGTGAGAATAAGTGAGAAAACAACAGAAGCGCCTCTTGGTGACAGGTTGTCGTGTCCATGCTGATGATTGTGAACAAAGCAAAGACAACTAACTTTTTGTGGTAAAGCAAAAATGGGTTTGTGGGGATATAGTAGTTGGCAGGGGACATTAGTATGTAAAACGAATTAGAACATTTGGTTGATTAGGTTGATAAGATAATTGGCTAAAAGAATGGCATCTGTGCGATAAAATTTAGGAACTTTCATTTCAATCATGAGAGTATGAACAACATAAGTATATGCCTGTTTTCTGCTCAATAACTCCATTTTCTATGGACTATAAGGACAAGAACTTTGATGAATAATCTCCTTGGATATGTAGATCTTTCGAAAACCACATTGCACATACTCTAAAGCATTATCAATGCGAACAAATTTTAGAGTAGTAGAAAATCAAGTCTTATTTCATTCCGAAGTTTCAAAACATCTAAGTTTTTTAGAAAGATCCTTTAATAGATAAAGCTAAGTGGCACAAGACCAATCATCAGTGAAGGTTACAAAATATCATACACCTAAACGATTACTAATACGACATGCCCTCCATGTCAGAATGAACTGTGAAGCAACCTGTATCTAAGTCGATACCATCGACATCCTGTCGATGGTATCGAGATCTGTCCAGGTTCATGATGGAGCAAGCCGCATCTTGGTCGATACTATCGACACACATGTCGATAGTATCGAGTTTGGTTCAGGCGCAAGAGAATACTCCGTCGATACCATCGACACAAGTCGATGGTATCGACACCGGCACAGCGGCGGAACAGTAAACCGGCGGCTGACCTATTTTTGTTATAAAATGTTATTTTTATTTGTTTTCTCTTCTTGTATCTCATGTACTCTACCCTAATGTATAAATACAAGTGTGTAGGCTCTAACCCTACTCACGTTTGCTGCACACAACAGCCGACATGTAATCGGTGTTCTTCATCTTCTTCCTCCGTCATTCTCAACATGGTATCAGAGCTGTAACTTCGACCGGTCCATCGCCTCTTCTCCAAGCGCCGCCTACCCTTCTTCTTCTCCACAAGCCGCCGCCGCAGCAACCGGTAGAGCTGTTGTTCTCCGGTTTGAAGATCTCCGGTTGATCAAACGGCCACCTAAAGCCCAAACCGGAGGTCTCGTCTCTTCCAAAGTGTCTTCCTAATCACATCTCCTTCATGTGTGATTAGGAACCTCTCTCTTGAAGGCTGTTGATGCGTCAGTAACGCATCCTCTATCTTGTTTCAGTTGTGACGTGTATCTCTCCGTCACGGGACGCGTATCTATCCGTCCACTCAATTTTTTTTTTGTGACGTGTATCACCCCGTCACACATATCCCAGCTGCATCATGGAGAACAAGACCTATTATGAGGTCTCGCCTATTCCTATCAAGCTTACTGGGAAGAATTTTTTGCTATGGATGAATGCGGTTCATACTGTCTTGGAATCGCGCGATCGAGCAAAGTTTGTTGATTCTGCACCTCTCACTAGCACTGACCAAGACTATGCCGAGTGGAAACGTCTTGACAGCCTAGTGAAGACTTGGCTATGGGGTAGCATGGAACCGTCTATTGCTTCTAGGTTCATGTTCTACTCCACCGCTAAGGAGATTTGGGATGCCGTCAAGCAACACTATGCTCAAGAGAAGAATGCTCTTCGCCAGTTTATGATCTATGATCGTCTGTTTGCGGAAAAACAAGGTGATAGATCACTTGAAGAGTATTTCGGTGTGATTCAAGCTATCTCTCAGGAGTTGAGCTACTATCATCCAGTGAAGGTTGCTGAGCAGATTAAGGATAGAGATGATCTTGTCACTGCCAAATTTCTATCTGGCCTTAGCTCCTCATTTGGTTCAGCAAGAAGTGTGATACTTGCATCTGATAAATTACCGAGCCTTGCAGAAGCCTTCTCTAGGATTCAACAGTCCACCTTTGAGTCCATTGGTCCTACTCCTATTGTTCCTTCTGGAGATTCTCATGCCTCTATTGTTGCAGCAGTTCGCGGAGGACGACCTGCATCTACTTCATCTGACAGACCTGGCTTGGGCAGAGGACGTGGGACTCGCCCTAGATGTACTTTTTGTGACAAACCCGGGCACTCTGTCGAGAAATGTCGGAAGAAACATGGGAGACCTGCAGCCCCACCTGTTGGAGCTGCCAATTGTGCTACTTCAGATTCTACTACTGCGAGCTCGAGTTCCTCTGGCATCACCCTTACTCAGGAGGAATATTACAGATGGGCTTCTCTCGTTCCATGACTGATCACTCTCTATTTTATTCAAATTCTTCTGGTGGATCCATCATTATTGCTGTCTATGTTGATGATATTGTGATTACTGGCAGCGATTCTACAGGCATATCACGTGTGAAGGAAGGACTACAACATCACTTTCACACGAAGGACCTGGGGAAGCTGAGATACTTTCTAGGGATTGAGGTTCTTAGATCCCATGCAGGTATAAATCTCTCCCAGAGGAAATATGTTATTGACTTGCTACAGGAAACGGGTATGACTGATTCTAAGCCCGTATCCACTCCTATGGATTATCACATCAAGGAGGTAGACGATGATACTGAATATTCAGATCCAGGTCATTACAGGAGAATAGTTGGGAAGTTGATTTACCTAACTGTCACAAGACCTGATATTTCTTTTGCTGTTGGAGTAGTAAGTCAACATATGTGCACACCACGACAGTCGCATTGGACAGCTGTATGCAGGATTCTGAGATATCTGAAAAGTGATCCTGGGAAGGGGATCACTTACTATAAACCAAAGAGTTCCTCATCACCCTTGTCTCTTACAGGTTATGCGGATGCAGATTGGGCTGGAAATCAAGTTGATAGACGATCTACTTCTGGTTACTGCACCTTTCTTGGTGACCATTTGATCACATGGAAAAGCAAGAAACAACATGTGGTAGCGCGATCCAGTACTGAAGCTGAGTACCGTGCTATGGCACATGCATGCTGTGAATTACAATGGGTCAAATCTATCCTATTCGAGTTAAAGATTTTGATTCAATCTCCCATGATACTCAAGTGTGACAATCAATCTGCTATACACATCGCCAGGAATCCTGTCTTTCATGAACGTACAAAGCATATAGAAGTTGACTGTCACTTCATCAGAGATCAGATAAAGAATGGCAATATTGTGACGCCATATGTCAAGTCTGAGGATCAATTAGCTGACATCTTAACAAAGCCATTGGGTCCAGCAGTATTCCAGAATTTATGTGGCAAGCTGGGTATTCACAATGTGTACACTCCAGCTTGAGGGGGAGTGTGAAGCAACCTGTATCTAAGTCGATACCATCGACATCCTGTCGATGGTATCGAGATCTGTCCAGGTTCATGATGGAGCAAGCCGCATCTTGGTCGATACTATCGACACACATGTCGATAGTATCGAGTTTGGTTCAGGCGCAAGAGAATACTCCGTCGATACCATCGACACAAGTCGATGGTATCGACACCGGCACAGCGGCGGAACAGTAAACCGGCGGCTGACCTATTTTTGTTATAAAATGTTATTTTTATTTGTTTTCTCTTCTTGTATCTCATGTACTCTACCCTAATGTATAAATACAAGTGTGTAGGCTCTAACCCTACTCACGTTTGCTGCACACAGCAGCCGACATGTAATCGGTGTTCTTCATCTTCTTCCTCCGTCATTCTCAACATGAACTAAATAAAATAAACTAGGACTCATGCTATCATGTCATAAGGGAAACACTGAATGCTGGTGCTTACGAAGTTTGTAGGACTGACACCTAAATTATTTAGAAGAAAGAGTAGGAAATAAAAACTTCAATATCCTAGTAGATGGATGGCCAAGATGTAGGTGCCATTAGTGAAGAGAGGTAGACTGGGCCAAAAGTGCAGTAGCTGAAGAAGTTGATGATGTCTGCAAGTATACAAATCATCTCCATCTTCATGTTCCCCACTAGTGATCGCTTTCATCCTGAGATCCTGCATGGAGACAATGTAGGGAAAGAAAGACAAACTGTAATTCAAAGTCTCAATAATCTTAAATATGCATCAAGTTTGGAGGAGATTTCAGTACAAATAGAACTAATTTAAGAATGAGTCTACCAATTCCAATGGCATGGGAAATGGAGCCTCCTGCTAATCACATAAGAGGGTGATAGTTAGACTTCTTTAAGAATATTAAAAGTTTCTAATTATCGGTCATGTGGGCAGCTGCACCATATTAATTATCTAGCTAGCCATCCTTCGAAGAAGAAGAGGACGCTTGAAGACAAGAAAAGTCACTTGAATATTGGGCAGTGCTTTCTTGAGAAGAAGCAGTAATCAAAGAGGCAACCCCAATCAACTAGTCAAGATCTATAGAACTGAGTGTTACCAATGGATTGTTCGTTCTACTAGAGGTAGATGTAGATTCTTCATCTGCATCAGTAGTAGAGATCTGGTTCACCTGTTCTATTTACCATGCTTTTTCAGCACTTATCCTCCATATGATTTGATCTTTTTTAGAGGAGTCCCCACCAATGGTTCTGGATCCTCTTCCTCATCAACGACCTGACACGCAGCGTCGACAAGAGCAACATGCTCCTCTGTAGTAGCAACATATATAGATCTAGCGAACCATAGGTAAGCATCATCTAAAGTAGGAAGAGGTTCGGATGTAAGAATCTATTGGCAGACAACCTATAACTCTATTGTTGCCTAGTCACGACAATTAGATTTCTTCCAGCTCGTCATCTCTGGAATAGATCTATTCTCTGGCAGGTAGCAAGCAAGAGCTTCTTAATAAAAAAGAAGTGGCATTTGGAGCAGTGGTACATGACAAGTCAAACCAAGTGGTGTCATCTCAGTCGCTTGTGTCGTTGAGTGTGATGAGAGCGATGGGTCATAAGTAGTAAACTCCCTAGAGTGTTGGAAACATAGAGCAGGTCATTAACGTGCGTAACAAAGCACAGACAAGCAGAGAGTGCAGGGACACAAATGGTTAATGTGTGAAAGATACAGACAAGTAGGGTAGTAGAGACGACATAGCTGGAATGAAAAACCTCTCACACAAATAAACAGTCAGGAAACAAACTTCAAGATGTATAGATATCAACAGAAAATGAAGCTCCATAATCCACGAAGCAAACAACAATAGAAGAAGTCCACAAGATCTCCAAGAAGCACACACAGCGGAGGTGAAGATCCTCATAATAGATATAGAGCAACAAGAAGATCCACATAGATAGTAGTAGACGAAAGATCCACAATACATATATAAAGCAGTAGAAGAATTTTTTTCCTCTCTTCATTCTTCATCTCCTCTCCATCTCATTTCTTCCCTCTATTCATCTCTTCCTCTATTCTCTCCCTCACGCCAACTTTGAACAATCCAAGAGAGTAGGTGGGGCAGAAAGTCATAAACAACAATATAGGAAATTCATATAGATTTGCAAATATGCAGAGGAGGTAATTGATAATGTGAGTCAATGTGGTATATGACCCGATTATATAGATCTTAAGTGGATCTTAAGTGCAATTGAAATGGGAGATTTGTCCGGCCCTTAGGCCGACAAGTATTTATAGAGAAAAAAATCTTTATATGATGTGTCTAAAACAATTATAAGGCACTCTCTTTTATAAGACAAGAGAGTAAGTGGAAAATGAAAACAGTAGATAGTGGATAAATGAAAGGCTGAAGACAAAAGATAAGTCTAAAGCTTAAGCATATATATATATATAGCTGGAGCATAGATGTCGTGCACGCCCAACTTGTCCACCGTTGTAGCAAATCGAGATTTTGGAAGCAACTTTGTGAAGATATCCTCAATCTGCTCTATTGTCCGTATATAAGGAGTGGAAATGCGGCTAGACATAACAGATTCCCGGACAAAGTGGCAATCAAACTCCTTGTGTTTGGTACGCTCATGAAAACTAGGATTGCTAGCAATAAAGTGAAGGCCTTTTTGTCGCATGACACATGAACAAAATCCGGATCACATATATCAAATATCTTAAGGAGTCCTTGGACACATCAACTCATAGGTAGTATGAGCCAAGGCTCTATATTCCGCTTCAACGCTGGATCAAGCTACCACAGTATGTTTCGTACTGTGCCATGTGACCATATTCCTCCAACAAAAGTATAATAGCCAGAGGTGGATTGTCTATCACTTCTCCCAACATAGTCAGAGTCAGAATAACCACTGAGTTTGTGGTGTCCATGCCGCCGATACAACGATCCTTCTACTGGAGAATTTTTCAGATATTTAAGAATGTGACAGACAACATCCCAGTGACATCGTCGAGGTTTATCCAAATTCTTACTGACAAGTCCAACAACAACAGTAATGTCAACTTTAGTGACAATATGATAGATCAACTACCGATCTATCTTTAGTATTGGTAGTTATCAGGATAAGATGGAGAAGACTCATCATCCCAATTTGTATTGGGATCTAGAGGGGTGCTAGTGGGCTTACTTTCAAGCATGCCTGTTTCTTAGAGAAGATCTAGAACATATTTGTGTTGTGAAAGACAGATGGCAGAAGATCGGGAGACTTCAATCCTCAAGAAGTATCTAAGTTTCCTTAGATATTTTGTAATAAAATGTTGTTCAAGGTACCTTTTCGTAGCTTTAATACCTTCTTTTGGCTACCAGAAAGAAATATCTCATCGACATACATTAAAAGAATAACAAGCCCATTGTGTTTTTTCTTATGAATACAATGATCAAGAACACCAAAACGTCGCGAAGTATTCAGTGAACGTCTTGAAAGGCAGTAACATAAGACGATTCATTGAATGGTTTCTAGCTCTACCACAAGAGTATGAAATCAACAGGGCAAGGAATTTTTTAAGAAGAATCTGGCTTAAGTTGTTAAACCATGCTCGTGGGCTTTATTTCAGGTCATGAATCGCTTTCTGGAGTTTGCATACTGTGGAACACTCCCCTGAGCAACAAATCTAGGTGGTTGCTCCATATATACTTCCTCATGCAAGTCTCCATATAAAAAGCATTTTTAACATCAAGTTGAAAAAGTGGCTAATTAAGATTCACAACAACATAGTTGAGCACCCTAACATAATTGAGCCTAGCAATAGGAGAATATTTTTTGAAATAGTCCACCCCATAGGTCTGAGTATAACCTTTTGCAACTAGGCGTGCTTTCAGTTGTTTAATCGTACCATCAGACTGGTATTTGATAGTGAATATCCAACGACATCCAATTGTAGAGCAATCTTGAGGATGATCAACTAGATCCCAAGTATGTCAATCTCAAAGAGCAGCCATCTCAGTTTCCACAACTTGACGCCAGATATGATGTTGTAATGCTTGGGACACATTCATTGGTATAGAGACAATAGAGAGCACTAGATCACGAACAAAGTGGCAGTCCACCTCAATGTTCTTGGTTCGCTCATGGAACACAAGATTGCTAGCAATGTGAACTACTACTTGATTATCACACATGAGAGACATTGGAGTTTCAATAGGCACTCTGATTTCAGATCATATGGACATAACCATTATACCTCTCAACAAGCATATGCCATTGCTCGATGTTCAACCTCTGTGCTAGACTGTGCTACCATTTTATTTCTTGCTCCTCCATGTCACTAAATGTGACCCAAGGAACATGCAATATCCTGAGGCAGATTGTCTATCTCCAACATCACCTGCCCAATTAACATAAATATATTCAGTAAGCTTTAAGTGAAAGAGAGATCCTTCCTTGGAAAATTAGTGAGATCTTTCTTTGGCGATCCTATAATCTAACGTAGGATCCAGGTGACTGCCATCCAGTGCGGCATCTTAGATGCACTTATGAACTGGCTAACAACTCCCACTGGATAGGAGATGCCAGGACGAGTAACCATCAAATAGATAAAATAACCACAATTCGTCTTTACTTTGCTGGATCCGAAATATCACTATCATTAGAAATAGCCTCCTTTATATCATAATCCATAGGTGTTGAGGCTGGTCTACAATGTGTCATGTCTGTCTCTGCAAGAAGATCTAGAACATATTTTCACTGAGAAATATTTGTGCCTTTCTTGTAACTTAGAACTCTATTCCAAAAAATAATGAAGATTGCCCAAATCTTTCATCTGAAATTGCGTTTGTAGCCACTCCTTGAGCTCTGAAATGTCAGTAAGATCATCACTTGTGATGACATTATCATCCACATATACATCTAGAATAATAGTGTCGCTAGAGAATTTGCACACAAATAAAGAGTGATCGGAATAAGACCGACTGAACCCAAACTGTATAAGTGCAACACGAAATTTATCAAAGTATGCCCGTGGTGATTGTTTCAGGACATTCATGGATTTCTTCAAACTTTTTGACACTCCCCTTGAGCAAAATACCCAGGAGGTTGCTCCTGTACACCTCTTCAAGAAGATTACCATGAAGAAATGCATTTTTGACATCCAAGTGGAGAAGGGGCCAATCTTAATGAGTAGCAACAGAAATAAGGATTTGTACAAAATTGAGCCGAGCAACAAAAAAAAAAGTCTCGAAGAAGTTCACTCCATGCGTCTGAGTGTACCCTTTGGCCACCAATTGAGCCTTCAGGCTTTAGTATAAACCAATGGAAAAGGTTGAATAGGTGGAGGTGTAGGTGGTGGTGTTATAATAGGAGTGGTATCTGACACACTCTCATCACACGATACAAGGAGTGGTGGCTCTCACTCTATCATTCTCAAAGGTAAGTTCACTCATGGCTGTGCTCCCCCTCACGTTGGACATAGCCACTAAAGAACGAAATGGACTAATGAAAAGTAATGTCAACTGATACAAACATATGACGAAGATGAGGAAATAACATCTTTACCCATTTTTCTGGGAGAATATCCCCAAAATATAGTGCGGACTACGCAAGGAGACAACTTGTCTGCATGTTGATCAAACACATGAACAAAACAATGCAACCAAAGACACAAAGGGGAACAGGAAAAGCTTGCTTGTTTGGTCGTAAAATAGTAAAAGGGGTGGCCCCATGTAAGATAGAAGATGGTCGATGATTAATCAAGAAATAAGTAGTGAGAAGAGCATTAGACCAAAACTTCTTTGGCATAAACATTTAAAACCATAGCATACGAGCTACACCAAGTAAGTGATGATTTTTGCGCCCAACAATCCCATTTTTCTGAGGTGTATGATGACAAGTCGTTTGGTGAAACGTGCCAAATGAATCATAGAAATTAGAGACAACCTTTTGAACATACTCTTAAGGCATTATCAGTACGGAGAATTTTTATATGAGCATCAAACTGAACTTGTATTAATTGATAAAAGGTTTGGGTAACCAACAAAACCTCATCCCAAGACTTAAGTATACCCAATTCATCCAAGAGAAATCATCAGTAAAGGAAAGAAAATAACGGAAGCCATCGTAACTTGATCCCTTAATAGGATCCTAGACATCACTATGAATAAGATCAAAAGGGCGCTTAGAGCGTTTTATAGTACAACTAGGAAACAAAAGATGATGATAATCCCAGGATAATGCACCGAGGGGTGACATCAATTAGCATTGTCACTTGTGTCAATAGATGATGCGTATCTAACACATCATAACCCCTAGAAGCGTGGGCACTCATTCACGTACGGGGAATACATGAAGAGAAGGAGAAATAGGGAGGCTGTTGTTTCTCCTCTCTACAATATAGAATGAGTGATTTTCCTCCTCTCCTTCAAGCAACCACTGTGCTGTAGCGGAGACGAAGAGTCCGACGGTGCTCGGCGAGGGGTTGGAGCCGACAGTGGGAGAGAGAGAGAGGCGGCGGCAGCGAGGGGAGGGAGAGAGAGGGAAGCAAATCCGACGAATAGGGTTAAGTCCCTATAGAATAGGATGAGTGTTTATTATATGATGATCTAACGAAATATAGATGACTCTCTTTTGTAGGACAAGAGAGTACGCCTATTGTCAGAGATAGGCAATATGGGATAAAAGAAAAGGCTAGAGACAAGTCAAGTCTAAAGCCCATAACAAAGAAAATAACAATAAACATAAAGCAATCAAGCACATATACTAATACTACCCCTCAAGCTCGAGCATAGATATAGATCATGCCCAACTTGTCACCCATGCTATGGAATCTGGCCTTGGGAAGAGATTTGGTGAAGATGTCAGCCACTTGATCAGACGTATAAGTGTACAAAGTGGAGATAACACTAGACAAAACAACCTCTCTGACAAAATGACAATCCACTCAATGTGTTTAGTCTGCTCATGAAAGGTTGGATTGCTAACAATAAAGATAACAACTTTTTTATCACAATGCATAAAAATAGGAGCAGAGTCAGATATACCAAATTCTTTCAGAAGACCGCTGACCCATAAAAGTTCACATGCAGTATGAGCCATAGCTCTATACTCAACTTCAACACTGGATCTGGTGACAACAGTTTGTTTTTTACTGCGCCAGGTAACAAGGTTACCACCTACAAAGGTGTAGTAACCAGAAGTAGATTTGCGTTCTAAGCGGCTGCCTCATAGTTAGAGTCAAAATACCCTGTGATTTTACTGTGCCCATGATTTTTATGCAATAAGCCTTTGCCTGGAGAATTTTTCAGATATATCAAAATGTGACACAACATCCCAGTGACACTGTCTAGGTTTATCCAGATATCGACTAAGCCAACTGCAGAAGTGATATCATCCCGTGTCACTGTCAGATATATAAGTTTACCCACCAATCGACAATATTGATGGTGGTCAGGGTATGGAGGAGAAGTATCATCATCCCAGTTTGTATTAGGATCTAAAGTAGCAGTTGGTTTTACACCAAGAAGTCCTATGTTCGACAACAGATCCAGAACATATTTTCTCTGAAATAAGCACACACCTGAGGAAGACCGGAAAACTTCAATACCCAGAAAATATCTTAATTTACCCAGATCTTTAGCGACAAAGTGTTTTTCCAAATATTGCTTAGTGGCCTGAATGCCTGCTTAATCACTCCCAGATAAAATAATATCATCAACATACACAATTAAGACGACTAGGCCAGAGACAGTCTTCTTAATGAACACGAAGTGATCAGAATGAGAACGATGAAAGCTGAACTGCGGAAGGATATTATTGAGCTTATCAAACCAGACATGGGGATTCTGTTTCAGTCCATAGATGGCTTTATGCAGCCGATACACTTTGGAATTCTCCACATGAGTAACAAACCATGTGTTTGTTACATGTATACCTCATGTAAATCACCATACATAAAACATTTTTAACATCTAGCTGAAACAAAGGCCAAACACAATTAACAGCTACAAATATAAGAACACGAACAAAATTAAGACGTGCTATAGGAGAAAATGTCTCAAAAAGTAACTCTTAAGTATATCATTTGGCAACAAGACGATCTTTCAGATGTTCAACAGTGCCATCGAGTTGGTATTTGACAGTAAAGACCCAACGACAGCCAACAAGAGAACATGAGGCAGGTGCATCAACTAAGTCCCATGTATGACGATTAGTAAGTGCCTACATTTCAGCCTACACAGCTTGGCGCCATGTAGGGTGCTGTAGAGCCTAAGCAGCATTCTTGGGAACATATATATCAAATAAAGCAGAAGTAAAATTGCAAAATTCATTCCCAGATTAGCTGTAGAACAAACATTGTTAATAGGATGCTCTGTACAAGACATGGTTCCTTTTCTCAGGCTAATAAGGACATCTAAATCATAAAAATACCTGAGGTGGGGGCGGATCTGCGGACGAGGATTGAGGAGCCATCAACAAGGGTAACAGGTAAAATATATGACGTTTGTCTTAGATTAGAGAATTAAGTCAGAGTTTCCAGATATATGAAAGGTGGCGCCGGAATCAATCACCCATGCGTTTTTACCAGAGGTGTAAAAGATGCCAGAGAGAAAAACCTCCATCAGTAGAGGCATCAATAGTGATAGAGCAAGGTGGGCCTGGAGAAGCTTGTCGAACTCGACATGAATCCAATCCGCAAAAAGTTGAGATGAGGAAGATGGTACATAATTAGACTGATCAGTAGTGACCTGATTTGCCCATGCAGGCTTTCCATGTTTTATCCAACAATGGTCCTCAGTATGATTGGTCCTTTTACAGAAAATTATAGTAACATGACTTAGAAAAGTCAAGGCCAGAAGAAGATGAACCTCGACCAGGGCTAGCAGTAGAACGACTATGACCACGACTATAGCCACAGCCACGACCACAACTACATAAGGAATCACCAAGGCGAGCAGCAAGAGCAACTTTGGATGATTAGGTGGCACTGGGGAGACAGGGTAGTCTTTGAACTCGTTTGAGGACGTTGTGCAGAGTAGGTAAAGGGTCACTAGATAATATCTGATCAACAACCCCAGAAAAGGAGCGGGGTAAGCCAGTAAGAAATTGCACCAATTGCAATTCATTGTGCTGCCTCTATACCTCGGTAATATCAGGAGAGAGAGAGAGAGTGATACACCTCAAACTCATCCCGGAGTGCTGAACACTGATTATAATAATCCTCCAGAGAATCGGTCGTAGAATACTCCTCGGCCAGTTGTTTGAAGATTTCAAACACCTTCTTTGGGTTCTGCTGATGAGAGTAAACATGCGAGAGCTGGTCCCACATTGCCTTAGCAGTTTTCAGGAAGAGAAGAGATTGGCTAATTTTAGGTTCAAAATTGTTGACTAGCCAAGTAATGACACCAGAGTCATCCTTCGATCAGAGATCATATTCCTGCTTGGTTTTAGCGTCATCGCCTTCAATAGGTATAGCCGTCCCTTCAAAGATAAGATGCGAATAACGACCTTGAGCTTTGACATAGAGCTCGAAGGCTGCAAATCATGTATGAAAGTTGGAACCATCCAACTTGACAGTGGTGACACAGTGTCCGAAGCGGATCGGATGACGCCATCAAATGAATATGCAGAAGATAGCAAGAAGCAAAATTAAGCAGGAGGAACCCGACACAAGGGCAACAGGTTGTAGCAGCAGTCAGCAGACAATAGAAGCAGGAACCCGACAAATGGGTAGTAGAAAACCTGGATTAACAGACCCGATATAACCCGCAATGGGGTGGTATGCAGAAGAAGCAGATCTGACACATCATATCTTCAGAGACTTGCACAGGGGAAGAAGTAGAGATAAATACCTACGCCAACATGGGGAGAGAGTTACTCCACCATGAGGCGCATGCAGACAACGAGTGAAGGTCGATTAGAATGTCAACGTACCGCCGTTAGAAAGTTACCGGAGACAGAGATAGGGAAGGGAGAAGAGAGGGAGGTGGATGGTGGTGGGTTAATGGGTGAAGAAGGGGAGCGCAAAGAGGGGAAAAGGAGGGAGGAAGAGGGCGACTGTAAGGAGGTGGTGGGAGGGGGGGCAGTGGTGACAAACAGGGAGGGGTGGAGTGGAGGGCGGCATGATGGAGAGGAGAGGCGGCGACAACAAGGAGAAGGGCAAGTGGGTGGCGGCTAGGGTGGAGAGGGTAGATGGTGGCTAGAGTTAGGAGGGTGCATGAAGGCAAGGGTTAGAAGAGCTAGGATGGATCATGTTGCTCTGATACCGTATAAAATAGGGTGAATGTTTATTATTTGATGATCTAACAAAATACAGAGGACTCTTTTATAGGACAAGAGAGTAAGCCTATTGTCAGAAATGGGAAATATGGGATAAAAGAAAAGGCTAGAGACAAGTCAAGTCTAAAGCCCATACCAATAACAATAAACACAAAGCAATAAAGCACATATACTAATAGTCCTTAGAGCTTGCTTTGATACCATGTGAAAGTATTGGGCCAAAGCGATGCCCTGCTGTAGCAGGTTAGCGTTCATTATATAAGAGAATAACATTTACATAATTGATCCAATAAAGAAAGGAATTAAGAAAAGACTACATGAATAGCTTTTTGTTTTCTAAAAGGAGTAAAGCGAGGGTGGCAAGTATTGATGATAGCATACACGAGGGTTGCCTCAGATGGTAGGACTAACATGTACAACACTGACAGATAAAGGTTCCAATCCGAAGTATTGTTATAGGGATCATAGAATAAAGAGGAAGAGGCGGGCCTAAATTAGCTTGGAAAGAGCTTATAAGGAGAGATCTAAAATCCTTATATCTTGATGAGAATATGACCCATAACTGAGCTGAATGGGAAAAAAGGATCCATGTAGCTGATCGCAACATGGTTTGGAGTGAGGCTTAGATGCGTGCTTCTAGGTTGTGACATGCGTATCTACTTTATCACTTGCCATATATGTCTCCGTAACGGGTCTGGTATTACTAGAAATGTAAGCTTTACTATATTTGCTTTGGTAGCTTTGAAAGAGAAGATCCGCCTTTGTGGGAACTTTGGTCTTTTCTTTTTTCGATGAAAAAATCATTCTATAGATAGTCGATGTTTCCTATATCAGAGTCCAGAAAATGATCTAACAGCATGTGGAATTTTGGTTCATTTCCTGGTTAGTTCTGCCAAATGAAACCCGGTCATTTCTCTTGAAGGGGTGCTCCTTCTGGTTGAAAGTCACATTCATCTCTTATTTATAAATGTGCTGATGTCTAGCCTTCACAATGGCGGTGTAACAACTGCTGGCAGTCAGTGATTCTACTAGACGAGGGAGATAAGAAGGGGGGGAGATTCAAGGGTAGTTTGTGGGGCTTCTTTACAAAATATCCAAAAAAGGCTATGGATTTGCATTCATTTTTTTTTTTGGAATAGGCGCATTCATTTTCTTACATATGCTATATGCATGTGGAATTTTGGTTCATTTCCTGGTTAGTTCTGCCAAATGAAACCTGGTCATTTCTCTTGAAGGGGTGCTCCTTCTGGTTGAAAGTCACATTCATCTCTTATTTATAAATGTGCTGATGTCTAGCCTTCACAATGGCGGTGTAACAACTGCTGGCAGTCAGTGATGCTACTAGATGAGGGAGATAAGAAGGGGGGGGGATTCAAGGGTAGCTTGTGGGGCTTCTTTACAAAATATCCAAAAAAGGCTATGGATTTGCATTCATTTTCTTACATATGCTATAGGTATCTGTGGTAACTTAATAGATGTTGGGTAAGAATTAAGTCGGGTAACAAGCATGGAACATGACTTCGACTTTGAGTTGACTTCGACAGGTGTGGAAGTGGAAGTTTGTGGAAACATCGAGGAAACTTCGAGGATTTTTACAACCAAACTTCGAAGCATCTTTGACAAAAAATTAGCTCAAAATAGTGATTTCATGATGAAAATTTATAGATTTCATCAAATCTATCTTAAAAACCGAATATATTTCTATATATAGCCATCCATACATGTTTACATATAAAGAAAAACACAGTCACGTGCAAATGTAAAAGACATCGCCTTAGTGTCAACTTCGACAGGCAAGGAAGTGGAAGTTTGTGGAACATGTAAGGAAACTTTGAGGAAGTTTTGGACTAACACTTCGACGCAAAATAAGCTAAAAGATAGTGAGATTGTGAGGGAATTTGGCATAAAACATCAAATTTTTAGTAAACACATACTCCGTCTATAATCTTCTATGTGAAATGTTTAGAACTTAGATTTATTCTATAAATGTGTTTTGTATCTACAGAAATCCCAATTGGATCACATTCTAGAATTAAAGAACATGAACTTATTTTCAAATACATCAATTTGTCAAGAGGGTAAAAAGTAACGAAGGTGAAATTTTATTAGGTCTGCACCAAATTTTGTAAAACTTGTGGAAATCTAGTAGAGGGATAAACTTATCATTGCTCTTTAGTTAGAAACCAAGGAAATAGTCATCTCAATGTGAAGAATGGTTTCCTACAAGTTCTATATGCCTTCACTATGTGTGCAATAATAATAACTACAAAGTTCATCGAGAAGATGGGAGGCTTTGAGCTAGCTAAGTCAATTTCATCACCAAGTAGGCTGAATTCATTGACACATGTCAACAAGTAGGCAACATCGATGTTGAGGAAGTTTACTAGGTTTCTACATCGACAAGCATAGACATATGTAACATCGAGGACATATCGCCAGATGTCGAGGATGTTTAGTACCATGGTAACAAGTACATGTACTTGTAGGTAAATTACCAATAAACCTGGATTCTTTACTTTGCATGTATGTTGGTATATATTATTTGCATTGTCCTAAAAGAGTAGTTGAATTTATAGATAAAATATGCAATTCATCCTGTTAAATTTTCTCGTTTTAGTTTCTTCTAAAATGTATCACACCTCTAAGGTGATATATTTGTGCCAGTGAGTTTTTGACACGGCTCGGGTTATGAGTCACTATATAGGGCATGGGTTGCAATTCCATTGATTTTACTTGTTTATGAACCTCAGTTCTTGTTTACTTAACTCTCCAACATATGATATTTGTCTTTTTTCCCACTACAGGAGGATGACTTTCTCAAAAAGTGGAACAATAAAATGTAGTTCAGATCTATCTTCCCAGAATAAATCTATATACAAGCATGTTTTCAATTGTGTCTCAGTGTCTTTGTTATTTCTATCTCCTGAAAAGCTGGTGCGTTTTTATTCCCTTATTAGTAACATTACTTGTTATGTTAGACACGAATCAGTATTGTATATTGTCACTGTCGAGAAACATTGAATATGAATGAAAATATAGAGAAATTGGGAATTGCTTATTGAATGAATAAACCAGTGTACAATACAGTCTCTTATAGTCTTATATAACAGAAGGGATTAGAGACTAAACTAGAGGTGAGCAATATGGGACTAAACTACAGAAGTAAAAGCATAAGTGAGGCACATGCTATGCACATGACACTCAACAAAACACAACATATCTCTATACTCCCCCTCAAGCTGGAGCGTAGATGTCGAACATGTCCAACTTGTCTACTAGCATCTGTAAACGAGCTTTAGGAAGTATCTTGGTGAAGATGTCCGCAACTTGCTTTTCAGTGCTGAGATATGGAGTGTAGATCCGGCCAGAAAGAATAGTTTCTCGAACAAAGTGACAGTCGACCTCAATATGTTTAGTCCGTTCATGAGAAGTGGGGTTGCTCACAATAAACATGGAGGCCTTGTTATCACAGAACATCAGTATAGGGTTGGAATAGGAGATATCGAACTCTTGAAGGAGACTCTGAACCCACAAGTTCACATGCAGTATGGGCCATAGCTCGGTATTCCGCCTCTGCACTAGATCTGGCTACAACAGTCTGCTTTTTGCTTCACCAGGTAACAAGATTTCCGCCCGCAAATGTACAATATCCTGAGGTTGACTTACGATCAGAACGACTTCCTGCATAATCAGAGTCTGAGAAGCCTGATAGATTACAGTGGTCATGCTTCTTATATAACAAGTCTTTTCTTGGAGAGCTTTTAAGATACCTCAGAATGTGACATATAGCATCCCAATGACACTGTCGGGGTTTATCAAGGTACCTACTGATGAATTTTACAGCAGCAGTGAGGTCAGCTCTTGTGACCGTAAGATAAATAAGCTTGCCTACCAGCCTTTTGAACTGATGATGATCAATATAAGGAGGAGAATTTTCACCGTCCCAATCCATATTTGGGTCAAGAGGAGTGTTGATTTGCAGCCCAACATACCCGTTTCCTGCAAGAGATCAAGTACATATTTCCGTTGAGAGAGGCACAACCTTGCAGTTGATCTGGAAACCTCAATATCTAAGAAATATCTTAGCTTTCCGAGATCTTTAGTGACAACATGTTTTTTCTAAGTAAGTTTTAGTTGCCTGTATGCCCACTGTATCACTTCCTGATAAAATAATATCATCAACATAAACAATAAGAATGACAAGTCCAGACACTGTTTTGCGGAGAAAAATTGAGTGATTAGAGTGAGAGCGACGGAAGCCAAAGTTGACTAAGATCTGACTGAGCTTGTCGAACCAAGCACGTGGGCTCTGTTTGAGACCATAGATGGTCTTTTTCAGTTTACAGACTTTAAGAGTAGACTCCCCCTGAGCAACAAAACCAGGTGGTTGCTCCATGTAAATCTTCTCCTGTAAATCTCCATAGAGAAATGCATTTTTGACATCTACTGAAAGAGAGACTAGTCTTTATTAACAACAACAAAAATTAAAATTCAAACAGAATTTAGTCGCGCAATAGGAGAGAAGGTCTCAAAATAGTCAACACCATATGTCTGCGTGTAGCCTTTTGCAACAAGTCGAGTTTTCAGGCGTTCAATTGTCCTGTCAGGTTGATACTTAATGGTGAAGACCCAACGGAAGCCAACAGTAGGGCATGAAGGAAGGCGATCCACAAGTTCCCAAGTCTTGCGAGCACAGAGCGCCTGCATTTCCTGATCCATTGCCTGTTTCTATGCAGGAATAACTAGAGCTTCTGCAGCAGTCTTCGGAATAGTGACAGCAGAAAGCGTAGAAGTAAAACATGCAAAACTGTTATGCATATTTGCAGAAGAGCAGAAATGACTGATAGGATGTTTAGTGCAGGAGCGAACACCTTTGCGCAGGCTGATAGGAAGATGCAGGTTAGAAGTTACCTCAGTGTTTGTTTGATCTTCCGCAGACGGAGGAATTGGTAGTGGAGGGGCCATGGAAGGAGTGCTTGTCTTTGGCCGGCGTTTGTATACTTGTAAGGGGCGACCTTCAGGCTGGTCAGAAGAAGGCAAGTCTTCAACAATATCTGGTAGAGGCGTGAGTGACAACATATCACTGGACAGCGTTACACCATCATCAAAAAAGTAGGACATATGCTCAAAGAAGATCACATCCGCACTGACAAACCATTGTTTAAGTATCGGATCAAAGCACCGGTAACCTTTCTGGGTTCTAGAATATCCCAAAAAGATGCATTTGGTGGACCGAGGATCAAGTTTCGTCATTCCTGGGCGTAAATTTTAACAAAGCAAGTACACCGAAAAATATGAGGAACCGAAAATAGGGGTGCATCAGGAAACAAAATAGAGTAAGGAATACGATTCTGTAAAGCAGAGGATGGCATACGGTTTATAAGATAGCATGATGTGGAAACCGCCTCAGGCCAAAAACGGTGAGGGACTTTATAACAAATAAGAAGGGTGCAAGCAACCTCTAATAAGTGGCGATTTTTTTGTTCAGCAATACCATTATGTTGTGGAGTATAAGGGTAGGTGGTTTGATGAATAGTGCCACGATCAGAACAAAAAGATGTGAGGGACTTTTGCATGAATTCTAGGGCATTATCAGTGCGGAAAATTTCAATAGGTTTATTGAACTGGGTCTGTATTTCAGAAAAGAAGACACAGATATTGTCCAAAACAGTGTCACAATCTTTGAGCAAAAACAACCAAGTTGTACGAGAATAATCATCAATAAAAGTCAGAAAATATTTAACACCAGAGCGACTCAAAATAGGGCATGGACCCCAGATGTCTGCATGAACAATGTCAAAAGGAGCCTTAGAACCAATTTCCTTATTAGCGGGAAATACAACCCGCATTTGTTTTCCCAAAACACAAGACGCACAAGAAAAGTGTTTTCAGATAATGCAAGAAATAAATGCTTCAATTTTGTAGCAGACAGATGACCCAGCCGGAAGTGCCACTGAAGTCCCGAGACTAATGTAGACAGAAGAGCACATGATGCAGGCGGTCCATCCAAATAGTATAATCCATCTGGTCCTTCATAGCCCGAACCAATCCTCGTCTTCATGCGAAGATCCTTTAAAACACAACCCGAGGGATCAAATTTAATAGAGCACTGAAGTTGCTTTACAGTTTTACTGACAAATAATAAATTAACAGGGAACTGTGGTATGTATAAAACAGATTGCAGATGCAACTTGCGAGATAGAGGAACAATGCCAATGCCATGAACAGGAGTCTTAGAGCCATTTGCAACAGTGACAGATGGAATGCTAGAGTTTTTAGTCAAAGCAAAAAGTAATCGGATGTCGCCTGCCATATGGGCAGATGCACCAAAATCAATGCATCATTTATTGTTACCAGCAAAAGGAGAGGCAAGCATGACAGAGGAACCAACATCAGATGTCGAAGGTAGCGGAGTCCTGCGTTCCTGGAAAAACTTCTCGAATTCAGAGTGAAGCCATTCAATAGTCGGCGGAGTAGCCGGTTGGTCGGATGCAACATCAGTAGCAGTTTCTGTAGAGGCCTGGTTAGCCCAGGCTGGCTTGCCGTGCTTGATCCAACACCTATCTTCATTGTGATTATCACAACCGCACCAATTGCAGTAGAGGGGACCAGTAGCTTGACCGCCTCCAGAGGCAGTAGAGGAGCCTCGTCTACCAATGGGAGGTAGACGTCCGCCACGGCCTCGGCTACGTCCAGAATCAGCAGTGCGAGCAACTAGAGCAGGATGCTCAATAACAAGATTGAGGTCACATGTGGTAGTCTTTGAACTCGCTTGAGGACGTCTCAAAGAGTAGGCAGAGGGTCACTTGTCAGAATCTGATCGACTACGCTGGAGAAGGAAGCACGGAGGGCAGCTAGAAATTAACCAGTTGTAGTTCATTGCGCTGCTTCTGGGCTTCTTTGATATCAGCTGTCAACGGATGGTAGATTTCATACTCATTCCAGAGAGTAGTGCACTGGTTGTAGAAGTCCTCGATGGAAGCATCAAAAGAAAACTCCTTGGCCAGGTTTTTGAAAATTTCAAAAATGCGTTTAGGATTTTGCTGATGGGAGTAGACATGTGAAAATTGGTCCCACATTGCCTTAGCATCATGAAGGCATAACATGAACTGACTGATCCGCGGCTCGGTACTATTAAGAAGCCAGGACATAACACCAGAGCCGTCTTTGGACCATTGGGCATAAGCTTGCTTGCTCTTTTCATCAATAGTAGTAGCAGGGGCAGCATGAGGATCAATGGTAAGATGTGAGTATTGGCCTTGGGCCTTGACATAAAGGACAAAGGACGCCGACCACAGATGGTAATTAGAGCCATCGAGCTTGACGACGGTAACACACAGAGAGCGTGGAGGCTCAACCGAGGCCATGATGAGCAGAAGTAGGGCAGTAGTGAAGTGGCGGCGCAGCAGCAACATGAAGTGAATAAAGAACCCGCTATGGGGCAGTAGCAGTAGCAGGGATCTGACGCATCAGATTAGAAGAGACCCATGTTGGGCAGATAGACTGATAAATAAACCTACGCCGTCATGAGGAAGATTAGTATCCATCATGAGGCGCAAGCAGAAAAACAACCGGAGAGATAGGAAACTCTCAACGTGGGATGGTTATGGCTGTCCGGATGGTTGCACGTACGAAAAAGGAGCAGGAGGAAGCACGAAAGGAGTAGGACAACAGTGCAATGGTGGAGGGAGGAGGGGCGGCGGCTGGCGGTGGAAGGAGAGGGCGGCGGCGGGTGGAGGTGGTGGTGTGGGCGGCAAAGGGTAGGGAGGGTGGAGGTTGCGGCGGGTGGTGGTGTGGGCGGCGGCGGACAAGGAAGGTGGAGGCGGCGGCGGGTGGAGGGGCTGCCGACGGCAGGAGGGGGGGTTGGCGGCGGCGGCGGGTGGAGGTGGTGGTGTGGGCGGCAAAGGGTAGGGAGGGTGGAGGTTGCGGCGGGTGGTGGTGTGGGCGGCGGCGGACAAGGAAGGTGGAGGCGGCGGCGGGTGGAGGGGCTGCCGACGGCAGGAGGGGGGGTTGGCGGCGGCGGCGGTGGGGGGGGGGTTGCAGCCGGGGGGGGAGGGCTGAAGGCTTAGGGCATAGGGGCAGGGTGGGAAAAAGGAACTGGACCTGTTCTTGATACCGTATAGAGAAATTGAGAATTGCTTATTGAATGAATAAATCAATGTACAATACAGTCTCTTATATAACAGAAGGGATTAGAGACTAAATTAGAGGTGAGCAATATGAGACTAAACTACAGAAGTAAAAACATAAGTGAGGCACATGCTATGCACATGACACTCAACAAAACACAACACATCTCTATAGAAAATACCATCCCAATATGTTTTGCTTCTTCAAACTAAGTTTGATTTGAAAATGATATTCTGATGATTAATGAATTACCCATGCTTCTGCCTTTTCCTTAGCAAATTATATTTTTGCAGTATATCCATGTTGTGAGGGGTATTTGTCACGAGAGAAAAATGCATTCTCGTCTAACAGCGTGGTATTACCATGCTTGATCCAAAAAAGTGAAAACATGTTAACGCTGTACTTAAAGCAAAAGTAAAAACTGTATCTTGCATAGCAACAGAGCAATCTTCTCTTATAAGCAAAGCAGAAAGAGAAGAGCTCAGTTACCATGACACGAATTCTACCTCACCCATATCTGTTTCCAACTTACATTTTAAGTAGGCAAGAATATCTGAATTTAGTTTGATGCTGAGATCAAAACAGGTTTCACATCTTATTAATGGCATGCCAGTAGCCTTTAGCATTTTAATTTCGAATCATGGACTTCAAATGTTATAATCATATAACGACTGTTAGATTCTTGGGGGATAGTTCTGTGTGAAGTTTTTAGCAAAAATTGAGTCACTCAGTATCATGTTATATCTGTTTCTTAGGTTACTGCTGCAGAGTTACCACAGTACAATAACCTCTGCCAGATCAGTGCTGTGATTGAAAAAATCCCTGAAAGTGATATGGGTGCTGATACGACGACTGCAATGTTAATGATGAAGGGTATGACAGCTAAGAACTTTGATCCTGTTAGATATTCTGGAAGATGGTTTGAAGTGGCCTCACTTAAGCGTGGCTTTGCTGGCCAAGGACAAGAAGATTGCCATTGTACTCAGGTACTTGATATGTTCTTTCTCATAAAGAAAATTATGCTCCTTATTTACATTATGGTAATGAAGATTCCCTGATTACTGACTCGTCTCCATCTTCAGGGAGTATATACATATGATCCTAACATGCCATCAATTCAAGTGGATACCTTTTGTGTTCATGGCAGTCCAGATGGGTATATTACTGGAATTAGGGGAAAAGTTCAATGCCTTTCTGAGGAGGACCTGGAGAAATCAGAATCCGATTTAGAAAAGCAAGAAATGATCAAAGGGAAGTGTTATCTTCGCTTTCCGACATTACCCTTCATTCCTAAGGAGCCTTATGATGTCATTGCTACTGATTATGATAATTATGCACTAGTTTCTGGAGCGAAAGATAAGAGCTTTATTCAGGTATACTGCCACTTAAAACTCACAAGATCATAAGGATTCGTGAATCTTTTCTGGACATCATTTCCGTTGCTTTGATTTTTTTCCCATAGGATCTGCCACACTTGCATGACCGCTGGATCCTAGGGTGAAAAAGTAAAGAAAACCATAACTACTGATCTTTGTACAAGTAAATGTTATGCACAGACGGAAGAGGAGGTAAAAGTCCCCTTAGGGACTGAGCTACAAAACCAAACCCTGAATTTCATGATTCATGAAACTGCATGAACAATAACCTGAAGGTAGAAATTCAAGTACAATTTGAAATAGTAAAATTTAACTTGAGTCCACTTCCCTATTAAAATCAATTTTTTAAGTAGACAAAAGTAATTAATTATTTTGAAAGATACAGATAAAACTGAAACTTTCATAACACTACTAATTGCTAAAATAAATTCTTACTTTTATTATATGTGATCTTGTCCTAAGATCATCAATTTGGTGATGTAGTTCCTAAGAGTGGAATAAGAGGCAAACAATGTATACCTCACTTCTATTCTGTATCCTGCGTTGTAAAAGTTTACACCTTCAACACATCATCACTAAGTGGCTAGAAAGGACCCTCTAGCGGTGCATGTACAACGGTAGATTGCACCTTTGATTGAACATTTGGTATAACATCAACAAGGTGATAATCATCATTTCATGCTATTATGTGGATTCACAATCAAGTTTTGGCTTTGAATTTGGACTAGGATCAACGTCAAATGTATTTGTTACCTCAAGCAGATTGGGATATCTCAGAACTAGCCTTAAACTCCGATCCAAGTCCATACTTGGGCTTCACACATCTACACAAGCTTTGGCTGTCAAATTCATGAGGAAGCATTGCACATGGTGTAATGGGTCTTTCGTCGGAAGGATAGGTTGACAGTTGACGAGTTGGTGGATCTAACTTCTTATGTGCCTAACTTAAGTTCAAGTATGTCTAGTCTTGCATCAACATGACTCTCGCGACGCCTAACTTAGTTTCAAGTGTGTCTAGTCTTGCATCAACATGACTCTAGCCTTGAAAATCTTCTTAAGCTAATATGCCTTGCACTGGTTTGGAAAGCACCCCTTCGCCACTCAAGCGCCTGCTTAAGCGGGGGTGGCCCATCTAATTGTGGAATCTTAGATGAAGTGACTCGTAAAGGATTCTGTCATTAGGCGGTTGCTTTTTCCCGCTTTAGCCTGCTTCTATGGCCTGTTTAATCTCCCGCTTCAGAAGGCTTAATTTAATCAAGGTCTATCATGGTCCAACAACAAATATATAGGATACAATGATTGATTGTTCAATATATTTAATGTATTACAGGCAATAAAGGTACAAGAAGCAAACTATAGTATAGTTTTCTCCTACCTATATTGAATGTGTGCCGGTGTTTTATACGATCCTATAACTCACTAGTCACCCTGATGCTATAAACATAGTACTTTATTGCTGATTGATAATATCCTATATGACCTTTATTTTCATTCTACTGTACAAATGTTCTACCCCAGTATCATGAAAGTACTATGGAAGCGTATCACATGAGTACTAAATGAGTATTGTAAATCTGTAAAAATACTATCTAAATTGCATAAATGGTTATTTATGTGTACTATCATATTATATTTGGATAATAATATAATATAATGAAAAACACAGTATATGTGTATCCTAAAATTGATGCTATAGGATACCTAATCTAATCTGATACATAGTTCATTATATTCATTTACCAATATTGTTGATTTGTTAGTAGTAAGTTAGTAAATGCTATTTTATGTATAAGTCCATGAGATTATAGCAAGGAAGAAAATGTCCGATATCGATGCCATTTCGCTGGCCACAGAAACAGAAATTTACCGAAATTTCCATCGAAATTTCGACAAATGCATTCCTAATGTTTCAACGGCAAAATCAACGAAATAATTTATGAAATATTACAGAATTATCTACCAGTGTAGATCTACTCAAATATGCAATAATATTTCATACTGGATATGAGGGGGTGGGGGTCTCCTCATGTGTGAGTGAAGGACCCTGAACTATTTTGACGGGGATTTTGATGGAGAATTTTGATGTCAATTTTCAATGGTGAAATCAATAGATTGAAGTCATTATAGTTGGCCAGCACAATGTATAGACTTAAAGACACAACTGTTCAAAAAAACATGCACTAGGTAGTCCATAGTACATTAAAAAGAAAGAAAAATTTCAATGGACAGCGCGTTTCAACATTGCATTTCGATGTCCGATGGCCATCAATATGGAAATAATTGTGGAAATGTCGACACTTTGTGGAAATTTTAAACTATGGATTATAGTAAACACAAATATTTATATATGTACTATTGCCTGCCTTGATCTAATGAATATCAATCATATTACTTGACAACTGCGTTGTTTTTCAACAATATTGTAATACTGTATTATTCAAATGTACATTTCTACATTGTTGTACTACACAGTTCATTTTTTTAGAAAGAACACTAAGGGAAGGTTGGCCACTTGCTTCGCATTTTGTGCTTTCCAAAATATAGATGCATTGCCATGCAATCTTGTGCTCACATACCCCCATTGTAGTAGTGCTTTTTGCATATGTCGACTTGTCGGTGCACAAATTAAGGTAAAGATGGTGCTAAAACATTGCAAGGAAGCTTTATAACTTTTATGGAATTTTCATTATCTCGTGAGAATTTGTAGGGATTCTTAATTTTTCTAGATAGTTTGAATTTTCAATCCCTAGATTTAAATGTTCTTTGCTGTTATTCATGTTACATTAGCACATAGGTGGGCTCTGGCTACTTCTAGATATGAATGTGGTCATGCTTGTATTTTTGCCTAATGGGACATTTCATTTTTGAGTAATGAGGGGGCACATGAGGATTACTTACATCATTTCTCTAGCCTGGATGAGGGGGAAGGAGTGAGGGACACCGGCCCTAATAGCAGGAACGCCAAGGGAGACCAAGACAATCAGATGCCAAGGGGTCATATAGAAGGGCAGGTGGAATGTTGTGGTGGCTGATCTGTGATCAAAATTTCAGGAATAATGGGATGGACACATCCTGTGCAATTGCATCTTTGGGGTCAAATTGTTTTTCTTGGCATAGGGAGGTCTGAACAAGTGGATCTCAATTCTCAGCCAAGGTGATGTTGTTCATTGGTAGAAGAACAACAATAGGCTGGAGTTGTGTGAGAGAGATGGCACGGAGAAACATACAATCACTATAGGATAGGAGAGTGCAATTTGTGCATGGCTTGGCTATTGATTGGATGTAGAGTTGTCAATCCATGACACTACAAAGTATAATATGGCGTGGCAATAAATTATGAGCGTGGAACATAAGTTTTCAAAATCTAATAAATTATTTGATCCAAAATATATTATTTTATTCAACCATACAACGATATAGTTGACACAAAAATGTAGATCTCTACATGTGAGCATTAATATGATGATCACATTTTTATTGATGTTTTAACAATATTTTCATCAAGTTATAATGCAAGACAAGTTAATTCTCATGTCAATTTAAATGACAGTTTTGGATTATATTCAAATCAAATGAACATGAAGAGAATGTTATTATCTATGCCTTGTTAACAATATATTTATTAAGTTATATTGAAAAATGAGTTATTCTCACGTTCATTTGAAAAGATAGTATTCGAGTATATACACCTCCAAATAAACATGAATAACATGTTATTAAAAGCAATCAAAACAAAAGATCAACCTGATTGACAACCTTGAGAAAATAATGGCCTAGTGGCCAAGGTTGCTCTTCATGCAATAAACGAGGGGACAACTAGAGGAGGATGGCTTTCTAAGTACTAGGTCACTGTTTAGGTCGTGGAGTGAATGGAATATTGAAAGAGGTTGATCGACTTGGAAAATTGAATGAAATTTCACTAACCTTCCTCCATGATTCTATTGCGTAGTGGAAGACAAAGAAGGGTGAACATTGCTTTTGTGTTCTTTCTTTTGGATGTGAGGAAGAACGGTGAGTGACCGTAAGCTGGAGATGGGATAGGGGAGAGAAAAAAAGGACAACAAGGTGGTAGAAGAAGTTTAGTAGGGAGGATTATTGCAAGTGAAGGAAAACTCAAAGCCCTAGTATCTTATTTCATACATATTGATGAGAATTGTGGAGGGATATGTTGCATATACCTCCTTAGGCACCAAGCTGCAACCCTTACTTTCATTTCATAGGAATTTAATCTGTGGAAATTGAAATGAGGGTCAATCTATTTGTATGGAGAAAATCCCAACATAACTTGAATTTGTAACCTCCTACATCGATTTTACCTCTGCATTTGAATAAGTTCTAAATAAGATAAATCAATTCACTACATCGATAAAAATCAATCAACCGCTGACTTGTTTCTATACTCTATTAATTTCTCACTCCCTCTAGTCAGGTGGATTCTACCGGATCCCCTAGAACCACGTGCGGGGGCCTTTTTTTTTCACCACCCAACATTCACTCCCATATGGCATGACTGGTTGTATAGTTGTTCTATAAAATTTACTTTTTAATCTGAGAGGGATCTCCCGATGACATGCTACTTTTGTTGCACATATATAACATATATCTATAATATGTCATGATACCAATGACAATCTCCTGATGACATGCTACTTTTGTTGCACATATATAACATATATCTATATATGTGATGATACAAATAACAATCATATATAGATGAAGTGATCCATTTCTCTACTAATACAACCGTGAATGATAAAATGATTTTATTATTAGATATTTAAAACAAGCATAGACCCTCTCTTATATATGATAGGAGAGATCAGTAAATGCAGAGTTCACCGATATTGGATAAAAGACAAGATACTAAACATCACAAAATAAATAACAGAAAACTAAATATATTAACAACAACAAAATAGCATTATAATATGTATTATAAAGTAAAACTTTATTACATGTAAAAGAAAATGTGAGAATTAGGATCTGTAATATTGTGAAAGGAAGAGTGTAGATTATTGGCTATAATTTGCGTTATGATACATATTATATTTCAATGAAATAATTATGAATTCACAAACTCTCAAGTTGTTTATAGAATCAGGTTCATGACTTTAGTCTTAATGTAATGCATATATACCGAATTTTTTGATATACTCAACATTTACATTATGAATGTGTCGAATATGACTTTATCTTAATATCTTAGGCATTTATATGTTGTGTCTTGATATACACAAGATTGTCCATTTAGTTTATATACAAATGATATATTATTTTATGATTAAAACTAGAATTTATTAAGTGAATATGACCAATAGTTTGTCATCCGAAACTCAAATTAATCATTTACTAGACTCATTAAATGTTCTACTAGTAGGTACTAAACAATACTGGTATTAGACCATCTTTGACCAAACTTAATCTGGTGTGGACCCTGTAAGCAACCAAGTCCGGTCTGGGAACTTTCCAGACAATGATTTGTAGTCCGGTTTTAGGGGCGAACGCTTAACCTCTGTGAAAGTTCTTCTAATTGAGTTTGGGTGGGTGATGATCTGATTTTGAAAGGTGATAGTAGACTGTTGGCTGGTAACCGAGTTCTGCTTGTCAGCCTTATTGGCCGATTTACTGACAATGATCATGCTGCATAGGACAGCAACAAGACAGTATAAAAGGAAGAGGTAGGCAGCAATAGCTGTAGAAAGCATCAAAAGCAGTACCTAACTGCAGACGGAGGGGACAACAAGAGGCAGACCATATGGTTGAAGAGTAGGGGATGAGAGGAGATATTTATTTAAGTTGTGGATTTAATCCAAGCAAACCCATTCAAATAAGAAATATTAGCTAGACTGGCTCTAAGCCATGTCTGGCTCAAGAAAGGAAGGCACATGACAACTACTGTTCCACCAATAATACCTCATTTATACACTTACATAAATAGGGAGGGATGAATTATTGATCTATGATTAAAGAATGTCATGTTCTCAACTTTCCTTAAGACCACATAACTCGCAAAGTCGTGGATTGACTCCATTACTGGCTGCGTAATTAATGTCGAAGAGGTCACCAACGACTTAACTCTTGGTGATGGAGGAAGACAAAAAGCTCTCATATGTATCCTCTTCTTGTCGCTCCATCACAAGCCAACCCTAAATCCCTTCCGACTCTTCTTTTCCTCCTAGGTAGTCACGAACGGTGAACTTCTCTTTGTGTGAACTGGTCGAGAACGAAGTTGAAAAGGGGAAATCGGTTCCTTGGATGACCGAATGGGATACCAACTTCAAGAGATAGGAATACTTTGTTGTTTGTTGGAAGTCTTCCAATAACTTCTATATTATCTTGAAGCAACAACCTAAGCATGCAATTTATTCGAGATACCAAAATTGACTCCTAGTGGCTTTCACCAAGAAGATTGATATGAAAAAGCCATCTTCTTTGATCTTGACTCCCCTTGAATGAGCAAAAGCATCAATGATATGAATATTTATCTTTATATATACATGGTTGAGATTGAGGCTTAGATGATATATATATATATATATATATATATATATATATATATATATAGTTATAGTTAAGATGGAATGCACTAGAGTGTACCGGAGACTCTATACACCTCAATCATTTTCCATCATGAAACAATTATTTTGGAAATCAAAACCGTTTATCTTCTTAAATATCTTAAGAACATACTATATAATAAATTTCAGGTCATTTGGACACTTATAGGTCATGCATCTAAAGGAGGCAAAAACCATGCATTTCAAATTAGTTTTGTGTGTTGATTTATTTGTACTTGGATGAGTGACTTACACTCATCCAAATGGGATCAAATTTTGTACGTGTCCTATTACTATTGTAACCATGAAGATTAATGGATTAGATTTTGCAAAAAATATTGTCTAGATAGGCAAACACCATTGGGGTGTACATCGTGATCTGTACACTCAAGTGTATTCTAGCATGTCTCTCTCTCTCTCTATATATATATATAGAGAGAGAGAGTATATATATGTATATATATATATATATAGAGAGAGAGATGCTAGAATATAGATGGATAGATAGATGGATACGCTACCCTTTGTCAACATCCAAGGATAGGTTGAGAAATTCTCACTAATTAGCTCGTCTATTTCATAGGTCCTTATAGTCATCCACTTCTCTAGCATATTTTGGAATGATTGCACCATTCTACATCCTAAAGCAAGTTATGTATAGGAGCACTCCATTAACTTATAGAAAATGGCACTACTTGAGGAGGTAACTGAGGAGAATCACACCGAAGTGCATCGTCCTCCCACAAGATGATGATCACACCTCAACACTGGAATGAGGAGCTTCACGATCCATGAATGTAGGCACCCTAATGCTACTCTTGTCATATATGGTCGGCCAGGCCACCAAAATGTTCCAGAAACACTCCTCCAATGTCGTTTTTCTCCACCTTTCTCCATATTGATATTTGTAGAAGGATTAGGGATAATTCTATTTAGTTAACAAGGTGTTTGCATGCTCTGCTATGTATATGATTACAAAGAGATATACAGATATACTTGGTTAGTAAATGGATCCTAAACTTAAGTATATATAGTAGAAAGACAAAGGAATACATAGTGAGCCTAGTCCTAAATACGAATATGCTAATGCCCCCCTTAAGTTGGAGAGTACACATTGTGTAGTCCCCTTTTGGTCACCATATACTAGATCAGGGTTGCAAATAGTGGTCGGTGAGAATGCTAACAACTTGATCACCAGTAAACATATGTTGTGTCATATTTTTTAGCTTTGATGAGGTTACACAAAATTACAGTCGATTTCAATATGCTTTGTTTGCTCATGGAAGACTTGATTTTTTGCAATATGTATAGTTGCCTCGTCATCACAATAAAGCGTTGCTGGCGCTTGGACATGGTTCTCAAACTTAGCAAGAAAATATTGTACCCATTGAAGATCAGAAAATGCACGAGCCATATCTCTATATTCCACTTTTATGCTAGAACGAGAAACTACTGTTTGTTTCTTGCTTCTTCATGCAACATGATGTTGTTGGATCCTAGATGGGTGATTAGATGCTCTAGAGGGGGGTGAATAGAGCTGAATGCACTTAAACAAAATTCATTAGGCTTTCAAGATATATGATAAGATAAGGTTGCTAAATAGGTAATTTGAGTGCAACTAGAAGTAGACAAGTTATTTAGAGTGGTTCCACACTTCAAACTAGAAGTATGTCAGTCCACTTACCTAGAGAGGTCAACCTCTAGGATTTCCTAACCATTGCATTCTTATATTCATTCATAAGACTTACAATACATGACCAAACAAAGGACTTACCTATCCAATACAAAGAGTCTTCAACCTTACCAAGGACTTACCCACTTTGCAAGAGTCTTCCGCTTTCTTCCAAGGACTTACCTACTCTTGCACAAGTCTTCAGCCTTCAAGGAATTACTCACTCTTCTTGGATCTTTCGCCTTTGACTTCACCTTCACTCGGAGAAGCTTCCACCAAGGACTTACCCACTTGAGCAAGGAGTCTTCTGCCTTCACCAAGGGTTTACCCACTCTAGCTCTAAGTCTTCAACCTTAATCTTCACCAAGGGACGCCTTCCCTTGTTCTTCTTCACCTCTGTTAGCTAAGAGAGAGAACCTTCATCTTCATGGTTGAAATGAGAGATGGGGAGGGGGAGGAAGTGAGAGCCTCACAATGTAGGACTAGCTCTCTTACATATTTCCTACTCACTCTAATGGATGTAACAAGTGATTAAGCTTAGAGAGAGAGAGGAGGCTGTAGGAAGCACTCAACTATAGAATAGGAACCTCACATAGAGTTTTGCAATGAATGCTCAACCTTGGAATGAAGCCCAAGGGGTCCTATTTATAGCTGGGGATGCCTCTTAGCCTTTGGGAACACTTGAGAACGAAAACTAGCCGTTTTGTGGCTTGCAACAGATATATTTTCACTTGTTGCAACTCCACAACGGCTAGAAGCACTTTTCTGCACTTTTCCGTACAGTGCAATCGGTCAAGTTTCTATAAGGGTAACTCGACCGATAGAGTAAAAGACAAAGCCGATATTCAGACCATCGGTCGAGTTTGTCCTGGGGAAACTCGACCGACCAATGAAAATCGAATTGGTCAATTACTCCATCGGTCGAGTTCTGTGTAACCATAACTCGACCGATCAAAAGTCATTTTCAAGATCCAATCAGGATCGGTCGAGTTTGCAACTCACAAAACTCGACCGATGAACAACCTGATGTGAATTTTAGAAAATGGCTTTTGAATGATTAAACATTCGATCTAAGTGCTCTTGATTTTTTCTAAGCCTATTTACAAGTCATACAATCATTACAAGTGATTTGCAACATGATTCTAATGGATTTACATCATATTACAAAAACATGCACTTGTATTGATTTTGACTTGTCTTTTCTCCAATTTGATATGCGCAAGTTAGGGCATTTGGAGTGTGTCTATACCTAATCTGAAATCACTCAAGTAGAGACATTAGACACCAATATGTGGAATGGTTAGTCATCATCAAAACACGGGTTTAGTCAATTTAGACGCGAGTCAACATTGACCTAATTGACCTTGAGTCAACATTCTCCCCCTTTTTGAAGATGACAAATCATTCCATAAATGTATTGAAAGATTTTAAGTAAAATCATACATTCGGAGAAACCTAGGGGTTTCAATAGGATTGAGCTCATATGCTCCCCCTCAATTGATGCGCATGGAGTTCTCATACTCCCCCTCAATTGATGCTATTTCTCCTGCATGGTTAGCTTTCATAACATTTATAGAATACCATGTCTTCTACTCATATATGTTCTACACATATATGTCTTCTCCCATTTACCTTCTCCCCTTTACATGGACATACTTCTCCTCTTCATGTAAGACATGCCTTCTTCATCTTTTAAAAGAAGACATACCTTTCTCCTCCTTTGTCATTTCAAAAAGTGGGGTTATGAAGAAATAAGAAACATCACTTGTTAAAGAGAAAGGAGATAACACAAATATATACAAGGAGAGTAGAAGAGCACATATAGGAGCTTGTCCAAGCATAGAAAGAAAAGCAAGTTAAGGCATATACTTGAACAACCCAAAATGCAAGATAAAGTGCTGCAGAAAAATAATAAATCGCAATTTTGACCCTCAAGATGACAGAATTTGCCCAAAAAGTATGAAGGCTCAGAAGGTCGTTTCTACATAAAAAACACTACTCTTGCAGCAAAAACTGAAACTGGAGCAAATCTGTATAAAATCCAAAAATACTCCAATTTCTACATATAATGTAGCTCTATGTGCCCTACATCACAATGTTATGCAAGCAACTCAAGATAATAGATATGCAATTCAAGGAACAAGCTTGAGCATGTATGAGACAAGATACACGCATAGCATATAGATAAGCAAAGATGCCAATTATAAACAAGGTTAGAACTACATGTATGTGAACTACTAGTAGATGTTATCACAAGTTATGACTACTAGTAGGATCTAGATCATAGCAAGAGATACCAAAAGATACACATGATAAAGCAAGCTATGAGTAGATGTAGAGATATATCCAAACAAAGAGATAACCAATTTTAGAAGCATGAAATGATATAACTCACTAGATATGCATCCTTACCATAAGATGATTACCCCTAAGAACCTCAAGGTTGTATCAAAACAAGATATACACCTAGATAGATGTAGCAAGTTAGAGCACAACGGAAGCAATTTAAGACACAACTAAGAGATCCAAAGAGTTCATCATCAAAACCTGCAAAACAACTCAAAGCAAGTAATTGCAAGATATAGATATACCAATTTAGAGCAATTAGAGAGATAGAGTTGTGAGCAAGATGGGCAATTTAGAACATGGCAATATGCATATATAAATGTACCAAATGAGAGTGCCAAAGAATAAAGCTATTAGTTGAGAAAATCTAGTTGAGAGGGAAATTCTCACTCAATAAGCCAAATGTATATTCTGTGCACAGTGTTATCGGTCGAGTTCTGTGCATTGACAACTCGACCGATGATAGCTGTTGGCAACACCCATTGGTGCTTCTCGGTCGAGTTTCAAACAGGACAAACTCGACCGACAGAGCAGCTGTCAAAGAGCACATATATTTCATAAAAACATATTTAAAGGCATGCTAAATATACAAACCATATCCAAACATGTCTAAGCAAGTTAGTAATGCACTATAGAATCATTAGAAACAGTTTTTGAGCAAGAGTGTGAAGAGAAACATAAAATACCACTTTCGACTAAAAAACCATATGTATAGTGCACACTAACTTGACAAAAACAAGTTAGGACAGGTTATAAGCAAGAGAAACATTACCTTTGCTTACCATTCCTTTTTCCACTTGTTGTCACCCTCTACACATCTCACCTTTCTTCTTTCATGTGGATTGAAAAGTCAATTTGTAATTCAATAGCTCAAGTCAATCCATTTGCAAGTACCTACAAGAAGAAAGATGAAATGGTCCCCAATCATGTTTTTGGGTCCGGAAAGGTTAGCTTAGCAACCCAAGTCCTATTGCTCTTGGGTGCTTTCCTAAAAGGACAACAATTAGAATAATGACCAAAATCATTGCAATAGTTGCATGTGCCCATAGTCTTGGAACTAGAGGATTCTCCATGGAATATTGGAGGTCCTTTACCTTTGTTGTTCCTTTGACTACCATCATACCCTAGACCATGTCTACCAATTTGTTTAGTAGTATGGTGTAGGATATCATTAAGGCTCTTCTTACCAACTAAGAATCTTTGCAAAGAAGATCTCAAACTATCATTATCATGCATAAGAGAAGTAATAGTCGAAGACAAATGATTGATATTATCTCTAGCATGCAGAAGATCATTTTCTAAGCAAAGAGCTTTAGTTAAATAAGAATCTCTATCAATATGAAGAGCAGCAACATCATTTTCTCTACTAGTAGAACTAGAACAAGATTCATGCACATTGATTTTAGCAAGCAAAGAGGCATTTTCTGTTTCTAATTCTTGCAAAACAAAATCTTTGTCCTTGTTTTCAGATTTAAGAACATCAATTTCATGCATGAGAGAATCAACAATTAAAGTATGCTCTTCATTAGAACTAGGCATGAGAGGTTGAGCTTCTAGAAATCTAACCTTATCAAGTAAACTAGTATTTTCAAGTTTAAGAGAATCTACTTGACTACGGCAATCATTTTTATCATCAAGCAAGCAAGAATTAGCATGTTCAAGATCATCTAGTTCTACATGCAAATTATCAACAATTCTAGCAAGCTTTTTCTTTTTCCTTTTATAAGACTTAAGAGAGGCACAAGTATCATGAATAATAGCAATCAAAGATTCTTTATATAAAAAGTTTAGATTTACCTCACTTGAGTCTTTACTTGTTGATACTATAAGAGCAAAATGGCATTCTCCTTCATCACTAGAGCTTGAGCTTGATCCTTCATCACTAGAGCTTGAGCTTGAATCCTTCACTTGAGCTTGAGCTTGAATCCTTCACTTGAATCTTCACTTGAGCTTGAGTCGGAGGAGCCACTTGAGCTTGAGTGCCATTTCTCCTTCTTGTGAAGATGTGTCTTTTTGCCTTGTGGGCAATCTTCCTTGTAGTGACCCTTCTTTCCACATGTGAAGCACCGGATGGAGGAGAACTGGCCTTTGTAGAGTTTACCCTTGGAGTACATGACATCTTCTTTAGCTTGAGAGGATGGAGAGGCTTGATCAACAATAGCCTTGATTTGAGCCTTCATTTCAGCCTTCTTCATTCTCTTGAGTTCTTTCTCTTCTTGTCTTTCTACTTCCTCCCTCTTGTCAAGTGTGGCTTCATGTGCTTGTAGATTTCCAATGAGTTCTTCAATAGGAATATCCCTAAGAGACCTTGCTTCTTCAATGGAAGTCACCTTGGGTTCCCACCTCTTGGGGAGAGTTCTAAGGATCTTTGAGTTGATCTCTCCACTAGACATAGGATGTCCTAGAACAACAAGACCATTCACAATGGTGTTGAGCCTTGAGTACATGTTGGCTATCCTCTCCTCCTTTCCCATCTTGAAGTTCTCAAGCAGCCCTTTGAGCATGTAGACTTTGCTTTCCTTCACTTGATCTGTCTCTTCATAAGTGATGCATAGCTTTCTCCATACCTCATAGGCTGTTTCACATGAAGAAATCCGGTTGAACTCGGTAGGGTCATGGAGGCATAGAGGATGTGCATGGCTCTAGCATTCAAGGTTGCTTTCTTCAAAGTAGCTTCATCCCATTCTTCAATCTTTGTCTTTGGTAGCATGTATGGGCTGTTCACCATTTGCCACATCTCAAGACTTGATCCTTAGATGTAGAATTGAAGCCTTCTTCTCCAATAGAGGAAATTGCTCCCATCAAAGATTGGTAGGCTGATCAAGTATCTCCCTCCTTGGTAGTCATCCATCTTCTCCTAATTGTTGAAGTATGCTTGGAGAAGACCCGCTCTGATACCAATTGTTGGATCCTAGATGGGTGATTAGATGCTCTAGAGGGGGGGTGAATAGAGCTGAATGCACTTAAACAAAATTCATTAGACCTTCAAGATATATGATAAGATAAGGTTGCTAAATAGGTAACTTGAGTGCAACTAAAACATGCATAGCAAGGATGAGAGATATTGAGCAAACACAAGTAGACAAGCTATTTAGAGTGGTTCCACACTTCAAACTAGAAGTATGTCAGTCCACTTATCTAGAGAGGTCAACCTCTAGGATTTCCTAACCATTGCATTCTTATCTTCATTCATAAGACTTACAATACATGACCAAACAAATGACTTACCTATCCAATACAAAGAGTCTTCAACCTTACCAAGGACTTACCCACTTTGCAAGAGTCTTCCGCCTTCTTCCAAGGACTTACCTACTCTTGCACAAGTCTTCAGCCTTCAAGGAATTACCCACTCTTCTTGGATCTTCCGCCTTTGACTTCACCTTCACTCGGAAAAGCTTCCACCAAGGACTTACCCACTTGAGCAAGGAGTCTTCTGCCTTCACCAAGGGCTTACCCACTCTAGCTCCAAGTCTTCAGCCTTGATCTTCACCAAAGGACGCCTTCCCTTGTTCTTATTCACCTCTCTTAGCTAAGAGAGAGAACCTTCATCTTCATGGTTGAAATGAGAGATGGGGAGGTGGAGGAAGTGAGAGCCTCACAAGATATACATGTAGGACTAGCTCTCTTACATATTTCCTACTCACTCTAATGGATGTAGCAAGTGATTAAGTTTAGAGAGAGAGGAGGCTGTAGGAAGCACTCAACTATAGAATAGGAACCTCACATAGAGTTTTGCAATGAATGCTCAACCTTGGAATGAAGCCCAAGGGGTCCTATTTATAGCTGGGGATGCCTCTTAGCCTTTGGGAACCCTTGAGAACGAAAACTAGCCGTTTTGTGGCTTGCAACAGATATATTTTCACTTGTTGCAACTCCACAACGGCTAGAAGCACTTTTCTGCACTTTTTCGTACTGTGCAATCGGTCGAGTTTCTATAAGGGTAACTCGACCGATAGAGTAAAAGACAAAGACGATATTCAGACCATCGGCCGACCAATGAAAATCGAATTGGTCAGTTACTCCATCGGTCGAGTTCTGTGTAACCATAACTCGACCGATCAAAAGTCATTTTCAAGATCCAATCAGGATCGATCGAGTTTGCAACTCACAGAACTCGACCGATCAACAACCTGATGTGAATTTTGGAAAATGGCTTTTGAGTGCTTAAACATTCGATCTAAGTGCTCTTGATTTTTTCTAAGCTTAATTATAAGTCATACAATCATTACAAGTGATTTACAACATGATTCTAATGGATTTACATCATATTACAATAACGTGCACTTGTATTGATTTTGACTTGTCTTTTCTCCAATTTGATATGCGCAAGTTAGGGCATTTGGAGTGTGTCTATACCTAATCTGAAATCACTCAAGTAGAGACATTAGACACCAATATGTGGAATGGTTAGTCATCATCAAAACACGGGTTTAGTCAATTTAGACTCGAGTCAACATTGACCTAATTGACCTTGAGTCAACAGATGTTACTTATCATAATGCAAATTCCATACTTAGATTGCGTTATTGAGCATCACCTGCCTAATGTGCATCCACATACCCATATATGAATAAAGTCTTTTTTGCAGGTCATTTATAGAACTTCTTGGGGGCACTCTTTTGATATTACAAGCTAGGAAGCATAGACAGACACAAAAACGTATATGGAGAAGGACACGACACTGAACACAACGATTTTGTAAAATATGGGACTTAGACATGGCGTGGACACTGAAAAAAATTATGTACAGTGATCACTATAGCAAAGTGGGTGAATCCATTGGCCCTTTTCACAACCGCAGTGCTTGTATATTTATATACAAGAGACTTACAGACTCAACACAAGTCTGTGACCTGTTCTCACACTTACAAGTAGGTCCTTATACTTAATATCTCTCCCCCTTAAGGTGGAGCATATATATTATATGTACCCAACCTGCTAAAGTATTGGACTTGAAAACCGTTTAGGGACTTTGTAAACAATTCAACTAACTGATATTTTGATTTTTAAGGTGATAACTGAATCAAATTATGTTGAATCTTTTCTTGCATTATATGTTTGGTTCTTTCACAAAAGATAGGATTCTGGGCAATGTGGACAAATAGCCTGGTTGTTGCACTTCAAGTCCATGAGAGCATTCCGCATAAAACCAAGCTCATCCAACAAGTGGAGAATCCATAGCAACTTACATGTTGCTTGGGCCATATCTCGATACTCTGGTTCTACACTAGATCTTGTTACTATAGTCTTCATTTTGCTTTTCTATGACACTAGGTTTCCTTCTATAAATACACAATAGGTAAAATAAACCTTTTTTTAATACTGGATCCAACCCAATCAACATTTGAGAAACCATGCACTTGTAGGTGTCCATGATTATGGCTAGGAGCCTTCTTGAGATGTCTTAGAATGTGCATCACAAGTTCACAACCTCCATAGGACATGTATACGACTTATCCATGAACTGACTAGCAACACTAATAGCAAAGGTAATGCCGGGTCAAGTAACAATCAAATAAATCAAATTCCTTACATGTCTTCTATGTCTCCATGAATCATCAAGTAACTCACCGTGCTCCATGGACAATGCTTAGGATCCATTAGAGTATCCGCAGGTCTGGTCGCAAGCATCCTTCTCTTAGTGAAAAGATCTAAGAGACATGCTTCCCCTGTGAGATATATAGAGAGTTGAATGTAAATGTATTGGATGATTAAAAGGTTTATAGTACATTCTCTTATATAGGATAAGAGAGGAGATACAAAAACAGATATGAGCAATATGTGACTAAACCACACAAGTAAAAACTTAAGTGAGGCACATGCTAGACACATGACACTCAGTGAAACATAAACATATCTCTATACTCCCCCTCAAGCTGGAGCATAGATGTCGAACATGCATCTTGTCTACTAGAGTCTGGAAGCGAGCCTTTGGAAGAATTTTGGTGAAGATGTCCGTTACTTGTTGCTCAATGCTGAGATATGGAGTACAAGTACGACCAGAATGAATAGTCTCACAGACAGTGGCAGCCGACCTCTATATGTTTTGTCCTCTCATGAAATGTTGGGTTGCTCGCAATAAAAATAGAAGCCTTGTTGTCACAACATCAATATAGGACTGGAGTAGGATATATCAAACTCCTTGAGAAGACTTTGGACCCACAGAAGTTCACATGCAGTGTGGGCTATAGTTCGATATTCTGCCTCTGCACTGGACCTGGATACTACGGTCTGCTTTTTGCTTCACCAAGTAACTAGATTGCCACCCAAAAATGTGCAATAGCCAGATGTAGATTTACGATCTGATCGACTTCCTGTATAGTCAGAATCTGAAAAGCCTGAGAGGTTGCAATGACCGTACTTCTTATATAATAATCCTTTGCCTGGAGAGCTTTTGAGATAACACAGAATGTGACACACAACGTCCCGATGACACTGTCGTGGTTTGTTAAGATACCTGCTTATGAATCCTACAACAACAGTAAGATCAGCTCTCGTGACAGTGAGATAAATAAGCTTGCCGACAAGTCTTCTGAATTGGTGGTGATCAACATAAGGGAGAGAGGTTTCATCGTCCTAATCCGTATTTGGGTTAAGAGGGGTGTTGGATGGTTTACAGCCAAGCATACCAGTTTCTTGCAAAAGATCAAGGACATATTTTCGCTGGGAAAGGCACAATCCTGCAGATGATTTGGATACCTCAATGCCTAAAAAATATCTCAGCTTTCCGAGATCCTTGGTGACAAAGTGTTTTTCCAAGTTTTAGTAGCCTGAATGCTCAAGGCATCACTGCCAGATAAGATAATATCATCAACATAGACAATAAGAATGCCTAGCCCGATCACACTTTTGCGGATAAACACAGAATGATCTGAATGGGAACGACGAAAGTCAAAATTTACTAAGATCTGACTAAGCTTGTCGAACCAAGCACGAGGGCTTTGTTTTAGGCTGTAGATGGCCTTTCTCAGATTACAAACTCGCGAGGAAGACTCCTAAGCAACAAATCCTGGCGGTTACTTCATGTAAACTTCTTCCTGCAATCCATAGAGAAACACATTTTTGACGTCTAACTGAAATAGGGGCCATTCTTTGTTGACAACCACAGAAATGAGAATTCTAACAAAATATTAATCTTGTTACATGAGAAAAAGTTTCAAAGTAGTCCACACCATAAGTTTGTGTGTAACCCTTTGCCACAAGACGAGCTTTCAGTCGCTCAATCGTACCGTCTGGTTGATATTTAATGGTGAAGACCCAACAACATCTAGCAGTAGAGCAGGAAGCAAGACGATCCAGAAGCTTCCATGTCTTGCGATCAGAGAGTACCTGCATTTCATGTTCCATAGCCTGTTTCCATGCAGGAATGAGAAGAGCTCCTACAACAGTTTTGGGAATAGAGACATCATAGATAGTAGAAGTGAAGCATGCAAAACTGTCATTCAGATTAGAAGATGAGAAGAAATAATTAATAGAATGTTTCGTGCAGGAACGAACACCCTTGAGCTGACTGATAGGTAGGTGTAAATCAGAGGTTACCTTAATGATTGTATGATCATCCGCAGAACACCAAGCCGGTAGTGCCACTGGAGTCCCGTCACTGATGTTGACAGAAGAGCTGATGCCGCTGGTGGTCCATCTAGATAATAGAGTCCATATGGTCCCTCGTGGCCCGAACCAATCCTCGTCTTCGTGTGGAGATCCTTGAAAACACAACCAGAATGATCAAATTTAATGGAGCATTGAAGATTTTTCACAGTCCTACTGACAGAAAGCAGGTTAACAAGAAATTTTGGGATATATAAAACAAATTTCATATGCAGTTTGCGAGACAAGGGAACAATACCAATGCCATGAACGGAAGTTTTAGAACCATCGACTACAGTAACAGGTGGAATCTGAGTAGTTTTAGTAAGAGCAGAAAATAAGTTGATATCACCGGCCATATGAACTGATGCACCAGAGTCAATGCACCATTTATTGTTACCAGCAGAAGGAGAGGCTAGCAAAGCAGAAGATCCAACAGCGGACGCAGATGGAAGCTGAGACATGATTAAGGGTGCGAACAACTAGAGCAGGGTGTTCGATTGTTGGGGTGGTCATAGATGGAAGTCTTTGAACACGCTTGAGGACATTCCAAAGAGTTGGCAGTGGGTCACTCGATAGAATCTGGTTGACCACCCCAGAAAAGGAAGCTGGAAGGGGGGCCGAAAATTGAACTAGTTGCATTTCATTGTGTTGCTTCTGGGCTTCTTTGATGTCGGCTGTCAAAGGATGATCGATCTTGTATTCATTCCAGAGGGAAGGGCATTGATTATAAAAATCCTCAACATAATTGTCAGATGAAAATTCCTTCTTGGCCAAAGTTTTGAATATTTCAAAGACTCTCTTTGGATTCTGCTGATGAGAATATACGTGAGATAGTTGATCTCACATTGCCTTAGCATCATGAAGGTAGAGTAAAGACTGGCTGATCCGTGTCTCAGTGCTATTAAGAATCCAAGACATAACACTGGAGTCATCTTTGGACCATTGTGCATAAGATTGCTTGCTTTTCTCATCCGCAGTATCAGCATGGGCAGTAGGGGGTTCAGTGTGATATGGAATGGCGACATTGTGCTTTGACATACAAGACGAAGGACGCCGACCAGAGATGATAGTTGGAGCCATCAATTTTAACTGTGGTAACACACAGGGAACAAGGAGGCTCAACAGATGCCATGGCGAACAGATTTGAAGCAGAACAAGTAGAAAAGACTGCCGGTGCAACAGTAGCATAACCCACCAACAGAGATCAACAAATCCGAAGAAACCCACTATGAGGCAGTAGAGCACAACTGTAGATCTGACGCATCAGATCAGAAGAGACCCGCTACAGGCAGAATAACTGATAAATGAACCTAAACCGTCATAAGGAGAATCAAGATCTCACCATGAGGCGTAGGCAGAAGAAGTCGAAGATCTGGGGAACTCTCAACGTGTAATGACGATGGCTGTCCGGAGACGTCAAGGACGTAAAGTAGTAGTGTTAGGAAGGGAGGAGGTTAGATGAGGATGATAATGGGTGATGTGATTGGTGGTAGGGGGAAGGAAACGGATTGGGCTTGGAAAGTGGTGGAGAGGGCAGCAGCGGGAGGGAGGAGTGGTCGGGAGGAGGGGTGGGCGGTGTGGCTGTTGGGTGAGTGTGGCGGCAGGAAGAGGGAGGGGGCAGGGGGGCAGCGCCAACGGGGAGAGGGTGGGAGGGGTAGGGCGACGAATGAGAGGGGGTGGGAGCGGCGGCGGTAGGCTGGGGGGGGAGTCGACAGCAACGACGGCGTGGGGGAGGGGTTGGCGGCGGCCGGGCGGGGGGGGGGGGTGGCTAGGTCATGAAGAGGGTAGGGTCAGAACTTGCACAGGGGAAGGGAAACCTGCTCTGGTACCATATAGAGAGTTGAAAGTAAATGTATTGGATGATTAAAAGGTTTACAGTGCATTCTCTTATATAGGATAAGAGAGGAGAACAAAAACAGAGATGAGCAATATGGGACTATACCACATAAGTAAAAAACTTAGGTGAGGCACATGCTAGGCACAAGACACCCAATGAAACATAAACATATCTCTATAAGATAGCTATCCTAGACTTGGGCTTCAACTTCAATCCCTAGAAAATATTTAAGATTGCTGAAGTCCTTTTTCTAAAATTGGCCCTGCAAAAAGAGATTTAATTGTACAATGTCATGCTTGTTATCCCCAATAATCACAATATCATCAATATTTACCACCAAAAAATGCTCCAAAAAATCTCGTCTGTAGAAGACTGAATGATCCATGGTACATCTCTTGAGTCGAATAGAAAGAGCACTACTAAATCTGCCAATCCAAGAATGAGGCGACTACTTCAAAGCAAGCATGACTTGTGAAGATGACATACTAGATCTAACTTTCCTTGAGGCTCCTATTGGTTTGGTGTAAGTCATAAATTTTATGGAATTCATTTTCTAGGAACTCTAGTTCAGTTTCCGGAACTTGAGTTTCATTCACTTCCATGTGATTGGTTTGTTGTAAGTATGGAAATTATTAAAAATGTTGTTACTTTTTACTATGTAATATAAATAAGTAAAGACGGTAAATCCAAAAAAAATCATATCCGTGAAAAATCATAATATTCTTCAACCATAATAACCTCAACAAGTGGTTATGATGCAAATGTTTCTCCTTTAAAAATATTTTGTTATGGTACAATTACAATCTTAATAAAAATATTATGATTAAGATCACATCATAATATTTTTATTTCACTTTATATGTACAAAGTATTGTAATAATTTCTGCATTTCATGTGCTTGTAAATATAAGTTTCGGCTCATCATTGTTTAAAACAATGAAGAATATTAAATTTTACAATATTTTTCTAGGGAATTTTTACTATAATAACCGTGCATGGTTATAGTTAATTATCATTTTTCACATGACTTTGTTTAAACATGAAGAATAAAGTTATTTTTGATAAATCACATTATTTTCACATGGTGCGGTGTGTTTTTTCATGATGTCTGTATTTTTTATTTTTAAATTGCACTGATCATGGTGGTTATGGTGCAAAATATTTTATATAGTGTTTAGCAGCAAACTATATCCACGCCGCTAATATTTCTAGTCATAGATATTTTACATGTGTCACTTATGACAAATGAAGAATATAATTGTATAAGAAATGTTGTTAGTTGTCCCGGAACTCGTTTTCCGCTTACTCTAAACCAATCATGAAAAACTGCTTAAGGAACTTCAGTTCATAAGTTTTTTGGACCACTTACGACAAACCAGTCGGAGCCTGAGCAACAAACCCAAGTGGTTGCTCTATAAATATCTCCACATCCCGATCATCATGCATGAATTCATTTTTATATTAAGTTGGTGTAGAGTCCAAGAGTGAATAAAAGCTAGAGATAAGAAAATGCAAACATATGCCATCTTTGCCATAGGAGAGAAGGGACCTGAGTGTAACCCTTGGCTACTAAATGCACGTTGAGTTGATCAACACAACCATCTGCACCAACTTTGATAGCGTAAACCCAGTGTCATCCAACGACATACATGCCTTGCGGGCGTGAAACAAGAGACCATCTCTAGTCCTGATTAAGAGCTAACATCTTTACATCCATAACATGATGCCAACCTAGGTGATTAAGTGCAACTGAAACATAGAAAGGTATAAAAACAGATGATATAGAAGAAATAAAAGGCATGATATGAAGGTGAAAGAGTGGTGAACATTCTAGTGGATGCAAGATCGAGCTCCCTTGCTCAAGGCAATTGGAAGATCCTGCACGTTAGATGGAGCTTTTTCTACCTGACCTTAAGAAGTAAAGGCATCTAAAGGAACTGAATGGGCAGGAGCCTCTATTCCACCTACATTGGTACCTGAACTAGAATGTGCACCTGCACCCAATGTTTTATAAAGTGCGAAGTGGGAAGCGAGCATACAAGACCTTGTAGCTGATTAATTGTCAGGCGAGCGATTAAGCAGGCACTTTTTTAAAAAGTGGATGCTTAATTTTTCAAAATATTTAACAATATATAACACATACATAAATTAAATTATGATTTGTGAATTTTTGCGTAGTTAAACCTATGTATTCCCTTAAAATTAATATTAAGTAACATAAATAAAGAGTTAATAAATTCTGGCATCTACAACAAATCTCCTGATCAATGTCAGACTGTTAATATAAAATAGCTAACTATCAATATTAAATTAGTATCAATAAGCTAAGAACATATTAAAAAAGGGGAAAATTGGCCAAAGCAGGCTAAAAGCAGCCGCTTAACCCAAATTCGCTCAACAATGGATTGAGGTAAATTTTAATCGTCCGGGACCTTGTTTCGCTTAAGTGGACGCCTAGTACGATTTTTAAAACATTGCTTGAGCCTGCACAACGAGTGTATACCTAAGTGATTGGGGGCCTATAAGAGGTGGGTGGAAGCACATCATGAATACCTTCACTAGTAGAGGACTCAGGAACATAAGACTCAACCCCAACATGTTAGGGCAAGAGTTGTTAATGGCTACATGTGTCGCTGAAGAATTGTGATCGAAGGAAGTGTCTTCAAAAAAGGTGACATCAACAAACACAAAGAAGCGATGTATGGTAGAAATATAACACTTATACCCCTTTTGGACTCAAGAGTAACCTATGAAAACACACTTGATAGACTCTAGTTTCAACTTCTCTGCACTCGGACCAAGACAATGAACAAAACAAGTACATCCAACAATTTAGGGGAAGCATGGAATAGTAGATATAGAGGATGAAGGATCTAAACATGTATACCCCGTGGACCCGAGAGTAACCTAAGAAAAGACACTTCACAAACTTTTGTCTCAACTTGTCTGCTCCTAGACCAAGACACTGAACAAAACAAGTACACCCAAAAATTTAGTTGGAACATGATACAATGGCTTTAGAGGATGAAGGATCTGAATAGGTTAACTATTTTGGAGGATGGACGATGACATACGTTAATTAGGTAGGTGACAGTGAGAACTACATCCCCTAGATATCTCTAGGAATATGCATATGAAGAAGAGTGCAAGCAACGTATAGTTACTCCATTTTGGGTGGAGTATGAGGGCAAGAGGACTGGTGAATAGTGGATGTGAAACAAATAAAATCATGGCTGAAATATTCTCCAACACTATTAGAACAACGGATGCAAAATTTCTTTTTAAATAGAGTTTCGACTTCCACATAAGGATTTCAATATGGACAATAGCTCAAATCGTTCTTTCATCAAGTAAAGCCATGTAGTACGAGAGTAATCATCCACAAAAATGACAAAATAGCTATAACCAAGTTTAGAAGTAACACAACCGAACACCATACATTAGAACGTACCAACTCAAAAATAAACTCTGTTCTTTGATTCTCCCTAGACCTAAAGACAAACATTGTTTGCTTCCCCAAATGACATGATTCACATAAGTCTCTAGGTTGGACAAACTTGGAACCATGTAATAGGACGTCGACAATTTGTGGAAACATCAAGGAAAATTTAAGGATTTTTACAACTAAACTTCGGCGCAACTTTGACAAAAAAGCTAAAAATAGTAATTTTGTGATGAAAATCGATAGAGTTCACCAAATCTAGCTAAATAACACAATATATAGGTTTACATATGTAGAAAAGCACACAATTACATTCAGTCGTCTCCAGACTATAGAGTTCTTCAATATATAAAGTTTTTGACAATAAAAAATTATATAAAAATGGTGAAATACTATGATAGATCTAGTAGGGAGGGGGTAGATCTACTAATATTAGCTTAGAATAATAAAAATAAAATCCAAATTACCTTACCTCAATCTCCAATACTCCCCCCATCACACAACGAACTTGCCAACTTCGACAACTTCAAATGATGTTGAGGAAGTTAGGGTATTTTTGAATGGACCTGCGCCAACTTCATCGATAAATGGGCCGATGTTGACGACAAGACCCAAAATGTCGAGGATGTTGTGGAATGGGGATGTTTACGTGGATTCAACATCGCCAACTGTCAACACGGACAAAATCGACGACATTTTGCTCAATGTCGACGATTTTCAATACCATGCTTGGAACCAAAACCGTAAGCTTTTGTACAGACGCATGACCAAGACGACTATGCGCTAACAAAGGAAACACAAAGACACATGTACCAACCAGATTTTTAATACCATGCTTGGAACCAAAAACTTAAGCTTTTCTATAGACGCATGACAAAGACGACTATGCACCAATAAAGGAGACAACACATGACGTGGAAAGCTGTTGCAAGTAGTAGAGTCTAACCAGCTCATATTCTTCGCCAAATGTCTTCCCCATCTTCAAGTTATTTATAACACAAGTATTTGGTAAGAAAATAATAGAGGCTTGAAGAGAACAAGTTAATTTGCTAATTTATAAGGATTAAAGGAAATTGGGGGTGTACGAGGTAGACAAAAGGGATACATGTGAAATTGGTGACACTGTCTCGATTCCCTTAACAAAGGCGACAAAGCCATCTACAAGGGTGACACTAGGTAGGTTGGGCTTATGGATATAGGTGGTGAACATCTCAGGTACCTCGAATATGTGATCAATTGCTTGAGAATCAAGGATCATACTTGTTAAGGCGACAAGGTGCTAGGGCTGGACGCCTTGCACCTAGGCGACTTTAAGAAATTAAATTTATGTACAATCTACCTATATGTACACGTGTTATGATTTTTATAACACCCCCTTCGTATATAATGTATATTCTACCTATATCTGTATGCGTATTATGATTTTTATAACATTTCCCCCTTCATATAATGTTTATCATATATACGTGTAGGTAAATCCATAAAGTTATGGTTAATCCACTGATATACATGTGTTATGGAAAGAGAACATAATTTATACATTGATACATACATACTAAACACAACCAAACTTGGATATATACAATTTTATTGTTGTACACATAGAATATATGTATTTTAGTAGTTTTACTTGGATGCATAGACATATTTTGTGGTAATATGGGTATTTGAGGTTCCATTAATATACAAAATAGAGTTTTGTATACGTTCTATAATCCACTATGTATCGGTTTTAGACTTGGGTAAGGGATCAAGGATAGCGGCACTTTACATAGAATCCGAAGATAATGCCAATTTCAGTAGATAATTTTCATTACTTAGTGTTATTTTCAGCTCATATACATAAATTTTGTAGCTAATATGGCTGCTTGAAGATCCTATGATAAGCAAGAAGGGATTTAGTATAAGTAGCATGATATTTATACTGCAATTTGATAGCTATTCAGGGAAAGATAATACCTCAAAATCAAAATCAAATTCAAGCAACTATCAAGAGAAACAATAAACAAAAAATCAAGAGTATCAATTCCAGAAAATAATGATATTGTACAGAAAACATAAAAATATACCTAATTTGAGTATTAGAATATATGTACATCAAATAAATACATACATATAGGGTTACGGGTCCACAAAAAACCTCAAGGCGGCATTTTGGTTGAGGTGGGGGTCAAGGCACACCCCCTTGGGGTGCCTTAACAAGTATGTCAAGGACCCAGTCTAACATGGGCGTTGATACCTTAGATTCATGCAAAATGCATACTAACAAATCAGACCTCTATGCAACGGAAACTGAATATTTGGCCTGCATTGAAGCTTGAATATGCATCAAATGAGCACATTCTTATTTAGATAATGCATGGCATCCTCCTTAGTATCATCAATGGCTTCCATCTTGGACTTTGTAGGGAATCCATATTGTTAGAATATTAGCCTATTTAGTTAGTTAATAGGTTAATTGGCCTACTGTGTAATGGGCCTGTTGTCCGTGGCCCATTAGGGTTTAGTACGCTTCCTTGCTTCCTTGTAATTGCCGCCTCTCGTATATATAGGACAGGGGTGTACATATCAACACAACAACACAATCCTATATTCCAACACATATAACTCATTTTGGACTATCACAGTGGATAGTTGAAAAGCAGACTCCTCCTCAAGCATGTTGATCACATATGCACCCAATCAAAGATGATATTAGTCACATTAGCAAACACAGATCAAGGAATATCAAATCAGACTTTATAGCAAGGATTCAGACTTTTCTTTCACTAAGGGAGACTTTCTTTAAGAAATCAGACCAACAATAGGAGAACTTGAAATCAGATTTTTTGCATACTTTGCAGAAGCCGCGAACCTTGAAATCAAACTTTTTGGCCTTGAAAACAGACTTTTGCAGACTCTATAATAGTCAATGTTTTGAAAAGCGGTAATCAGTGTACGAGCGGACAAAGTACTGAATAGAGAATATACTGTATGCAGGAGTATAAACGGGAGACTAATCTGTCTTAATTGGTTTTGATTTTTCTAAATACTAATTATAAATATATGTAGTTATATATTGACCATATACAAGTTTTGTATTAGTCATATATTAGAATTGTACAACTGAAATTTGAGTAGAATCTTATTGTAATATGAGATTAATCATGTCAAAAAAGTAGGAAGTTAAACTTCATTTGGATTGTAACTATCATAGATACAAACAAAATGAACTAAGTGATCAATATAAATTATATGCATCTAAATCAATATTTAATATGGAGCAGCTAATAATAACAATTAGTCATAGAATAGTATTGCAGTAAAGAAGTAATTAGAAACATTGATGATATTGGAGAAGACAATATCAACAATAAGAAGCAGTTCAGTAAGAATCAATTCAATAAACATTAAACTATGTGCTTATCGAGCAAACATTTTCTATGTGTCCGCCGTGGTCCAGGCATGTCCACAGTGTGTCCAAATTGGACACGTGTCCAAAACGACCACGACAACCTCTGCAAAATGTATGTGTTTCCTAGATCACAAGATACATTGAATGCTGCATCAGTGAGTGTGAAGAGAAGAGCTCATGTGTTGGTTGACAACATCAACAACTATAAACTGTCTGGTGATTATGAAGCAAATTAGCTTGCTGACAATGCGTCAATATGTCTCTCTGATCAGGATATAACTCACCCTTAGTTTGAGGCTTTATATGGTAGTTCATCGCAATAGAGACCCATATGGTATATGTCATCCCTGTTTCCTTTGGTACATCTTGGACAATAGCATCTCTAGGAAACTGATTCCTAATGTGAGTTTGAGTACCTATGACAAGGAAGTATCAAAGGTTTCCATGATCCTTGGTGTTAAATTGGTTCTGCAAGGATTTCCTTTGACCATAGATTCCCTCAACATCCTAATTACAATATTATCAACATATACAACATGAAGGATATGACCTCGAGATGAGTTGGCATAGAATAAAGAATGATCACCAGGCGATCTTTTATATCCCATACGTTCGAGGATGGTACTCATCTTGTTAAACCAATCCCACATGGACTTATTTAGTCCATATAAGGAGTGATGGAGTCTACAGTTTCAGAATACTCCTAAAAAATGAACCTAGGTGGTTGTTGCGTGTATACTTATTAAGATAGATTGCCATATACAAACATATTTTTAATATCAAACTAGAAAAGGGGCCTATCCAGATGCCCAACTAGGGAAATCAATATGCAAACATAGACAATCCTAGTAATAGGGGAGAACATTTGAAAGAAGTCTACACCAAACATCTGAGTATCCCTTTGACAACTAAACATATATTGAGTCGCTTGTTGGAGCCATAGGAATGATGTTTAACATAGAATATCCATCAACAACCGACAATGATTTTTGCCTAGTTGTGGATCGACAAGATCCCAAGTGCTATTGTCCCAGAGCGCCTGCATTTCTACCATCATTGCAACTTTCCGCCCAAGGTGCCAAAGAGCATCTGTCGGATGATTAGGGAAGTATTTTCCAAGGTCGTGGAAAGGTGTAGACAGAGGAAGAGACAAGCAAGATATGAGTTTTAGAAATATGATGCTTTATTGTACAAGCCAAAAATATATTTGAAGTGCCATTGGTCCATTGAATTGAATATAATAGATGATAATGGTGGAGCAACTTCATGTCGATCAACTTCCTTGCTTCGATGATAGATTGTGGTGGAGGTGGCAGCAAATGAAGTTGAAACTCGTCAGAGCATAGGTGCAAGTTAGCAGGGGAAATAGATCCGGAATTGAGGCCAATGTTCTTGATATAAATCCGAAGACGGAAATGAAGCGAATAAGTAACATCGACCAAAACATATAACCATCCAACCACCGGATCAAGGCACTTGTAACCTTTCTGAAGTGGAGAATATTCTAGAAAAGCAGTCTTAACTGCTCGGGAGAGTTAAGTATTAGTCTTGGGTTCAAAATTATGCACATAGGAGATGTAGCCAAAAACTTGAGGAAAAAAAGGCAAATGTTTTATTCTTATGATAGAGGATAGAATAGAGGGAATTCCCTTTAAGAACGGAGGAAGGTTGGTGACTAATTAGAAAACAAGCTGTCAAAACTAATTCTTACCGAAACGTTTTTGGTAATTTAGCATGTTGGCTAGAGAGTGAGTAGTATAAAAAAGGTGATGATTATTGTGCTCACTACAGTATTTTGTAGTGGGGAATATGCACCTGAGCACTGGTGGACCATGCCCATGTCTCGGTAAAACAAGGATACTACAAGTTAAATGTACTCAAGGGCATTATCAGTGCGGAGAATCTATAGGGGTAGAGAATCAAACAAGTATCATCTTATGTAAAAGCTGAAAGAGAGGAAAACCTTCATCATGAGTTTTAAGAAGTTAAAGCCAAGTTATCTGTGAGAAGTTGTCAATGAACGTTAGAAAATATTTATAACCATTATAACTAGTTAGCTAACACGAACGACAAACATTACTATGAACTAGGGGTGAGCAAATATTGGTCCAAACTGCAAAATTAGACTGGACTGTTCAATTCAAACCAGTCCGCGGTTCGAAAATTTTGGAAATTCGGTATGCGGTCCGGTCCGGTCCAAAACCGTCAGACCGCGGTCCGGACCGAAGACCGGTTTATATGCTAAATACCCTTATATTTGAGGTTAGATTATATGCAAGCATTAGCACATCACATATATACACACTAGCAGTGTAAATGTTTGATATTTATGCTATATAATTGTTAGAAATAATTAAAATTATCTATTTTTTACTATTACATATGTTGTGAAATACATAAAAAGTCTAATTACGGTCCAAACGGTCCGTTCCCAGTCCGGTCCAACTTTAAAACGGTCCGGTCCTACTTTTAAACGGTCTGGTCTACGGTCCATACATTTGTTGGAATTCAGTCCTCGGTCCGGTCCGGTCCGGTTCTGGACCAATGCTTATGAACCATATCAAAATGTTATCAGTTTTTTTTGTGGTATGAGCAAGAAAAGACACAAAGGTGATTTCACAATTGACAACCTTCACATGAAGTAGAAGAAAGAGAATACAAATGGATCCATTGTTTTAACTTCTACAACGGGGGATGACCAAAATATAGATGTAGCCTAAGTGGGGTGATGATGCTGATGGTAGTGGGTTGAGACGGCGGAGGGGAGTAGTGCAATTGTGCTTTCCGACCAATCATCATCATATTGTGCAACTGATTCAAGCCAAATCCAATAGTTTTGAAGGTTACACAACTATAGAAAGAGTTAACAAGCTTAGCCACAAACAATAAAATGTATTGGAAATAAGGAACATAATGACTGAGAATAATTTAAAGTGGGAGAAAGAGGGGCGGTGTCACATTACCTGTTTAATAGACCCATCTGCCAAAGTGACATTAGAGTGAGGAATGAAGGATCTGGTAGATATAATTGTGGCATACCCGTCATGTACTGGATAGCATCAGAATCCACAATCCACTTGGAGTGGATGGCGAGCATAATGTGGTAATCTTACCTTGTTGGGTTGCTGCAAGATGGGCACAAGGCAAGGTAGTTGGCAGACACCTAACTTCCAGTCTGGATGGGTCATGTAAGGTAGAGGACTGTGTTGGATGGGAACGCCACAGTGAGCCTTCGAATTGTTGTGTAGAAGATGTTCATATTCTTTGCTAGTATGGGAGACATGGGAAAAGTTTTCAATTAAAGCTCTGGTAGTTGTGGTCACAATAAGCTGGCCTTGGCCGATCTTAGTTGAGGGAGTGTTGGCAGAATGAGTAATACCATGATCCCGTGAGGCTGGCTCTGACTGATCTTGGTTGAGGGAGTCTGGGCCAGATGAGCAATACCATGGTCACGTCTGCACCCGTAATGAGGTGGATAACCCTTCTTGGAGTGGCAAATATCCTCAGTCTGGCCTAATTTGCTACAATAGGAGCATTTGGGGCGCAGCCTCGTTTCCGTCCTCAACCTCATGCTGCTACAACCACTGGTGCATGCCCCTCATTAGACTCAGTGTGGCAGGTGTGAGATGGTGTCGTATCAGACTGAGATACGCATGCATATGCCGGATCCATTGAGGGCATAGATGTGCCTCGTAACAGAAGTTTATGGACGCAACATAATGGGGATGGAGGCCATTGAATAAAGGGCTTGGGATGATGAAATCCTGTTTTTTGGTGATTTATGCAGATTGAGTGGGTGAGAAGAAATTGAGTTGATTTGCCAACGCCTACATTGAATCGTAGCTGACTTTTAGGGTCCGAACACCCTATTGCTCATAGAATACCTAGTCCATGATGTTGTATAAGTGAAGACAATTCTATCATGTGGGAAAACTGCTTCATCTCATCCGACAAGGTGTTGGCATTGCGGTGCGACATGTACTTCATTGCAATTTGAGGCACAGATCCTTGTCACCTTGAGGACCCTCAGTTGAATGTGCGATTTGAAGATTTCAACTGCATTCATCCAGAGAAGAAAGTTGCTGCGGTTCATTTTCTGTAACACTTATTACATGTGTATCGTTGTATATCACAGTAGAACGGGTTGGGGGGGGGCTTTGTTTTCAGCTATTGAAATGAATACATATACATATACTTGAAAGTAGCATGGTACACACGAAGAGCACTACCAGTATAGGTGCATGGTAGGAATAATTAGTGAAAGAGAAGCACTACTAGAACGAGGAACATGGTAGGAGCCGATCACATGAATGTAACACTGTGATATAAATCATAACAACGAACCCCTAATAAAGAAATCTTTTACCAAACTGTGCTGTGAGGGTAGTGAATGCATTGCCCCCTTTTTTTTAGTATTTCTGGGGTCTTTTGCTCTTGTTTGCACTTTTTTTTATTTGGTATAAAAAGACGAACACGAAAGGATATTATTTTGTTGAGAAAGACTAAGCCATGGTGGATAGGCATGTAGCAATTGCTTTCCTCAAGGATGGAGGCGACGGAACCCCTGACTGCCTCCCCACCTCGCGGTTGCTACCAGAACACCTGCTGCACCGCTGACTGTTGGCAGCTGCAGCGGCCGCGACATACAGGAGTGGCAACAACAGTTGGCCACCGGCTGGCCTACCGCTGGGGCCGGCTCCTGCTGTTCCAGCTGGCTGCATTGGCGAGCGTTGCGAGCTGGCGGGATGCAATGGCCGCTAGGCTGCTCCTTACTCTCTGTGGTTCAGAGGGAAAAGTGGAGGCAAGGGGTGGCTGTGTCTAGGGGTTGGTTTAGAAGGTTATGACTTATGGTTCACGCAGAAAATGCCCTGATACCATTTAGAAAGATTAGTTAGAATTCTCGTTCCTTATCAAAGTGTTTATAGGCTTTCTCATATATAGGAGTACGAAGAGATACACAGAAACTTAAGTGGTAAATCGATCTCACTTAAGCATGTCTAGTAGTAGAGACAAAGGAAATACATAGTGGGCCTATGCCCAAATACTAATATGCTAACAATTTCCTCTTTATCAGGGGTTCTGACGAACTATAGATTGACTTGTTGTGCCATAGGAGAAAGCCAGATGCCCTTGCTTATAGCGAATTCTAAATCTCCACAAGGGCAGTCCATCTCGTGACTCATCAAGTTAGCAAAAGCTAGTTGATAGTTACTGCCTGTGTATTAGCCTTTGCCAATCTCCACCATCTTCCTCTCAACCTTTGGGGTTTCTCATCTCCCACTCAACATAAAGCATTCCCTTGGACCCTATTTTTGAATAGGAAATTATGAATCAACAACGCGATGCAGCACTCTAGGTACCTTGCTACATGCCTGTTTTCCGACAAAAAGATGAAACTCCGCCTACCATGTATAGGCTGGAGAAACGTGATGACCTTATGGTTTCTGCAATTGTGGCTAATGAAGAACTTGCCTGAACCTTGTTAATTATCATACATTGTCACTATGGTTAGGATTTATGCAACTATTAGACTGTATCTATATCATCAATCAGTGTCTTTGTTCCTGCCATTATCTCTATAAGCGCCAATCCTAACGTAGATCATAACTGATGATAAGCCATTGATTTAGAAGTAGGTAGCTATGGTGCAATGACTGGCTAGGCCTGTACAGAAGTAAAAATAGAACAAAGATATATTGATGCAATTACTCGTTTTAGCCGGGACATCACCTTTTTCATTGCACATCGTTCAGAATTCACACAAGGATGAGCCTAAGGCATCACTAATTTTGTGTTGTAAAGGACCCTGTCAAAATCCATATGACCGACCAGGCACGAGTCATTGATTTGCCAGAGTTGATGCCGTGTGGTGCAAGGTTTACTCCGCAATTGGTTCTTAGCTCATCAAAGAAGGCATGGAATTGTTACTTAATCTGCTTTGAAGTAAAAGCTGGGCTGTCCTGTGTTTGCTATTACATCCCCAGGCATGGGATTATTACGGAACATCCAGGTTTTACCAAAAGGAAAACACAATTTTCTCCAGTCTTCCCTATTGCACCTACAGTGGATCACAAATTCAGAACATTCCTGTCTTCTTCCAAGAGTCTCCAGAACGTCGAAATTTCATGTTCCCTCTTTTCTTCCAAGTTCGGACAGACCGTAAACCATGTGAACTTTTTGCAAGTTGGGAGTTACATCCGGGAATACTCTTCCAAAAATTATACTTGCTAACGGCTACATATATTGATATTATAAGTTATTCTAACATACTAATGTTTGTACTGCTCAGATTTACTCGAGGACGCCCAACCCTGGCCCTGAATTCATCGGAAAATACAAGTCCTTTCTGGCAAACTACGGTTATGATGCCAATAAGATCAAAGACACCCCACAAGACTGCGACCTGACCTCATCACAGCTGACTACCATGATGGGAATGTCGGGCATGAAAGAGGCACTCACCAATCAATTTCCTGATCTACAATTGAATAAAGCAGTGGAGTTCAATCCCTTCACAAACATATTCGTGACTTTAAAGAAGCTTGTCGAGCTTTACTTCAAGTAGCTTGCTGGGCTCTGCCACAAGTGAGGTGTGCTAAGTGTGCTTGCTGTTCGATATGGTGATAACAAGGCACGTGTGAGGCCTATATTTTGTTGCATATGTTTTGTATCATTGTACAGTTGTAAGATCCCTCCGCCAATCAGATAGCTGGCATAGCTGCACAGATACTGAAGTTACTGTACACGAACACTGCACAGTACAACCCAGGTATCAGATGGGAGTCACGTTTCCAGTGCACTATTAAATTGTGAGCTCGTTGGATGTATAAGAGAAAAATCAAAATCGGGAGTCTGAAACAAAATAGGATGAATCTATAAAAGTGCATACGTCCTTATGCCATAATCTAATAGCCAAAATATATATCAAGTCCAAATGTCCTAATATATTTTTGACAGCATACACGATGAAAGAATAAAAGCTTCCGGACAAACTTGAATGTGGTGCAAAATGATCAACCGCTGCAGATTAATCAGTATCCAGTTGCATGACAATTGGGTTGCATTCATCTGTACTAGCAGCAGCAGCAAATCTATCTTACATGCCTATAACTTAAAGAATCCAGAATTGTTAAAAAAAAAAAAGATAAACAATTATATCTAAATCAGAAAGAAATAGATGATCAACGCTACCATTAGAAGCAGCTGAATACATTAAGCTGACAGTGAAATACCCTGTCAGAAAACAATCATGCCTGACTTAAACTCCTACCAGAAAAGAGTAATTTGAATAAATAGTTCAACTGGGTGCAAAAAAAAGAAGACAAGTTACTGCAGATTCATAAGCATAAAGTTTCACCCACATTTGGTTGCGTTCAACTGTACGAGCAGCAATAGCAATGTACGTCTATGCTTACAATCTAAAGGATCCAGATTTTTTGTGCAAAACAACACCAATCTACCTAAACCAGAAAAAGTTAGATAATCATCTCTACCATTGGAAGCAGCTGAATACATTAAGCGATAACGGAGCACCATGTCAGAAGACAATCGTGCTTAAGACCTCAAAACTCCTGGCAACCCATGGGATAACGATTTAAAATCCAAATTGTAGTTGGACAATGAGATCAGTGCCTACGTATCCTTCCAGCTCAGAAGCCCGCCAGCTGGGAACTACCTAAAATGGCTGCATCCAATATACTTGGGATTTCTAGAATTCCACCTGGAGGAGATTTTGACTTGGGCGCGTCACTAAAGAAACCTTGATTGCTTATCGACACGCTTGCTGCCTTTGAAATCCACTATCAAGACGGTGGGCGCTGGACTTGAGTGCAAAGCGTTCACAAAGCAGATTGTAGGGATCTTGTCATGTTGCCATCACAACAAATCACGCAGAGTTGATTCAGTTGAATAAATAATTCCTCTACGTCACAGCAGAAAAGAGGACCATTATTCCTTCCTTTCGTGGAAAACAAGGCGCGGCATACTATGAGGTGCCGTTAAAGAAAATCACATTTGCAAGAAAGTCGCCTTCGAACTTTATTCTTTGATAACCGCTGTTTCATAAAATATCTAGAAAATCCATATTCAAACTCGTTTGAACCCCGTTGAGATTCGAGGATTTGCAAATATATCACGACAGAATAAGTTATGGCCTTCGTTTATGTAATATAAAATATGCCTCTACGATCCTAGTTCAGGTATCAATTGCCAGCCCAAAGTCCACGAGGTTGACCTTAGCTGGCATTGCAGAGGACATTTAGTCCGCTGGATCCTACTGAATTGGATCTCCATATCTTGAAATGTATCCTTTGTCTGGTTTGTAGGACTTCAAAGGGTCTTGTTTTATGGGGTAATGTCAATCTTGAACAAGGTTCCATTTTGAAAGTGTTGGACGTCATGATCTAATTGTGTGCCCATACAGTCACATTTTTTAAAACCCATCAAACCCATATTAGACACCTGATTTTGCAAGATCTACATATATATGTGATGTAGTAACAGAATGTCACATCTGTGTTATATCGGCTAACTAAGATAGGCCCTTAACATAACACGAAAACTTGTACCTAAATACGAAGCTCAACTCAAACTTAACATGAATACAGTTTACATCAAAACATGTCTAGAATATTACCTACTTATCAATGAAGCAATACGATCTTTATCCTTCAAGGCCAACCATCACGTGATATTTGTTACTCCCAAGTTCTGGCCATATGCAAAAGAGGAGCATTGAAATATGAAGAATAAATAGCCATGTTAATTTAACAAATTATAATAATCAGTGGCTTGTGATAAAGTTGGAATTGATTATTAAAGAGTTGGAAGTTTCCGTCCATCTACAAACTGCCACCCACTTGTCAAAAATGAAAAAAAAAACATAACCGTATATATATGTTAGTGTAATAAGTAGTTCTTTCTTATTTACTTAATTAGGACTAATGGGCCTCTCCTACTTAAGCCCATTAACGTCACTCTAATTAACACAATATGTTCCTCATGTATGTCATACCCTGAGTTAGATAAATATATATGACTCACTGTACTCTTTTTATTGTTAATAGGATTGGTACTCTTTTTATTGTTAATAGGACTGCTCTTCATGTCTATCACGTGGTATCAAGAGCACTTCTAATAATCCTGAGGGTTTAGGGAGCAACAATAGTTAGGAAGCAACACAGTCAGAGGCCGCCACCAGCCACCCTTTGCTCTCTTCCCCCGTTGCCACCCACCCCTCTCCCATGTACTCAAGCAACATGCCACACTAGGAACATGTTGCTAGTGCCAGGTTTCCATCTGCCGTAGGCAACCACTAGCCTCTACAACCTTTGTTTCCGCCCACTCTAGCGCAACAACAAACATGGTGTAGTCCACCTGGGGAGAAGCAACATGTTTCCATCCCCATAGGAGGTGCAACATGTAAGACCCCTGACCTATGTTTTGGGTTAACCCTGTTTGTTCGGCTTGATTAAGTGCTTAGAACCTTGATGTAATCCTTTGAGATGTTTCTAGAGCTTGAGTTAAGCTTAAGTTTCCAGTTTGAGCTGGCTTGGATGATGTTTGTGCATTATGTGTTTGTTTTGGGTCAAATTACAATTTACCCATTTGTGAGGGCTATCTTGCAATTTGCCATGCCTAGTGTCTTCCTTCCCGTCCTTGTCATCATGAGAGAGTGTGTAATGCTTTAGGGAGATTTAGTTGATCCTTGGATGAGTGATGACATCACTAGAGGTGATTAGGGTTTCTGGTGTTTTGTTGTGTCTCGGCCATGTGAGTTGGTTGAGTATGGTGACCCTTGTCTTGACCTTGAGGGGTTGCCTTGTGGGTGTCTCGATTAAGACATCTTCTTTAGGTGGTGTTGTCTCGACCTTGGTGGTTTTGAGGTGGTTCGGGTCCAGACAGATTGTCCTTTTGTGGAGTGTCTCAACCTAGTGTGCATGGTGACCTTTTGTCTCGACCAAGTGGTGCTTTGGTGGTTTTCTTTCGAACTCCTTGAGGTGTTGCGACCAAAACCATGTGTTAAGAACCTAAGTATTCAAGACCCAACATTGGTTGTATCACCATCTCATGCATGCATGTTTTTAGTGGCTGCATGTGTGTTTCTTTGGTAGACAAGTGCCCATTTGGCGCCTTTGGGTATTGACACCTCATCCTCACTCTACTTCCATCCTCCTTTTCTATATGAAACCTCTTTTCTCCATGTAAATGAACCTTCCAGCCTTCCTTCTTCCTCTCTCTCTTTTTCTTGTCCTTGGAGCTTGGTGGAGCAAGGGGGACTGATACTTGGAGCCTTGGTGATCGGATCCCTTACATGTGGTGACTCTTTCTCATCTTCAACCTTGGTAAGTGTATGCATTTATTTTGTGATGTTTTCATTGGATCCTACCCCATCTTCTTCTCTTTTCTCGGCCCTAGACCATTTTGGAGAGAAACTCCTCATGACAAGGGTCATTGGCCATGTTTTGACAAGGTAGTACCCAAGTGCGAGGAAGTTTCTTCTCTCTTTTCCCCCTTCTTTCCTTGGTTCGGCCTAGGGTTCTCTTACCCTCTTTTCTTGAGCAACCTTTAAACTTGTTACCTTCTTCTTTTGAGGTAATCTTGTGACCAAAATTGGAGCCTTTGGTGGAGCTTCATCATCCTTTGTGACCGTGTGCTTGGATCTTATGATCCTTGGAGTTGATCTTCCTTAAGGCGGGTGATATAACACTCTACCTTCTCTATTATTACACTTTTCTTTACTTGCATGTAGGTGTTTCTCTCTCTAAAATGTTTCTCTAATATGCTAGAAGATGATATCATGCTCTAATGCTTGGATAACGGTGGTTGCTATGCTTGGTTTGCTTAGAATCTAAAACCCTAAATAATGGTACCTTATTTCCAGAGATGATTGTGTAATGGTGGTTTTCTCTCCTATATTTTGACCTTGGTTTTGATCTCATGCATAAGGTTAGTGTACCATGATGTAATAAGGAGTTTAGTTTCTATTTTGGAGATGCTATGCGCGTGTTTGTCTCTCTTGCATAAGGTTCTTCATGATGGCTTTTCCTAGACGATGCATGTCTAAGGTTTGGTGACCATTTTTGTGTAAGGTTTCCTCCTTGATGATGAAGGTTTCCTTGGTGTTAATTTTTTGTTTTGAAGGTGACTTGATGTCCCTTGAGGTGGCTTAACCTTGATGGTCGAGATACATGTTTTCAATCCTGGTCGAGACAAGTTTTAGGTCTTTGTTTCAGTGGAGACATATGTGTTTGTGATGGTCTATGCACCTGATTTAATTTTGGTCGTGATGCTTGGTCTAGATCAAAATGCTACTTTATGCTTTGTTGGTCGTAACCCCTATTGTTGTTGATTGGTCATAATAATATGCCTTGCGTGGGTCGTGACTCTTGCTTCTGTTTCGGTCGAGATGCCTCCTTTGAAGTGGTTGTAACGTCTAGGTTGAGACAACTTTTTTTTGTTTCGGTTGTGATGCCATGTTGTTGAGTGGTCACGACGCCTTGTTTTGGTTCTGGTCGTGACACCTTGTCTTGGTGTTGTTCATGATGCCATGTTGGTGTTATGTCATGATTGTGACCTTGTTTTTGTGACTCAGTCGCGACCATAGGTTGTTTTAGAGTGGTCGTGATGTAGTGTGTGGTCGAGACGCCTAGTTGTGATGTGTCTCAGTCATGATTGGGTGTTGGCGTGTCACGGTCGTGACCTTGTTGTTGTGCCTTGATCGTGACTAGGTGTTGTTGTATAGTAATCATGATGCCCAGTTGTGTGTGTGGTCGATACGCCTAGATGATGTGTCTCGATCGTGACCAGGTGTTGGCGTGTTGCGGTCGTGACCCTTGTTGTGGGTGAGGTCATGACATATGGTGTTGTAACGGTCGAGACACCATGCATGAAGGTAGTCATAACATATATGGGATGGCTGGCCAATACACATATATGATGCATGGTTGTTACCAATGTGCAACATAGTATGATGGGGACATGTATACATATGAATGATGTAATACTTAGTGTTGTTGAGATAATGATCTAATCATAACCGATTAATGAGACTTAACCTAATATGCTCCAAGAAAGTGGGAAGTGGTGCACCTAGGATTTGGTGATGGCTTAGGCTACAAAACCCTAATTGGCTATGTATGTAAACTCTAACCCTAATCCTAGGGTGAGCTATGATTGTTGAATGAATGTCATGAGATTATACTCTCTCTCTCTTGATTATAACCCCCTAACATGTAGGTGATATGAACATGAATATCATAGCTAATGAATGCTATGGTGAATATGATGTGACACATGATGATGATAATGAGCCTTTATGAGGCATGTTGAGACATATGTGACCCATGAATGATGTGATTGGGTCTCGTGACCTGAAAGAGGCTTAGAGCCTAGTTGAGGTTTTATCCTCGAATGATGTGATTGAGGGGTTGATATCCCATGGTGATGTGACATTGAGGATGGCCTTGTGATGGAAGTGTTGTTAGCATTATGTGATGATGTGACAAATTCACACCTTATACGTTTTATATCTTTTGGAGTTGCACTTTCTCCTTATCTTTGTAGAGTTTGTTTTAGATTTGTATGTTGTAACTTGACTGATGCTAAAGGAAACTTAATTGGCATAACTAACCAAGTGGAACCTTAATCATGTAGTTTGCCATGTGCCATAGATCCATCTTCAGCGTCAATAATTGTTGGATGGTGAAACATGTTTTTCCTTAGTGGAAGCTCAGAGTCATATATTATTGAGTATACACATTCATAGGATTGGCTGCAGGTCATACCTTGGCAGGAGTGTGACTACAGTCGTGACTTAGTGATGTGATTCCATATGTATATATGATATTTCACTAGATTGGTTGCAGGTCATACCCTGGCAGGAGCGCGGATGAGGTCGTAACTCAGTTTCACCAGCACTATGCCTATATACCAAGGCAAGCTAGGCTATTTTTGCAGTTGATTCTATATGTCACTACGACATACTCAGACTGACCAAGGGTGTGGAGAGATCATGGATTACGGCTCTTCCATTGATCTTGTATGGTAATGATTTCGAATTAGTAGTGGTTAGTTGGAGTATGAGTGATATACCTCATCTCCTCAGGGCATAATAAAAGATGTAACACATTCGTGTAGTATATTTGCATAGGGACAAATGTGAATAACATTAGATGAGCCTTTGACTTGCTTTTGTATAGTTTAGCTTGTAGAATATATACATGCTCTTCATATTCCTTCTTAGAATATTAATTGTTCCACAACTCAGTGATAACTGCCTAGTTTTATTAATTTGCTTTATTTGTTGGATAAAGATCATATTGAAGAATCTGTTCATCCTACTAAGTGTTTTATCTACCTACTTAGTTATATGTGCTTTAACAGACGTCGGCGAACAATTATATCTCTCGTTGGGATGTTTGATCTTACCCCGTTGGTTTTCACATGTTTTAGGTGGTCTTGCACAAAGAGGTAGATATCGTGCAACTGAGGAAAAGTAGCAACAAGGGAAATAGTTGATAAGGTTGGATGTGCTTCTAGTCTTTTGGTGGTAGAGTCCTAGATGTCGTCCATGTACACTCAGGTCTTTGTTTTCTATGTGTTTTGTAGAGATGTTACTAATACGAGGTTTTTGGCTTATGTGCCCTTTTGTTGTATAGTTTGGCATATGTACATGTATATGTATATGTAACATGTTCCTCATGTAACAGGTTGTTGATAGGAATGTTGAAAATAATGATGTAAGTACATTATATATTATGTGATGGATGTGGCATTGTTGTGGATCCATATGTAACAAGTTCTATGCTTTGGTGCTTTTATGAATCGATTGTAATTTCCTATGTTTTTCTAGTAATCTGCATGTTTCATGTTGATTCCACATTTAGTTTTGAGTAATCTGGGTTGTGGCGCGTTGGGCATCACAATTTGGTTGGTAACAGACCTTTAGGTTCGCTAAGTCTACAAGGACCTAGGACTAGTTGTTCTAGTATCCTCCAGTCTATCTTATAGTGACTTCTGCCTATGTTGAAGAAGAAGAGTAGAAAAGATGTTTGGAGAATACGAAGAATACGTTGCAGAAAGTAGTGTTGTTGCACCTGGAGGTGGTGCAAGGAACTGGGTGAGAGAAGATAGGGCACCTGAGATTCCCTAATTGGACCCTACATTGGTGGCCAATCCTACTTTCTAGTCCATGTTTGGACAGTTTCTGGCCACAATTGCACATATGGCGGTCAGAATGCCCATTCCTTAAGTGAGAGTAGAAGTCCCCAATGTGGAATCTTTGGGTTCTGGGAAGGCCTTTGAAAGGTTGAGATGAGTTGGGGATGTGGAGTATGCTGGTACAGTAGATCTAGTGGATTCATATATTTGGTTGACAGAGTTGGAGAAGGCCTTTAAGATCCTCAACATCCATGAGGTTGATAAAGTGAAGCATGTTGTGTACCTTTTGAATGGGAGCACTAGCAATTGTTGGGCCATAGAAGAGGAGAAGAGGCTAGGTGTTGAGATCGGCTGGGAGGAGTTCTGACGGGAGTTTGTTAGTCAATACTCTCCTCGTAGGTATCTGGATGGGAAAATATCTCAGTTTGAGAGGATCCGATAGGGATCCATGATGATCAACGAGTATGAGGTGAGGTTTATGGAGCTTCTGAGGTTCTTCCCTCAAATGGCTGCTATGAATCAGGAGAGGATCTGGCATTTTGAGGAGTTGAATGCTGAGTTGTCTACTCTAGTGTCTGCTTTAGAGAATTGTGAGTGATTTGCCACGTTTGTGGAGTCAGTTTAGAGATAGAGAGATATGTAGTTGAGAAGCGTGAAAAGAGTGCCAAGAAGAGACTAATGTGGTACCAAGGACAATCGTCTAAAGGCTTTAAGGGGCCTAGTTTCTCAACACCACCGTCACAATAGAGAGGAGTAAGCCAGATATAGAGGTCACCAAGTAAGGACAGAGGTCGCAACTTTCCACCTGTAGGAGCCCACAACACAACATTAGTGTTAATGATGGGGCCATCTAGGCCACAATACAAGACCAAGACTTGCCATAAGTGTAGACAAGTGGGATAACTGAGATGGGCATGCCCAATGAAAGGGGATGAGGTGACCCAGTAGTTGAGGCAAAGCTAGCAGGGCTCACAGAGACATCAGTTTAGTAGTGGTGGAGATCGAGGATGTGGACATGCATCACAGACTAGTTCCTCTGGAGATGCCAGCAAGGAATGAGGGAGACAACATGAAATGTCTAGATTTTATGCCTTGGGTCATCTGGAAGGAGAGGTCAACCCACAAGAAGAGACATGTCAGGTGGAGTTATCTCATTCTGATATGCCCGCAGTTTGTTTTATATCTATTTTGGCTGACCCGGGTGCTATGCACTCTTTTATCACTCAAGAAGAGACTGTTAGTTGTTTTCCTGTTATTATTAGACATGGTAGATTGAGGAAGAGATGCATAGGAAGTACCTATCTATTTCTGCTTAGGATTTCAAGGCAAAATCCTTTTAGGGGTTTATGGCTTGTAAGACCCCTGACCTATGTTTTGGATTAACCCTATTTGTTTGGATTGGTTAAGTGCTTAGAACCTTGATTTAATCCTTTGGGATGTTTCTAGAGCTTGAGGTAAGCTTAAGTTTCTAGTTTGAGTTGGTTTGGATGATGTTTGTGCCTTATGTGCTTGTTTTGGGTCAAATTGCAATTTACCCATTTGTGAGGTCTATCTTTCAATTTTCCATGCCTAGTGTCTTCCTTCCCTTCCTTGTCATCATGAGAGAGTGTGTAATTCTTTAGGGTGCTTTATTTGATCCTTGGATGAGTGATGACATCACTAGAGGTGATTAGGGTTTCTAGGGTTTTGTTGTGTCTCGACCATGTGAGTTGGTTGAGTATGGTGACCCTTGTCTTGACCTTGAGGGGTTTCCTTGTGGGTGTCTCAATCAAGACACCTTCTGTAGGTGGTGTTGTCTCGACCTTGGTGGTTTTGCGGTGGTTCAGGTCCAGACAGTTTGTCCTTTTGTGGAGTGTCTCAACCTAGTGTGCATGCTGACCTTTTGTCTCGACCAGGTGGTGCTTTGGTGGTTTTCTTTCGAACTCCTTGAGGTGTTGCGACCAAAACCATGTGTTAAGAACCTAAGTGGTCGAGACCCAACATTGGTTGTATCACCATCTTGTGCATGCATGTTTTTAGTGGTTGCATATGTGTTTCTTTGGTAGACAAGTGTCCCTTTGGCGCCTTTGGGTATTGACACCTCATCCTCACCCTACTTCCATCCTCCTTTTCTATATGAACCCTCTTTTCTCCATGCAAGTGAACCTTTCAGCCTTCCTTCTTCCTCTCTCTCTTTTTCTTTTCCTTGGAGCTTGGTGGACTGATCCTTGGAGGAGCCTTGGTGATTTGATCAGTAGCATGTGGTGTCACTTGCTCATCTTCAATCTTAGTAAGTGCATGCCTTTCTTTTGTAACATTTTCCTTGGATCTTATACCCCATATTCTCCCCTTTTCTCAGCCCTAGACCATGGGTCGTCCATGGTGGTCATTTTGGAGAGAAACTCCTCATCACAAGGGTCATAGGCCATGTTCTTGTCAAGGTAATACCCAAATGCGAGGAAGTTTCTTCTCTCTTTTCCCCCTTCTTTCCTTGGTTCAACTTAGGGTATTGTTACCCTATTTTATTGACAACCTTTAACTTTGGTACCTTCTTCTTTTAAGGTGATCTTCTGGCCAAAAGTAGAGCCTTTGGTGGAACTTCATCATCCTTGGTGATCATGTGCTTGGAGCTTGTGATCCTTGGAGTTGATCTTCCTTGAGGCAGTTGATATAACATTATACCTTCTATATTATTACACTTTTCTTTACTTACATGTAGGTGTTTATCTCTCTAAAATGTTGCTCAGATATTCTAGAAGATGATATCATGCTCTAATTCCTGGATAATGGTGGTTGTTATGCTTAGAATATGAAACCCTAATTTATGGTACCCGATTTTCAGAGATTTTTGTGTAATGGTGGTTTTCTCTCCTATCTTTTGACCTTGGTTTTTATCTCATGCATAAGGTTCATGTACCATGATGTAATAAGGATTTTAGTTTCTATTTTGGATATGTTAAGTGTGTGTTTATCTCTCTTGCATAAGGTTCTTCAGGATGGCTTTTCCTTGATGCATGTCTAAGGTTTGGTGACCCTTTTTGTGTAAGGTTTCCTCCTTGATGATGAAGGTTTTGTGTTAATATTTTGTTTTGAAGGTGACTTTATGTCCCTTGAGGTGGCTTAACCTTGATGGTCGAGATACATGTTTTTAGTCCTAGTCAAGACAAGTAGTAGGTCTTTGTTTTGGTCGAGACAGATGTGTTTGTGATGGTCTATGCACCTGATTTCGTTTTGGTCATGAGGCTTGCCTTTGGTCTAGATTAACTTGCTTCTTTATGCTTTGTTGGTCATAACCCATGTTGTGGTTGATTGGCCAATACAACATGATTTGTGTGGGTCATGACTCTTTCTTCTATTTCGGTCAAAATGCCTCCTTTGAAGTGGTTGTAACATCTAGGATGAGACAACTATTTCCTATTTCGGTCGTGATGCCATGTTGTTGAGTGGTCGCGATGCCTTGTCTTGGTTCTGGTTGAGACACCTTGTCTTGGTGTTATTTGTGATGTCATGATGGTGTTATCTCATGGTCATGACCTTGTTGTTGTGTCTCGTTCGTGACCAAGGGTTGTTGTAGAGTGGTCGCGATGCCCAGTTGTGTGTGTGGTCGAGACGCCTAGCTGTGATGCATCTCAATCATGACCAGGTGTTGGTGTGTCACGGCCGTGCCATTGTTGTTGTGTCTCGGTTGTGACCATGAGTTTTTGTAGAGTGGTCTTGATGCCCAATTGTGTGTGTGGTCGAGACACCTAGTTGTGATGCGTTTTAGTCATGACCAGGTGTTGGCGTGTTGCGGTTGTGGCCCTTGTTATGGGTAAGGTCGTGACATTTGGTGTTGTAATGGTCAAGACACCATGTATGAAGGTGGTCGTAACATATATGGGATGGCTGGTCAATACACATATATGATGCATGGTTGTTACCTATGTGCAACATAGTAGGATGGGGACATGTATGCATATGAATAATGTAGTACTTAGTGTTGTTGAGATATGATCTAATCACAACCCAGTAATGAGGCTTAACCTAATATGCTCCAAGAAAGTGGGAAGTGGTGCACTTAGGGTTTGGTGATGGTTTAGGCTACAAAACCCTAATCGGATATGTATGTAAACTCTGACCCTAATCCTAGGATGTCTTATGCTTGTTGATTGAATGGCATGAGATTATAATTTCTCTCTTTTGATTATAAACCCCTAACCATGTAGGTAAAATGAACATGAATATCATAGATACTGGATGTTGTGGTGAATATGATGTGACACATGATGATGATAATGAGCCTTTATGAGGCATGTTGAGACATATGTGATCCAAGAATGATGTGATTGGGTCTCATGACCTGGCAGAGGCTTAGTGCCTAGTTGAGGTGTTATCCTCCAATGATGTGATTAAAGGGATGATATCCCATGGTTATGTGACATTGAGGATGGCCTTGTGATGACAGTGTTGTTAGCATTATGTGAAGATGTGACTAGTTCACACCTTATACATTTTATATCTTTTGGAGTTTCACCTTCCTATTATCTTTGTAGAGTTTGTTTTGGATTTGTACGTTGTAACTTGATTGATGCTAAAAGACACTTAATTAGCATAACTAACCAAGTGGAACCTTAATCATGTAGTTTTTCCTGTGCCATAGATCCATCTTCAGCGTTAGTAATTGTTGGATGGTGAAACATGTTTTTCCTTAGTGGAAGCTCATAGTTGTGTACTGTTGAGTATACACATTCAGAGGATTGGCTGCATGTCATACCATGGTAGGAGTACAGATGCAATCATGACTACATGATGTGATTCTGTACACATGATATTTCACACAATTGGCTACGGGCCATACCCTAGCAGGAGCGCAGCTGCAGTCGTGACTCAATTTCACTAGCACTGTGCCTATATACCAAGGCATGCTAGGATGTTTTTGCAGTTGACTCTATATGTCACTGCGGTAGACTTGAACTGACTGAGGGTGTGGAGAGATCATAGACTATGACTCTTCCATTGATCTAGTATGGCACTGATTTCGACTTGGCAGTGGCCAGTTGGTGTATGAGTGGTATACCTCATCTTCTCAGGGCATAATAAAAAATGTAACACAATCATGTAGTATATTTTCATAGGGACAAATGCGAATAAGATTGAATGATCCTTTGCTATGATTTTGTATAGTTTAGATGATAGAATATATACATGCTCTTCATATTCTTTCTTAGAATATTAATTGTTCCACTGCTCAACGATAACTGCCTAGTTTGATTAATTTGCTTTATTTGTTGGATACATATCATATAGCTGAACTTGTTCATCATGCTAAGTGTTTTATCTACCTTCTTAGTTATTTGTTCTTTAATAGAAATTGGTGGAGAGTTATCTCTCTCTGGGACGTTTGGTCTCACCCTGTGGGTTTCTACATGTTTTAAGTGGTTGTGCACGAAGAGGTAGAGATCGTGCAGCTGGGGAAGAACAACAACAAGAGAAGTAGCTAATAAGGTTGGATGTGCTTCTAGTCTTTTGGTGGTAGATTCCTAGATGTCGTTCCTATACACTCAAGTCTTTTGGGGTGTTTTTATGTATTTTGTAGAGATGTTACCGATACGAGGTTTTTTGGCTTGTGTGCCATTTTGTTGTATAGTTTTGCAGATATACATGTATATATATATGGAATACGTTCCTCATGAAACTGGTTGCAGATAGGAATGTTGAAAACAATAATGTAAGCCCCATTATATATGTTATGTGATGCATGAGGCATTGTTGTGGACCCATATGTAACAAGTTCTATGCTTTGGTGCTTCTATGAAATCGGTTATAATTTCATGTGTTTTTCTAGTAATATGCATGTTTAATGATGATTCCGCATTTGGTTTTGAGTAATATCCTTTGTGGTGTGTCGGGGTGTCACACAACAATTGCCTCATAATGGGAGAAAATTGGTGTAGCAGTCTCTAAGGGATTTTGACTGGTAGCTGACCAAAACATAATAGGGATATATTGATTGTGGCATATGTGTGGTAACTTTCTAAAATCTTATTACAACACCATGTTCTGTCTCACTTCCTCTTCCATCCCTATATCTTTACTATGTACATAGGTGAGTGCTTTCAAAGTAGGGAATCACCCTCTCTTCCTATCACAAAGCTTCTTTTTTGACTCTCCTTGGGCACATATGTTTCCAGCTCTCTCTATCTCTGTCAAATCCATTATGCTTCATATCAGTCTCTTCTCTATCTCACCATGCTTCATGTTGGTGTGTCATCCACCATGATTCTACTGGTGTGATCTTCTCTCAGAACACGTCTGAAGGTAAAGATACACCTCAAACAATTGTCTATAATGACAACATTCCAAAATCCACCATCACACTAAATGAATATATTAACCAACTCTAGACAAATTCGATCTATTCAATTCTTGAATCCAGATAAGTTGAAATATTGTGAAGCCTTTCAAGGATACCCACGAGTGGAACAGGGGAAATAGTCAAGTAAGAACTATCTATAGAATAACATGGAACCTTCCACTGCTTCTAAATTCATGTTTTACAAGAACGCCAAGGACTTGTAATAGGTTGCACATCAACATTTCATGCAAGAATATAATGTAGTGTGCACTTATAAGATCTTGGACAAGATCTTTGTCGAGCACTAGAGGAAAATCACTAGACAAGTACAACAATGTTGTCGTCTCCTTGTAACAACAACTATATTATTTCTAGCCCAATCATAACTGATGAACAAATCAAAGAATGTACCGACCTTATCATTGTAAAGTTCCTAAATGGCTTGCATCCTACCTTTTCCCCAGTTTTCAGTGTCATCCTAGCAAGAGATCAATTTTTGACCTTATGGGGTGCCTTCTCATGTGCACAACAATTGGATGTATGCCTACAACAAACTACAACCATCTTATTTGACACACATATAGTCTTGGCTGCAACAACTTGAGGTCAAAGACATGGACATGCTCCCAGACCCAAGTACACATTCTATAATAAGTTTACATCTTGAGCAGAAGTGTTGCAAGAAGAGCGATCATCCTTATGTTTGTGGGTGTGGAGAAGGTTCTGTTCATGTTTCCCAAACTACTAACACCTCCTCCATCATTGTATCCTCAGTCAAGTATGAATAATTTCTACAAGCTTCTCAATAGCACACTAGATCCGAAGAGTTTATGTCCATGAAAAATGATGGGATCGCTTCAAAGAATTTGGCCCCCATCTAAGGTAATACGGGGGCCTCCAAGGTAGCATTTAACTTTCTCTTGATAGTTGACTCTTGGGGAGCACAACACATGCTGGTATGAGACACCTAATTTCAAATTTTGATTCCTATATTACCAATGCATGTGTCATGCTTGTGGGAGTTTGCTTAAAGTTTTCCAATAGTGTGGCAGTGTGGATCTATCATCAAATCTTAAACTCTAATTTGTGCATTTTGTCCCTAACTTTCCATTCAACTTAACATATATTTTCCAAACTTGTTGATGCCTTTAACTACAATGTAGCATTTCCACAGTCATGTCTTTGTGTACAAGATTTCCAAAACTAGAAGATGATTGGTTCTAGTTGTAGAGCTAGTTATCTACTTTGGTGATGGAACACCTCAATTTGCCCTTGTTTCTTGCTTGCCCCTTCAGTCGCATCAATGCTACATTCACCCATCCCTGGACAAGCTCAAACATGTGGATCCATAATTGTCTAGTTTAAAAATGCTTACATGTGACTTTTGTCAATTAGGGAAGCATCATAAATTTCTTTTCTTCACAGATTTTTTAGATTAAAAAAGTTTTCTTTACTTTGGCTCATAGCGATAGTTGTAGTTCATGAGACTTAATGGATTACACTATTTTGTTACTTTTGTTGATGATCTTTGAAATATGAATTTGATATAATTGTTGAGTTTCTAGATCTATACGGCACAAACTCATCTACTGTGAAAGGTGGTGTTGCAATGAGATGAGAGAGAAATCTCCAACTTCTCTCTAGAAAATCCCTAGGTCTCTCCCCCCAATGATCAGATCCCTCCGCCGTCTCCGGTGAGCAACTACACCTGCTCTAGTGTCAACCAGTCGAGTAGTGAGAAGAGAGAGAGAAAGATCCAACTTCTCTCTAGAAAATCCCTAGGTCTCTCCCCCCAACAACCAGATCCCTCTACCATCTCCGGTGAGCAACTCCACCTGCTCTAGTGTCAACTAGTCAAGCAGCTCCATCAGCTCATCCCGGATCTTCACAGCACCATGGTTTCTCCACACCAGGTATCTTCTACAACCTTGGGACCTTGTGACATCTGGGGTCTCTCCCCTTTTTCCTCCAACCTAGATCCTCCCTCCTCTTTACTGCTACTACGAAAGATTGGAGGTGGGGGATACCTCCAGAACAACATTTAATGACTCCCCACCCGTTTAGCGGCTGCATGCAAGATCTTCACACCACTTGTTAAACTTCCCCTTAGTGCAGAAGACTCTAGACTCTGGGGTGAACTCTGGGTTCTTCCCCTCTCTTTCCACCTGATGACTCCCTAAACATCCACCTGCTCTTGCAGAAGAATAAAATCTTAGTTGAATATGAACACCACATTTATCCTCTCTCGGCGATCTCCATCTCCCCCATCCCATCATGAGAACAGGGGGCTCTCTCACAATGGCTCTACGTCTTTACAAAAAACCCTAGAGTCTTCTGGGCAAATTATCTCTCTTCAAGAGAGCACTACATCAAAAGAAGCCATCGGAGAAGCTCATATCTCACCCCAAGACACCAATCTCTCCCAACATGGAATCCAGGTTCTCCTTCATGGAGTACCACCTCTCCAACCCTGAGTTTCTTACCAGTGTACCTCTCCCTAGGGCTTGGATCTACCACCGCTTCGACATATTTCCAGGTCCATGCTCTATGTGACTAGGTCACCGCACTTTCAGGGTGACAGTCGAACGGTCCAAGACAGACTATCGAAGCTGGTCAAAAAGAAGCATCAACCTTGCTCATTTATGACGGCTGGGATCAGATGATCTCTGAGCTTGGTCTCAGGCAGGAATGGACCATCTACCTCAAACCGGTCGACCACATAACCTTCTCAGCCTGGGTCTGTGACTTCAACAATGAAACACCTCAGCAACTACTTCCTTTCTTCTCTAAGCTGAAGACATGTTCAATATCACCATCTTCAAACTCAGCAGATCAACTCTTCGTCAGAGATGTTCATCAACCTCCGATCGATACAAAATACTGGCCAATCTCAATCTCATCTTGTCTGGAAGATGAAGAAATAGAAGACATGACAACATCGACTTTCATTCCAAACACGATCGCGGCTAGGTATATGCTCTCTACTCTGACCCCCTCTACTCTACTTTCAAACAGACCCAAGAAATGAAGAAATCATACCTAGAGATAAAAAAAATTAAATCTCTCTTTCCCTCGATTAGGATAGACCTCTTTGATTTCCCTTATTTAGGAGTGCTTAGAAAATTTTTACTCCTCACAGACATGGCAGAAATCCCCCCCCCTCCTCGATGACCTTTTCGAGTGCTTCTCTGCAACATCTGTAAAAATAGAAACCACTCAGCCCTCAGGTTCCCAAATCGCTTAACTTGCTTTAGGTTCCTGCAAAAAGGGCACATCAAAAAGCACTACCCAACCAACGCCACATCTGCTATTTACACCCCTTTCCATACAAATGGACGACACTTCCCTAGAACAAAATTTGCTTCCCACACTGCTTTTCAAACTATTCACCACTCACCCAGGAAGGATCAATCAAATCTCTGAAACAAAACAAATCATTTCTCCCTCTTTTCCAACAACCCTTTTGCATGCTTAGCAGAACCTCCACTCCCGCCTCAACATGCAAATGTCCCACATAACCCATACATGCATAAATACCATACCCCTCTTACAAGTTCAAAAATCACAACTCTATACAACCATATCCCACCTAAAGATCGATCAAACCCCTCTCCACATCAACCTCCTAAAAACATCTCATCCTCTTTGAAACCAAAACCTAGCTATCAAAAATCTTTTGCCCCTATGGAAGCACCTACTCACCTAGAATATGTCATATCCCTTGATCTTCCAGTCAACTCCATGAGACTCCTCAAAATTTTTACTCTAAGAAGCATCTTGGTGACCATTGACAACAACATAGACAACAACCGGGTTAACATTCTAGACATCACCAGAGCCATTGCCTTGCTTATCCCAGGACACACTGTCCCCAAACCAAAGATCTTCTCGCCTACCCAATTGATATACTCGGTCCCTGAAGGAACAAAGATAAATCATCTCTTCAACCAAATCTTGACCATCCCTTGTGGCTCTAGCTTCATCCAAGATAAACTCTCAAAATGGTTAGCTGAGCTTGGGGCTTTTGAAGCTCCTGCAGGTGGTTCAGACTGGGTAGCTATCTCCAACCTCCCACCTCACCTTTGGGAAGTTGAGATCTTCAGAGGAATAGCCCACTCCATACGAGCCACTCTACAATACATCAACCCTGAAACCATGTATCCCACACAATACATCAAAGCTTACTGCCTCTTTGCAGTCAAACAAGCAATCTCTCTGCCAACTTCCATCAACATCAGGCTAGGGGAATCCATTTACAATATCAAGCTCTATGTTGAGAACCCATCTAAGACAAAGTCATCTTTCTCAGACCTCTCGACCCACCCACCTTCTTGGTTCTTCCCTTCTAAAGGTCAAAAACCACAGAACCCCATCAGAAAAGCTAGTGAAAGACATCTTGTCTGGGAGAGGAAAAACACCTCGACTACGTCATCAGGAATCTCAAACAAATCCCAAAAACAAAAAAGTCCTAGATCCTCATCCCCTTCAAAAGACCGACCAACTTCCTCCTTTATTAGACCTGACCACTCTTTCCCTTCCACCACTAAGGAAAACAACAACACCATCAACATCAGCCCTAGCACCATGCGTAAACTCAAGCCAGTCATTATTGATGAAATTAGATCCTCGCAGAGTCCTCATCAGAAAAGCAAAGAACAAGGAGAAGGTGTCAACAAGCCAACTCAAGCCCTACTGCCCACTCTAGAAGGCGTCAAGATAAAACACATCATCAACCACCAGGACACAGGTATTTCGACTCAATCCTTTTTTCCAGACCACTCGGACTTAGTTGATATAACTTATCCTATGACAGATTCATCAAATTATGATCTTGACAACATTGAAGACATTGCATCCTGGTCAAATATCATTAGCTTCACAAAATTTGCAAATAAAATAGGTATAAACTTTGAAGAGGACAATAATGCACATAAATCCTTACATGATATAGAACACTACATGGGGTGGGAAAACCGCAGGGAAGTAGAAGACACCAACAACTTCTTTGACAAGATGAAAATCCAGTAAACACTTCATATTGGTTAGATAGAATCTCTTCTCTGACTCCAATGAAAATCTCTTCATGGAATGTCTGTGGGGGCAGCCTGCCTTAAAAGAGGCAAAGAAATTTGCTACCACATATATAAAAACAACATTGACCCCATTACTATTCAAGAGATCAAATCTTACCTTACATCTTTTGCCCTCAAAACTATTGGTGGAATAGAATCACTCTGTGGTTTCATATTCCTCCTACTAGGTTTAAAGGGGGGCTTCTGGTGGGACTAAATAACCAAATTTTTTCTATCACCGATTCTACCAGTCTTGACTTCTCTACCACTCTCTCTATCAGAAATAGACTGGATGGCTTTAACTGGATCTTTATAGGGATCTATGGGGAACCAGGAAATAACAAATCAACCTATCTTTCTGAATTAGATAAAATCCTTACCAAATACCATCAAACCCCCTGGATTATTAGAGGGTATTTAAATCTCATTACCCAGGCCTTCGACAGAACTAACATCTCCAACACTTCCCAAACCATGTCAACTGCTGATAAACACTTTACAATCCAACTAACAAAACACAACATGATCGATATCAAACCTTCTAACACAAATTACACCTGGTCCAGAAACCAAACGTTTGCCAGACTTGACCATTTCATCTTCTCCCCTCTTTGGGAGGACAAATACCCCCTTTCCATAGTCCACACGGCCCACGGAGCCATCTCAGACCATTTCCCTATTATACTTGACACTACCAATGTAATATGGGGAAAAAGACCTTTTCACTTTGACAATTTGTGGCTCACCTTCAAAAACTTCTCAAACCAATGTGCTAATCACTGGAGCTTAGTTGAACCTCAAACCACCAATATGGGATTACACATTCTCCAAAATACTAAGCAAGTGAAAATCTTCATCAAAAATTGGACCCTCCAACACCCAAACAACCTCAACAACACCTTAAAAAACATGGAACAACAATTCCATTTCGTAGACCAAGACCCCTCAGTGGACCCCACTCTTGTTCAAATTATCAGAGCAGAGATGGAATAAATAAAAAACTTCCTAGACATTAAATGGAGACAAAGAGGAAAGATAACTTGGGTTAAAGAAGGAGATAGGAATACCAAATTCTTCCACAAAACTTGTAACAACAATCACAGAAAAAAAAACACCATCACATATCTCAAAATCCATGGCTCTATCACTATGGAAAAATCTTTTATCACCACCCAAATTACTGAACACTTTCAAAAAATCTTCAACACTCACCACCAACCTTCTTGCCTAAATGAGCTAGATTGGACTATTTTGTGTCCCAAAAAAATCCCTCAATCTCACTCCCTTATCCAAGCCTTCACCTTAGATGAACTAAACCAGGCCATTAAATCTCTAGGTATGAACAAATCTCCTGGACCAGATGGATTAAATGTGGAATTCTACCTAGCCAATTGGGATCACTACAAAAAAGACTTCCTACAGTTGTTGATGGATTTACATCAGAGTAAAAATTCCCACAATATCATCAAACACATAAACCGAACCTTCATAGCTCTCATAAAAAAATTGAACAACCAGACCTCATCTCACAATACAGGCCTATCATCCTAATCAACACATCTTATAAAATCATTGCAAAAACTTTGGCAAATAGAATCAAGCCACATATCAACCATATTATCCCTCTAAATCAAAATGCTTTCCTCAAAGGGTGAAGCACTCAGGATGCTTACCTGATGGTCAATGAAACCATCCACCATTGCCATATTAGCAAATCTCCAGTCTTAGCCATTAAACTGGATTTTGAAAAAGCCTTTGACTTTATAAATTGGCAATGCCTCACTCATACCCTCAAGGGTTTTGGTTTCCCTGCAAAATGGATCCATTGGATATAAGATTGTATATCCACAAATCATCTCTCAACCATAATAAATGGAGTACCTTTTGGCTACTTCAAAAACTCAAATGGCCTTAGACAAGGGGATCCTCTATCCCCTTACCTTTTTATCATTGTCACTTCTATCCTGAGTAGAATGATACAACTAGGTGTCAAAGGAGGTCTGATTAGCTCTCCTCCAGAGTGTCATGAGAACATAATACAATTTGCGGACGACACTATCATCCTTATCACCCCGGAGGACAAATCCATCATCAACACAATCAGAATTATAGGAATCTTGTCATACATATCGTGCCTCAAGATAAACTTGCAAAAATCTTCAATTTTTAGGGTCCACATCGAACAATCTTTGATGACTAGATTCAAAGACTTATTGAGATGCAAGGTAGAAAACTTCCCTATTACCTACCTAGGCCTTCCTATCACTCCACTCAAAATCTCCCACTATACTTGGACCCCGATCATCGAGAGGATAAATAACAAATTATCATCTTGGATAAATAATTTCCTTAATTTGGTCGGTCGTCTCTTCCTTCTCAACAGTGCCATCACACCAATAACCACCCATTACTTGAGTTGCATTCCACTTCCCTCTAAGACTATAAAGACCATTGATAAAATTCAAAGAAATTTCCTTTGGAACAATCACCACAATTCCCCCAACATAAGCAAACATTTTCACCTGGTCAACTGGGATACCATCACAACCCCCATTAATCAGGGGGGATGGGGAATTATCAACCTAGAAACTCATGCTTTATGTTTGATCACAAAAATAATTAACTGCATGGCCAATAACAGCAACAAAATCTGGAGAAACATGCTGACAAATAAATATTACCAAAAGCTCCCCTGGCATAAAACACACAACAAGATTGGCTCCCCTCTTTGGAAATACATAAACAAACACATTCCTCACATTAAACAAATCATCAACACCCCCCACTCACACAAACTCATTTCTTTCTGGGAAGACCCGTGGTATAAACACCAAACTGTCCTCAACATGCATACTTCTTGGACTATACCAAATAAACTCAAAAATCTAAATATTGCCAAAGCTCTTGGCCTCCTAACAAGTAGGAGATCTAACTCATTAAATAGGTGTTTGCTTCTACACCTTAATCAAGAGAACATTAGGAACCTGACACTAGAACTAGAAAACAACTCCTCAAACCAGATTTCTTGGAGATGGGGAGAACTGTATACTGTCAAACTTGCCTACAACCACCTGACCTTTAGAGGTATCTCCCCACCCTTCTCCTATATCTGGAAACAAAAGTGGCCACAAAAACTCAAGACCTTCTTCTGGCTTCTACTTAACGATAAACTTCTAACTGAAAAAAAAACCTTTCCAAAATAGGTTTCTCTGGTCCTTCGAGATGCTCTCTATGTCTTGGTAACTCTGACTCTATGGATCACTGGTTATTCCATTGCAGCTTTTCCAACAACATCATCTCACATTTTCTTAGGGTTGATAAACTAAACCACAACTTCACAACTTTTCCAACTGGTCTCACACCGACCAAAAATAACTACACCCTCAATGGGGATGATTTCTTAGTCACCATATGTTGGAACTTATGGCGAGAAACAAACAACAGAATATTCAACAACACCATAAAACCAAGGAGCACCATCATCACCCAGATTATTTCAAATCTTCATATCCTTTCACATTGTAGGGAAGAAGATAAATGAGGGCTCAAATGACTCTCAGGAGGGGGAATCAGAGGCTCGATTTCTCTACGACCTGATGGCGATGATGGATGATGAAACTGGAATCGGCCTACTACAACAATAGATAAGATTTTTCACTGTCTCCATAGATTGGTGTTTCAGCATTTTATCTCTAGTTGTCATGCTTCAAGGCTTGTTATGGGGTGCCTCCCCCACAAACTATTCTCTTCTTTCTACAGAACTCCCCACCCTTTATTTTAGCATACCAGTAGTGTAACAACCTACATAGCAGGTGCTAGCTTGCTATTGTCTTTTATTAATGAATGATCATTTATCAAAAAAATAATTGTTGAGTTTCTATGATGAGATGTTTGGTAATTCCAAAACCTTTTATAAATGATTTCAACACAAATTGGTAAATCAATTAAAATGTCAAGAATCTACAATGCTTTAGAATATGTCTCTGGATCCATGCAGTCTTTTTGCATTGAGAATGGGGTTGTACACCAATGTATTGTGCTCACACTTCATAACAAAATGGGGTTGATGAGCATAAGAATCGACATTTTTTTGATGTCACCTGAGTTTTTCTTTTCTAAGCTTAGTTACCCAAACCTTACTGGTCTAGAAACTATTCTTACTGCCTACTACCTTATCAAATGAAAACCTTCTTCCATTTTCCAAAACAAGATTTCCTTTTCTCTTGTTTTTCTGGAAGACAAGATTATTCATCTTCCTTTATACATTTGATAGGATTGCCTTTGTTCATAACTTTGATCCAATGACAAATAAACTTGATCCCACTTTGTGAAATTTTTTTCTTTGGTTTTCCTCCTTAAAAAAGGATATAAGTGTTATAGTCTAAGTAGCTATCTTATGTATGTCTAGTACAATGTTAACTTCCAAGAGTTTGATATTTTTTTGCCATACGTTCATCAACATTATTGCTGCCTCCAAGTGAATTTATTGAGCAAGATCTATCTGATCCACTAGAGTCTATATCAGTGGTGTCTCCTCCCATTGATCCTCCCACTGATCATCCCACTTATCTAGTAAAGGCTAATATTTCTTCTAAAACAAATTTGATTCTGGTTTGCCAATGTCTATCACCAACACCCAAAGTATAATCTTTTCAACTCTAAGTCCTACTTGAATCGTCCAATTCTAAGGATTCAACATGCCCTACGACACTATGAAAAAGTATGCATTCTTGTACTTGTCATCAAAATTCTTGTACATGACATCTTCTAAAACTTTTTGGCAAAGATGATTTCCCAACATTTAGATCCAACAAAATTCTAAAAAATTGCCATGGGTCTACAATCGACACCTTGGTTGTAAAGCAATTACAAATCTTTGCATGAAAATTGAACCTGAGATCTTATTACACCACCCCAAGTAGTAACATCATAGTATTTTGTTAAATCTTCTCCATTAAGTTCAATTATGATGGATTTTACTGAATGCATTCAAGAACATTTGGTTGCAAAAAGCTTCACCCAGACATATGTCATGGAATGTTTTGAGACCATCTCACTAATCACTCATATTGCCTATGTTATACTTTTTTTCTCCTTAGAAATTCAACAATATTGACCTTAATATCAACTTCACATAAAAAAAGCCTTCCTTCATGGTCAACGAAGGAGACATTATATGCATCAATTACCAAGATACACCATCATGGGGAGTCTTGTCATGTCTTTTGTTTCATTCGGTCCCTCTATGGCCTCAAAAATTTTCCTAGGGCATGGTTCAACAAGCTTAGTGGTGTCTATTCCTCTCTATGTTTTTCCAAATATTCAAGTGACTACAAAATCATTTTCTCCAAAACACCATTAGGAATCATCATTAGTTGTTCTGTCGATGATATCATCATTGTTGATAGTGACGCTAAAGGCATTTTATCTTTGAAAGAATATCTCAAATCACATTTCTACACAAAGGAACTTTGTCATGTTGCAAATTTTTGGGTATTGATGTTTTATGTTCCAAGAGTTGCACATGCCTTCCATATAAGAGATGTGCCCTAGATCTTCTTGATGATTATATAATGCTTGAATTCAATCATGTATCCTCTCTAATGGACTACCACACCAAACTCACATTTGAGGGCAAATCCTTTCATGATATTGAAGAATTGTTGTGCATGATTGGGAAGCTAATTTACCTAACCATCACTCTTCTAGATATTACCTTTGTAGTTAGTATAGTAAGTTAATGTAACAACCTATCTTCAAATAAGTCATCTAATTATAGTTTACTTGGATGATTATATTAACTAGATTAATTATTTAAGCTTGATTAATGATTGTAGTCTAATTATGATGTATTAAAACTATTGGTAAAATCTAGCATACATTTATTTTGTATAATTAGGGTTTGATAATTGAACATCCTTATCAGAAAAAATTAGGATATTGATAACAATAGAGAATTTGATAAATATAGTGGTGTAGTAAATAACTTTTAATATTTTATTTATAACTCTAATTTAGTTGAAATTAGGATATAATTTGTATAACTCCAATATTAGTGTTCTTCTAAAATACCAAATTTTTTGAATGTTTACCGACCTATTGGTCAACCAAGTTTAATAAAGACAAAATCAGCTGAAAATGCATTCATGCTTAAATACAACAATATGGTATTTGATTTATATCTATTTATTGATACATCCAAATGAGCTAAAATTACAAAGGTAGCTTGGGAACTCAATTTTAGGCATCTTGTTAGATTTAACAATTTTTGGGTGATGTCATTAGAGTTTCTTATCAGTAACAACTCGGTCAATCAACCACTCTAAATAAATAAAAAAGTAGATTGATATGGATTTTGGATTCGTTTGTAAATATTCCAAGTACCTCAATTGATATATATCATCAACTTAACACACTATCATCTCCCATAATCAGTGGTTCTTTTCCAAGAAATGAAATTTGAGAGAGATAGAGAGTAGGGTTTTGAAGGAAAAAAATGATCATAAACATTGATATAGGGTTTTGCTTCCTAAAGCTTGTGAATTCATGTAAGCTCATCAACTCTAGACAAGATTTCATGATAAATATTCTCTCCTATGTCTAGATTCCATCCTTTCATTGATTTGAACTAAAAATATAGCAGATCACCATCTTTTCGCTTGGTTCCTTTCCTATTCTCCTTTTCTAGGATTTCTAAGTTGGAAGGAGGGAAAAAAGGAGTTAGTTGCTAGGAAATGAATGCATTTTTAGAATTGCAGTGCTTAGGCCACGAAATTAAAGTCCTTCATTACTTAATTGAGGTTTTATCTCCCTATTAAGCTTAGTAATCATGTTGGAAGCCTAATTCCATTTGATTAAAATAGACAAATTCTTCGCTTCTATTTGTATGCAATTGAGTAATCAATTGGGAAGACTTTAGGGAAATCAATGCTACTAATTTAGATTATTTCCCACTGATTTGTTCTTTTCTAGTTCTTGATCTATTGATTTAGGTTCTATGAAGAATCATGTTGATAGAGCACTATGTTGTTTTATATGAATATTGCCAAAAATTAGGCTAATGTATGATATGCTTGGAAATTGAGTTGACTTATATAGAATAATGTTTGAACTTAATAAGAATGAGATTCATTATATTTTTATTCTTTTCTAAAATTACATATGGCATGTACTTAAGAATTACTATGAGGGTTGGAAATGAGCTTTTCCATGTCTAGGATTAATTTTTCTAGATTGACTCAGATGAGCCAATGACTCACTGCATACTAATAATTAATGGATGAATTGTGTGGAATGGAAACTAGGGTTTCCATATGTGTGAATAACCCTAATGACTTATGTACACCCTAATGAGATTAGAAAATAATATGGTTCTTAGTATGTATTGAACTAAGCCAACTTCTTGAAAACCCTATAAATTGATTAAAAAGATGAGTATGAGGGATAAAGCTCGAACTTGTATGTAATATTGTAAATGTGAAATCCTAAATTCTAGATAATGTTACTCAAATTGAAGGTGATAAGTCTTACTAAGATGATCTAAGACTAATGCATCTATTTTAATATAATTTATGGAAAGATGAGTAAACCCCACATGAATACAAGTCTTATATACAAGTCACATAAGTATGATTCGAGAAGATGAGTAAATAATAAGGAGTATAGAAAGTAACTATAATCTATGATACTTACTAAATTGAGATTTTATAAGTAATAGGGGGATTGCTTTTAGTTACCAAAGTGCCACAGGGAATTCAATAACATGTTATAACTATCCAAACACAAAGATAGAAATGGAAATGGGTGAATTGAATTGGAATTATGAGTAATGAATAAATGATAATGAAATGAGGGGAGAAGACTTTTGTTTGGTTTATATTAAATATATTCCAATTAACTTGGATTGAAGGAAATGCACTTAGATCATATTGTAAAGGGTTTCAATGATTAGTTTATATTATGTGTCAAGTTAATAGAGAGTGATGAATTCTAACTATAGTAGTGGATAATAAATGAGGAGGTTAAGATTATTGAATCTATATTGACAGGAAAACCAACGAGTTAATCGGTGGAGATAAGTACCTAACTCTAGCCTAGTATAAAGATATATGTGATAGTAATGAATAATTCTCCCAAATGAGGGATTATAAAATATTGATTACTTTAATTTAATTAAAAGATGAAGTTCAAATATTTGAACTAACTCGTAAGAATACATTATTTGGCTGCATTGTCTGCTTGGATGCCTATATTATGAGAATGGTCCATGTTCGTGGATTTAAAATGAGATAACATAGTTTTACATAGTAACTATAACGGTTGAGTGTCATTTAGTAAAAGAGAAGGAGTGGATATGCATGTTTATTTATGTGTATTTATATTGGACGGAATAAGTATGTGTCATATATTAAACCTATTTTTAGAATCATGGATGGTACAAGACATTTATATGTTGATAGTGATTCTTGTCCTAATAACTCTATGAATATTTACTGAAACATATGAGATAAAGTGAAATGAATATAAATATGATGGGATTGAAATTACATGTATTAAATTACATCTTAGAAACCTTGATTAGGGTAAATGCTTGAGAATGAGATTATATTAGAGGTTGATAGACAACTGATAAGGAATGATATGAAATGATGTGAAAATGAGAAAGGAACACGAATGTGGCATACAACTCATAAAAACATAATTAACTAATGCGGAAGCATTCTCTAAGCAGCGGATAACCGAAAATCACTAAAAATTAAAACCTTTTTATCAAGAGGCCCATCAAGTAAAAACTTTCTCACATAGAATAAAAGTAACACATTTACATTCTTGTTCAAATGTACATATTTTGTATCATCTCCTTTTGAGAATTACAAGCATTAGCTGTCCTGTCAAGCTAAACATAGGCAGTATAAAATCTCAAGGCACTGAGCCAAAATCTCGAAAGCACTAACTACTACTCCGAGGACCTGAGAGTACAGAGACGACACATAGGACTCTATCTACATCTATACAAGGCATAACAGTCAGTGTCTCCACCTGAGACTTTACTACTATCCCTGTTGTTGTTGCTGTTGTCCTTCTCCTACTGAAGGATTCCTGTCTCCTCGTCCGCGTCCACCTAAAAATGTAGTTCCCACGGGGGTGAGACAATTGTAAATTGTCCCAGCGAGAGATATAACTCTCCTCCAGTAACATTATTATTGCAGTTTAAGAAGATAAATATGCACAGAGGAATCATATTTGATTGATAGCAGCTAATTCAATATCTAACAAATTAGAATATTATTCTTATCTAAAACATTGCAGCTATAACTTGAAAGAGCCACATGTCACTTACTCATTAAGGAATATGAAGAACATGTATAACATTTATTCACTACAGAATCATTACCAAACATTAACTCTCTTCAGACATAGATCATATATCAAATACCTTGTATTGTCATTGTGGAGTCATGGCCTGTAGCCATACTCTTTTCACAAAGTGTTGGGATCTTAATCCCTCAACTCACCAAGTACATTTCCTCTTCTTTAACAAGTTCATCATCATAATTATAGCATATGGGTATTTGAACCCATAACTCACCATAGGATACTTATCACCACTTGTTAGGTAACTTTTTACCTTCATATCATCTGACCAAAGACATCATAATTCTTTCTATACAATGTATTTTACATAGTACACAAAGCTCAATGATTCTTACTACACAAAGCATATGAAGGCTTATAAATCCTATAAAACATTCTCAATAAACAAGCATCATAACCCATACCTGGCTAAGCTTCTCATCTCATCATCCCTGCATGATTAGTATTCATGGTAACAATTATAATGATTTCATATCAGTATCATACAACACTAAGTAGTATTATCCCTTTTTAGGGTTCATGATTTCTCTTTCACATCAGTACCATATAACACTAAGTAATACCATTGTTCCCTCTTTAGGGTTCATGGTTTCTCTTTTATATCAGCACCCTTCATTAGGGTTTTCCATAAATAACCACTTGGGTTCTTAAGATCATATTATTAATGATCAGCCCTATACCATTGCTTCTCAAAGCTAGAAATCAAAAATAGATATCCTAAGTATTCAAACATACTTATATATCCTCATCATTCATCATTGAATGTATTATCAACACAAAGTATGAGTTTCTTTCTCATATTTATCAGACTATGATTGAATCATAGTATATTAATTTGGATTAACCTTTTCATAAGGCATGTTAGCCTACAACCATCAAGGAGCATTACATCTTAATGTAACAATTGACATGACACATTTCATTTGTCATCCATTCCAATTATAATGAACTTAGAACACATCATGGTATGTCAGAATTGGGGTGTTGGATGTGATATATATCATACCTTGAGGTATCATTTCCCTCAACACCTTCATCTTACATGAGTTATTCACTTATCTTGTATTAGGGTATCACTCATCCTAATATTTATGCACTGGATTATCACATTCATTATGCTATGTATTGGTCATGATTCATCTATTTTAGAAAACACAACCATTGCCAAAGATATGGACTCACCCTTGAGTCAAGGAATATTAATGTAAGGATATCCATAATCAACCCCTCTAGGTATTTCATTTGTCAATACATTAATCACTATTCTATTAATAGGAATAAGATATCCATCATTATAATTGAGGTTCACTTAACATCTCATAAACATATATAGATTTCACCTAGAATCACTCTTCTTTAGGGTTTCACATAACATCCTTCTATATCAGGGTTTCACCTAGTATTATGTGAAATTAAGATTTCACAACACATCACCCAGTGTCAAGGCTTCACACTAGTATTAATGGCACTACCCTATATTAGGGTTTCATATATTATCCCATTTAGGGAATTAGGGTTTACCATTCACAACCAAGTGGGGTTTCTCTTTCCTCATACCCAAATTAGGGTTAGGATATACAATTCCCATTAAATTAGGGTTGCTTGCATTGTGACACTAAGTTTGGGTTACATCATCACCCTATATTATGGTTTCACTGAACTTTGCCCTTAAATTAAGGTTTCACATAACCTTGCTCTAATTTAGGATCAAGGTACATCAATCTTTTCAATGAAGATTTCATGATCTCGTATTATGAATCAAACCCTGATTACACATTTATTCACAATGAGAGAATTATGGCTTATTAAGTAAGCAATCATCTCTCCCATTCACTCTCCCTCTCATCCTCTCCAGGATGTTAACTATTCCAAGATTAATCTAGGTCAACTCTTTACTTGAGTACACAAAGCTAGGGTTAACCTTCATAATCATCATGGGTCTACATTATTAATAATCACATAGCTAATTGACCTTTGATAATATTAGATGTCCAAATGGTCTAATCAATTAAACCATCAATTATACAAGAAATTCAAAAGAATTGACCAATTAAACTTTCAATTCCACAAAGTGATCAATTGAGTTAACCATTGAAATCTTCAATTGCATTAAGTAGCCAAATGGATTTACCATATTGGACCTCCAATTACATGAGATATTCAAATGGATTAACCATGTTGATCTTCACAATATTACTTATTTGGACCCTCAATGATCTTAGTTCTCATAAATCAATTGGTTGAAAACCATTTGAACAAGTTATACTTGAAACCAATTAGACAAGGTAGGTATTGAAACCATTTGCACTTTGGGTCTCCAAACGGTTTGAGATCATTTGGTCCCAAACGATCTTGAGACCATTTGGACCCAAACGGTCTTGAGACCGTTTGGTCCAAACCTTCTCAAAACCGCATGGACCAAAAAGGCACTTCAACACTCAATCGACTCTATGTTTCTATCCATGAACCAATTATAATTTGAACCACTAAAGCATTCATCAATTGGAACATTGAATCACCATTCAATGAGACCTTCAATTTAGGGTTTTGAACCTAATTGAACTAGGTTTGATAATCAAGAAACCATCACTTAGGGTTTGAAATTAAGGATCCATCAAAGGTTGACATTGTGGAATCAAATCAATTGAAATCAATAAACTATCATCATCACATGATATGACCTAACCTCAAACGGTCTTGGATGACCACCAAACAGTCTTGAGACTGTGTGCCCATTCCATCATCAAAATCCATGACATTCAATTAGGGTTTTGGACCATTGGATTGATTATCAAATCAACACTTAGTTTCTATTCAGTTTGGTACCTTTGGACCTTCAAACACTTAGCCATACATAACCCTAGACCTCCAAACGGTCTTGGGTGACCACCAAATGGTCTTGAGACCGTTTGGGTGATCCCCAAACGTTTTTGAAACTGTTTGGGTCAATCAACCCAAAACATCATCTCAATCAATTTCAAAATCAGCACTTAGCCGATTAGGGTTTGCAATTAAGGAATCATACACAATTGAAACCTTCAAGATCAACCAATTGAAACCATTGGATCAAGATCCAAGTACCACAGCATATATCTTCAAACAGTCAACCATTTCAAATGGTCAACCATCCCAAACGGTTTGGAACCCAAACCACCAAACGGTTTGGTGAAACCGTTTGGTCCCAACATTGAAACCGTTTGCCCTAGATATTTGAGGAGGTGTGTGCTTATGATGATGTCATAATCATCAAGATCCAAACTCATGAAATCTACTGTGATTTCCATGGATATTGCATCAATCAACCAAACTTAATTTCGGAAATGTAGAAATGATCACCAATTGATAAGGAATTGATTGCAATAATAAAATTAAGGGTTCAAGTTATAAAACCCGCCTCCAATTGAGCTCCAAAGCTCCAAGCTCACGGAAACAATGGTCTATGCAACTCCTTTCACTATTACAAGGGTCGTCCTCAAGCTTTGAGTGAAAAGAATTGGTTAGAATTGAAGAGGGGATCGAGATATGAAGAATTCATACATTGATTTTCAATTTTCACCATGGATTCAAGGTGAAAGGATGTCAAGAACCTTACCAACAGGTTGGGGGTCGTCCTCATGCTCCTCACAAGCTCCTTGGTCGTTTTCCAAGCAAGGGGAAAGAAAGGGATCCGAAAAAGCCTTTGTTTTGTCTTGGAAAGGGTACATTTATAAGAAAATTGATGAGAGAGAAAATCATTTATAAAAGTCTTTTAATTCCAAAATTGTTGCCACCACTTCCCCCTTGGTTTCTTGCATGAAAGGGCATCTCTATACCCACCGAGATCCCTTCCATTATCCATGAATTAAAGAAAAAGAAATTAAGCACCTTAACCCTTATAATAAGAATATCCATATTTGAGTGGAAATTCTTTTCCTTATAATAACGGTGAGTGGGATTTCACCTCCTTAGGATATGCTCGTGCCTTTGCAAGGATTTAAGCACATCCAAACACATATGAATCCAACCATTTTAATTTTTGTTGAAGGCCCTTTAATTAATACATTCATTTTTGCCCTAAATTGAATTAGGGTTTCAATTAGGATTAAATCTTGATTATTTTAATATCAAGATTCTCTCTCCTCCAAGTTAATTCAAATGAGGCACCCCTCTCATTTTCTTTGCTCTAAATGATTCCAAGAAACATTAGGGACCTTATTGAAATGGTAATTTTCATATTGAACCCTAGGTTTTGGATAAATTGCACATTACACCAGAACTAGGTTTTAATGCACAAGGATTGCTTTACAAGCTTAATCTTGGTGCACAAGCTTGTGAAAACCATACCAATACATAATATTCATTCTTATGATGTCTCAACATTATAGGAACATTTTATCATGCAACATTTGCAATTTAACCCCTCAACTTGGGTAATTTGCACTTTAGTCCAAAATAAGCAAACATTGCTTCAACATTGCTCAAACATGACCAAAATTGAAACATAAGTTTCCCATGAGCCCTAATTACTTTTCCCAAGATAATATTAAGTATCTACTCAACCTTATTAGGCAAAACATCTAGGGTTAACTCATAACCCAGGTCAGGGATGTTACAAATTATAAACCCCTAATAAGGATTTCATCCCCGAAATCCCAGGAAAAAGGAGGGACACATTGTTCATTAATCATGCCCTCAAGTTTCCACATGTCATATTAATATTATGGAGATACCATGGATCTATAATTCACACAAAGTTCCTTTCATTAATTCCACCTTATCATTGTTTATGTTTATGCAGAGCATAAACCCCTAACATATGATGTCCATATTATTGAAAGGAAGAAGCATAAAAGAACATACTTCTATCATCACCCAAGAATATTTACCAAAAGAGAAACATTCATATCTAACACAGATAATTCACTCAGCAATCCTTTATTTGTTTGGGAAAGTTCATTGAGAAATCTTACTAAGTAATCAATTTAGAAATATTCACTGAGAAGGTTCACTAAGTAGTTTGTCTTAGAAGAATTCACTAAGTAAGTTCACTAAGTATGTTTACTGAGTAATTTGTTTGGGAAAATATTCACTAAGCAAGTTCACTGAGTATGTTCACTGAGAATGTTGTTTTAAAAATATTCACTGAGCAAATTCACTGAGTATGTTCATTGAGAATGTTGTTTTGAAAATATTCACTAAGCAAGTTCACTGAGTATGTTCACTGAGAATGTTGTTTTGAAAATATTCACTAAGCAAGTTCACTGAGTATGTTCACTGAGTATTTTGTTTTGAAGATATTCACTGAGCAAATTCATTAAGTATGTTCACTAAGAATGTTGTTTTGAAAATATTCACTAAGCAAGTTCACTAAGTATATTCACTAAGTATATTGTTTTGAAAGTATTTACTAAGGAAGTTCACTAAGAATGTTCACTAAGTATGTTGTTTTAAAAGTATTCACTGAGGAAGTTCACTGAGAATATTCACTAAGTATGTTGTTTTGAAAGTATTTACTAAGGAAGTTCACTGAGTATGCTCACTAAGTATGTTGTTTAAAAAGTATTCACTGAGGAAGTTCAATGAGAATATTCACTAAGTATGTTGTTTGAAAGTATTCACTGAGGAAGTTCACTGAGAATATTCACTAAGTATGTTTTTTTGAAAGTATTCACTAAGGAAGTTCACTGAGTATGTTCACTAAGTATGTTGTTTTAAAAGTATTCACTGAGGAAGTTCACTGAGAATATTCACTAAGTATGTTGTTTGAAAGTATTCACTGAGGAAGTTCACTGAGTATGTTCACTAAGTATGTTCACTAAGTAGTTTGTTTGGAAAATTTCACTTAGCTCTTCTTATTTAATTTCATTATACTCTCTAGATTGTTTCAGGATGACTACTTGATCAGAGTACTAAAAAAGATAACAATCTAAGAGTTTCATACTTGTCTTATCTACAATAATCATATACCTGGCCAGGGTATACAAGTATTGATATTAGGTAGTATGCACTTTATTTACTATCAAATTCCTCACTTTTCATATCATTATACACACAGAATTTTCCATTCTTGAATTTTCTTCAGGCATCACTTATATATCTCATCTTTCAACACACAAATAAGGGAGATTATAAAACATTTTAAGGAACACTGAGTAAGATATAAGTTCTCATTTCCATTGTGTCCTTATAGGACTAGTAAAAGGAAGTTAAAAAACAATCTAATTTCATATCTTTAACACATAGAATCATGATATGAAGTATCAAAACAAAATTATTTCATTTGACATGTCTGGGACGTCTGTCCATGTCCTCTATTGTTACTAGAAAATTGCCTCCTTTGTGAGCCTTGCTGACTCTGCCCCTGAGGTTGAGTCATCCTCGTATTTCTGCCTGGACAATCCTTTGTCAGATGTCCCGGTTATCTACATTTGTAACAGATCATGGGCGCAAAATGTCTACGAGATCCAGTCACCGATTTTGATGCTATGTTGGAGGATCTATTTGGGACATTACTACGATCCCTATCCCTACTTGACATCCATTGTGTCTGGGTATGGAATCTCAATGATGCTACCGATGTAGAAAATCTCGGTTTCTTAAAACTTTTAGACCTTTGTTCTTGAGGCTAGGTGTACATCTTCTTACCACTAGTCTGTCATTTCTCGATTTCAGACCTCTCTATCCTCCTTACCGACTCCACAAAGGTGGCAAACCTCTCTCTGTTCTCTAAAGCAGACACATGAGTGGTTAATTCAACGTTCAACCCCTTCTCAAAATGTCGAATTCTTTCCTCATCGCTAACTGCCAATTGCGGACAAAATCGCAACAACTCCATGAACTTAGCTTCATATTCACTAACGTTCATCTATCCTTGTTTGATCCTCTCAAATTGAGATATCTTCTCATCAAGATAAGTCTTAGGGAAGTATCTACTGATGAACTCTCGTCAAAAAACCTCCCATCCAATTTCTTCACCCGGTCTCTTATCTTCCTCTATCATCCACCAGTGACCAGCACTTCCTTTTAGGAGGTATACAACATGTCTTACCTTCTCAGCTTCAAGAATATCAAGGATCCTGAAAGCCTTTTCCAGCTCTGTCAGCCACAGATCAGCATCTGCTGGATCATATGTACCAACATAGTCTATGGCCCCAACCCGACGAAGTCTCTCGAAAGTCTTGCCGGCTCCATAACCCTCATGATGGGTTGGTACCCTAGGTGCAGGTGGTGGCATCTTATCTGCCATATGTGTCATGGCTGTCAGGAATTTCTCAAATAGAGCATGGAGAGCTGGATTTTCTATCACAACTGGGTCAATCTGGGGCTGTTTAGGTACATTCCCTTCCCTATTCTGGTCTCTTGCACCTCCTCCTGGTGCAACAGCGCTGCCCTCAGTAGCATGTTCTTCATGTTGTCCAGACATCTTCAAGTTCTTCTTCTCCTATGTGAGAAGAAGATACTGTCAGATAAATTGGAAGACACTTAGAACAGACTCTACAACCTTAGTCCTATGTCTTTGTAGACTCAACAAACCTAGAGCTCTGATACCACTTAATTGTGGCATACAACTCATAAAAACATAATTAACTAATGCAGAAGAGTTCTCTAAGCAGCAGATTACCGAAAATCACTAAAAATTAAAACATTTTTATCAAGAGGTCCATCAAGTAAAAACTTTCTCACATAGAATAAAAGTAATACATTTACATTCTTGTTCAAAGGTACATATTCTGTATCATCTCCTTTTGAGAATTACAAGCATTAGTTGTCCTGTCAATCTAAACACAGGCAGTATAAAATCTTGAGGCACTGAGCCAAAATCTCCAAAGCACTAACTACTACTCTGAGGACCTAAGAGTACAGATACGACACATAGGACTCTATCTAGATCTATACGAGGCATAATAGCCAGTGTCTCCACCTGAGACTTTACTATTGTCCCTGCTGTTGTTGTTGTTGTCCTTCTCCTACTGAAGGATTCCTGTCTCCTCGTCTGCGTCCACCTAAAAATGTAGTTCCCACAGGGGTGAGACAATTGTAAATTGTGCCATCGGGAAATATAACTCTCTGTCAGTAACATTATTATTGCATTTTAAGAAGATAAATATGCACAGAGGAATCATATTTGATTGATAGCAGCTAATTCAATATCTAACAGATTAGAATATTATTCTTATCTAAAACATTGCAGCTATAACTTGAAAGAGACACATGTCACTTATTCATTAAGGAATATGGAGAACATGTATAACATTTATTCACTACAGAATCATTACCAAACATTAACTCTCTTCAGGCTTAGATCATATATCTAATACCTGGCATTATCATTGTGGAGTCATGGCATGTAGGCATACTCTTTTCACAAAGTGTTTGGATCTTAATCCCTTAACTCACCAAGTACATTTCCTCTTCTTTAACAAGTTCATCATCATAATTATAGCATCTGGGTATTTGAACCCATAACTCGCCATAGGATACTTATTACCAATTGTTAGGTAACTTTTTACCTTCAGATCATCTGACCAAAGACATCATAATTCTTGCTATACAATGTATTTTACATAGTACACAAAGCTCAATGATTCTTACTACACAAGGAATATGAAGGCCTATAAAACATTCTCAATAAACAAGCATCATAACCCATACCTGGCTAAGCTTCTCATCTCATCATCCATACATGATTAGTATTCATGGTAACAATTATAATGCTTTCATATCAGTATCATACAACACTAAGTAGTATTATCCCTTTTTAGGGTTCATGATTTCTCTTTCACATTAGTACCATATAACACTAAGTAATACCATTGTTCCCTCTTTAGGGTTCATGGTTTCTCTTTTATATCAGCACCCTTCATTAGGGTTTTCCATAAATAACCACTTGGGTTCTTAAGATCATATTATTAATGATCAGCCCTATACCATTTCTTCTCAAAGCTAGAAACCAAAAATAGATATCCTAAGTATTCAAACATACTTATATATCCTCATCATTCATCATTGAATGTATTATCAACACAAAGTATGAGTTTCTTTCTCATCTTTATCAGACTATGATTGAATCATAGTACATTAATTTGGATTAACCTTTTCATAAGGCATGTTAGCCTACAACCATCAAGGTGCATTACATCTTAATGTAACAATTGACATGACACATTTCATGTGTCATCCATTCCAATTATAATGAACTTAGAACACATCATGGTAAATCAGAATTAGGGTGTTGGATGTGATATCTATCATACCTTGATGTATCACTTCCCTCAACACCTTCATCTTACATGAGTTATTCACTTAGCTTGTATTAGGGTATCACTCATCCTAATATTTATGCATTGGATTATCACATTCGTTATGCTATGTATTGGTCACGATTCATCTGTTTTAGAAAACACAACCATTGCCAAAGATATGGACTCACCCTTGATTCAAGGAATATTAATGTAAGGATATCCATAATCAACCCCTCTAGGTATTTCATTTGTCAATACATTAATCACTATTCCATTAATAGGAATAAGATTTCCATTTTTATAATTGAGGTTCACTTAACATCTCATAAACATATATAGATTTCACCTAGAATCACTCTTCTTTAGGATTTCACATAACATCCTTCTGTATTAGGGTTTCACCTAGTATTATGTGAAATTAAGATTTCACAACACATCACCCAGTGTCAAGGCTTCACACTAGTATTAATGGAACTACCCTATATTAGGGTTTCATATACCTTTATCCCATTTAGGGAATTAGGGTTTACCATTCACATCCAAGTGGGGTTTCTCTTTCCTCATACCCAAATTAGGGTTAGGATATACAATTCCCATCAAATTAGGGTTTATTGCATTGTGACACTAAGTTTGGGTTACATAATCACCCTAGATTATGGTTTCACTGAGCTTTGCCCTTAAATTAAGGTTTCACATAACCTTGCTCTAATTTAGGATCAAGGTACATCAATCTTTTCAATGAAGATTTCATGATCTCATATTATGAATCAAACCCTGATTACACATTTATTCACAATGAGAAAATTAGGGCTTATTAAGTAAGCAATCATCTCTCCCATTCACTCTCCCTCTCATCCTCTCCAGGATGTTAACTATTCTAAGATTAATCTAGGTCAACTCTTTACTTGAGTACATAAAGTTAGGGTTAACCTTCATAATCATCATGGGTCTACATTATTAATAATCACATAGCTAATTGACCTTTGGTCATATTAGATGTCCAAATGTTCTAATCAAATAAAACATCAATTATACAAGAAATTCAAAAGAATTGACCAATTAAACTTTCAATTCCACAAAGTGATCAATTGAGTTAACCATTGAAATCTTCAATTGCATTAAGTAGCCAAATGGATTTACCATATTGGACCTCCAATTACATGAGATATTCAAATGGATTAACCGTGTTGATCTTCACAATATTACTTATTTTGACCCTCAATGATCTTATTTCTCATTAATCAATTGGTTGAAAACCATTTGAACAAGTTATACTTGTAACCAATTAGACAAGGTAGGTATTGAAACCGTTTGCACTTTGGGTCTCCAAACGGTTTGAGATCGTTTGGTCCCAAATGGTCTTGAGACCGTTTGGTCCCAAACGGTCTTGATACCGTTTGGTCCAAACCTTCTCCAAACCGCATGGACCAAAAAGGCACTTCAACACTCAATCGACTCAATGTTTCAATCCATGAACCAATTATAATTTGAACCACTAAAGCATTCATCAATTGGACCAATGAATCACCATTCAATTAGACCTTCAATTTAGGGTTTTGAACCTAATTGAACTAGGTTTGATAATCAAGAAACCATCACTTAGGGTTTGAAATCAAGGATCCATCAACGGTTGACATTGTGGAATCAAATCAATTGAAATCAATAAACTATCATCATCACATGATATGACCTGACCTCAAACGGTCTTGGATGACCACCAAATGGTCTTGAGACCGTTTTCCCATTCCATCATCAAAATCCATGATATTCAATTAGGGTTTTGGACCATTGGATTGATTATCAAATCAACACTTAGTTTCAATTCAATTTGGTACCTTTGGACCTTCAAACACTTAGCCATACATAACCCTAGACCTCCAAACGGTCTTGGGTGACCCCCAAACGGTCTTGAGATCGTTTGGGTGATCCCCAAATGGTTTTGAAACCATTTGGGTCAATCAACCCAAAACATCATCTCAATCAATTTCAAAATCAGCACTTAGCCGATTAGGGTTTGCAATTAAGGAATCATACACAATTGAAACCTTCAAGATCAACCAATTGAAACCATTGGATCAAGATCCAAGTACCACATCATATATCTTCAACTGTTCAACCATTTCAAATGGTCAACCATCCCAAATGGTTTGGAACCCAAACCACCAAATGGTTTGCAAACTGTTTGGTCACCAAACGGTTTGGTGAAACCGTTTGGTCCCAACATTGAAACTGTTTGCCCTAGATATTTGGGAGGTGTGTGCTTATGATGATGTCATCATCATCAAGCTCAAAACTCACGAAATCTACTGTGATTTCCATGGAGATTGCATCAATCAACCAAACTTAATTTCAGAAATGTAGAAATGATCACCAATTGATAAGGAATTGATTGCAATAATAAAATTAAGGGTTCAAGTTATAAAAACTGCCTCCAATTGAGCTCCAAAGCTCCAAGCTCATGGCAACAATGGTGGATGCAACTCCTTTCACTATTCCAAGGGTCGTCCTCAAGCTTTGAGTGAAAAAAATTGGTTAGAATTGAAGAGGGGATCGAGATATGAAGAATTCATACATTGATTTTTTATTTTCACCATGGATAAGGTGAAAGGAGGTCAAGAACCTTACCAACCGGTTGGGGGTCGTCCTCCTGCTCCTCCCAAGCTCCTTGGTCGTTTTCCAAGCAAGGGGAAAGAAAGGGATCCGAAAAAGCCTTTATTTTGGCTTGGAAAGGGTACTTTTATAAGAAACTTGATGAGAGAGAAAATCTTTTATAAAAGTCTTTTAATTCCAAAATTGTTGCCACCACTTCCCCCTTGGTTTCTTGCATGCAATGGAATCTATATCCCCACCAAGATCCCTTCCATTATCGATGAATTAAAGAAAAAGAAATTAAGCACCTTAACCCTTATAATAAGAATATCCATATTTGAGTGGAAATTCTTTTCCTTATAATAATGGTGAGTGGGATTTCACCTCCTTAGGATATGCTCGTGCCTTTGCAAGGCTTTAATCTCATAAAAACACATCTGAATCCAACCACTTTAATTTTTTTTGAAGGCCCTTTAATTAATACATTCATTTTTGCCCTAAATTGAATTAGGGTTTCAATTAGGATTAAATCTTGATTATTTTAATATCAAGATTCTCTCTCCTCCAACTTAATTCAAATGAGGCGCCCCTCTCATTTTCTTTGCTCTACATGATTCCAAGAAACATTAGGGACCTTATTGAAGTGGTAATTTGCATATTGAACCCTAGGTTTTGGGTAAATAGCACATTACACCAAAACTAGGTTTTAATGCACAAGGATTGCTTTACAAGATTAATCTTGGTGCACAAGCTTGTGAAAACCATACCACTACATCATATTCATTCTTATGATATCTAAACATCATAGGAACATTTTATCATGCAACATTTGCAATTTAACCCCTCAACTTGGGTAATTTGCACTTTAGTCCAAAATAAGCAAACATTGCTTCAACATTGCTCAAACTAGACCAAAATTGAAACATAAGTTTCCCATGAGCCCTAATTACTTTTCCCAAGATAAGATTAAGTATCTACTCAAACTTATTAGGAAAAACATATAGGGTTAACTCATAACCCAGGTCAGGGATGTTACAACGAATGTTGTAAGTCATAGATTGTTCTAAATTCTAATAAATGTTTGTCTTTCTCAGTAACTCTAATCTTTTTTTTATCATTCTAGTTGTGTGACAATACACATATATGATATATGATGTTTTGAATTATTTTTAATATGAGTGAAAGGGACTAATAACAAGTGAAAGACGACACATTGAGTTAGGTGCCCTAAACACTGTGACTTCCCCCAAGGTTCATTATAGGGAAATAAAATAAATCTTTTTATAGTAATCAACAAATTATGAGAAGGATATCAAGAGTGTGGATTAAGACCTTAAAGGTTAAACCATCATGATTTAGGAGTGAGAAAATCTATGTCCATGAGTAATAGACTCTGATGAAATGAAAATTGCGAAACATGTGAAGTATGACAATATTTGATATTTTGTTATGTTGGTCCTATCTTGTGTACTTGATATGAGGATGTGAGCCTCTTTAGGAAAATTCATGGTGGACCAAGGTATGTTGTTGATATCTTAGGGTGGTTGAATAAACCCTAAGATAGTGATGGTGAGTTGTTGACACAAGAATCACGCGTGGTGACTTCTACATGGTGGGGGTACAAGTCAAGTAGTTAGTTTCCCAACAAATGAAGAAAAGATGACAAGCCATGTAGAACATGAGTTGAATGTTTGTTACATTCCTTTTTCTACTACTTGATGGATTTACTTTTGTTGTATACACTTATTATTTTGGAAATTGTTCATTCTTTTGTATATTATATTGCCTTATTCTTATTAGTCTAGTATGTAATCTGATCATAAACGTTGACAACTAGTTGATGCTAGAATTTAATATCTGCTATGATTATGATTTTGGATTTCTTGTGATTTGAATAGACTTGTTTGGTAGACATGTTTTATGTGTATTTAATCTTCATGACTGCAGGATGTGTTCCTGGTTATGATGGTGGGGTGTCAAAAATATGATGTAATTGTTATGTCTCATCTAAATGTTTAAATCTTGAACTATTACTTTTGCAAAACATTGGGACTTGACTTAATGAATGCCTTTATAATTAGATTATTTTCATGAGTTAGAATTCTTATTTGCTAGAGTTATCTATTAGACTTAGTAATATATGTAACTTTGTTATAAGTTCAATATACTAAATGTTGATGCATGTAGTTAGCTTGAGGGGGAGACATCCACCCACTGGAAATATATATAAGTCTCATGAGGTTGTTTCAAAAATTTTTAGGTATAATGTTGTCCAATAGAGAGTTCATCACAAAAAGATGTAAATAATTTATATTAGAATATCCTTGTACTCTCTCTTTCCCAAGATGGGTAGTATATTAAGTTTGTTCTTCCATGTACATGTATCTTATGTAAACTAAAATCCATATGAGTAACAAGACATGATTCTATTTTTAACGAAGTGGAAAATATTTGTGATAACTTAATATATCATTCTTGATGTGAAATTGGTTTATGAGGTTTTACTAAGAAAAAAAAATTACCTTTGTTTTTTGGTATATTTTGTTAACCGTGTTTGTCATGAATAAATTGTTTTGTATCTTTATTTGGGATTAAGAGAGAAAGATTTCTCCCCCCTCCCATGCCCGTGGTGGAGGCTGAACGCCCGGGAGGGTGGTAAATCAAGGTGGCAACTGGGATTCGAACTTGGGTCCCTTTGTTAGGAGACATTGTGCTTGACCACTTGAGCCATTCCTTGTTGGCATTTTGTATCTTTATTTGGGTTTAGGTTTAGGGTTTATCTCTAATGAATTTCATTAATGTTGGTCAAAAGGGAGGTCTCGATAATGTGTTGTCATAGCTTAGGTTAGATGAGTCTACATAGACAATATGATCTAGGCCAAATAATGATATGGATATTTAAAATCACCTGAATGATATGCACACTGACTGAACTCAATATTCAAATGCTTTGGTTAGGTATTTGAGCATTGGGATACACTAGTATGGAACTATCAATTGTACTTCTTTTGGCTTTCCTGACCGATCATACAAATGAAAACAAATTGAGAGTATAACAAGATAAATCGTGGTAATAAAAAGGATAAAAATGAAGAAAGACAAAGTATATAATTAAATATGGAATTCAAGTTAGGCTAGAAATTTCATATGACAAAGATGAATGAAACCAACAGATTATGAAGAAAGTTTGTAACAAATTTGAATGAGTGTGAATTTGAAATTAAAAGAAACTAAAATTTAGAATGATGCCCACTAAAATAATATTCTTTGTGAAAAGAACTAATGGATGTGTATAATGATATAGAGTGAATTGTACTCTTGATCCATGAGATACATAATCAAAAATTTTAAAGAATATGAAAGGCAATATGGATCACATTTTGATAGTAACATGTTAAAAAGATTTGTGAAATCAGTGCTCATAATACTCAAAGAGAGATATGATGATTATAGGGGATGAAATATCCATCTAATGTAAATAAGTTCAAAATTCCCATGACAAAGTTTCAAGAAACCAAAAAAAGATGTAATATGAAAGAAAAATAAATTAAAAATAATTTTGACATTAGATGGTATGATATGCTTCCACATCTTTTCTTAATTTTTAGGATGAAATCATAAAAGGAGGGAAGAATTGGTAATGATCTATCTTCAACTTAATCATCTAATTATGGTTTACTTGGATGATTACATGCTTAACTAGATTAATCATTATTTAAAATTGATTAATGAAGGTAGTATAATTATGATGTTTTAAAGAAATTAATAAAATTTAATCATGTGTTTATTTTGTATAATTATTGTTTGGTATTTGAAAATGATAATCGGCCAAAATTAGGGTTTTGATAGCATATGGATATCGAGTTCTCTAAATACAATGGTGTAGAAAATGAATTTTAGTATTTTATATGTAACTATGATATAGTTGAAATTTGGATATAGTTTGAATAACTCCAATATGAGTGTTATTGAGATATGTTTTTTGAATGTTTACTGACTATTTCTCATCAGAGTTCCCCATGAAAAACTCATTCGACCATGTATCAAGATTAAATATAGCAGTTTGGTATTTGATTTGTATCTATTCATTGATACATGCAAATGAGCTGAAATTTTAATTGTAGCTTGGGAACTCATTTGACTTCCTGTAAAATTTAACAATTTTTTGATGATATTTAGGTAACTTTAGAGAGTGGTGTTTCCCTAGATTCTTATCAGTAACGACTTTACCGACCAACAATCTAAATAAATAAAAAAATAGTCTGAAATGGATTTTAGACTTGTTTGTAAATGTTCCAAGCACCTCAATTGGTTTATGATATCCACATAACACCTAGTAGCTCCCAAAATTCATGGTTCCTATCCAAGAAATGAGATTTGATAGAGAAATATATTAGGGTTTTGAAGGAGAAAATCATCAAAAACAACCTTATGGTTTCTACTTCCTAAAGCTCACAAATTCATGTAAGTTCATCAAATCTAGATATGATTACTTGGTGAATCTTCTCTTCTTTGTCTAGTTTCCATCATACCTATGATTTGAACCAAAAATATAGCAATCCATCTTCTTTTCTCTTTTTTTCTCTCATATTCTCCTTTTCTAGTGCTTCCAAGTTGGAAGGAGGAAGAAAAGGAGTCAATTGCTTGGAAATGAATCAATTTTTAGGATATCAATGTTTGGGCCACGGAATTAAGGCCTTTAATACGTAGGTGAGTGTTTATCTCCATATTGAGCTTTGTAATCATGTTGAAAGACTAATTCCATACAACTAAAATAGATAAGATCCTTATTTGTATGTGTATGCAATTGCATACTCAATTAGGAAGACATTGGGGAAATAAACAGTACTAAATTTGTCATCTACTTGTTCTTGCCTAATTACTGATATATTGATACAGATTGTATGAAGAATCATATTGATAGATAACTATGTTATTTTATATGAATATTGCCAAAAATTAGCCTTATGTATGATATACCTGGACATTTAGTTGACAATTATGGAATCATATTTAAACTTTAAAAAATGACTTCCTCCATTGTATTTTTAGATCTTTTCTAGAATTACACATGGAATGTACATAAGGACCAATCTGAGGGTTGGAAATGAGATATTCTATGTCTCGGTTAGTTTTTTTAAATTACTCAAATTATTCAATGAATTGATGCATACTTATAATTGATGGATGAATTATGTGGAAATGGAGACTAAGGTTTCCACATGTGTAAATAACCCTGACGATCTATACACCTCAATGAGATTAGTGAGTAATACATTTCTTAGTATGTATTGAACTAAGATGAACTCTTGAAAATCCTAGAATTTTAGTATTAAGATGAGTATGAGGGATAAAGCTTGAACTTGCATGTAAGACTGAAAATGTGAAGAAATGGTCAATTGTAAGTGGTGTTACTTGAATTGAAGGTGATAAGTCTTACTAAGATTAACTAAGCCTAATGCGTCTATTTTAATGTAATTTATGGAATAATGAGTAAACCCCACATGAATACATGTCTTTTATACAAGTGACCTAAGTATGATTTGAGAACATGACTAAAGATTAAGGAATAGAAGAAGTAACCCTAATCCATGGTACTTATCAATGGAGATTTTATAAGAAATAGGGGTTGTTTTTAATTACCAAATTACCACTGGGAATTCAATAACATGGTATAATACTTAGGTGAGTCTCCATCATAAATGATGAGTGACAGGTAAATGACCATGAAACTGGGGGAATAAATGTTTCTTTGGTTTATATTGAATATATCCCAATTAACCTGAATATAAGGAAACACACTTAGATATATTATGGAGGATTTGAATGATTTGTGTATTATATATTTCAATTTAATAGAGAGTGATAAATTATAAGAATAGTATTAAATGTTAAATGAAGAGGTTAAGAGTAACGAATCTATATTGAAAGGAAAACCAAGGAGTTAATTAGTGAAGCTATGAACCTACTTTACCCTAATATAATGAGATATGTCATTGTAACGTCCCAAGATTTGAGACCTCAGATAAAATTATCTTAAAAGGAATGATCGGACTGCCCATATCACCAAGGCCAACCTCCTTTTCAGGGATCCAATCACTAAGAACACCAAAGTTAAGTATGCTCATCTTGGATTAGTACTAGGATGGGTGACCGGTTGGGAGATCTTGGCTTGTGCATGAGTGAGGACAAATCACACAGTTGAGGCTAATGGTAGTCATTGGGGATAGTCATCATTCATAAAATATATTAGAGCCTTGAGGGGGTGGACCTAGGCATTACAAATGATATCTGATTCATGACCCCTCTAGTAGGTGGGGCCCACATGGGCACATGTCATGCTAGTCTTGAGCCATGCGATCCAGACATGTTGGAAAGGATTGTCCATGACGATATAGCCACCTTTGTGTTGGGAGTCGTGACCTGGAGCTGGTGATCCATGGGGAATTTTGTGTTTGCGCAAAAGTGCAAAAATATTAAGAGGCCATACATTTGAGCCTTGACGAGGATGTCAAGATTCTAAGTGGGGGAGATTGTAACATCGCAAGATTTGATGCCTCAGATAAAATCATCTTAAAAGGAATTATTGGACTACCCATATCACAATGGTGAACATCCTTTTCAGAAAGCCCGTCACTAAGAACTCTGAAGTTAAATGTGATCATCTTTAAGTAGTACTAGGATGGGTGATCGACCAAGAAGTTGATCTCCGCTTGTGCGTGAGTGAGGACAAACTGCATAGTTAAGGCTATTGGTGATTTGTGGGGCCATTTAAATCAATCTTGAATCTCTACTAGTGCCTTGTGCAGTGGTCCCAAACTTTGTAGTGATAGTAATGAATATTGTTCCCAAATGAAGGATTACAAAATATTTATTATCTTAATGTAATTGAACGATGAAGTTCAAATATGTGAATAAATCAATAAGAATACATCATTGGATTGTAATTGTCTGCCAGAATGCTTGTATTCTGTGAATTTTCCATGTTGATGGGTTTCAAATAAGATACAATATGTGTTGAATAGTAAGACTAACTAATGAATGTCATTTATTAAAAGAGGAGTAAGGAGTTTGATGTGCATGTTAATGTATTTATATATATAATTTGTATTAAAATTGGATGGAATAAATATGATTCATATATTTAACATGTTTTGACAATCATGGATGGTACAAGACATTTGCATGATGGTCATATTACTACTCCTACTATATCTATGAATATTTATTGAAATGTATGAGACAAAGTGAAACTAATATAAGTGTGTTTTGATTGAAATTACATGTAACAAATTGCATCTGATAAGCCCTGATTAGGGTAAATGCATGAGAATGAGATTTTATTTGAGTTTGATGGCCAACTGATAAGGAACCATGTGAAATGATGTGAAAATGGGAAATAAACATGAATGTTGTAAATCATAGGTTATTTTGATTTTTGATAAAGTCATTGTCTTTCTTGTTAACCCTAGTCTATTTCCTATCATTCTAGTTGCATGACAACACAAACATATGATAAAATGATGTTTTAAATTCTTTTGAAAATGAGTAGAAGGGGTTAATAACAAGTGAAATGATGACATTGTCTAGTTAGACGTGCTGAACATAGTGAGTTTTCTCTAGGTTCATCTTGGGAAATTTAATGGACCTCCTTATAGTAGTCAAAGAATTATGAGAAGGATATGTAGAGTATGGATTGAGACCTTAAAGGTTGGACCATTAGAATTTTGCAGTGAGTCAGATGATGTGATTCATGTCCTAAACCCTCTATTATGAAAGTCTATGTCCATGAGGAATAGACTCTGATGAAATGAAAATTGTAAAACACGTGATACATGATGATGATATGTGATATTTTGTTATATTGGCTCCTATCTCATGTATCTAAGATGAGGACTTGAGCCTCTTTAGGCAACATTGTGGTGGACCAATGTCTGTTGTTGATATCTTAGGGTGGCTGACTAAACCCTAAGATGGTAAAGGGGAGTCATTAACACGAGAAATAGGTATGGTGACTTCTAATTGGTGAGGTACAAGCCAAGTAGTTGGAGGGAAAATGAATAAAAGATGACAAGTCATGTAGGCCATGAGTTGAATGTTTGTTACATTTCTTTTTTAGCTACTTTACATATTTAGTATTGTGGAATATATTACTACTTGGGACACAAAATCTATCAAATATGCATCTATATGTCTTACCTTACTCCAGTCAAATCTGTCATTTTATAGCCTAACACTTTTTGCCTCTTCTATAGTTCTGTCAACAACTTACTTTCTTGCTCAATGATGAGATCTAAATTGACGATGACTGAGCCGACTTTGTTCTCATCTAGGAAGACATATTTGAGCCACTATAGTAGAGGCTTCATCTCTAGTACAATCATTTCCATGTCTTATTCTTCAATGAGGGATGCATATTTGAGCAATTTGAACTCAACTTTGGTGTCTTCCCGATGGAGTCAAAGTGGATAAGAAATTGCTCAATTTTCTCATCATATAGCTCATGTCAATTCAACTCATGGCCATTGGAGTTGACATTAGTTGTCTCAATAAGATCTTCAAAAATAGGATCCTCGTGATGCAGTTGCACCATATTATCAACACAGTCAATGAGTTATCATTTCTCCTTGAAAGAGAGCCTTTTAGACTCTCGAAGACCTTGAAATCAATAGTGTCTTTCCTCAACATTGATTAAGGCTCTAGAAGTTTGTAGGAATGGATGCCTAAAGATGAGAGGATACCAAAGATCCTCCTTGATGTCCATAATGAAAAAATCATAGGGTGGGTTAGGATTTGGGACCTACTCTCACAAGAATGTCTTCTTCAATACCCATAGGGGTGGTTATAAAAGAATTAGAAAGTTGAATCACCATGCCAATAGGAAGGATGTCATCTATGAAGCATAGTCATACACAAGCTATATGGCATGATCTAAACGCTTGCCGCAAGATCACATAGGACCTTCTAGCATGTAGTGTCCCTAAAAAATCAAGAGATGTAGAAAGATCTCATATCTTTAAGCTTTTTAGGTGTCTTGCACATGACGGTGTTGGAACTCATTTATGCTAGATTCACGGTCTTGACCTTCTCAATTAAGTACTTGCAAATGAGGAGAGTCTTGAAGAACTGGATTGTCTTGAAGAATTGGATACATGAAATAACTTTAGCTAGAGCATCAAGGAAAGGAATACCAACATGTATCTTATTCAGATTTTCCTTGGACTTCAGGAATCTGGAGTGTAGTCGTGTCTGAGCTAGAAGACTCTAGTAGGGGGACATGGTTTGTAAATAGGTACCCTTGTGATAGAAGGAGAAGTTGGTGTAGTTTTTGGTTCCTTCATAGGTTTAGGTGAACGAATTGACTTAGGGGGTTCAACTATTGGTTTCACTATAATGGATATCAATATAGCTAGTGGGGTGACTTCTTGATCTTCATCTTCAAGAATGAGCATGTTACTACTGATGACTGGGGCTGGGGGTTCTGGTAGCACATGTCCAAACTTGTGGTCACTTAGATGATCCTCTAGATTCTTGGGATTACCTTCATGTTGGACTAAAAATGACCCACTAGAGGGTGAATGGCGGCAAAAATTTGTGCAAATTGGGATTCTAGAGATTCTTGTAAGCTTGTTGTTGTGCTTGTTGGGCAGCCAAAATCTTTTCAATTGCATCCAGGTGACCTTGATCATTGGAGATTGGCATGCTCTACTAGTTTCCTTGACCAAGGAGAAGTTGTCCTTATAAGTTATAGAGTTGTTTCCCCTCATTGTAGTTGTTACCCTGGTTATTTTTGTTGAAGTTGTTATGGTAATGTCCAGAGTTAAAGTTGTTCTATCGACAATTTCTATTCAGTTGGAAACTAGGGGGTGGAAATGATTTTGGTTGGGTTGTTGCTTGAGCTAATTTGCACTTGCTGCTTCATTTGGATTTCTATATTGGAAAGTGGGATGGTTCCTTGAATTATAGGGTCATAGTAGCTCTATCCTAGAATGGAGTTTATAGCAGAAAACTTACTCAATGAGAGGGTTTTTGTTAAATTGGGACCGATTCATGTTTGAGGTGTCCTAGTATAGGTGATTACACTCCAAACTTGTGTGGCCTTCTGCTCTATAGACTTGGCAGACTTCTAGGGAAAATATAGATTGAAAAGAGGGTTGGCGTCTCCCACACCTCAAAAGGGTTGACTTGAGGTTGTCTTGCTTGAGGGAGAGCATCATGAGAGATTTGGCAATTACCTTCAACTCATATTTATCTTCCACCATTGCCACCCTAAGAATGCCCCCTTTGTGGGATGAGCCCCAATTGGCTTGGTTCTCAACTCCCATGCTTACTATAATCCACACATCATCAAAGTTTTTCCGCATAAAGTCTCCACTAGAATCTACGTCAAGGAATTGCTTGTTGCCATCATCAACCCATCCATAGAATTGCTCGATACGTTGTGATGGGGAATTCTTGATGAAGGCATTTACACAAAAATTCTCTAAATCATTCTCAGATTTCAAAGAGAGTCTTGTATGGATCTTTCTTAAATAGAGTGATCTCCCCTCTGATTTGATAAGTGAGTGAGGGTGGAAATAACTTCTCTAGGAACTAGTTTTAAAGTTCCTCCCAAGTTCTGATATTGCAATTATCTAAGGAGTTGTACCATACCATAGCTTTGTCAATGAGGGAGTGACAGAACAACCTTAGCTTCATGTCTTCCTCTGGCATGCCAGCTTGCTTTCTCACTCTGTATATGTCTATGAATTTTTGCAAGAATTCATGTGTGTTCTCACCAAATTGTCTTGCAACATCACAAAATTATTGTTTTACATTGTTGTCACTTGTCATTATTTTGAAGTTTTGAGCTTTGATAGTTGGTTGAACAATGGGGTTGTGTATATCTGTACCTTTGGGTATAGAGAACTCTCATTGTTCTCTTTGTCTTTCAACTTCTTCGACTGCTCATAGTTCGGCCTACACAATAGCTCTGGCTTCCGCCAAAAGTCTATCACTTTGTGTTTCTAGTGATACTTCAACCCTATGGTTGATCTCCTCTTCAGCCATCTTGGCTTGGTGTGCTAGAAGGAGTCAGTGATAGGTTTGTTCGATCTCAAGATCAAAATCTAGTCTTTGACCAATGCTAGAAGAGCGTCACATCGTCACATGCACTAGTAATGGTTCCTGAGGAAGAAATATTTCCACGGTTAAGATGAGTGATGTGGAGTTGAATTCAAGAAGATATGAGAGGGTATCAATTGGAAAAGAAAAATCCTAACTAATCCAAGATAGTTAAAATAATCAGAAAATTATGTTGTCTGTGGCAATGATGCCAAAATTTTACGTGACTTTACTGCACCCGCAAATTTACTAGGGGTGAAACCCCTAGAGTTTACCTAAACAAGTACGATAATCACAACTTGCAACCTGACAGATCTTATTGTACTATAGTTTTGGATTGAACCCGAAGGACAACATTTTTTAGAACTGTCTGACCAAGGTAACCAGGCAAGAACTAGTATTTAACACAAGATGTGGATTTGGTTATTAAACTAAAATTGCAAATAGTAAAGACTATATTAAAGGGTTTATATATCAATGGAGGGAACACTGGGGTGGAATGGGCTTCACCACCTATACCTATCATTCACTCTCTCACTACATGATATTAAGTATATATATATATATGTGTATGTATGCATGTATGTATGTATGTATGTATGTACATATGTATCGGAATGTGGTAAGTTTTATTCCGAATTCCCCAAAAGAATTTGGGACAAATTACATAGTAGCCCCTGCTCGCTACTAATCAAAAGGAGAAATGGAGGTTTAAGCTATACATTGAATCTATAAGCTAGGGATTTACAGATTTTCTTCACAATGCATTCTATATTGCATTTCTTGGACTTGTGCTTCCTATTGTTTCTTTCCCTCCAGATATGATAATACAAAGCTGAAAGAGCTGTTAGGGTCTTCTTCTTCTGCAGGTTGAGGCTCGGGCCAAGGGTTGAAATCATCTCCTTAGTGGAGAGAAGCTGCACATGGTTGAGGTTGGCGATGTCGCAGACTTGTCTCCAGAGTGTTGTGGTGAAGGTACAGCTCCGGAAGAGATGATCGTGAGTTTCAATCTCTTCATTGCATAGAAGGCAAGTGCTCAGGGTGCCCGAATACCACTTCTCAATCTTGTCCAGAGTGGGAAGGGTTCCATAGGCTGCACGATACAGACATAGACTCCATTTAGGAATCTCGAAATCATTCCAAATGTATTTGGTGAAGCTGGGAAGCGCATCAGGAATGTTGTTCTCTAGCTCGGCTAGCTCCCAGGGGTCGACGTTGCTATCCAGCTGCCAGCCGCTGGAGATGAAACTGAAAGCTTGTTTGACGTGCTTCCAGACGGAGATCATCATGTTGATAACACGGGAATAGCCTTCTCTGGTCATGGGATCATAGTCCAGACCTTTAGGATAACGAGCTCTCATCCAGCGAGCCCAAGTTGAAACTCCTTGATGGAAGTTGATGATGCGCCTAATGGTGCCCCAGTTGGCGATCACCACCGGAGTTTTCAAACCAATACCCCCTTTGTCTTTGTGTAGAGAAATCCTTGAGTATTTCATAGTGTGGGTGCCTCCTGCCCAGATGAAATTGGACATGGTCATCTCCATACAATCGAGGATAGCATCTGGGATTTCTCCTTGCTGTACCCAATAGATGAGCAGACCTTCTAGGGCAGATTTGGTTAAGGTAACTCGACCTGCCATGGAAGTTTTGTTGATCGGCCATCTACTGATCATGCTCTCTAGCTTATCAGTGCATTCTGTGAAGTCCTTCACTTGGAGTTTGCCTCCGGTTAGAGGGAAGTCGAGGTATTTGGTGGGTAGAGAGCTGATTTCCATCCGCAGAGCAGCTTCAATATCCTGCTTGATACCTTCACAGTTGGAGGAGATGAACACTTGGGTTTTGTTTTCATTGATGTGGAGACATGTTTGTGTGCCAAACTTTTGTAGAAGAGCTTTAAGATTAACGAGGTACTTCAGTTTAGCTTCCAGGAAGACTAAGACGTCATCTGCGAAAATGAGATGGCTCATGGCTTTGGTTCCCTTCACTGTATAGGTCGAAATTTCTTTGTTGAGTTCTGCCTTCTTCATGAGTTGGGAGAAGTACTCCATTATAATGGTGAATAAAAGGGGGGACAATGGGTTTCCCTGTCTAAGCACATTTGAAGCTTTAAAGATGCCATTTGGGGTGCCATTGACGAGGACCGAGTAGCTAACAGTTGTGACACACTGTTGGATGAGTGAGATCCATTTAGTTGAGAATCCCATGTACTTCATGATTTGCCATAACTTGTCCCAACGGACACTATCAAAAGCTTTTGAAACATCAAGCTTCATACAGATTTTCTTGTGACCTCGTTTGACATTGAAGTCAAGCATGAATTCACCTGCCAGAAGGGCGCAATCCGAGATACTCCTACCTGTTATGAATGCTCCTTAGGCGTCTGAAATGAGGAAAGGTAGTACCAATTTGAGCCGTTCAGCTAAAATTTTGGCTAGAACCTTGTAGTGGACGTTGCAGCAGGCGATCAGTCTAAAGTCTGCAAGTGTGGCAGTAGTTTTCTTCTTTGGTATGAGAGTTAAGAATGCATGATTGATTTGCCTTAGCATATTGTCCCCTTTCATAATCCAGTTGATGCTGCTTAGAAGATTGGACTTGATAATTTGCCAGGCTTCTCTGTAGAAATGGGCGTTGAAGCCATCAGGTCCAGGGGACTTATTCACCCCAATACTCCAGACAGCTTCTTTCAGCTCTTCCATATTGACTTCCCTGCAAAGGATATTGTTATGTGAGTTGGTTAATTTGTACCTCCAATCGAGAGCTTCATTATGGGAGATGATGTCCGTCTGCTTCTATTTATTAAAGAGAGCTTCATAGAAAGTGTTGGATTGGATTTCCAGGTCTTCCTGGCTGTTCACGATGCTTCCATCTTCATTGATGAGTTCAACAATAGTATTTTGGGCTTCCCTTTTACGAATGGCATTATGGTAAAGCTTGGTATTGCGATCGCCATCCGCAATCCAAGCAGACCTGCTGTGTTGCCATGCATAGCTCTCCTCAGCTTTTTTAAGATCGTCAAGTTGAGATTTCAACTTTAGCTCAGCTTCAATGAGGTGGACGTTGAGAGGGTCCATAAGGAGGTTGGTTTTGATAGTTCTGAGTTCCTTCTTGCATTCAGCTAATAAAACAGGAATGTTGACTTGTTCTTTGGACCATTTCTTCAGCAATTGTTTAGCTTTCATAAGCTTTTTGGTGAAAACGAACATGGGGTTACCTTCAACCCTTTCACTCCAGGCTTTTTTGATGATGTCCTCGTATCCGTTCTAAGAAGATCAGAAGTTTTTGAATCTAAAAGGTCTAGCTCTCTTTTTCTTCTCCTGAATTTGCATGATCATGGGAGCATGATCGCTTATTTCCGTCCCCTCAACTTTGATGTGTGCATTGGGAAGGGTATGAAGCCACTGGTTATTAACTAGAGCTCTATCTAGTTTACTAGCAATCCTTTTATCAGGTTTTCCCTCGTTATTCCAGGTGTAGATAACATCACCACTCATGGGAAGTTCACACAGATCAGCTATGTTAATGGTGTGGTTGAAGGTTTTCATTGCATAATCGTGTGCCAGGCGTCCACCTTTCTTTTCTTCCCGAAGTCTTACATTATTGAAATCTCCCATCAGTAACCAGGGTTCATTAATAGAATTCGAGAGGAGTTCAATGTCCCTCCATAGTGCCTTGCGTTGATTGTGAAGATTATAGGCATAAACAGCCGTGAACCATATCTGGAGACCGCCGTTATTCTTGCAGGTGACTGTAATCATTTGTTCGGTTTTCTTGTAGATATCAATGTTCCAAACATTTGGATTCCAGCCCAAGCAGATCCTACCGAGCTCAACTTCGTCTAGGTTAGATATGCAGAGCCATCCTTTAGGAAAAATGGAGCTGACGCAATTGGAATTGCATCTTTTTATTTTAGTTTCTATTACTGCAGAAATGGAAACATCACTTGCTGTGATCCAATCCCTCACCTCTTTCCTTTTCGAGGGTTTATTGATTCCCTTAACATTCCAAACGAGAATTGACATAAAAACTAGGTTTTAGAGTTCCTTGTTCGCCATCCTGGCACCTTCTCCTTTCCCTTTCCTTTTTCTCAGGATGTGGTTGGAGGGACCTCTTTCACAGTCGTCAGTAGATCCTCTTCTTCCTTATCGGAATCCAGGGACTCGAACTGGTTGGATGTGGATGTGGTCACCTCCGATCAGACTACTTCTCCTTCTTCTATCTCAGGGGATTTCTCAGGGAGTTCTTTGTCCGCCGCCTTTGGTTTCCAGGTCTTCTTAGCAGGTTGAAAACCATCATCTTGCTGATCTAAAACTGGCGCCTTAGGTTTCATGGGACAATCCTCCTCTCCGTGTCCAAAAACACATCAAGAAGCACACTTTGCTGGGATATGTTCGTAATGGATTTTGAAGGGTTGTTCCCCCTTCCCGGGAATGCTTAACTAGACTGTATCTGGTTAATCCTCCTCCACCAATAGATCAACAAGTACTCGATCTTCATCTGTGTCGGGTCCCTCCATAGCTCTGGTTTCAATATGGAGGACCGTTCCTACACCCGCCTCCACAGTGCCTGTGGCCTTCTTGGTCCAGGATTTCCCATTAGAAGGGATTCTGATCCATGCAGGGATCGAGGACAGCTGCTCTTTGATGAGAAGATCGCCGTACTTGTATTCCTTTGCGATTACCAGTTGATAATCGAACCAATGTGGACCACCAAGGAGGCAGGCCTTCTTATCCGTCTCATTGGAGAAACGGATGATGAAGAAACCATTAGGTTTCGACACCAGATCGAACTCGCCTTTGGGGCGCCAAGTTCTTCTGATCCATGCAGCCAGGTGCAGATAAAAGGGTCTCTTTCCCATGACGTAGATGGCAACAGAGAATTCCCATATATCCTTCATTCTATTGTACTCTTCTTCTTCCAGCGTGACGACGACTCTGCCATCGATCGTTGAGGCTTTAGGGAAGTTCAGGTCGGAACTCTCCTTCTCTTGGGTTGTTGTTCGCGTCACCACTTGAGTCCATAGGCACTTGGGTGCGCCATCTTGCTCACTCTTCTTTGCCGCAGAAGCGGTTCCTGGTTCCTTGGGATGGGGTGGGGGTGTGGCGGGGGTAGGGTAGGATGGGGTGGGGAGACTCCGACGAGGGGAGCTCATTTCCGCCGGTCCTTCTCAGGATCGCCCTGGCTGTCGCCAGAGAAACCCTAGGAGACGGAGGGGGCGGGTGTATGTATGTATGTATGTATGTATGCGTGTTGTATGTACATATGTATATATGTATGTATGTATGTATATATATATATGTATGTATATATATATATATATCTGTGTGTGTGTGTATTGAGGCCTGGAAAATCCCCATTTTGGTGTTAGGATAAAATCTTGGACAAATACTACTCTAAGCTCACTATCGTGTTACCTAGAGATCATACATACATCGCCTCAAAAAACACCTATCCAAAATTCTCATCAATGGTTTAACTAGAACCTAATCAATATCCTAGATCTTGGGTTTGAAGTTCTCTATATCCAAGATCATGAAAAGCATGTAAATCTATTGATTAGACAATCATACAAGTATAAAATGATTGATTATAAACATGTAATTGTCCATATAAAAATTGCTGCAAATACAAGAACAAAATTGGGTAGCGGGGATACTCCCCAGACCCTAGCGAGAGGAATACTCGTTCATGATAGTATTAGAAGAAAGAACAAGAGAAAAGGAGAAGAAATCCATGGTCATAGAAGAAGAAGGAGTTGTATTCATGGCATGCAGAAGTATCTCTTCAAACTTTGAAACATGGCATCAATTGACAAGGAAGAACACCCTTGTACATTCTTCGTGGATGGACTAGGGTCATTGAATTTTTTCACTTGTGTGCTAGATCTATTGTTGTGTGGAGAAGGTAGTAGCCTGACACATGTGGTGGTCATCAGTTGATGGGAATGAACTCTACAGAACATACCTCCTTTGAGGGTGAGAACTTGGAGCCTTAGTAGAGGTAGAGGGAGATTTGGTTGGCATTCCCAAATCAATGTAAGGGTCAATGGTAGATGGAGGTCAAAGGTTAGGGGATATTACAACAACCTTATGATGTAAAATCATTGTTGTTTTTCTATAGGTCTTGGTCTTCTAGTTATATGCTTAGGGAAGCGTTTGGAACCCTCTCGTTTATATGGGAGTGATGTCCTGGTGCCACCATGAAGGTAGAGAGGAAGAGGCAACGTTGGGAAGAAAATGTGTCATCGATCTATAGTAACTCCATTGGTAGAGGAGGAGTCTCACAATGTTCATTGCAACCATTAGTAGGCAAATGATTAGAAAATGGCCATCATAAGGCGAAGTAGAATAGCCATAGCTTGGTGAGAGTAGTGGAATCTTTGGAAGATGATGTATCACATCCATCAATTATCGGGAGTAGAAATTCCATTGAAAGGCAAATGCATAATGGACATCAGGAGGAGGAGTCTAAACCACCATTGACTTATGGGTAATGAATTTCCTTCAGTAAGTGGAGTAGGGAGACCATTGGAAGAGGACCATAGGAAGGCAGTGTAGATTAGCCATCGGAATATGGCATAGGTATCTCACCAAAAGGAAGACGGTATGACACCATCAGAAGGTGCATGCATATCTGCCATTGGAAGGCAAGGTACATGTTCCTTTTGGTCTTTTAGTCCTAGACTAGACATCAGAAGGTGGTCCCTAGGCTTCTTTCGGTTGTCAAACAAAGGAAGGGCAGAATGGTTTGCCCTGAAGGTTTAGAAAAAGTACACCCACCCATTGGGGGGCTATTGGAGCTAGATCGATGACTTGTGTCGATTGAGCTTCTTCTAATGGAAGGGCATAATGAAAGAAAGTGATGGTTTGATATATGTGTTATAAATTGATAAGGGATTAAATCATCAAAAACATGGTCCATTTCATCAAAAATCTTTGGGACCACCGCCTCATACCCACCTCACATGCAATGTACTTAAAACCTATCATGGTGACCAAACAAATAGATATTTTTTTATAAATTAACATAAAATTAAGAAAATCTAATGCAAACTTGGTCTATGCTAAAATGACTAATAAGAAAGCAAAAGTATGCTAAAAATTTGACTAAAACTAGAATGAATATGCATTTATCAAATAACTACAATATTATATGGAGGTGTGGCATAAAGGATAGTAAGGACATTGGACAATATATTGTCTACCAAATTTAAAATGTGTGATAGTTATACAAATATGAAACAAATATTAGTTAGCAACCTTCAGGGTCGTTTGCCCCCAACTTCATAACTACATGTATTCATATGTAAATGAATTTTTAATTTGATTGTTCGCCACTTTATCTACAATTTGATAGGTATTCATTTGTACATATGGGCAGGATTTAGAATTGAACCATTAATGGTGTGACTGAAAATGGACGCCTCCAGTCCCGCATAAGAAACTACGACGTGCCACTTTGTTGTCCTATTTGGTAGAACTTCACCACTCATCGCAAGAATGCTCTCTAATCAAAAGCTTATAATGCATAGAACTACTACATTTATGAAGTCAGGGGCCGAACAACCTCTTAAGGTTTACCACTCGCCCTATAGTATTTGATTTTTGTCCTATAATGACATTCAACTCACATTTGAAGCAGCATACCTCACATTAGGTATGATGTGAATGGTTTCTAAATAGGGCCATCCACTACCAGGAGTTCCCCTATATCATATATGACCTTACATGCCTACTTCATAAATAGACCCTTCACTACAAAAACTCCATATATCTTATGTGCAGATTTTGTAGCTAGAGTATTCTACTACTTGAACTTCCACCATCACAAGGTGGTTCATATGTCATCGGTTGGATGGAGTAATTCTCCAATCCTAAAACTCCACAGTCAGCAAGTTTCTTATGTAGGTTCCATTCACCATTAACTCATAAATAGACCCTAGAAGAGTGGTTATTGTAATCCCATTCCCAATGTCATCCCAAAGGAACATTTTAAATTAGACAAGAAAATTAACCCCCTATAAAATTTTGACCATGTGATTGATATAATTTATTTTTCAATGAATTAAAACAATGCCAAACCATAAGGAATCAATTTGAGATGCTAGTGAGTATAACTTCATAGAAAATAATTTCATTACAAATTAGAAACCAACCATCAGTTGCATTAAATTTCAACATGGTTGATGACCATTTTACATAAGATTCTAGGTTAGTGAATGCCTAGATAAATGGGAAAAAAATGCACTTATAGCAAATATTCAAGATACTGGCTTTTAGCAAGATATATGGACATTTAAATTATTAAGATCATAGAAATTTCAAGCAAAATACATTATGAATATTATACTAAAATATTGGACCCACGAATTTTGAAAAGTATTTTAAGGGATTAGATAAATAGATTCTTAAATAAATAGGTTTTCCTTCTGGATAAACATTGGCTCTAGTATCATTGCTTACTCAAGGCCTCTCATCTAATAGAATATTTTCTTATCACTTGTTCTATATTGACATGAATAAAGGAGGACCAAGTATTGTATTTCCCATATTCTTCATAGATATGTGGTACTCTGATGTTAACTGAAGTTAGGTATAAAAAATCTAAAATTATATTGTTTAATTATGAGTGACATACTTTTTTAGTGGTGGATTAAGGTCATGGGGTGATGGGATTTTCCTCTAGTGGACTTGATTTTTGATGTGGTGGGGTGAAAATTAGGAAGAGAGATGAAGTGAGAGGATTAGCAAGTAGATTTGTGTAACGTCCCCGAATTTTCACCTTCTCAAAACCCCATGGAGATGAGAAGATAAAATCCAAAAATGTTAGCAATTATATCAGAGAGCGATGCAAAATCATAATATGCATACATGAACGTACAACAATAGACATACACCATGGCATTCTTAACATTCAACATGTATATTTATACAACATGAATTATTACACAATGATTTACAATTACATATTGAATGAATATTTTACAAGTCTATGAACATGTATGCTAACATGATCTTAACACAATAGGTACAACCTGGACAATAGCTCACTTCCTGTCTTTTATCCCAAGCTAGCTCTAAACCTAAAACATACGTGAAACAATGAATCAACACACAAGGTGTTGTGCACGTGGGTAGAAAGATACATACTAATTTGCTTGCATAATTGAAATAACTTGAGAAAGAAAGAGTAAAATAAAACATTGTTTAAAGCGATAATCAGGTAAACACATATTTTTAGATGTCTTTTGATTCATTTGTACTACTAAGTGGTGTTGCACTTCATTTTTCCCCGCCCCTTGGGCTATAGGGACCGAGTGCCAACCTTATATTTAGAGGGGGGAGAGAGAGATGTCGCACTTCATTTTTCCCCACCCCTTGGGCTATGGGGACCGAGTGCCAACCTTATATTTAGAGGAAGAGAGAGAATTGAGGGAGAGAGAGAGAGCATATATCCACTTAGTAGCTACAAACCATATATATTCTTTTTATATTCTTTAATGTTTTGCAGAGCATATACTACTAATACACATCCAAGAATTTATATGCAAACACAAACATCCAAAGTACATCATATCATTATGCATTCATGAAAACTAGTCTTATACTTAATCAAACCCACGTACCTGAGTTCAGAGAATTCTAATCATCTTTGATTATCTAGAACTAGTCATCACCTGGTTAATAACAAATTAATCATCATTAATACATGGTTCATTATGTCATTAATATTTTAGGTCTAAGTTGGGGTTTAGGCCAAATCTAAGTTCAAACAACCTAGAACTTATGTCTGATATTTTTCTACTGATCGGGACGTCATTCTAGGGATCTGGTTCAGATTTCAAAATTTTCTAATGATTAGTCTATTTTCTAGAATTAAAATGGGATTTAAAGCATCTAAATAGCCATTATTAGAAAATGACCTATTATTTAGATATATTACTTAGATCAGAGTCTTAATATGGATGTATATCATCATTAGGGTTCTAGGACAATTTTATGAGAATTAAACTCAATGAGATATTATTTATTTCATTCATTAAACTATTAAAAGGAACATTATAAACTAAATTTAATATCACCAACAAATATGTCTTAAAAGTATGGTCTAGAGGTTTCAGAAGAAAAGAGGCATTTTTCCGAGTCTATGGGCATTTTTTGGGTATTTATAGGCCAAGGGAGCTATTTGTTATGCATTTTCTAACAATGTAACATTTTTTTGGAAATTAAAAGCATTTTACCTTGCCATTACCTGAGGTGGAGGCACTTGATTGGTCCATGCTGGAAAGACAAGTTCCTCAGCCTGCAACCATGGATGACTTGGTTGGGGTATGACCGGTTTATTTGATGGCCTGACCGGTTCGTCTAAATTGCATACTGGACCAGCCGGTTCTTGGATTGACTTGCTGAACCGATCAATCCTCTCCTCCATCGTGGTCTCAAGTCTTGTGCGAGACCTAGGTTCCGCTGCACAAAGGAGCACCAGCAGTAGATCAGCCTCTATTGATGTCTCTACTGATATCGTATGGACACTCCACCCTAGACGAGAGGAAGATGGAACCATCGAGAGGTCCCGCAAAGCCCCTCTCAGGTCACCGCTCATGCCCTGCCTCTGGCGAAGAGGAGGGTTTCGAGATCGCTAACCTCTCCAGACCCACAGTCGCTGCCTCTATGATTGGTACCAGTGAGCAATGGAAACACTTCCTCTCATTTCTCCCTTCCATGGAGAAACTGGTTGCCTGTGATCTCGGCCCCAACCTCTCATGGATTCTATTTCTCTGGAAAGCCCCTTCTTACTCTACAAGGAGGCTTGCTCCAGGTCTGTCGATGGAGGCTCCACGTATCTGTCACTATGGTGGGTGAGGGAAATGACGAGCGGCCGATGTCAATGCACTGTAGATTGTGCCTATGGGCATATGGAGCAACTAGCAATCTCGTCTGGATCCATAGTTTGATGATGAAGGCAGTCCAAGACAGCAATGATTGGTTGTGAGATGGCCTTCTTCTCGGATCTCCCCCTCTAGTCTAGCTGTTATGATGGGGTGGATAGCAAAGAAGGGGGTTTGGGTTTCGTTCTCCCTTGCACGGGCCTGAGGTGAAAGGAGTCTCCATGAGGCTTCCCTGAATGCTGAAGCTACCTCAAAACACAACATGATGGTTGGGAAGATGGCCTAGGATCCCTTCCATTGCATGGCACTAAGGAAGGATTGACTACCACAGAGAAGTCCTCCTTGCTGGTTAATGGACAATTGTCAAACTTCTCATAGACATTGTGGTGGCCATCCCACTCTATGATCCTATCTTCTGGCCTTTGAAGCTTCCCTGACATCCTCTCCTAGTTACTGCCAAATGCCATGGAGATGAGAGAGGGACACGACAAGTAGTAATGGCAACACATGCCATCGCACACCATGTATGATGGGTCGTTGAGCATCCTCTGGAATTGCAGATCCATTCTGGTACCCAAGATGCCACTTTGACTCATAATTCTCACTTCAATCAGTGGGGATTATCTACAACCAAGTCAAAAGTTACTATTTCGTCCCTTTCGGAGGTGGAAGGTGAAACAACAACCACACGATCATCATCTCCGTGTTGAGGTTTCCACGTTTAGCTCTGTATATGCGGCACACCACTCAGCCTCAAGTAAGGTTGTTGTGTCGGGTAAATAATTCATGTAACCTAATACAAATGATATTCTAAAATCAATATCACTACATCAAATACTCAATCATTGAACAACATTCAAGCCTAAATATGTCATCAACTCGTGATCCATGAAGTGCAACTTCATCCTTTTTTTCACATCACACCTTGAGGTATATACATTATGAAATCATTTTTGCTTTGAGCAATCTTCATATACTACATTGCCTATCAAACTCTAAAATTCAGGGTCATCACATTCACCCCACCTTAAATAGAATTTCATCCTCGAAATTCAAGTCATACAATTCTTATGTTGATATAAAGGAATCTCATCTATCTTCAGGCCACAACATTTAGGTGTGAAGGATTTCGTAGTTTGTGATATAACCTATGTTGTCATCTTAGGTTTTTGAGCATCTAGGGTGTACCCACCCCAACTTATATAGATTGAAGAATTATTTAATGCCTAAGCCATACTATGAAATTCTAGCATTTTAGAATTTATGTCCATGTAGTCCCTTAAGGACAAGAGTTGTATTTTCTCATTAGAAGTTAAGGAGGTATTACTAAAGGTTTCATTTTTCACCCTACTTGCCTATGTAAGGTGATGTCAAGATCTCACATTTTCAATTACTAGAATTATCATGTGTACATCGTTAATGTGGTTTATGATCATCATCGTACTAGAATTTCATCAGTAGAGGGAATTAATATTCATCATTGTACATTAGGGTTTCACCCTATTATGTGAGATTAATTATCAAAGTAGAATCTTAGATTTGTAAGGAGTGAGGTTGAGGACTATATTTTTTTTCATGGAGTTTATGACCCAAAGATATATTTATTTCAAGCTCATGTTTTCAAACTCATATCTTTCATGTATGGTATAGAGGGAAAAAATCATATACTAAGCCAATCTTATCATGATTTTGAACTTCATATCACATGTCTAATATAGGGAGGGAATCATAGGTTAAGCTTATATGAGTGACTCTTCATACATAAATCATCTATTTAGCTCAAGTGAGGTTTCAAGCATCGTATATCAAGAAAGAGATAAGGAGGGAACAAAATTTATGGGCATATTATGCACAAAGCATTTTACTCTTAGAACTTGAGTTGCATATATCACCTCTCTTGCAGCTAATGAGGAGATTCACAAGCATATGTCACTCCGGCTAGGACATAACTCAATCAAAAGAATTGACTTTCTCATTATGAGTCACCAACCCATCATCTTGTTACCCAACTCTCACATATAGGATTTAATCATGCAAAACCACTCAACTCATCTACTCAAGAATAATCTAGTGTAGGACACATCATTTCAAACATATTTCATATTTCTCATATATTGGAGGCTAGGTCCTATGACCTTCTCCTTGTGGGTCTCACTCTCTCTTGAGTGCACCACATATCTCATCCTACCACTAGATGTCCTCCCTTATAAAAGAGCTTGAGGCTCCTACATATTCAATTTATCTTAATTTAGCTCATCTTAAGTAAGATAAAGTATGTACTTTCATCATCTCGACTTGTCTTAGATTATCCAAAATTGGATTCACACCTCATTTACAACTTAGATCTTTATAAACAACATATACCTCAGAGATCAAATTTATATTAGATCATCATTGTTTACATCATCTATCATTCTATTATCTATCTATCTATCACATATCCTTATAAGGCTCTAGACATCTATTCTATATATACTCTCTCCTCTAGACTGATGACACCCCCTTTCACTTAGGTTGCATGAACACTAACTACTCTCTAGTGTGAGGGACACATTTTTATATTTACATATATATAACAAAATATTATATAGTTTTTCTCCAAGAAAGAAGACGTCATAGAAAACTGTCGAGGCTCGAGCCGATTGGAAAACAAAACCAAATCAGCAAAATCGAGTGTCCCACACACAGTAGATAGTCTAGTGTCATGTCACTTAGTGAAATGGTGAGAACAAGGTGTAGATTAGTGGAGCTACCCAATACATATAAGCTCTATATGGAAAGGGTTTCACACACTTGTCTAAACCAAGTTCTCGAACATCTAGGTTCTAACTTAGAGGCTAAGTCAAACCTTATTCCTATAGAAAAACTTACTAAGTTTCTAGGATTTAATGTGAAAGGTGGAATTTAGTTTTTATGTTTCATGGTGAGCAATTGTTAGGTGTAGCTATTGTTCATGCTCTGATACCAACTGTAACGTCCCCGAATTTTCACCTTCTCAAAACCCCATGGAGATGAGAAGATAAAATCCAAAAACGTTAGCAATTATATCAGAGAGCGATGCGGAAGCATAATACGCATACATGAACATACAACAATAGACATACACCATGGCATTCTCAACATTCAACATGTATATTTATACAACATGAATTATTACACAATGATTTACAATTACATATTGAATGAAGATTTTACAAGTCTATGAACATGTATGCTAACAGGATCTTAACACAGTAGGTACAACCTGGACAACTTCTCACTTCCCATCTTTTATCCCAAGCTAGCTCTGAACCTAAAACATATGTGAAACAACGAATCAACACATAAGGTGTTGTGCACGTGGGTAGAAAGATACATACTAATATGCTTGCATAATTGAAATAACTTGAGAAAGAAAGAGTAAAAGAAAACATTGTTTAAAGCGATAATCAGGTAAACACATATTTTATATGTCTTTTGATGCATTTGTACTACTAAGTGGTGTTGCACTTCATTTTTCCCTGCCCCTTAGGCTATAGGGACCGAGTGCCAACCTTATATTTAGAGGGGAGAGAGAGATGTCGCACTTCATTTTTCCCCACCCCTTGGGCTATGGGGACCGAGTGCCAACCTTATATTTAGAGGAAGAGAGAGAATTGAGGGGGAGAGAGAGAGAGCATATATCCACTTAGTAGCTACAAACCATCTATATTCTTTAATGTTTTGCAGAGCATATACTACTAATACACATCCAATAATTTATATGCAAACACAAACATCCAAAGTACATCATATCATTATGCATTCATGAAAACTAGTCTTATACTTAATAAAACCCACATACCTGAGTTTAGAGAATTCTAATCATCTTGGATCATCTAGAACTAGTCATCACCTGGTTAATAACAAATTAATCTTTATTAATACATGGTTCATTATGTCATTGATATTTTAGGTCTAAGTTAGGGTTTAGGCCAAATCTAGGTTCAAACAACCTAGAACTTATGTCTGATATTTTTCTACTGATTGGGACGTCATTCTAGGGGTCTGGTTCAGATTTCAAAATTTTCTAATGATTAGTCTATTTTCTAGAATTAAAATAGGATTTAAAGCATCTAAATAGCCATTAATAGAAAATGACCTATTATTTAGATATATCACTTAGATAAGAGTCTTAATATGGATGTATATCATCATTAGGGTTCTAGGACAATTTTATGAGAATAAATCTCAACAAGATATTATTTATTTATTTCATTAAACTGTTAAAAGGAGCATTATAAACTAAATTTAATATCACCAACAAATATGTATTAAAAGTATGGTCTAGAGGTTTCATAAGAAAAAGGGCATTTTTTGAGTCTATGGGCATTTTTCGGGTATTTATAGGCCAAGGGAGCTATTTGTTATGCATTTTCTAACAATGTAACATTTTTTGGAAATTAAAAGCATTTTACCTTGCCATTGCCTGAGGTGGAGGCGCTTGATTGGTCCATGTTGGCAAGACAAGTTCCTCAGCCCGCACCCATGGTTGACTTGGTTGGGGTCCGATCGGTTTATTTGATGGCCTGACCAGTTCGTCTAAATTGCATACTGGACCAGCCAGTTCTTGGATTGACTTGCTGAACCGATCAATCCTCTCCTCCATCGTGGTCTCAAGTCTTGTGCGAGACATAGGTGTTGCCGTACACAGGAGCACCAGCGGTAGATCAACCTCTATAGCCATCTCTGCTGATATCGTCTGGACACTCCACCCTAGACGACAGGAAGATGGAACCATCAAGAGGTCCCACAAAACCCCTCTCATGTCACTGATCATGCCCTACCTCTGGCGAAGAGGAGGGTTTCGAGATTGCTAACCTCTCCAGACCCACAGCCGCTGCCTCTGTGATTGGTACCAGTGAGCAATGGCAACACTTCTTCTCCTTTCTCCCTTCCGTGGAGAAACTGGTTGCCTGCGATCTTGTCCTCAACCTCCCATGGATTCTATTTCTCTGGAAAACCCCTTCTTACTCTACAAGGAGGCTTGCTCTAGGTCTATCGATGGAGGCTCCACATATCTGCCGATGTGGTGGGTGAGGGAAACGACGAGCGACCGACCTCAATGCACCGCAGATCATGCCTATGGGAATATGGAGCAACTAGTTATTTCGTATGGATCTGTAGTTTGATGATGAAGGCATTCCAAGCCAGCAATGATTGGTGGTGATATGGCCTTCTTCTCCGATCTTCCCCTCTAGTCTAGTTGCTATAATGGGGTGGATAGCGAAGAATGGGGTTTGGGTTTTGTTCTCCCTTGCACAGGCCTGAGGTGATAGGAGTCTCCATGAGGCTTCCCTGAAGGCTAAACCTACCTCAAAGCACAACATGATGGTTGGGAGGATGGCCTAGGATCCCTTCCATTGCATGGCACTAAGGAAGGATTGACTACCACGGAGAAGTCCTCCTTGCTGGTTAACGGACAATTATCAAACTTCTCATAGCCATTGTGGTGGCCATCCCACTCTGTGATCCTATCTTCTGGCCTTTGAAGTTTCCCTGACATCCTCTCGTAGTTACTGCCAAATTCCATGGAGATGAGAGAGGGACACGGCAAGTAGTAATGGCAACACAGGCCATTGCACGCCATGTATGATGGGTCGTTAAGCATCCTCTGGAATTGTGGATCCATTCTAGTACCCGAGAATGCCACTTTGACTCATAATTCTCACTTCAATCGGTGGGGATTATCTACAGCCAAGTCAAAAGTTACTGTTCCGCCCCTTTCGGAGGTGAAAGGTGAGCCAACAACCACACGATCATCATCTCAGTGCTGAGGTTTCCACATTTAGCTCTATATCTGTGGTGCACCACTCAGACTTAAGGTTGTTGTGCCAGGTAAATAATTCATGTAACCTAATACAAATGATATTCTAAAATCAATATCACTACATCAAATACTCAATCATTGAACAACATTCAAGCCTAAATATGTCATCAACTCGTGATCCATGAAGTGCAACTTCATCCTTTTTTTCACATCACACCTTGAGGTACATTATGAAATCATTTTTTCTTTGAGAAATCTTCATATACTGCATTGCCTATCAAACTCTAAAATTTAGGGTCATCACAATTTGAGTAAAGTGGGGGTAGAAGTTAGCTAGTGGATATAGGATGGAAATGAAGAGATTAGGGCTAGATGGAGATGTGTTTCTTCAAGTCAAGGAGGCCAGATGAATTTCTAGATTGTTGCAAGAGATATTGGGACTAAGTGAAAATGGAAGATGAAGGTGGAAGATAAAGAGATGAAAAACATATGCTTATAGTGTTTGGTATAGGGAATCAGATATATCAGTCCACTTTTATAGCCATGGGAGGATACTATAAATGGGGGACAACTTAGAATGGATGCAGATAACCTTGGTCCATTGTGGGTAACTATGTTTATGAAGACCAAAACCTTAGGGCTCCGCTAATTTTGAGAGTGTACTTTGAATAACCTAGGTTGTATAGTGTAACGACCCCGCGTCCCGGTAACCCCCAATTAAGAGAGACCAAGGGGTCAGAGTCGTTATCCCAATTTCTGGATCAAAGGTTTGACAAATAATCGATAATAATTATGAAATTCTACCAATACTATACTGAAAGGTTGTAATAAAATATAACTTTGCATACTTTTTAAAACTTGGGATTACTAAACTTTTATCCACCACTGAAACTATTCTAGATAATCCTCCTTGAACTTTAATTCGTGGATTCACAATATGCCAATAACTGTTTGTCCTTTTGGGATTTTGTACCTAAATCGGCGACAAACAAAACGTCTGTCAGTATAACAGATAATACCGGTATGTGGGGGAATACAAAAATTGTGCAACTAGGGTAACAACGTAATCAAGCAATTATCATTTAACAACCAAGATTACGTTTTAAGCAATACTACTCAATCCTTACCTATCCCCTATCTCTGTGTTGTCCCTACACTAGACTCGGATACTACCTCTCTCACTTGGTAGATCCTTACCCCGATGGCCCTACCTCACAGGTATCCAATACTTAGGGTTGTGGAGTCGCATGGCCCTACCCGAAGGTAGCCCAATCCCTGACTCAAGGTGACTTGATGGACCTACCCCATTGGTAGCCATGTACTAAGTCATCCAATGACCTGATGGACCTACCCCAGAGGTAGCCATGTACTAGGTCAATCTATCAAGCTACAGAGGGGACTAGGATCTGAGCTAGTAGGCACATAACTTAGGTGATAGTCATATCCACATTATAGTTTGCAAGAATTAAATTCATCCAATAGTTTAATTCAAGTCATCGATGAAAACTTCGAGAATCCTCGGAAAACTAATTCGGGATATTCATAAGCGTAACCACATACCTATGACTATAGTTTTGGATACATAATCAACTAAGCATAGAAAACCCAATCAAGCAAGCAAATATGCACAGAAATCCTAAAATAAACATACAAACTTCCTTTTATCAATATTTATCCAAACTCATCTTGTTTCTTAGGATTTCTATTCCAATTTTAGGGTTTCCTTTGAAATTAGGGTTTTGCCTCCACTTTTAATATCATGAACCCTAATTCAATAAAATTACATAGAACCCTTAAATTTCTCATCGAATTACTCCTAATAGACTTAGGATCATTTTTATCAACCTATTTCCATAATCCGAAATAAACACGGTTTTTCTCCTTTTCACCCTAAATTAGGGTTTCTATATGTATTATCCTTCATATATAGATTAAAACCCCAAATTAGTCAACTTTTCATGTAAAACGGATTGAAACTCTATTTTAATATTCAACAGGTTAATACTTCTCAAATTAACCTATTAAACCATAAAGATTCATCCTTTATACTCAATTAGGATTTTTAACCACACTTTTAATACATTTTCTATCAAATTAATACACTTTTGCAAAACGAGATAGAACTAGGTTTCCAAACAATTTTTAACTTGTTCCTCCTATTTTTCTAAGCAACTTTCATATATAAACTTTTCTCATTGGAGTTTTCTAGCAACAGATATGATTTTTGCAAGAAAAAGTATTTTTCTGTAATTTCGATTAGAGAGGGTGAATTACCAAATTTTCATAGTCGTTTGATCGATGTGTCGCTGGTCTGCCCTTTAGATCCGACACTCTATGTCACGTGCCTCCACTTCGCGAGATAACTTAGCGCACTGGCCCTGGGATCGTTGGATCTCCTCGCGAGACCACGATGGTCCTTGATCGAACGACTTCTGATCTTCGTCCTCTTCTTTCCCTACTGCTCGAATTGTAGTGGTGTCGAGGTGGAGCCCTCACCGGAGAGAAATCAATCGAGAGAGAGAGGGGGTGTTGGGACTTGGGAAGTAGCTGTCAGGGTTCGCGAGGGAGAGAGGAAGCGAGTAGGGGTCTTTATATAGGACTAGGGGGGATCCTTTTAGGGTTTCTTATCCCCGCCGCCAATTGTTCCTCAGTCCAATTGGGCGTTTCTTCTAGACGCGATGGAAGCTCGCCAACTTTGGGTCGAGAAGGTTCCTTTCTCTCCCCCGAACCCAATGGAACACTTTCCATGAGTGCACATGCACCGGTTCAAGAGATAATTGAGGAACAAAATCCCCCTATACACGGCCAGAGTCCCAGTTCTTCTGGAACTCAATGATGTGTGGCACCTGTTGGATCAAGATCTAATGGCCCACATCTCCCACGCTCAAGCAAAAGGAAAAGATTTTTCCTATTTTTCAAGATAATTCATATTTTTTAGTATAATTTGAAAAGGCCATAACTCTCAATTCATAACTCCTTTTTATCTCAAATTTTAAGGGAACCTCGTTAATGATTTTATATCCCATCATGCCAAAATTAGGATCATTATCTAAATAAAATGGGTCCTTTTCTTCAGTTGCAAGTTAACACTTGAATATTTATATTATCCACATATTTTCTCTTTCCCTAGCCATTTTATTACTATCTTGAGTTCCTTGAACCTCAAGAAACCTTAATAGTTCGAAATTCCATCTTGGGAAAATATTCCTTAGCCTTTTATTCTTCTTTTATCTATTTTCTTATTTATTCCTTTATCCAATTGAATTCCTTTTCCTTTTCTTTTCTTTTTCTCTCAATTGGGCTCAATAGCCAATAAAGCCCATTAAGAAAACAAACAAGGCTATTATGCATGAAAATCATTCAAATCAAATCATTAAATCAACCATTGATTTCGTTTATATTTTAAAAGGAGATTTACAAATCTCATTGCATGGTTTAGAAAATTGGGGTTATAACATATAGGGTTGATAAGTTGAATTTAAGTGGTTTGTAGAATGGTTGATGTCAATCATGGTGTCTCCATCCAATGATGTCACCCTTATAATATAAAAAACATGGTATCTCAATATTCACCACAAAAATCCTAGTCACATTTGAGGAATCATTAACTTCCTATGTGGGGGAAGTAAATCCAACCTATTGTATATGAGTCTACCCTTAGATGATGACTAGAAGAGTCATATTCATCACTACTTCCATTCTTTACAATGAAGAGGGGCAGATAGTACCACTCACTGCTACAATCTAAGAGTGCACCAAATGGTATGGTTGATTATGAACAAGTGCACCTACACAAATAAGATCAAATCAAGATAAACAATGGACTACAAAGGTTCTTCTAAGATACCATATTCATCTTGTAGGTCATGTGAGAACTGGAATTCATAGTGTCCATGAGTGGATACATAATGCAAATGATGGAAGAAACATGTTGGAGAGGTGAATTGAGCTAGATTCTGGCCAATCTATATGGAGTGATGTGATAGGACCAAGTTGGTCGTTAAGGGACCCAATCAAGTAACAGAGAGGCATAGGGGGTAGTTTTCATAGGGTGATTCATGAGGGGACTAGAAGATGTCATGCGCCTACTAGAAAATAGACCAAGAAAGTAGGGTGAGGTATGGGTATTTTAAGTGGGGAAACATAAGGCTATCCCCATGGTGTTCAAAGACCTTTAAAACAACATCTATGCAACTCAAAATATAAAAACATTTGTCTCTATCCTAGGTGTTTGAAGTTTTGGCATGCACAACCAAATTTTTGGAGCCAAATTTGAAATTACTTTATTGATTTTTTCATTTGTAAAAATATATTCATTTACATTTATTAAAGATCAAATCACAAGGGGGTAAGGGAGTAGCTCAAGTGGTGTGGTTCGGCAATCCCCAATGAAGGGACCCAGGTTCAACTCTAGGAAAAAACCCTCAGGGTGCAATAAAGGCCCCACATTACTGAGCATGCCATGGTGCCCCCAAGCACGTGGCTGGTTCTGAGGTTTACCTTTAGAGGGGTGGGGTCCAATAGTGGCCGATCCTAGGAGGGGTTCCTCGTTATCAAAAAAAAGATCAAATCACAAGTTAACTCAAATTCTTCACACTAGGAGCACATAATTTTTCAATGTTCCTCTTTATCTAATTTCATGAAAAATCTATTTTGTATGCCTTATATTCAGTTAACCTATTATTGAGATTATTTTCTATATATATTCCAATGAAAATTCTTATCAAACATGAACGAATGTTTCCTCTCACTAGTTTCCCAATGACAAACACAGTCTACTTCAGTTTACAAAATCCCTTTCACGAGAATACTTTTATCCTAACCTTGAAGATTATTATATTTTATTCATTTTGACTTGCTTTTCTTATCTTCCTTAATTCATTTTTCTTATAATGATGTAATTCGTTTTTTCTTGATTATTTTGATGAAAATTGTGTCCTTGAACCTTGTATCCTCAATTTCTAGTCAATCTACTACAGAAAACACACTATCAAAAGTTAATGTAGCTAAAAGGATTAGTGTAATTTTAGATGACAAATACTTCATTATCTATATCTAAATTTTGCATTTATTGCTTTAATAATTATAGGAAATTTCAAGATGTAATAAGCAAAGAAATATGAAGTTATGAAATTATACAATATAAGAATGAATCTTGCAAGTTATACCATAATATATTTGAGTGATTGATCCTAGATGTTTCTTGTATTCTCACAATTAGAAAATTGGATACTTAGACCAAGTCCAAGCTATAGTTGGGATTGGTCTAGTCCATATGATCCCTTTTTTACTTATGCAAAATATGAATTTATACCATGAGTTGGTGAAATTGTAATTCAATCAAGCCCTTAGTCAGTCTAATTCATTCTAATTTTGATCGTTCAACCCTTAATCATCTAATTATATTTTGATTTGGTCACTGAAAACTTTGAGACAATATTCACTCTGTGGTTGGAGATTCCGTTATATGATCACACATTGTCTAAATAACGTGTGCTTCAATGATGAATGCATACTCATCCTAATTTTAGTTACATTTTTAGTCTAGTTTTGCATCTAAATTTCTTATTTTACCTTACAAACATCTTCATTTAGTTTTATTTAGATTTAATTTAAAATTTTAGGGTTTTGACATTTTCTTCAACTTCCTTTATAGGTTTTGAGTTTAGTCTCTCCAAACCAGTGTGGCATACCAGTGTGGAATAGTGGTATTCAAGAGGGGGATGTCAATGGAGAGGTGTGGGCCCCGACTCAAAATGGATTTTGGGCATGCTAAAGGCAAATCGATCAATATTTTTGGTTTAAATCCGTGTTTGACCACTAGATCAACCACCTACTAAGATCTACTATTTGGGATCCATTAATCAAGGTTCATTGACCTAACAAGAGTTACCCAAGCCCTCTGTATGCATAGAATTAATATGATCAACAACTGCAAGCCCCCCATCAAGCCTCACAATATGCTTAACCCTATTTTAAAGGAGGTCATGTGCAAGGATGCAATAAAGATGCTACTTTTAAGGATCATCTATCACATATTTGATTGACCATGGTGAGCCATGTGCAAGTAGTGTTGAATAAAGGAGCATACACTTGTTTTGAACAAGAAGAATGAGCTCATCCTAACCCACACTATAACAAGGTGATTCATGTGCATCAATTATAGCAATCTCAACAATGCTACTCGAAAGGACCACTTCACACTCCCATTTCTTGATCAATTGCTGGAGAAACTTGCACACCCTGAGTTAGTTGTTTCTTATATGGATAATTTGGCTTCTTCCAGGTCCCAATTTACGCTCGAAATCAAGAAAATATCACTTTTACGTGGCCCTTTGGAAATTTTACCTTTTTCTAGATGGCCTTGAATTATTCACTACACCTACCACTTCTCAATGTTGCATGTTTGCTATCTTATCCAGACTTAATGAGAAAACAACAAAGATCTTCATGTATGATTTCTTTGTGTATGGATATTCTTTTGACACATGCCTACATCATCTTTCATTTATCTTGGAATGTTTTGAAAAAGAACATCTAGTGCTTAATTAGGAAAAATTCCACTTCATGATGAAGGATGGCATTGATGTGAGGCACCGTGCTAGATCTAAAGGTTTCATGGTTAACAAGGAGAACATTAAAGTGATTTAGAAATTATCTCCTCCAACTATTACTTAGCGTGAGATGACACAAACATGATATGGGTCCAGCCTCCTCCTTAATAAATTTTTGGGAACACGTTGTGAGAGGACAATTTCAAGATATAGGTTAGGGCTCCTCCCTGAGGTATTTTTGGGGACTTGATGTGAGACGAGACTATCATGATATAGGCCCTAAATGTTCCCTTATGCATTTTCATGCACTTGTTGTGAGAGGATGATATCATGATATCGCTATGAGATTCTCTCAAAAGCATTTTCGAGAACTTGTTGTGAGAGGACGCAATTATGATATGGGTGACATGTTGGATTTTACAAGAGGTTCATATGCAAATATAGCAAGATTGCTAAGCCTCTTACAAATATTCTCCAGAAGGATGTGGATTTCATGACTCTAACTACAGGAAGAGATTCACCAATGTGAACGTATCTCTCATTTATACCCCCATCCTTCATTTTCCATATTGGCCTCTTCCTTTTGAGATAATGTGTGATTCTATTGACTATTCATAGGTGCAATAATGGGATAGTGTGTCAACAAGAAGCATCATGTCATTTACTACACCAACAAGACGTTAGACATAGCATAGACAAATTATGCAACTACTAAAATGGAGCTTCTCACTGTTGTATATGCCTTTGACAAGTTTTGCTCCTATCTAATAAGCTCAAAAGTGATTATCTACATTGTTTATGCTACTAACAAGTACTTAATGTCAAAGAAAGACGTGAAGCCTGGGTTAGTCAGATGGCTTTTACTGTTGTAAGAATTCAATTTAGAAATCAAGGCAAAAAAGGGAACAAAAACATTGTTGTCGATCATCTCATCCAATTGCACATCTACGATAGTGACCCGGTCCTTATTAATGACTCTTTGCTTGATGACCACTTACTGAAGTATCCATTTTCCCCCCATGGTATGCCCATTTTATGACCTACTTGACTATGAGAGCCCTTCATTCTAATTGCACTGGGAATGAAAAGAAGAAGTTCGCATTAGACATTTTCCACTAGTATTCATATGAGCCTTATCTATTCTAATTATGTTCAGATGGTCTCTATTTCCGGTACATTTTTCATGAGGAGGCTCCTCTCATCCTTAAACAATGGCATTCTAGCCCAATTGGGGAACACATGAGCTCCAAAAATAATGCTATCAAAGCCCTTTGATGTGGGTTCTTTTGGCCCTCAATATTCAAGGATGCTCACAACTATGTCAAGTCATGTGACCAATGTCAGATGTATGACAATATTCCCAAGAGGGATGAGATGCCACTAACATTTGGTAGGAATTTGATATCGTTGATAATTGGGGCATGGATGACATGGGTATATTCCCATCCTCATGTGACTTCTCCTACAATATGTTGGTTGTTAATTATGTTTCCAAATGGATCAATGAAATCCCCATAGATTCAAATGACTCCAAGTCAGTAATCAAGTTATTCAAATACATCTTCTTTCCATGCTTTAGAGTCCCACACTCTATCATTTCTGATGGATGATCTCACTTCCTTGACCATATCTTTGAAGCACTCCTTCACTAGTATGACATCTCTCACAGTGTGGCTTCTCCATACAACCCTTAGATGAGTGGTCAAGTATATGTTTTCAATTGTCTAATCAAAGCCATTATCTAGAATATAGTTGGTAATAAGGCATGATTGGGATAACAAGTTGAATAATGCACTCTTCACCTACAGAACTATTGAAAAGTTTCCCCTGGGAACTATATATTTTTGTTTTATTTATGGGAAATCTTGTCACCTACCAATGGATCTTAAACATGGGGGCATGGTGGGCAATCAAATATCTCAACTTTGATGTTTGTGTGACAAGATAAAACTTACAATGTCAACTACAAGAGCTAGAAGAGATCTGTGTTATAGTGTATGAGAATGCAAAAATTTACAAGGAGTGTGTACCAAGAAGTGGCATGATGTCCACTTAAAGACTAAAGATATGTAGGTTGGAGATCAAGTGTTACTGCAAAACTCTCATATTCAATTCTTCCCAAGAAAGCTCAGAACCTTGTGGTCAGTTACATTCATCATCAAGCACAATTTTCCTCATGGAGTTCTTATAATTTGGAAGGAGAAGACTGGTGAATTCCAAGTCAATGTCTAGTGTCTAAAATGCTACTCTACATTGGAAGATATGCAAACCAACAAATCGGCCATGCTCCTTCCCCTTGTATATAATGATTGAGCATCAAGCGTCGAGCCATCGACTTTAGACAAAAACACTTCCCAAGAGGCAGCCTAAGTGTTACTTTTATTTTTTATTGTTGTGTATCATCATTGCATCAATTAGATAGTTCGCTTGATGATAAGATCACAGATACTAATAACTTTGATTTTCAACAGATGACTTTTGATAAATGAATAGGTACCATCGCTCATGGACCAACTGGCATAGTCCTTCCCCTTCAAGTTAGATTTAGTGTTTCCTTGAGGATGAGAAAATATCTAAGTTCAGGTTGTAGGATGGGTAGTATGTACTCTAATTTCCACCCATACCTATCTATTTGTAACTTATGATCTCATCATTGCATTTATATATTGTATTAAGCTAAATATTTTTTTAAGAGTTAACAAAGCCATTATCTAGACATCTTAGATTAGAGTTCTTTTTATTCCATCACTAACTTCCCATATTTTAAGCAACACCTCCCAATAACCAATTTTTAAAAAAAACAAATGCTAATCACCCTATGTGGCCTAGGAACCCAAAGATCATGTTTCCTATGAAAAGATGGCAAGTAATTGAGGAACTGAGAGGGATCAAACACATTGTTCTTCTAAACAACTAGTGAAATAAAGTCATGGAATCATCACCTTTTCCCTTATCATGTCAGTATTTGAACATAACAAAAATAGGAGAACAATTTGGTGCATCAAATTGTAAATCATGTTGCATTTGATCTTTCCTCTCTTCTACACTTATTCTTCCATCTTGTTACCTTCTATCAACTAAAGAGAAAATTAGATATCATAAAGGTACCAAACCCTAAGTTCGGGGTGACACACCCCCTCCCTACTCTATTAGTTTCTCTCATTCCTCTCACTATGTATTAAGGGTGTACCACTGGAAATAAGGACAAGATGTTAATGTGCACAACAAGCAATGATTGCCAATCATTCAAAGAAAAAAAAAATGCAATTTTGAGTCAAATATAGGAGATATCTACATCTTCCTTCTACACCCCCTTCTCTTCATTTTCTACTCAAGGAACAATGAATGTGTCATTGGATATCCTTTGTATGCATCGTAGTGTCAGATCATATGTGTACTTGTTGTTTACTAGGATTCTATGAACTTTCAAGAAACTATAGATGTGCTTGGTATTTGGGATTGCGATGAGGAAGTTTTTTTTGTGAAACACAATTGTAAAGGAATACATGCATTGATGTATTGTGTGATCTTAGGAAGTTGGGAAGGTTGACTATATTAGGGTGGTAGGGAATGAGGATTATGTGTAAGTACGGCAATCACATGAGTTGAAAGCTTTCATTTGATGAATGTTTTAGATTCTGTGTTATTGGAGGAGGAGCAAATTATAAATTTGGGGTTATTTGATGAATGCATATTCATCCTAGTTTTAGTTGCATTTTAGTCTAGTTTTTCATCAAGATTTATTAATTTGATTTCAAAATTGTTTCAATTAATTTTATTTGGATTTTTGACAGCTTATTAAGATTTTGATACTTTCTTGTACCTTTGTTGCTAGTTTTCAGTTTAATCTCTCCATAATAATGTGTCATAAGGGATCCCTCTACCCTTCAGTGGATGGGAGGCGAGAGGAGGATGCCTCTACAAAGGTGTGAGGTAGTGCTCGACCCAAAACAAATTTTTGGGTATGTTTAGAACACAATTCGATCAATATCTTTGTCTCAAATCTATGGTTAACCTCTTGATCAACTAATAAATCCACCACCTCTTGAGTTGTATATATTTAGATCTACTTCTTAAGATCCATTGATTAGGTTCCACTAATCGAGGTCAATTGATTTAGGTCCACTAGTTGAGCTCCATTTATTGAGTTCAGGTGATCGATCACTTTGATCGAACCGTAATAGAGATTCACTAATCAATCACCTAAATCAAACATTTAGAGGTCAAACACCTAATCGAGACCCACTAATCAACCACCTCAATCAACTATTCAGCAATCTACAATCACCAATTGAGATCCATCGATTGATATCAACTGATAGACCACCTTCATGTGTCCACTTTCACCCACAACCCTTCATCCTCTCCTCATTGTTGCATTTACTCCAGACCATTGGGGAAGCTATCACTTTCCATGGTGCCCCATTTCATTCCTTGAAGGTTGTAAGCCTTCCTCTCTACCTCCTATAAGTAGAAGTACATTGCTTCCACTTGAACACATCTATTGAAATTGAAAGGTGGAAAATTTCTATCCATAAACTCCACTTTCCATCCATCCACTAGAAGCCTTGATTGACCACCCACAAAAGAGATGGTTCGATTGATCTTTGCTCCACCTTGATAGATTGACCTCAGAAGAGATAAATCAATGAACCTCTACCACTCTACATCTCAATCATAAAGAGTTAGGTCAATCAATTAGCATCTTCCTTGGGTCAATAGCCTAACCTCGACAAAGGCATCTTAATCGACCATCACCATTCCATGGCTCAATCAACCATCTTCACTTTCCATCTTGATGGACAACATCCGCTCTACACTGAGCTGAATAGTCTGACCTCTATAGAGGGACATCGTCAACCTCTTTACCATCTATCAGCAATCAAGGAATGCCTTTGTTAGTTCAATTGACCATCCATTCATTAGAAATCAACCTCCTCTATAGCATCTAGTCAACTACTATGTTGCTAAACTCCTCTAAATGGCATCCCTAAGAAATATGACAAACATATGCACAATGTAGATGCTCAACCATTTGCATTGGTGACTATGTCATTTTGTTATCTACATAATGTTTATCTTTTTACTTCCATGACAAGAAAATATTACCCTAATATAGGGTACATGGAGTATCCCCACTACCTAATTTTACTTGATATTTTGCATCTAAACTCATGTCAACTTTGTTACATGTTGTATCTTAAATTTTTTGCTTGTTTATGTGTCTGGACAACATATATACGTGTTTATTTGGACTTGGGTGAAGAGAACTTTGAACCTATTACCAATTATATTGGTTAGATTCTAATACAACCCTTTATGATAATGTCATATATGTGTTTCTCGAGGTGATAGATACATGATCTCTAGGTAACATGACTATGAATTCAGAGTAATGCTTGTCCAGTTTTAATCTCATTTCCAAATAGATGGATTTTATTCTGACTCAATGTAATATTCTCATGTGTGTTGTGTTGTAGTGAGAAAGTGAATAATAGGTAGCCACGTTGAAACTCATTAACCTTAGTGTCTCCATCCTCCAATAAATCTAGAACCTTAATCTAGCCTTTTTTTTTGGAAATTTATTTTAATCAAACCAAATCCAAATTTTGTGATAAATATTGGTTCTTGATTGGTTTTGTTGATCAGATTACTTCTTAACTACATTCTTCTTTGAGTTTGATCCTGAACTATACTATGATAAGATCTCGCTTTCGGGTGGAATTTTCATATGTTTGGTTAAAGTAAAACTTAGGGATTTCAATTGTAGAGAATTTGGTGTGTGATTGAGTGCCTCATAATTCAACTAAGACATTGTCATGTGAAATAAAAGTTTGAATAAGATGATGTATTTAGTCAAAATTAAAGATACTTATAGAAGTCTTTTACTTCTTTTATTTTTTTGCAAATTCTTTTTTATAATAATAACCTAGAGTATAATGAATATTGGTCCCTGCATTGCACTCTAAAGTACATATTTATAGTACCTTATGTGACCTTATTTTTCTTAACTTTGAATTTTGTATGCAATATCTTGTTAGATTTACCTTTCACTAACTAGCAAAAAACTAAGAATAACTCCAAATTTTGGTATGTAGCCTTCATTAAGAGATAGATACCAGGTCTTCACTTTCTTAGCCAAGCATATCATTACCTATCACATAAGAGGAAGTCTACCCAGTGTATTTCATGTTAATTTGGTGAAATTGAACGCTAAATGAAAGTACCTATTTATCTTGATAATTCCTATAGAATATTGTGCTTCCTTATCTCCCCTGTGTGCATCTTCTTTAAAAATGTTATATGGTATTACGTTCATATGTGTTTCTTGTTGAGGCTACCTTCTCTAACTATATTCCCGAGTGAAAGTCATGTGGAGTTTCTCACTTGAGAGGAGGAAATTTTTCATAGACTTGAGGGTATGCCATTTTAGCTAGGCCTAAGTCCCATTGAGATCTGATTTGACTGCTCCTATTATCAAATAAGAGGATAGTCTCTATGTAAAAACTAATTAAGAGTTTTGGTTGTGATCATACCAAGTAGAAATTGGAATTGATGGTAGGATGTTTTTCTTATTAGAGAGTAAGAGTGGGACTATTTCCTAACCTCCTATAATTCATGTTTATCTCTATTGCTTATCTTTTACTTGATTTATTTGCATGCACATTTAAGTTATATTTTCTAATACATAGTAAGTTTATTGTTAGGAAGTTATTTTGGAGTTCTTAATGTGGGTAAGGTATTATGAGTTAAGGTATGAGCATAAACTATATTTGGGGGGGTCAACTAGTAATCATATTTCATGTGTGACGGGTATAAATTTGATTATACAGGTTATTCTGGTAGAAATCTCGTAGTTGTACACTTAGTAGACAATATTACCCAATTACACTTCCTAGGTAGAGTCCTAACTCCCTAAAATTAGTTAATATTTTGGAGCATTTTCCATCATTTTTTTTGTTTTTGGTACCAACGGTTTATCTTGTACATTTTTGTTTTCCACATGGTTGGATTTCATTTTATTGAAAAAAAATCCTTAACTATCTTTTTGTTGTAAAATAGAGGGGAGAATTTCCATTTTTAATATTTTTATACCTTTCCTTATAAAAATGTATATTGGGGTGATATATTTGGTACCATAGTATACACTTGGGATTATATATTTAAATTCTTTTACAATTTTTGCTAAATGAGATTTGTTCTCAAAACATGCTCTTACTATTTATATAAATCCTCAAACTATTATTCTTAACCTCAATAGGCTAAGTGGAAGTTCTAATAGTGTTAACTTAAATATATATAACATTTTGTTAGTGGTTGACTCTATACATGTACATGAAAAATACACAATAGTTCTACAATCCAATTGTTGTGATTACACAACTTTATTACATCATAACATTACTGTCACAGAACTGGAATCCCAGTCCCATAAACCAAACGTATACCAAAGGTGACATGCGGAAGCGTAAAGCTTAGTACACATGAACGGATAACAAGATAAAGGCACCAACATAAGCTCAACAATCAACAAGATATATTAAGAAACATCATTATATTACATGATTTAAATTACATGTTCAAGGGTCACTTTGTACAAGTCTGCTCATGTATACTATATCTGGATCTTACAACAAGTACACCTAGCATATCTCACCAAGATCATCGGCATATCAGGTTAATCATTTTCATTTTTTTGGGGGTATGATATTAGGCATGGTACTCCTGATTATTCAAGCTAAGATCCCTAGACATCATCGTATCAAGTTCATGATTTCAAGGCTACATCTTTTATGTATAGTATGATTTCATACTAGGTCTAGCTTATGAGAGTGACCATTGCACAGTTATCAAAATTTTAACTTAAGTGAGATTCTTTCACGTATCGAGCGTCATTCAAGGAACAATATTATCATCAACGTCAAGGTTTTGAAACTTTCTCACTTGTATGAGAAAGAGCTCTACAAGATCAAGCCACTCAAGCTAAGACGTACATATGTCCAACAAGACCTGCTAGCCACAAACTTCTACCCATAACAAAATTTCTACCCATCTTTCAAGGAACAAGGGTAACCACTAGACTCCTTTATATACCATTACTAACCCGAGTATGAGGCTCATCATGGATATCACACATCATATATGTTATCTTAGGGTCTTGGGACATCCCCCTCACCTATATAGAAAGCATCATATATTCAATTGCCTCATTCTCTAGGGTTAGATCTTTTCATAGAAAATCTACGGTTCAACACTTTCAAGAGACCATAAACTAGGCGACTTATCTCAAATACTTAGAAGTATCCTAGCTAGGGACTCATCATCAAGTATTTCATCATTCATATTTTTCAACATTTCAAATATTGTGGAGTTTAGGTACTCTAACCTTCTCCCGAGGTGGGTCGACTCATATCAAAAGGTCACCCTATTCATTTGTCCCATGCTAGAGCTCCTCATTTGTAGAGAGATTTCGGCCCACATTGGTCGCAAACTATATGTCACATATCATATCTTAGCATGTACAAAACTAGGTACAAGCAAGCATGCCAACCCACTAACTATGTTTAGCACATCAACCAAGCCATATGTATCATACAAGGTGCTAGGTTTATCTAGGGTTGCATGGTCCAACTCATTCCATATCGTTAAACATACTTGACCTTCCTCAAATGACTTGGGTCTTATCAACATCATCATAAATATCATAATCATCATCTTAGGTTTCTAGGTTATTCACTTGCCTAACCTATATCATGGCTCTAGCCAATTCTAGAGATTATCACTATCATCTAAACTCTCTCATCTAGACTTGATGTTACATCTCTTTCTCCTAGGTTGCATGGAAACTCACTGCCTTTCTGTGTGTGGTAACATTTTTCATATGTACATATAATAATACTTGAAATATGTTTTCTCCAACATTTAAACAGGTGATGAGAACCACCAAACTCCATTCGAATAAAACCAAAACCAAAACGAGTTACCACACTCATGAGGCAGTCTAGTATCATGACACCTGGAGAACTAGCAAGAACATGGTGCACACTTGTGTAGACATCCTAAGCACATGTCATGAATCATGTCAAGGGAGGTAATTTACACAAGTCTACACCTAGTTCTAGAACATCTAGAACTAGGTGTGGTTCTAACCTAGAGCCTAAGTCAACCTAATCCACAAGGATATTTCATCAAGTTTCTAGGGTTGAGATGTAAGGTGAGTTTAGTTTGTGTTTCATGTGAGCAATGTTTGGTGTAGTTATTGTTTAGGCTCTGATACCATCTGTCACAGAACCGGTACATTATTTGAATTACATGTTCAAGGGTCACTTTGTACAAGTCTGCTCATGTATACTATATCTAGATCTTACAACAAGTACACCTAGCATATCTCACCAAGATCATCGACATATCAAGTTAATCATTTTCATTTTTTTTTGGGGTATGATATTAGGCATGGTACTCCTGATTATTCAAGCTAAGATCTCTAGACATCATCGTATCAAGTTCATGATTTCAAGGCTACATCCAATTATGTATTTAATATCAGATTGAGTAAGAGACACTTGATGAGAGAGGAGTAGTACAATAGAAGAGAGAGAAAATCAAGGTTGAGACATATTCGTTTGTGAATTGATAACCTAGATTTTGATGTTACACCTGGTTCCCATATGAAGTTATGAATATGAACCCTAACTCAAGGATATTTGGGATGGGTAAACCATGATGCCATGATGATGTCACGTTATGAAGGAACACTAAGTGATATGTATATAATCAAGATGAGTACATCCTTGATTATGATAGCCTAGTGTGCATCCCATTGTGCGGAATACCTTGAAAATCATGGTGGAATACCTAGACTTGATGGTTTTTACCCTGACTCTTGTTTATGATCCTGGATAAATTTCGAGGATGAAATTCCTTGTAAGGAGAGAAGGATGTGACAACCTCAATTTTCTCTCTCTTCTATTGTACTACTCCTCTCTCATCAAGTGTCTCTTACTCAATTTGATATTAAATACATAATTGGATGGTTGTGATATTCCAATTTGGCAATGTGTGACTTTAATTTGTACTTTTAACTAAGCATCTTGCTATATCATGTCACCCTCTTGTATCAAATCTTGAACCTCAAAACCATGATCTTTTGTCTTTCTAATATGCACCACATTGTAGTGGACTCAATTACAAATTCAACGGCACAAAAATTGCCTCAATTGAAGGCTCCTAGCCCAAGATATGAGTATTTGAATAATGACTCATATTGTACAGATTATAATTTTTTTTTTCTTATTGAGTTTTAACCTTATTGGGCCCAATACCAGACATGTGGCCCATTTATCTTGTTGTCTTCCTTCCCGAAACGGAAGGGAGCGATTGACCAAGGAGTCATCCTCTCCCCTTTCCCCTTCAGGAAAGCAACGAACAGCAGTAAATGCTCTCCTTCGTCCCTTCCAAATCAAACAATGAAGGCGGCTAATGAAGGATGCCTCTACTTTCCCCTCATATAAACCCTAGCCTCTTTCTCCCCTTATAAGTAGCCTCTTATGCGCCCTTGCTTCTTTGCCTCCTCCATCTTTGCTTGTCATCCCTCTCCCCTCACTGCTTCACGGTCGGAGGCTCTATCCAGAGTGCAACCACAACTAATGAGCGCCTTCTACGCGCACCTCTAGGGCGTCGTCGGCCCTCAGCATCACCTCCCCGCGATTGGCCTCCTTTGCACACTAGGGTTGGCCGCCAGCACTTCTACACTCCATCGTCGCTCTTGATACAGACCCTGGATGACTGGCATCACCATGGAGGCACCCCTGTCGTTCCTCCTCAGCAACCAGCCGCAGCAAGCGGGACTCATGCAAGTGGTGCACCTGGGTACTCCCAGAGGTTGTCCTCACTGACACCCCGGGGCCCTTCGTCTCCTTCCCTCTTTTGCCCAGTCGGACCTTAGCACCTACTGTCCCCTGTTTTCCCCCTGTTCATGAGCGGGTAACAGGGGAATCACGACTGAGGCAACCACGGTCTATCGCTGGGCCCTCGTGAGGCTTGTGGACAAGCATTCAACACAAAAGGAGAACATGGCCCAAGGACCAGGAGGCCCTGGTGGGGTGCCTCCCTGGCCCTAGATCAAGGTTCTAACGGTCCAAGATCGCTGATTTGAGGTGAATCTTCCAAATTTTGTAACTTTATGCTCATTTGTCTAAACCTATCATGCTACATATGAAAATCGATCAGGAGAATAAGATCTAACTCCTAAAAATAGCTTCAAACCCTAAATACCAGTGAAATCTTGTTTTGTCAACAAAAGTGTAACTTTTAGTTTTTTAATATGACTAAATATAGTTCTATGATTTACCTTGATTAAGAAATGCATTTGGTTTACACTCTCAAAATTGGTATATGTAACACATGAGCTCCTTGGATCCAAATCAAAATCCTAATAATCTTGCTTCTACTTTTGATAACTAAAATGCACATATATGACTAGCTGTTGGAACTTTAATGATGGACTTGTCCAAACTTGATAATCTGTCTTCTTAATGATGTCTAATTTTTTGTACCACTTTGAAATCGATTTTATGCACCTCTCTATGACACTAGTTTATACCTAGGCCCCTGTATATGGATGAACCACCTAATTCTTATGTTGATCTTGAATGATTTAAGAAACTAATGTGATGATAACATGTATGATCAATATTGAATGGTGGTACCCCATGTTGGATGTTTGATGCATAGGCTTGAGGACATCCACCTAATCTCAATATATGATTCATGTGCCCAATTATTTCTTATAAAATATCAGATCATGTCTTGATGAACCCTTGCCATACTTACTCTTTTATGAGTCTCGTGACCTAATTTGAGCATAAGTGTCCTAAATCTTGTCATGTCCACATGAAACCTCGAAGTGATGTGAAACTTGAACCACACTCATACGATGGACCCTAAATCAATATGAGATCATCTAATATACTATAACCAACCTTGAACCCAACTTGGCCAAAGCCCTAAAATGAAGATAATTAGGGTTAATGATGAGAATCTAATGCATATATGTAATCTTGTTGTTAATCAGGTTGGCTTATGATCTAGATGGTAATGGACGTGATAAGTTAAGAATCTATGAATCAGGTATGGGCCTTATCTAGTTATATGACTATCGCTTTCTGGCTTGAAAATACATATATTGTATGCTTGTTTGTCTATTTGCTCAAATATTGCCATGTAGTATTGCTATGTCTTACTCGATGTTTGCCTCGTCAGTTTTATAACTTGAACACACACATATATATAGAACACGATTATAATATTGTTGATAAAGGGTTAGCTCTTGGTTACGTCCTTGAGGTCTCTCTCATATAAAAGGGTTATCTAAGCTTGAGCACCCTTATGGACCCTTCCGACGGGAAGATGGTCAAAGGCCTTAAACATGCTTGATATTGTTGGTATAATGGAGTGAAATGACATAAAATATGGTTTCACATTTGTTAAACAATTAAGATGTTTATTCTTGTTCGTTTAGTCTTAAAATCTTTTCAAAATTATGCAAAGCTTATACATATATGTATCTTTCTGCCCCATACTCAACACCTCGTGTGTTGACCCATTTCTCGTATTTTTTTTAGGTTCAGAGATGGCTAGAAGGTTGATGGTCTTGGTGTACTTGTTGTAAGATCCAGATATAGTATACATGAGCAGACTTGTACAAAGTGACCCTTGAACATGTAATTCAAATCATGTAATATAATGATGTTTCTTAATATATCTTGTTGATTGTTGAGCTTATGTTGGTGCCTTTATCTTGTTATCTGTTCATGTGTACTAAGCTTTACGCTTCCGCATGTCACCTTTGGTATATGTTTGGTTTATGGGACTGGGATTCCAGTTCCGTGACAATTACACACTAAAGGTATGCATCACTGACATACATATCAAGAGAACCATAAACAACTACCCAGTTGGAGTTTCTAATCAACTTTTCTAGTCATCCTATTCATAGGTTGAATCTCGTCCATGGATAAATTAACACATATGTATCATGATCATCATTATTTTTTGTTTATATCCAAATTTGGGTTTCATTGTTTGTTTAATCCTAACCTCAACCTGGACCTATGAATAAAGTTTTACCACTAATTTTGACTTTAATTTACGATTTCTATATTTATTATATTGTAATATTGCAACATATTATTCATAAATACATGAGGTGAAATCATTTTAAATTGGAGTTTACTCAATTAAATTGTATTCCTAGTTTACTATTATAGTCTATGCTTGATATTATAATTCTAACTTCTTTTCCTGTCTTCATACCATTTTGGGGTTCAAAAAATAAAATTTCATATTTTATTGAATGATATTCACTTATAATCTCTAAACATGATGTAAAACATAAATTATAGATCATATCATATATTCATGTATTTTCACTAAAATATCTAGATTGGGGTACAATTCTATATGTCCAAAGGAACTTATCACGACTTTGTCATAATTTTACTTACATTGCATTTATCTGATGCAAATTGTAATGATTAGGAATAACTAGTCCATGACTTCAAAATAGAATGTGATAAAGTACTTAACTCCCTCTACGTCTTTTCTCTTCATACTAGTTAATACTTTCTAAGTTTTAAGATGATGGAGGTTCTAAATGGATTCATACTTGTGTAGGTTGTATGTCTGGAGAGCTAGTCATATGCGGATTGTAGTGAGATCCATTGTACATTATTTTATTACTAATAAAGTGCAATTATTATTATGTTTGTTTAAGTATAAAGATAAGATTAAAAAAAATAATGTCCTAAGAATGTTTTGATTTATTGACATTCAATTTAGGTTGAGGACATGAACATGTGCTCATATGTATCCTTAAAGTATTCTTTCTTAAAAAGTCCCTAGTCAGATATTGTTGTGTAGGTCGTCTAGACAAGAATATTACATAAGACCAGTATGTGTGCTGACTGATGATGTCATCTCTTTAGTCATGATATTAGATATCAAGTCAAACATGTGATACTTGTTAGAGAGCAAGTTGTACTAGATAGACCCACCTTGAGAATAATACATGCAAGCCATGCTATGTCACTCAGAATCATGTCTCAATGGGATAGTGGTGATTGCAATCCTTAACCCTGAAGTCCCTAAAATAGTCATTAGTTGTTTGGTGTACATTAACACCAATCATTGTATTTTTGAATAAAGGTTACTATACAGTTAGTAGTTTAGTGCACCTTGGCACATGTGGATTATTGAGAGTGATATCAAATGAATTTGTCCCTGTCCACTTGATGAGTGTGTCTATGAAATATATGGTCATGCTCGTGTGAGTAAATATTATCAAATATTGATTTCATTGAATCTCAAAAGTTTACTCTAGATCAAGATATATGGATTTAACATTAATAAGATGACTTATTTGTGCCTTGGGTTGAGTGTAAATATTAATGAAAAAGGGATTGTATGGTCATGGTAACAGTGATCACTTATAGGTTGAAGTTGTTCTCCACTTATTCCAATTACTTGGGTTGCAATTATGTGCTCATATATAGTGCGTTCATTGCTTGTGAGGTAATGATATCACCTCCAATGTAAAGTTCAACCTGCATGGTCACATGCATAAGGATGCTCATGGAAGAGAAGTTTGAAATCCCAATTTATGGTTCAAAATTAGTTATAGGTTGATTTGTGATCCAATCAATGAGATGACATTCGATTATTTCATGGTTTGAGCAAATAGAACAATAAATTGAGTGTCAATTGATCCATAATTTTGACCTCGAGATGTACCAAACAATCAACTGAATGTGAATCAATCTATCAATACATGGATTAGGAAAGAGTAAAGATGTATTAAATGATTTATTGAAATTTTAAATGAACGATTGAGTCATACAAATGATCAAATGAGATGTCATCTGGCCGACTACAAAGCAATTTACACATGAAAACATTGCCTCATCGACTGGATAGTGAGTTGATCAACTCAAGTTTTGCTCGAGTTTTTCTATTGTGTGATTATTTGGAGATTAATATTAGGAATGTTTTGCGTTTTTGAGAAATCCTAACCTATGTCTCCCCTATATAAAGGTGGTAATGTCTGGGGAATGAGACAAAAGCACTTGACCATGGATTTTCTCCCTTTAGGAGAGAAAAAGTGATCCCCAAGGATGACAGTAATAATAGGAGGAAAGGACCAGTTGACACTAGCATTAGAAATAAAATATTTCTTTGACTTAGAGTCCAACACTAGGAGTTCCCTGGATTCGTGTGAATGACATAGAGCCTTGGAGCATGTGTGGAGGCTGGAGCATGACTTCCATCATCAATGGAAAACATGTCACTTATTGTGGTTACTACATGACATGTTCTTGTTAATCAACTATACAACTTTGCTAACTTAGGATAAGGATTTAGAAGTACACAAATGACACTAAGATAATGTGTCTACTTATGTGACAACTAGTTTGTTGTAATATATATTTAGTATCCCTTCTTTCTCTTTATTGTATATACATTTTACAGCTACAATAGATCTACATCATGGGTATAAGGTACGAAAAATTTTTATAGTTCCTTGTGCATCCTTAACATAAGATCCTACAACTCTAAGTTCCACAATGGAATAAAAATGTAATTATCATAAGAAAATAGTTCATGGTTTATATATATAAACAATAGAATCTAATACAACAAGACCACAATCACCATTTCTCTATTTTCAAGTATAGATAAAACTCTTTGGAAGTGTAAGTAAATCATCAAAGTTTCTCTTTGTCCTAATCAAAGTCAACACATATTTGAATGTAAAGACAACTAGAGATATAGTTAAAAGACAAGTATAAAGACAAATAGAAAAATGGATGTTATATTATAATATAGATTGTGTTTGGACATTGTACAAAAACATGTGAATTAAGAGAAATAGGCATCAATATGACTCAAAAGTACAAATGAGACATGGTAACGTTAATAAAAACAAGTTGTACTCCAATGAAATACAGGAAAACACGAATCACATCAAGTAACATAATTGACACAACTGTGAGGATAGGGATCATAAAAATCCTAAAAATATTGCCATCAAGGAAAAGCACAACATTGAAATGTCATTTGTATATATATCTAGATAGTTTGAATTTCTCATGATATCAATTACGGCATATACATACATATATATATATGGGTATATATTCATGGCCCATGTGGGTAACTAACTTTTGTTATCTAGTGGATCTGTTTTGTAATAGAAAGACACCTACTTGTAATGAGACAACTAAAATTATAATACAAAGACGCGTTTTGTAAATATAGCATGAAATTTTGATTCTCCCTCTAAAAATAGTAAATATGATATTTATGAAAATATTTTATGTAGTATTACATAACGAGTCTTTGTATTAAAAATTTATTCATCTCATTATAACAATGCATGTCTCATTACAAATATGTGTCTTTCTATTACAAAATAGATACACATATAACTAAACTTAGTTACTCGCACAGGTAATGAATTATATATATATATATATATATATATATATATGTATATATATATATATATGGTAGTGATCTAGTGAGAAACATCCTACGGTGAGAGCATGAGAGGCATTTGAATAACCATAAAGTTATAGATTTTTTCAATATCAAACCTTATAGATGGGAAGAACATAATTTTATTTACCTTCACACAAAAAATCACTACAATCTAATATTTTTTACATGTCCATAAATAGAATATATGTATTTTACATCCAACGGTCAGCCTGAAATTCAATATTGAGCGTTGAAAAGTATTTGCTTGTTGTGAATGCAATACAAGTCCTATGATGATGAAATTTAGTAGGAAAGTAACTAATAAGCTATATTTTTAATCCATATGGTTGTATTACAAAAATTGGTCGCTATGTAAAGTTATTCAAATGCCTCTCATGCTCTCACCAAGATATGTTTCTCACGGGGATCGTTGTGTGTGTGTGTATGTGTGTATATATATATGTGTGTGTGTGTGTGTGTGTGTGTGTGTGTGTGTGTTGAAGCATGACATATTCTAACATTATTTTTACAGATAAGAGAACAAAGAAGGTAGGAAATTACAGAGGGTATGTATCACGTTCTTAATTATGTCCATTGAAAAGCATAAAAACATGACCTTGCTAACTAAATTTAATTTCAATGAGAAGTTTTATTTATGCCAAGTAAAATATATAAGGCTTAATCTTGTGTGTCATATGTTCATGAATGAAAAAACTAACTCAGGCATTAAATAAATAATATTGAACATTTAACAAGTCATGTTTATTGGTGAATTAGTTGAAATCATATGGTAAGCACATGAATAAGTTATTTGTGTTAGTGCAATAAAATATTAAGTATGTTAAAGTCACATATGATATTACATAATAAGACTAAGTATGAAATATCACAAATGGTGGATTTGTTGCTCAGTTCTATAAATATGCAAATAGCTATATTTTGTAGCATATTAATGTAATTGAAGCCAATCTCCTACAAATCCATGTGAGGAGATATTAAACTACATAGTTAATTATCAGAAAAATCATGTAATGTTTGCATTCCAAGATAATTTCAAGAATAATATTTTAATTCATTATTTAGCAACTTCATCAGGTAGTATGGGAAGAAGAAATGTGCTTTATAAACATGAGCTTTGTCCCCACAAGAGAGAATTAGGATTGTTGGAAGGTAAATGATATAAATATGGTAGATATGATCGTGTGAGTAAGGTTGCAAAAGGTACTTGAGAATCTGCGAACCTGGCCCATTCAACTTTTTTGGAGGCCCGTGAAAAACAACATGCAACTTGTTCTCCTGTTATATATATTGTTACATGCTTCTAAATAGGTGGAAAGCATATACTTCTGGATTTGGAATTAGTCCATCTTGCAGGGTTTGAAAGTAACTAGGTTGTATCTTGATTTAAATGTTGTCAATATGATTCAGCTATGGATTGACAAAAATACAAAATCATGACTATAACTTCTAAAGGGTTGCATACTAGTTTATATCAACTACAAGAAACATTTGAACATACTTGTCAACAAAATGAGCGTATCTTATAGTAGAGTGCTAAAATCATAATTATTTACTCATCGTTGTAATACTTCTTTAATTATTATTGTTATAAGCATAGATGACTACATAGTCGGGGTTCATCTCTTAGTTAGACATCTCAAAATCGACTCAGATTCTTATTTTGACTACTTTGTAATTTACACACACACGCACATACATATAGATACACAAATACATATTATATTATATTATGTGTGTGTGTGTGTTGCACTAAGTCAGCTTTAGATTTAGCAGTTTTACATTCAATGGTGCACTTAGTCAGCTTTGGATTTAGCAGTTTTACATTCACTGGGATGCTTGTTCAGAACCGACCGAAACATATGGGAAAAATATACAATATATAGTTGAAGCATAAAGTAAATAATGGGATAGTCAACCATACAAACTAGCAAATTGTCTTCACAATCTAGCAAGTTAGCAGCTAGACTGACAAATTGAAGAGTCCGCTTTCTTATAGGTATATAGATATAGATAAGTACAGATACTATTAACTGCACGAGTCAAATTATATGAAACATTTTCATTTCTACATATATACTCCTTGTGCTACATTTCCAATTATTCTAAACCGAAAGTTATATACACGATGGACACAACATTACCATTATATAAGTCCCAAGCATTAACTTCTCAGCCGTGAAGTAAAAGAGTTGTCGCCAACTCAGGAACATGTTTCACTAATACGTTCGTCTGTCAAAAAAATAAAATAAAGAACCAGAACAACCACAACATAGAACGAAAATCATAAATAAGAACCACAACAATCCACTCCGTCTCCGAGGACAACCTTCTTTTTTGGACATCGATACTAAGAAAGCACACCGGATTCAGGCCCAGGGATATACCTTTTTAATGAAAAATTAAACATTATGTTCTTGTTGTTCCCATACAATTAGTGGCCCACAAACATCAATATACAGATAATGAATTTTAATTACCTGGACTGGTTCATCTTGGGATAGATTATTTTCTCCATGAGTAACTCAAGGAACTTCTTATAATTAGAATTCATTTGATCGCTTGCACTATTTTTAATGTAATTTCAGCATTTATAACATGAAGGTAGGCGGGCTACATATCACTTGTTTATTGATGGAATAGAAAAGAAACTAATAAAATAAGACAATATAGTGTCAAGACGTAACCATTCTAGAGTGCTTCCAATTCTAACTTTGCATTCGTCACAAACACAGCTTGTATACACATAGTTCACACATTAAATTCTAGGCCGTTCCAATAATAACTCAGTTCAGACCTGAGTTAAGATGGACCTCGGAACCCGGGTTCGAAACTTCCTGTTGTGCATTGTATTTACAATCTCTTGAGTCATTTGGATTGTTTGAGGGAGGGGGAGAAGAAGTCTCCTTCTAACTAAAAAAAAGAAGAATGCGGGCAAAGAAGAAGATATTACTGGGTTTCCCAAGTCCAGCAAGTAGTTAATATCTTAACTGAAAAGTAAGAAGTTGATTGAGCTAAAGAGATCAAAATTCTAATGGAATTCTAGTTTTCATCGAGTTGCTTATGTAGGGCCAATCCTTGTGTGTACGTTTTAAACCCAGCCATTAAGCCGATAGACCCCGGCAACAACTTCCAATTTCCAAAGAACAAGCAGAGAGACTATCCATAGACTATAGTGCACGAGTCAAAGAAGACTTGAGACAAGACCTGATCTTAGATTATTACTTTTTTGGAGAAAGAATAGATCCAAGAAGGGAAGAAATTAGAGGGGTCTCTTGTTGAGGATGTTGTACCGATACGGTCCCAGATGTGACGAAAACTTATTACGGAAGTATTACCGATAAGCGTACAAACTTAAAGAAGAAATACCAGATTTAATGTGGAAAACTCTCCTCAAGACAAGGAGAGAAAAACTACGGGACAATACCGACCAACAAACAGTATGTAATTAAGATTACAATTCACACTGTCTGGATTTAATTACCCCATAAATTCAGGTAGCCCTCCCCACACGAGAATAAAGATGAGGAAGAAGAGAATCACACCCAGTGTGTACAAAACATCTTTCTTTACTTGATCTCCTCACGAGGCCATTTTTGTTGATGGGGACTGCTTGATACCACTGCGACCACTGATTAGGTCGGGTCGTTGTCGCTATGGCAACATTACGTGTGTAACTGCTAACCGCTACTTTACTTCAAGGTAAAGTCCTTAGCACTCTCTTATCAACCAAGAGAGTTGCACTGTCAGTATACTCAATGTGTCATCGACTGTCAATCGTTACTTCACTTCAAGGCAAGTCGTTGATCCTATGTTATTCAACCAAGAGAGCTCCTACAGTTGTTCTTGTTCTTCGGCTCTTCTATCACAGAAGGAACCAACAAGCAACTGAAGGGATCACACCTCAACCGGTGGGATGATCTCAATGGCCTCCCTGAGGCCCCGAGGACCTCTATTTATAGGCATCTGTTGTATGTAGTTGCAACTAGGAATCCTTGTCCAACTCTGAGTCTAATTCCAAGTCCAACTCCATGTTACACGTAGGGATCCATCTTCTTTCCCTTTTATATTTGACTCCTATTAGGATTGGTAGCACAAGCCAACTCTTAATCAAGTCCAAATCCAATTAGACATAAGACATATCCTTTTTCTATTTCTAACAATCTCCCCTTCTGGCCCATGAGGGAGACATTGTCTATAACAATCATCTAGAGTACCTTGTGGACCTCATCACCACCTGGGATGGATCCACTATCCTTGAACATGTTAGCATATTGTCATTTTTCTTCATCTGCTTGAAGTCCAATCTTGACTTCACTCTGTTCCCAAGGAATTGAGAAGAAGTATCATGTCTCTACTACTTCTCTCTCCATGTCCACACCTAGAACTTTACTAGCTCCTCCCAATTGGTATGTCGAGCCATCCTAGATGAAAACCTTGTTTCTGACCTTCTAGAACAAGGTTTAGAAATATTTTGATGATGCTCCCCATGTCCATGTAGATCTTCATTAGAAGCTTGATCATTGTTGTTTTCATCTCTCTTCATCATGAAGGCCCACTTGTTCTTTAGTGGTTTTCGAGAATTGGGAAGCACTACAAGCTCATAGGTATTATTCTTCTATAAAGGAGACATCTCCTCTTGCATCACCTGATGCCACTGTGTTTTATCTCTATGAGTTTGTGCCTCATGATAAGTCTATGGATCCCCCTGATAAGTAAATAGAATATATTGAGATGTTGGATATCTAGATGAAGGGTGACGAACTCTATTAGACCTCCTCAACTGCTGCTGTGAGGACTCTGTCTGGTGATGATCTTGCTCCCCCTGCCCATAAGTCTCTGACTATGAATCTGAGCCACTCAATTACACGTCTGGAATAGGAACACTCGATGTGCTCTCACTCTGTTGCTCAGGGTAATTTTTTTACTTTTCTTCATCATCTGAAGACTACACATGTGAAGAAGCTGAAGCATCTTGATACTCATCATCAAAAGAACTATCACCTAATCATGCAGCTTCTACATCATCACTCTCAGGCTCTATAACTTTTTGACTGTCACAGATGGTCACATCTATGTGTCTGATCATGGTCATTTTTACAGGATCTCATAACCTGTAGCCAAACTAATGATCTCTATAGCCAAGAAAGATAAATGACACCGCTTTATCATCTAGCTTTTGCCGCTTTTCCTTTAGAACATGTGCATAAACCTTGCACCAAAATACTCGTAGATGAGCATATGATGCATCCTTTCCTGTTCATACCTTCTTAGTTATATCAAACCTCAAAGGAACTGATGGAGATTGATTAATCAGATAGCAGGAAGTATGCACTACCTCGCTCCAGAATGTCTTTGACAACATTGTCGTCTTCAACATGCATCTAACTTTCTTCACTATGGTACAATTCATTCTCTCAACTGTATCATCATGTTGTAGTGTGACAAGCTCTGTCCTTTCCTGTCGTGTTCTGTGTTGTGCACAATAATCCTAGAACTCTCTGAAGGTGTACTCTCCTCCATTGTCCGTGCAGAGACACTCCAACTTTTTCTCTGTCTACTGCTCCACCATAGCATGAAATTTCTGAAAACATTGAAAAATCTGATCCTTGGTCTTCAGCAAGTAGGCCCACACCTTCCTAGATGCATCATCAATGAATGTGACAGAATACCTATTGCCACCTAGTGAAGCCACCTCAAATGGACCGCAGACATCCAAATGAACCAGCTGTAAACACATCAATGCTTTCCTATCTGACATTCATCACATGAACTGAGACCAGTATCCTTGCCACAAAGAATCAATCTCTTCTTTGATAAAAGCTTCAAGCCTTTCTCACTCATGTGTCCTAGTCATCTGTGCCAAAGATCTGTCTGGTGATCCTCAACTGCTTCTATATGACCGCCTTTGAGGACTTTAAGTTGGGCATTGTACAATGTATAACACAATTTGCCTCGTACAATAACCAAAGCTCCTTTGGTGATCTTACATTTTCCACCACCAAAATCTAGGTGACAACCTTCTCTATCAAAGAATGAACCAGATATCAAACTCAATCGTAAATCTAGAACGTGATGAACATCCTTTAGTGTGAGCATACAACTGACACTTGTTTGAACACAAATGTCTCTAATCCTGATAATTCTAGAGAAGCTAGAATTTTCCATGTTCACCCTCCCAAAATCTCCCCTTTTGTATTTAGTAAAGAATTCCTTACTCGGTGAATCATGATAAGAAGTTGTAGTATCCACCACCTACTCAGAATCATCATCCTCGGTATGAAAACATTGCTCTTGGACTGTTAAGACCACATCGTCATCATCATCCCTGTCATATGATATTGTCAATGTAATATTCTTGTCGTCATCTTGCTTATCTTTGGCTCAGACCCATGTTTCTTTTTCCAAACCTTGCAATTCCTTTTGAAATGACTTGGCTTTCTGCAATGGAAACACCCTCTACTACTCTTCGATTTGGATCTACCACAAGACTTCTCAAGGATATTGTCATTACATGTACCAACCCGCTTTCGTAGTGGCTGTCTAAAGCCCAAGAGAACCGGGCTTTCGTAGTGGCTGTCTAAAGTAGCTATCAATCTGCACGAGCCCTTGAGAATATCGAGGAAGGAGTAAGAAGTGCATCCAACAGAGATCACCATCTCTTCCATGCTTGAGGCCACCTGAAAAGTTGAGAGCACGTTCGGAAAACAAACAACAAGAAACTAAGCAAACAACACACGACTAAAAGCACAAATAAACAACTAAGATAACAAACAAAGAGATAGGCCGGCCAAGGAGCCTCCCAAAAACACAGAACAAAACCCACAGGAATAACGTCGAGCAGTAAGGGTACACCACCCAAGAGAATCGGGAATGAGGCAAAAACCCCAACGATGCAGATATAGAGGAATGAGGGGTTGGGCAGATGAAAGGTGGGGAGTAGAGGGCGTCGGGAACCCCATCACCACTCCCGACCACCAATGTGAACAGGGGGCAGAACACCCGCACAAGGCACAGACCCAACTTACTCCTCTACTTGGAGCACCAAGGGGTGCCCAGACTCACCGCCTGCCCAAGAAGGGACCCAAGCACGACCTACAAGCGACTTGAAATGGACGGACACAAAATGAAAAGAAAGAAAAGGGGGAGAGAGGGGCCCTCGACCCCTAGGGAAACGTCCCCCGGTGAACTGAGCCGCCATGAAAGTGCCACACGCGCACCACGCCGTTGAGACGCCGACCCCCAACGTAGCAGCCACCAGCTCCCGCCGAGTCGTTGCGTCGCTGAGGAGGACGGGCGAGGAACGTCGTCGGAAGAGAGACCGACAGTCACCGGCCTTCGTGGAGCCCTGGGGAAGCAGAGGAAAGAGAGAAGACAGGGGGAGAAGGACTCGCAGTGCGTCGTAGGCGAGCTTCCTCTCCCCTCGAGAGGAGTCTGCGACGGCTAGCCCTAGATCGCCCTAATCGATCGCGGGATAATGAACTAGATGATCAGATATCTAGGAAAGAAGAGACATTTTTCAAACTCGATGGATTTAATTAAAGCTAATTTCAACAAAAAGTCATATTTTTATCTAGTTGCATCGAAGGTCCAAACCACTAGTGCACTTTTCTTATGTTCATAAACCAACTCAGGCATTACGCCAAAATAAGTCACCGTCGCGCAACAACTCTCAATTTCCAAGCCACAAGTAGAGAGACCAAAATGTACAAATCAAAGTAGATGAAACATCTTTCTTTTCATATATAATTTATATATCATGTAACCGTTTTGGCACCTAAAAAGTTGGTTCTAAGCCAAGGCCTAACTTCATATATGCCTTGAAATTCATTAATTTCAGTTGCGAAAAGGCGAAAAACCTACCAAGAAATCGTATGACGGAAAGTTGGTTCTAAACCAAGGCCTAACCTTAGATATGCCTTGAAATTCATTTATTTCAGTTGTGAAAAGGCGGAAACCCACCAAGAAATTGTTTGACCGATAAGGAGGATAATGAGAGTGCTTAAAGTGTAGGTCATGCGCGAAAAGGGAACAAGGAGAAAATTTGAGGGGGGGCTCTTTTGTCTACAACGTGTTAATTACCTTGAATAAAAAACGTTATCTTGATGGAGATAATTAAATCTAATTTCAAAGGAAGTCTTGTTTTTATTTAGTTGCATAAAAGAGCCTAACTGCTTGTGTACTTTTTTTATATTCACAAACCAATTTAGGCACTATAGAAGAATAAGCCCACATTCAGCAACAACCCCCAATGTCCAAACAACAAATAGAGAGACCATAATGCACAAGTCAAAGTAGACGAAACATCTTCATTTTCATATATGATTATATTATATTTACATCATCCTGTAACTGTTCTGACACCTAAACAGTTTGAACTTTTTACCCAAACGCGGCAGACAGACAACATTTGGCATCAGATAAAATCCCAAGCAAAAACTTCTCCACCACGGAGAAAAAGGAGCAGCTGCGGCCAACCAAACTTAGGAGCATGATTCTTTGATCTGTTCGTCTGTCACAAAAAAAAAAGAAACCCAAAAAAACAAGAACCACCACAATCAAACCCCACCGTAAACTACAGCCTGCGTTTCCTAGGTACATGGAAACTAAGAAGCCACACCAGACTCTGGCTCAGGGACATAGCTTGGCTCTGGGGAAGCACGGTTCAGGGTGGGTTCAGCGTCCCAGCTCAACAGCTCCGTGACTTCGTCACGTACAGGAACGTATTCCTACACCAAAGGAAGGGAAATAAGCAGAAATATACATCAGTACTTGTATAAACCAAATAAGCAAGTTGTAGGCGGTAGATCTGTTTGTTATTATTGACCTGGTTCACTACTCACCTCCAACTTCCGGAACAGCTCGCTGGCTGTGGGAGCAGACACGATGATGCGTCGTGCAATGGGCGATATAAAACCTTCCTCCACCGCCGTGTCGATGAAAGCCAGCAAGATGGAGTAGAACCCATCAACGTTCAACAGACCAACCTGCAGGGTTATAAGAGAATATACCACCATCAACATGGCAAATTGTCACGGAAAGAACAAGGAAAAGATGCTAGACCACCTCATTAACATATAACCATCAAGCTTTGATTAATTGCAAGCATGTAATTATTCCCATAGTACGAAGCTGAATTAAGATTTGTTGGCCAACACATGCAGCTGCCCCCCTTGCTCCACCAACAAATAGAATAATAAATACGATAACCCCCTTGTCCTCCCAGTACACCTCTAAGGAACTTTGTTTTTCTTCTGTAACATGCTGGGCACATTGGTGCAGTTAAAAACTAGGTTTCCACAAGTCAACTGATACACGGAAGCAAACTTTAACAAAAAGAAGACACAAAAAAGAGGGACCCTAGCTGAGAATTAAAACAAAGAAAGCACCACCACTTACACCAGCTAGAGCAACATAATTGTTTATGAAAACCTAAGCAATGGAGAAACGTGGCACGCGGCATAGCAGTAGGAATGGCAACATGAATTCCTTCGACGGTGCAGGAGTCAGAAGCTAGAACATCAAAAGACCGATGGTGATGGCAACATTGCGAGAAAGAAGACTTGACCATGGCAACATTGCAAGAAAGAGCGGGAGATTAAATAATATATATACAAGAGGGCTGTCATTAGAATACAAGAATCCACGCGACAGGCATGTCCTGCCTTGATAATTATATAGTGCTGGTCCTCGTCGCTTTGGTTATGAAAAACAAAAGGAACCTGCGCAGAAAGAGCAAAGAATCCCAACAAGAACTCCCGGTCGTCCAAACTTGGGTGGTTAATAGCTACTGTTTCCTAACTGACAGCAACATTTGAAAAGCGCAGCATAAAGCAAAAACCCCTACTAACCCCCAATATGCTGCTTGCTGCTCAAAGCAGTGGCAGTCCCACAAGCAACAAACTGCCAAACCTGATACGATCCTATATAGAAGGTGATCTCGATGCCTTAGAGGGAAACAAACTTTGGTCGTAGCTGAAACCTGAAACCAAATTCGTGCGCCGTAGTAGCAAATATATTCTCGGTTCCCTAACAAACAGCAACGAACACATGCAATACCACACGGCGGTTGACAAACCTTGAAAGTTACAAATAAACATGGTATATATATCACAGCAGGAAAACCTAAAACTAGACACGACTAGGGATTTGTGGTGTTGGGGGAGCAAGGACATATTTCATGGATGAAATATTTATTCGGAGATATGCAAAGTTCAAGAGAATCTTACTGGTTTCGTGTGGATTCCAAGCTGTGCCCACGTAATGACCTCCAGTAACTCCTCTAGTGTTCCATATCCACCTGAATGTCCAAGAAGAAAGATAGACAATCTAACATTAATTACACAATTCCAAATACGACAGTCAGAATTTTCAGTTGAAATCTAATGGTGTTTACTCACCAGGTAGTGCGATGAAGGCATCAGCCTGGCGAGCCATCTCAGCCTTGCGTTGGTGCATGTCAGAGACGGGCTTCTCGTCTCCTACAGTCTCCCCAGTTATCTGAACACATTAATAGATCAAAGTTAGTATAAAAAACCCAATTGAGGCTAGAATCAGAAGGAAAAGAAAAGTGAAACAGGTAACTGACCTCCTTCTGCATTAGGAACCTTGGGATGACGCTGCAATCAGAAACACAAACAGCAGAAAGCGAAACGGAATCAGTTGGCTTTTCCACACCTCAATACATTAACAAACAAAACTGTGCGTGATAGAATATTCATCAAGCAGAAGCAGCAAAAAGAACCCAAACGGCTTTCTGATTAAAGAGTCAGGCAGCAAACAACCGGCTTTATTATTAGTTAATTGCCCCAATGCGGCTGTGTGCTGCAGCATCGGTAGGAAGTGCATGTGCATGTGATTACAAGAGATGGACAAGGGAAAAGACAATACGAGGGCATTTAATGGACTGCAGTAGGTCTGCAACAACTACAAACAATCAATCTATTGCCAAATCTTTCGTCATCGGGAAAACCAAATTCGAAGGGCATGCAGATGCAAAGGGACTAATTAGCATCATTCTTTGAGAACATGCGATATCAGCAAAAACATTAATGGACACCCAACTGCCCCAAGTGGAAAGAGGAGGAGTGGGCGAGCCATGTCATACCAGGAAACTATATCATATTTTGGCTTTTTTAACAAAAAGAAGCAGAACCATCAAACATATATAAAAGTGGGTTTTCTTTCCTGTATTCTTTTTCATTTTTGTTCTCTCAATAAGCAGATGAAAAGAACAAAAGGTAGCAGCACATATGATTTATGTTGCAGAAACAAAATCAATAGCGAAGGAATTATACCCCAACACGTGGCGTCCTCCATCATGGACGGCCTGCGAGACGAGCCCCATGAGGCCGATGCTTCCTCCACCGTAAACAAGGTCGATGTTCTTCTCGACCTGCAAAAGAGTAGAATGCAAGCTATGTGAGTCATCTTCATCTCCATGGCCACCATCATAGCTGTAGCCAGAAAAGGGGCAAAGTCTCATGTCAACCAATGGAGAAAGGCGAGTGGGAGTCTTTACAAAGCACTAGTAGAAGAAGCGAGTGTATGGGGAAGGATGGAATCTGCACTCATGACGGGAGCACTAGAGAGCAGACGGTATGGGGTAGAGATGGAGAAGGTGGAAAGAAGCAGCAGGAGCATGAGCAGCTTGCAAGTGAGCCATGATGCCATCAAAGCACACGTATGTAGTTGGTGGTCACACAGCTTTCACCTGAGTAGCTGTGACGAATGGAAGTCGGGCATGAGCGTGAGGGCAAGAGTCGTGACCTTTGCCTCGACATACAGTACAGCTAATCTTGTTTTGCTGAGGGGCTAAGCCGGGTTTGTTTAGGATATTTCTCCAGTCCTCTCTGAATGATCAGAAGGAAGAGGGAAGGCGTCGAAATGCTTCTAGAGATGATTGGCAGTGTGACTGTGTGAGTGGTAGTAATAGGGTTAGAGGAGTGTGAGATCACGCGAGAAAGCTTGCATTACCGCCAGTATGGCTCCAGCTAGCATCACGGGGAGAGAAAAATAAATAAAAATCAAACCCTCAATCGAACACCGATCCTACACATCACGCCAATAATACGCCGCCGCCCCACGCCCATGGCCTGCCTGACTGACTCCCCGCAACTTGCTCCCTGATCCATCACAACCTAGCTAGCTAGCTACCCAATCGTGCCTAACTCAGCTGGATGAAGCAAATGGAGGTTTGTTTTAGCCCAAATGGTAGTAAGAGTTCATAAACAAGTTTGCTCAGGTACAAGCAGGAGCGGCTCCCATCGGGTGGAGGCGGCGTCTGCTGCTCAGAATCTAGAACTGGAGTAACCGAACCCGCCGAAACAGTTTGAGGAAGAAGAAGAAGATCCCAATACGGAAAAAGCTGGGACTTTGTTTTCTGATTCTTCTCCCGACATTCGTCCATATCCATTGTTCCTCGGGATTCAGGAACGAGGCTCGACGAAAGGGACGGATCCCGAATTGGGAGGTGCGAAAGGAGGAGGGAAATCGTCCCTCTACCTAATATACGCCCATCGCACATGTGACAGAAAAGCTGCTCGGCATGAAAAGCCCCGACAACTACTGAGGAAACAAACTGACGCGTTCGAAGACAAGACCAAAGGAAGAGTAAGAGAGAAGGGGATAGATGACAGCATATAGGGGTTTGGGGGCTTTCTGCCGTGACACGCAAGTTCTACACACTTACCATTACTCTCCCCAACTCCACTGCTGCCTCCCGGTAGCTCGGCTTCTTCCCGGGGCTGCTGCCGCAGAACACGCAGATCCTCCGGAACCGAGACGGAACAGGCTCCGTAACGGGAGCAATCGTCGTCGTCGCCGGGGAAGGCGCGGTCGCCAGCTGCCGATTCATTCCAGCTGCCTCCATTTCCATGTAAGGGTCGTTGGGGGAGGTTGCTGGCGGTCGTTTGCTACGGGGTCGTTGATGCGTCTTGCGTTTCCCCTCTCCGCTACGATTGGCAACTAAATCGGTTCTAGTTAAGGCACCCACTCCCGCTTCGTGCGTATATATAGGTGCCGAGGTGAAGCGTGAAGGTGTGGGTGGGTCAAAGTCGCTGCGCGGGCCTAGGTTTTTCTCTGATTAACCTCCACACTCTAATGGGTGGGATTTTGCTCGTCCACGTTAATCGGTAGGGCACCAAAACGATCTCCCCCCCCCCCCCACAAGTCTCACCATAACCGTGTTTGGACTTTGGACCGCCCATCTACGGTTGGGATGTTATTGTTGCCAAAATCTGGTTCCCTTTTAATGACGTGAAAGCGAGAGAGAAGTGAATCAGCGTTATCTTTTGTGTAACAAGAGAATCCAATAGAATATAAAAAGCATATGCCGTAGCAAAAGGTATTTCCATGGTTTGCTTCTACATAATCAAAAGAAATATAAACTGTCTTACATGGGTTTTGGGCTGATGCCGTGGGATGCAATGCTTAAATCTTATATTCCTAACAAGTTCTCCTTTTAGCCTTTCAATGAGCTGATTTTATTGAAATAAACCTCCATCATAATCTGTGACCTACACTACTCGCCACTATCTACTCCATATCCACATGTTTTATGTAAGATATATACCTCCAACTCTTCTAACAAGATTATGGTCAAACTTCGTGACACCAATGCTTATTTTTTATCATTGTCCAAACATTTTCATTCAAGACGAGTGGTCTCACATACAAAACCCCTCTTGTCATTTGTATACTACATATCATCCTAGATTGCTTGACCAAGATTGCTCTTATGTATGAACGATGGAAGGGACTCCTTCTGCCATATCTCAGTACACTAGAGACCATGAGATTGTTGTGAAGTTTCCCTTCCATCTTTTACAGACCCTGAACCAACGCTCCGCCCATCAACTAAACCTCTTCATGAGTTTTTCCCCTAAGACAACATTATGAGGCTACTATTAGTCAAGGTGAGTGTGGCATCACATGATCATGATTCGAGCCACCCTCACTCTCCTTGAAATTCCATTACACTTTCATATCATTTAAAATCTATCCTAAGATCTAAATTTTGGTGAATGTGAAAAATGATTTTTCACAATACCCTTTCTAATAAAAGCTATATGATTTTATGTTTAACTTGTGCATCTTCTAGAATGTTTAGAGAAATCATTATGAAGATCTAAGTTCATGTCGACTATCATTACTACTATTACTCTTTGCACTACCACTAGGACTAGTTCCTCACTCATCAAGAAAAAATAAATCAACTACGAATGATGAGAAAACAATAAATTAAAAAACAAGAGCTTTGGTTTTATGTGTAGCTTTGCTAATGCATCTTCTACAATAGTTGTCTTCCTATTAAGGAACTAGACTCTATGCTCTTGAATCTTCTCTATTATCATGGTGATTCTCATAACCCATGATTTCAATATAGGAGAGGATCCACATCATAGAAGAACATAGCTTGACTATCTTTTGTGAAGTGGATGCAGTAACTATTGGAAATCAGGGCGACAGATAAGGCAATGAAAAAAAAATTATAATTGATTCCATGTTTAGTAAGATCATGTCAACAATGATGTATCTAGGAAGGAAACTAACAAGAGTTATACATGGACCTGGAGGAAGTCCATTAACAACTCTTATTGTAGTAGTGTGCTTCTTCTCCAAGCAACACTCGATCAGTCGTCAACAACAACCTCTTGGTCTGGCACCATGAACAACGGTTGATGGCATCCTCCTAGAGACAGGAAAAAACATCCTCACCTCTAGAGTAGTCCACGCGGATCATCGAGAACTCCATGTTGCACTATCAAAGGCAACAAGAAGGAATTGTCCCTTCGAACGTCAATCTGCTAGGATTGATTTGCTCTCTCACAGTTGTTTCTCCCTTACAATCCCTCCCTTTTATGGACATGACTAACTCGGGCTCTCTATTGATTACCACAATTAGAGAGAACAACAATTATAAGAGCTTATTGTTGTGTCTAGGAAGCCCCCAATACCTCTTTATTGATAGGAGACGCTAGGGTTAGGGTTTCCAGTCAATTTGGGAGTCGAAGAGATGGCTTTTCATGAATTTTATGGAACTTGTGAATGTCGAAACTAGTTGGTTCACTGTCCACCAGACGATTCATGGGTGAACCAGTCGATTTAGAATGTTTCCTATTTTCAAACATGGATTTTAATATCTGATTAATGCACAATTATGACATCAACATCAATCCTTGATCCAATCAAATTGATCATTGAATCGGGTGTTCCAGATGATGAACCAATCATTTCACTTCAGGATACAGTCGTTTCATGTCATGAAGCGGTCACTTCATACATGAAATGGTCATTTCATATGTCCAGTTCAGGAAAATATTCAGCCAATATTGTTTGCAATTGACCTGATTCTCCAACCAAACAGTTCAACACTTGAACTGGTTGGTTCAGAGTCCAATCAATCAATTTTAGACCTTAGTTGTATAATTGAAAATCTAAACGCTTTTAGTAATGAAGTTAAACATCATTCATGAATAACTTCAATTCCAAGTGCATCCTAGGCATGTGACCCTATAGGTCCCTATTTACGTTGGCAGTGAATGTCCATAAGTAACTTTTGACATCACAAGCAATGAGAGGTATCTAGCAACACATCGTTGCAACCCAAGTAATTTGAAAAGTTGGAGAACAACTTCAACCTACAGTTCGTGATCAGTGTTATTGTGATCGTATAGTTCCTTTGTCTCTGATATCCAATTTGAACTCGAGGCATGCAATTATCATCCTCTTCAATGTGCATTCAATATTCCTTGAACTAGAGTAGATTGTTGGAGATGCATGTTAGTTCACATGTCATATATTGAATGACATGAGTATGCCCATACATTTCTCAATCTCGCTTATCAAATGTCTTGGATATCAAACTCATGTAGGAGGGATAAATCCCATCTACATTACTCATACTCAATCCCCATGTGCATATAGTACTGGAGCATCACCTTTATAGCAACCCTTATTCAAGGTCATGTTCAATGACATCAAAGTATAATGAATGACATGTGATGAATGTAGTGACTTCAGGTCTAACAACCACAATCACCACTATCACTATGAGAGTTGATTCTGACTACCATTCCATGGTATCCATGTATCACTCTCAAGGTAGGTCTGTCTGATACACTATTCTCTAACATGTACATGTGTGCTTGACTTGATATCATATATCATGACTAATGAGACTTTGTCATCAATCAACACTCACTCTAGTCTTATGTATTATTGTTGTCTATTTTGCTTCCACAATAATATCTGACTAGGGACATAACAAGAATGTATCTACTCTTATCATACATATGATCTCATTGTTTAGGTCATCAACCTGAGGACATATGTTATGGACTAACATGATTCTTTAGACATCTACTATGTATGTGTCATCATCTCATTATTGAGACAAACATAGTAGAGGGAATTACCTTTATTATTATCAAATCTATTATCTAATACAACATTCCAATCATCATATGCGTGGCTCTCTAGGCATACACACCAACAGACTCACACTTACACTTAGAGCCAAAAACCCATGAATCTTATTCCAAGTGATATTAACATGTCCATCATGTTTATGCTATGTAAGCACATATTCAAACGGGTTAGCAATGTTTGCTTCATGTTGGTATATTGCAAGTTTTACATGTTCTCATTGTATGACATCCTATATGAGATGGAAGTGTGGTAGTATGCTATCTGAAATTCCTTGCTAAACCAGTAGCTCTATTGTTGTCACAATATCTCTAATGTATCATTAATGGTTGAAACATCCCACAAGTTTATCTATATGAACTTCTAGATCCATAAAGTATCCTCTATTGTGTTCATAACACCAAGATACTCAACTTCTATTATAGAGTTAAACATCTAGCTCAAAACTTTTTAGCTTACAGTTTTCATTTTAAGGTCAAACACAATTGTGATCATTAATTTTATGTATCATTTTGGAAGCTTACATCGGTGTAACCCTTTACACCCAAATCATCCTTATTACCACAGAATAGATCTTTTTAGTGCTTCCCAAGTACTTAAGGATGTTCTTTATGGCATTCTAGTGACTTTCATTGAGATCTGACATATATGCACTCGTCATGTCCAATACATATAAATAACAAAATGAATGCGTAACATCGTATACATGATAGATCCAATTGTGAATGCATATGGTGTCTCACTTATGTCTTCCCATTCTTCACAAAAACTAGGATATTGGGCTCTTGAGAGACTAACTCCATCGAACATGGACAAGTTTTCTCTCATTGAGTCCTACATGCTTGTCAATGTATGTTCTCTTTCTTAGGTCGAGAAGCTTTCTAGATCTAGCTCTATAGATCTAAGTTCCCACCACATAGGATGCTTTGCCTAAGCCCTTCATAGAGAAGGTACTTTCTTTGCAAGGTTTTAATATATGTAATATAGGGATGTTATTCCCCATCATTATGTGGAACATAAATATGCTCCCACTAAATTTTTGTAATCACAAATTTCTTCTTCATTCTGACTCAAGTCAAACTCTTTGCATATCTTGTCAAATTGGAGATTCCAATTCGAATATGCTTGCTTCAATCACATTGATTGACCTTTGTAGCTTACAAACTTTATTTGCATTATTGGGTTTATAAAGCCTTTAGGCTGTGTCATCCACACATCCTCATGAATATTCCTATTAAGGAATGTGGCTTTAACATCCATATGCCAAATCTCACAGTCATAACAAGCTCAAATGGCAAGCATGATCCTGATGGATTTAACCATGGAAACTGGTGACATGATTTCATCATGTTCAACACCTTGAACTTGTTTGAAACTCTTTGTAACCTATCTATGCTTCCATTTTGGTCTTCTCCCTAAAGAACTAATTGCACCTTATGGGTATAACCCCTTTGGGTGGATCCGCCATGGTCATACCTTGTTGGTATACATGGACTCCATCTTGGATCTAATGGTTTTATGCCAGTTCTCATATTTTGGTCCCTCAATAGCTTTTTAGGTAGATTGTTGACTCATCATTTATGACCAACTCACCACGTTCTGAGTTATAAGTTATCATAATCTTTCAAACTCAAGGTGTGCTCTACTAGAACTATGAGGTATTGTGTTACATAAGGCTCTTTAGGCTCAATGTTTTCTTTTTGGTCACAAACTTTTTGAGTTCTACTTTTCTCCCAATGATTTTTTTTGGAATGAAATTCCTCTTAGGAATAAAACTATCCTGGCAAAAAAGCATTTTTGTTGTCGGGTTAGAATATAAAAGTAGCATTCAACAAAATAACATTTATGTGATTTGTAGTCAAATCTTTTTAAGAATTTATATATGTTATAAGCTTTCAATCCTGATCTTAATAAAATACATATTGGGACTCTTCCCATGATATATCTCATATGGTGACTTTTGAACCATTTTAGACAGTACATTGATTTAGTGTAATGCATGTGCCCAAAAAGGAAATTGAAGATTAGCTAGATATATTGATAATCGCACCATGACTTAACATGGTGTGATTCCTTCTTCATGATACATCATTATGTTTCAAGTGGAGTTCATTGTGATACGCTACCACTGTCTCTCCAGAAGGTTTTCAAACTCTTGGTTTAAATATTTCAACATTGATCATAGTAAAATGTTTTAATACTTATACCAAGATGGTTATGTACTTCATTTATAATATCATTGAACACTTGAAGAGATTTAGGCTTGGATTTCCTCAAATACAATCTACCATATCCACTTACAACATCAAAAAATATTATGAGGTATTATTAACCACCTCTAGCATTTATTCTAAAAGGTCTATATACATCAATATGTATTACCCTAATTGAATACTCACTCTCCCACTACATCTAGTGAAAAGTGCTTTTGTCATATTGCCCAATAAACAAGACTTGCATGTCACTATTGGTTCAATAACCAAAAGAGTCTAGATAACCATCATTATGGATTATAGAAATGCATTTCTCATTTACACATTCTAGATGATAATGATATAGGTATTCATTGTTTGAGTCATCAAGTCATTCAGTATATGTGCCATACACATTTGTCTATACAACTATCGAGTATAGATCGTGAGACATTGCCATATAAGATCTCATCTTTTAAAATGAAACATCAATTTATTCACAATATTCTTTTCTATCCAAGATACATGATATTTTCATTAATGGAAGGTACATAATAGTAATTCACTAATTCTATTACATGCCCATTAGATAAATGACAGATTCCAACTGTAGTGGCAGCAACTCTTGCTCCACACATTTCTAGCTTGTTTCTTCTTAGGTCATGAAGTGGAGATCTCTATCTCCTTCTATTCCCGAGATCCTCTATAAAGAGGATAGTTCCTTTTCTAGTATCCAGACAGGTGACAGTGGTGGCATTTACTTCCTTAATCATTTAAGTGGAAAAGATATATTCCTTTTACGCTTACCCTTCTCTATATCTGGAGTGCAGAAGACTTGGACTTCAACTTATCCTTAGAACTCTTTTTGGTCTTGCCTTTGTCCTTGGACTTTGTTCAGTTGATCATCATCACGCGTTTGTCCATCTTCATTTGTGCTTCAACATTCATCAACATGCCAAGCATCTCAGATAGTGGTTTAGTTAAATTACTCAAGTGATAATACTCAATTAATTGGTTATATGATTCAGGAAATGGTTTTAGAACCATATCCATGTCCAACTCTTAACTTAAAAGAAATCCCAGTCTCTCCACATGCCTAATGATATTGAGTACATGGGGCTCTATTAGATCTCCCTCTATCAGTTTGTACTCAAATAATGCCTTACTCGCTTTACATGATTCTTTATATCTGTTACAATCTCGAGAATTTCCATGTTTTCATGTTGTTCATACAATTCATAGCTCACACAACATAGTATAAGATGCTTAATGTCTAAGGCATCATTGTCATGCTTCCAATAAGAATCCACATCAGCTCTAGGCACATCAACAATAGGTTCCTCTGGCTCTGGTCTTTGAAGGACATAAAGCATTTGCTCATTGGTGAGAACACTTCTCACAATCCTAAACCAGACGTGAAAGTTAATACCGTTTAGTTTGTCCTACTCAAGGATGGATTGCAATGATAATGTATTTGTGTTTGTTTGCAAAAGAAAATTTGCAACTTTTTCAAAATATTTTTTATTCGATTTGATAATAGTGTTGATATTATAGGCCTTTAATTAAATATGGCTCCCACCATTTTATTTAAATTGATAGCCCTCACTACCAATTTGGAATATCACAGCATACAATCTTCTAGTGAGCCAAGACCCCAAACAATTGAATTATTACCCGGCCAACGCGGGTGTCCATAACCAATTATTACGGTAAACAACTTTTTTCAATTACATCTCATGCAATTCTTGGATAGCTGGTATGCACAATTGTTTACCATAGTCCATATGCATGCTTCTAGGTGCTTAATCTCATTAAGATCACCTAGTTAAGCATGAACCAAAGCGAACACAACAGTAATGCACCCTACTTGGTAGGCCCACATGACTACCATCACACTTCAATGAGATGGACAACACACCACACTTGACGTGCCCAAACATAATCGATCAAGCTTTTCATGTGTGTTTCTTGTAGAAAGCATCTAAGACTTAATATTAGACTGAGGAATTTTATATATAAATACATATACATATCCAATCACCACATACGTGTAGTACGTATCATATACATGCTATATCCCACAAACAAAAAAATGCAATTATAAACACAAGCGATGGTTATGGCCATACTATTGTAATTTCTTGGAGCCCCAAAGAATTTCTACCACCCAAGATCTACATCACACACAACAACCTATTTTTGGTGAAGAATCGTCATTGAACCATTCTAGGTTGATTGGTTCAACACTTGAACTGATCATCTTGCCTCCTGGATGCTCGATTAGTCTCTTGAAATGCTCTTCTGGTCTCAGGTTCAACCAATGTGTGGACTCCTCCAGCCGATCGGTTGAACCATTGGTTAATCAATTCATCTTCTCATGTCGTATGGCCTCCTTGGTCCTATAGTCGGTCAGTTCTTCTTATGAGACAATCACTTCATATGGTGTAGAACATCTTCTCACGATGAAACACAAATTGAAACTATTCTATTTCATATCACTTTATAAAAGGGACAACCTCGAGTTACATTCTAGGGGAAACATGAAGAAGAACATTAATTTACATTTGGAAAGGAGGAGAGAGGCTCGGTATGCAAACTGAGATATAAATAGGAATAAACAACCACAACCATACACACATATCTAGGGTTATTGGTCATAACCATGTTAAAATCCACCATCAAAACCAATTTTAGGGCGACGTGCGTAAACTGCATATATATATATATATATATATATATATTAGTTTGTAAAATCATATGTGGTATTTAATCAGATTTGTACATTAACCAGTTTATTTGTGTTGTATGCAATAAAAGAAGTAAATCCAATAACATCAATTTAAATCCATATTCAACATAAATTGACGTGGCTCTGGTACCACTGTTGGGAAATCAGGATGACAGATAAGGCAACAGAAATAATTTTTTTATGCATGATTCCCTAATCAATAAGATCTCGTCAACAATGATATATCTAGGAAGAAAGGTAACTAGAGTTATACATGGTTTTAAAGCAAGTCCAGCGACAACTCTTATTGTAGTAGCGTGCTTCTTCTCCAAGCATCATTTGATTAGTCGTCACCAACGACCTTCTGATTTGGAACCACAAATAATGATTGATGGCGTCCCCCTAGCGGCAGGTTAAAGCCTCATCACCTCTAGAGTAGTCCATGCGAACTACTGATAACTCGACATTGTACTACCAGAGTCAATGGGAAGGAGTTGTCCCTTCGAACATCAATCTACTAGGATTGATTCTCTCTCCCACAATAGTCTCTCCCTTGCTATCCCTTCCTTTTACGGGTAGGACTTGCTCAGGTTCTCTATTGGATACCACAACCAGATAGGACAACAATTGTTAGATCTTATTGTTGTGTCTAGGAAGCCCCGAGTACCCCTTATTTATGGTAGAGGCTATGGTCAGGATTTCTAGTCGATCTGGGAGTCGAAGAGATGATTTTCATGAATTTTCTGGAACCTACACACGGTGAAGTGGTCAGTTCACTTTCCAACTAATTGGTTCATGGGGGAATCAGTCGGTGCAATCCTTGAATTGGTCAGTTCAACAAGTTTCCTATTTACAAACATATTGGCTTTTAATATTCGATTAAAGCATAATTATGACACCAACATAATTCCTTGACCCAATTGAATTGATCATACCATGCATTCTAGATGATGAACCGATCGTTCCACTTCATGAAATGGTTGTTTCATGTCATGAAATAGTCATTTCACTATTGAAACAGTCATTTCATGTCATGAAATGGTCATTCCAATATTGAAGCGGTCGTTTCATACATGAAAGTGCCATTTCATATGTGAAATGGTCGTTTCATATGTCCAATTTAGGTAAATATTCAGTCAATGTTGTTTCCAATTGACCTGATACTCCAAATGATCAATTCAACACTTGAACCTGTCGGTTCAGAGTTCAGTCATTTAATTTTAAACCTCAATTGTTTAATTTGAATATCTAAACACTTTTAGTAATTAAGTTAAACATCATTCATGAATAAAATCCTATTCCAAGTGCATCATATGCATGTGACCCTATAGGCCCCAATTTACGTTGGCAGTGAATGTGCATAACTAACTTATGACATCACAAGCAATGAGCGGTATCTAGCAACACATCATTTTTACTGAAGTAATTTGGAAAGTTGGAGAAAAACTTCAACCTACAATATGTGATCAGTGTTACTATGATTGTATAGTTCCTTTGTCTCTATTATCCAGATTGAACATGAGGCATGGAATCATCATCTTATTCAATGTTCAATCCATGTTCCTTGACATAGAGCAGACTATTTGAGATGCATGTGATTCCACATATCATATATTGAATCGCATGAGTATGGGCATACATCTCTTAGTATTGCTTATCAAGTAGCATGGATATCAAACTCCTGTAAAAAATCCCATCTACATTACTCATACTCAATCCCCATGTGCATATAGTACCAGAGAATCACCTTTATAGAAACCCTTATTCAAGGTCATGTTTAATGACATCAAAGTATAATGAACAACATGTGATGAATGTAGTGACTTCAGGTCTAACAACCACAATCACCACTATCATTATGAGAGTTGATTCTGACTACCATTCCATGGTATCCATGTATCACTCTCAAGGTAGGTCTGTCTGATACACTATTCTCTAACATGTACATGTGTGCTTGACTTGATATCATATATCATGACTGATGAGACTTTGTCATCAATCAACACTCACTCTAGTCTTATGTATTATTGTTGTCTATTTTGCTTCCACAATAACATCTGACTAGGGACATAACAAGAATGTATCTACTCTTATCATACATATGATCTCATTGTTTAGGTCATCAACCTGAGGACATATGTTATGGAGTAACATGATTCTTTAGACATCTACTATGTATGTTTCATCATCTCATGATTGAGACAAACATAATAGACATAATTACCTTTAATATTATAAAATTAGTTCTCTAATGCCACATTCCAATTATCATATGATTGGCTCTCTGGACATACATACCAACAGTAACACATTGACATATTTATCTTTCTACTACAATGTATATTCCTTCTAAAATCCCCACAACTTGGATTCCACAACATTATGGAGGGCTCATCCTTTACTTATGTTTATGACCCATTAACCATAATGATTCATGGCTAGTACTGTAATAGATTCTTGACCTTCTTTTTGTTGAGTGGCGTCAATATTGATTTCAATATATCCTTGAGGTGGAGAAACCCATGTTTTTGTCATCCTTTTGTTGTTATCCTTGGGCTTAACCTTCTTCCCACAAGATATCCTTTACCTCTTTAAAGCAAGCAGAAATTATGTGCAAATTAATTCATTTTTCTTTGAATTGCCTTCAAAGATAAAAATAGGATCCTGATTTCTAATTGTACCAACAAGCTATGCCAGACATTAGCCATCAATTCAAATTGGACCATCATGTTCTGTTATTTATTCGAGTCTCTCAATAGTATTGATATGCATGAATTCTTTTAGATTCATCATTGTACTCACATGACACCGTACAACTTGAGCATATTCATAGTCTTAGTGTATGAGTTAGAGTTTCATCATAGCGATGGCACCTGGGACATGACCCATCACCAGTCATGTTTCTTTGCTTCCTTTTCTAATTGGTATAAAAACAACCCATGTTTAACAAGTCATAGATATTTTATATTTTGTTGGAATTTCATATATGAGAATATATTTCCACATACATGTGATAGAAACACTTTGTCGTAGATCTGTTCTTACCCTCCATGTCCCACTACCTAGAGAACGTAAAGGGATTGAAGTGCCTATCTCTAAGTGGCCCAAGAATCATACACATTACATACACCGAGACTAAATAAAATTTCTCTTTATTTACGTAATGAACATATATTGTTTACATTATGGCCCAAAGGAAAACTTGAAAATATACTCGATAGAACTATCCCTCATGATTTGGTGGAACTTGTTTATTGTTCATCATCAGAGTAGTCAAGTGTGGAAATAGATCTAGTCACGCCTTCATGAGTTATCATGTTTGTCTAATATGGGGAAATCAAGACATGTGATCAGTGCAAATGCATATCTATGTTGTCAGTGAAATATGTGAAATTGCATAATAAAATAGACTCTTGGCATTTATAAAATAAACTAGAGAACAAAATTTAAGAAACTTTAAGTTCTTCAGGAAAGAACATGTATTTAATCATATTTTCCATCATACGGTTTTATAGCCTTTGTCTCCTCTACTATTCAGTTTTGAAATATCCAAGGTATTAGACCATGTCTAAACTTAAAGGTGAGGGTCTCTTTACCTCCACACTAATTCCATTTATTGCAGCCCTAGGTGTTGATCTTTTTGTGTTTGATGTACATAAGTCACTTTCATCACCCCTACGTCTGGGCTTGTTTGTAACTAGTCCTTAAATCCTAGACACGCCCACTGGTGAGGTATGTTTGTAATATTGAATTTTAATGTCAAAGTTAAAGGATTTTGTTACTATATGCTCAATATTCTCAAAATATATAATTGCAAAGGCATAAAACCATGTAATAAAGAGTCACTTAATTCAAATAAGTTTCTATAGGCCAAGATAAGCGACATATTCATAACATACAACCAAGCAATACCATATGTAAGTCAATAAGAGGATAACAAGCGTACATTGAAAGTAAAAAAAAATCTTGAAGGCCAAATTAGATTAGGGTCAAGGTCCTAGCACATATATAGGTACACATGCATCGATATACTAGGCATCAATGTGTAGGGGTCACAAGGACCATATTAGGATTTTTATGTCTCATTTATGTGTGCAAGTTTTTAATACTAACATTATGTTCTGACATCATTTTCAATAGAAAATTTGAGGAATGGTCCACAACTAATTCATAATGGATCCTTAAAATAAACTACTATCAAAGAGTCAACTTGTCATTAATAGGAGTTCAAGAGTCAAGTTTCAGAATTAATTTCAGAAGATGATCCATAATCTAGGTAATGATGTCATGTTTTTTCAACATGGTCCCAAATTTTAGAGAGGGGAAATCATAAGATTTGACAACCATCATAATCAGTTATCACAAGATTAAGATTAGATAGAAAAAATTGAGACCCATCATAATTTCATGAATGTAATCATTAATATAATATCAAGAGTGCATTATGCCATCAGGATTAGGGTTTAGTCCCATCATTATTCAAAGTCATGTAATCTTGATTTTGAGTCTCAAATATAATAGTTAGAGTCAAAAACTAGAATTCCAAAGTTAAAATCACCAATATGGAGTAATTATCTAATTTACATAATCATAAAGTTGATGTTTAAATAAATAAGTGGAATTTGATTACAAATCATGCTTTGAAACTATTTTCAAAATAATCCTCATGATCTTGATCAAAATAGACTATTTAATTATAATTTTTGGAGATGGGAATCAAAAGTTATAATTTATACAAACTTGGACCCATTTTCTAAAATATTTGATAGAGAGTGGACATTGTATACTAAAAATGGAATTATGTGTGCTATTGATGGCTCAGTTAATGGTTCACAACAAATAGATCAAAGGCATATGACTTCTCCTCTCCACTAGCCAATTCCCTATTGGATCAGATTTAATGTTTGATCTGACTAGAGATTGAACATGTAGGGGGTTATCTTCCCAACAAGACTTGGCATGTGTGCAAGTTGGATACTCCAAGACGACACTCTTCTTAGAGATGGAATGAAGGGAGATGGGATAAGTGATCAAGAATAGGCCGGTCAGCCTCATCCTACTCTCACAAGCTCAACATGGGGTTTTGTCATCCAAGAGATGGATCGAAGGTGGTGTCTCCTTACAACTTCTTTGGGATCTTGCAGGAAGTATTGTGAAAAGAAGAGGATGTTATGGGGCTCTTTTGGTTGTGGATAAAGGGGGGAATAGGTAGTGGGGAGTGAATCAATGACAATGGAGTAGGGTTAGGGTTTTAGAGTAGGGGTGTTTGTAGGTTGGGAGCAATGGCAGTGACCATATTGTAGACCATGAATTTTTCATGAAAGCCACCATTTCCAAGCATGATCCAGTTTAATTTGACAAGAAGGATGAAAGAGGGAAAAAATAGAGGAAGAAATTGTCATGAGGGTAGTAGGGTCGGGGAAAATTGAATTGGGGACCTATTCGTTTATTTTCCTTCTTTGCTTCGATCTTGAAGATGACCCAGGCCATGTTGGATCAAAATCCAGTAGTGACAGGGCTATGGGGTAAGCACCCATGAGTGGGTCAGGGTCTAATGACCCAATTTAGTGATACTACCATCTTTACATTCAATTGGGCCAGGCCCATCAGGAAAAGGGAGGGGAGGGAGGACTTAAAGTGGGTTTTTAGGGTAAATTTAAGAAAATCATAGAAATTTGTAGAAAACTCCAAATGACCTCGATTGAACCATTATCTCATCATAGAGATTAGAACATCTATAAAATGCAAGTTATCAATCATAGGATTCAAGAATCTATATAAATTGGGGTTTTAAGAAAATAGGTTTGTAAAATCGATTCCAAACATGGATTTTTAATTTAGATATCATTATAGGTTTACTGATCATGGAAATTATTAACAGTGAGAATTGAGTTATTGAGCAGAAAAAGTGTGATTAAATCAATCTTGTACCAAAATGCACTTCTTCACACATTCCATTTGATACATAACAGGTTTTAGGAGCAAGTCATCAATGAATTGGCATCCTTTTCAAGTCTCCATTTCCATTCATCATTATAGTTGTACCCGCCCAAAAAATTTTTTCCTTTGAGGAAGCTTAATTTGATTGTCGTTAAAACACAAAAAATGACAAAAATAATTGCAGACATGTTATATTTGTAAAATGAGGAAAAACAAAATGAATGTATAATTCAATAAAATGTAAAAGTATGTTTTTTTATTCCATTCAAGGGTAGATAAGGGAAAAAAGATGTGAAGTGTAGCCAAAAATCATATGCAACAATGTTGTTACAAGTGGGAGGTGTTATCACCCCCATATCGTCTGATAAATTTGTATTGAACCCTTTTCTTAATGATCCTAAATTATATTGGTTTTAGGTTGGATTAAAAGAATATGAAAGAGTAAAAGGTGCTAAAATGGTTTTTTTCTACATTTATAGATCATTGGGACTGGAGACATCCATGGTTTTCCTATTATTCTCCTAAAGAAACTCTTCTTTCATATGTGGGGTCCTAATCACCTCAGGATCCCTAGCGATTATGAACAATGTATAGGAAAAAGAGGAGATGATGTTAGAATGATTAGATTAGAGGAAAATTTGATATTTATTCAAACAATCATATGTGGTATGAATGAATCACACGAAAGAAAGGAAATTCATATAGATAGACAGATATGCATTTATGTAAAGATTTTGGTGGTTATGAGCAATCAATATGAGTTATGAACAATTCGAGCTAAGCGAATTAGACAATCAAGATTACCATTATTCAACCTAACGATGTATAGAAGTAAGGATTTTGTAAGCACATATAAGAAAAAATGTGAAGAGAGAGGGGTAGTTGATCCTCTGGCTCCAGAAGAATTAGAAAAGGGGCATGAAATATAGGGGTGGGGCTTATTTATAGGATGAAAATATGGTTCAAGGGTTCTTGGGAGAGATTTCTAGAAGAAAGGTGAACTGTGACAATCCTTTGTATGGGAAAACCAACAAATCACATTGACCCTCCACATGGTAGGTAGCGAATGGTTGCAATCTACTGGGCATCCCTGGGCAGGATAAAGCATGTCATCTTTTAGTCAGATTCTATGACGACCATCACCACATAAAGTGAGATTACTCCAATCAAAGTGTAGATCAGACTAAGCATTCAAACTACCAAAAAACATTGGAAATTAAAACTGATTTCACATAAGCACAAAACCAAAAGCTTATTACATCTGAGTCCACATGAAGCCACATGTATTACATATCTTGTACCAAAAGATGTACACATATCATTCTTCAAAGACTATCTTGCCACCAATCTATTGCAAGAGATAATTGTTCACATATACAAGCCATATTTGTACAACCAGACGTATTGTCAAAAACCTCGTATTGATGCATAACAATTACAAAACACCCCTAAGGACCTGAGTGTACATGGAAGACACATGACTTTACAAGCAACATGTCCAACCTTTAACGGCTATTTCTCCTCTTACTACTCAGCCTCAACAACACAATCTCTACCTCATCATGCACGACCACCTAAAAGATGTGGAAACCCACAGGGTGAGACCAAACATCCCATCAACAAATATAACTTTCTGTCGATGTCTATTATAAGCACATATAGATTAAAGCAACAAGATAACATTATGTTCAAGATGAGAAGATTTAGATAAATGATATGAGCACAATAGTTAACACTATTTAAGCAATTCAGACATCTCCACAGAGTAGAACATCATATAATTTGAGAAGGAATATGAAGAACATGTATAACAGTTGATTTCTCTTACCCTATTATAATTCAAGAAAATCAGTACAAAGATAAGGCAAAGGGTCATCCAATGTGAGCCGTGTTTAACCTTAAGCAAGTATACCACATGGCTGAGTTATGTATTTTATTATTATGCCCAATGGATTTGAGGTGTACCACTAAAATCCAACCGACCACTACAAAGTCGAAATCAGTACCATACAAGATCTATGGAAGAGTCAGAATCCATGATCCTACCAACACCTCCTAGTCAGTATGAGAGAAACAATGTAGAGGCATAACATGCAAATGCAAATAGTGACATTTAGTCAAACTATTAAAAACCTGATCCACCTTGGTACATGGCACGACGCTAGAGAACAAGCTCATGCATGGCCGTTCTAAAAAGAGGCATAAATGCAGTTATACTGTTTCCTATCACATATCACAATATCACAACATCTGAGGCATGACCGCATACATCCTCTATATACCACAATTGTGTATTCAAGGAGATAGTGGACTTGCACTCCCCACATATTCAACAATATGCACTCCGATTTTCCCTTAGGAATGACTTGTTTCACAATCCAACAAATATTGACATTGAAGATGGATCTATGGTACAAGGCAACTGCATGATTAGGGTTTCACTTATTAGTTATGCCAATTGGGTGAATTAAGGCTTCATCATACAAGTGGACATGCAAACCCTAATTATTTCTAGCAAGCATAACTATATATCAACTTCAAAAGATATAAAACATATGAAGTATGATCTTGTCACATAATCACATGATACTTGTCTCACTGCCATTCACAAGGCCATCAACAAAATATCATCACTATGGGATATAAATCCCTCAATCACATCTCTAGAGGATTTCACCTCCATCTAAGCACAAAGAACTTGTCAGGTCATCAAACCCAATTACACAATTCCTGCATATTCATTATCACATTATGCCTCATCAAGCTCATAATCACCACCTTGTGTTACATAAAGATCACCATAGCATTCGCATACCTATGTCATTCAATCCACCTGCAAGGTTAGGGTTGCACAAGTAGGATAGAGAAAACACCATAACATGCTAATCACTTTAAGCAATATAAGCAAATGCATCATATGCTCCAAAATTATGGTTAGGGTTTCATGTACAGTCGGTTAGGGTTTTCGTAGAATCACCCAATCACCAAACCCTAGTTTCATCACCTCCCATATGTATGGAGTGTATTAGGGTAAAACATTAATGATTATGATTAAACATTCATCTTCAAATCATCATGTAGTGTCTAAGCATATAGTGTTGCGACCAATAGGGGTAGATGTAACGAACTACACGAGTGTAGCGACCATATGTAGGGACCCATCTAGGGTTATGACCTTGTTGCGACTGATGGGCAAGTGTAGTGACCACAATCGGTTATGTGAGTGTCGACCAAACCATCAAAGCAGCCTCTTGCGACCACAAAAGGACAAGGTATAGCGACTAAATGCAAAAGTGTCACCCATGTGTAGCGATCACACATGACATCAACATCATCACAAATAAGTGATGTGACTGCTACACAACTTTGATCATGTGTAGTGACTATAACAATTCAAATCACTTTAACCTCAACACACCAACCCACTAAGAGTAGCGACCAACATAGCCATCCACGATGCTTCGACCGAAACAAACACATAGTATAGCGGTCAAGGGTGATTAGGACCAACCATTGTAGTGCTCGCAACACCTCACTCATCATGCATGAAAATGCCAACTCAAAACAAAACTAACCATGAACAAAACAAAAGGTAAAACTCAAGGGAACCAAGCATCATATAGGAGGAAGATGCCATACAAAGATGATCACCAAAACTCTAAAACATGTATCATGAAAATCACCATGTAAGAACCTTGTTAAGAGAGATAAAACCCATGTTCAACACATGCAAAATAGAACTAAAACTTCATGATACTCCAAGATACTCGAACCATATGCATGTTGATAAAAATCCATAATCAAAAGTAAGAGGAAACCATCCATTCCATAATCCCCACAAAATCGGGTACAAGATATTAGGGTTTAGGAGTAGAAGCAAACCACATGAGATTATTACCAGATCATAAACCCTAGATTATATAACTTCATCTAACACATTAGGATCACATTTTAGGGATGAAAATAGAAATATGCATGTAGGAATATGGTGCTATAATAGAAGAGGGAAAGTTATATAACCCGCCTTATGTACAGAACCAAGCTCCAAAGACACGAGCTCCTAGAGGGAAGAAGAAACTCAAATCAAGATCAACTCATTGGCCACAAGATCACCTCAAGAAGAATAAAACATACCAAGGTAAAAAGGTAAGATCAATATAATGAAAACATAAATCCTAGTCTGATCAAAAGGGAAGAAAGAAGAAAGAGAGGAAAGCTCCATCTCACTTAGGTGCCACCATGGTCAAACCATAGTGTCCGACCTTTATGAAGAGGAGTTTCCACAAGATAGCCACCATGGTGATCCATATTCTCATGGCCAAGAAATGAGAAGAAGGCAGGGTAGAGAGACAAAAGAAAACATGACCCAGGAAAGATAACAACTTACCAAGAAGGAAGATCACCAAAGATCACCACAAGGAATATGATCAAGCTCAAGGTTACCACATGTAAGGTTGGTAGGCCACCAAAGATCCAAGAAGCTCCAAGATCAATCCTCTTTTACTCCACAAAGCTCCAAGGACGAACATAAGGGAGAAGAGAAAGAGTAGAGCCAAAAAGGATACTTTCATGTGAAGGAGAGGGGTTATATACACAAGGTAGGAGGGAAGTAAGGGGGTTATGAAGTGTCAACACAAGAGAGCATCAAAAGGACACTTGTCCACCAAGGAAACAGTCGTGAAACCACTTAACACATGCATGCATCAAAGGGTGATATAATCTAGGGAGTGTAGCAACCACCTAGGTCAGCTACATCCCATGTTGCAATCGCAACAGACCAGGGTAGACCACATAGCGACTGCTACACTAGGTCAGCCACCCAACATGGTCGAAACACTCTACTAAAAGAAAAACCCTATCAATGAAACCACACTTAGGACACCACGGTCGAAGAAAACAACACCTAGGGTAAGTGTTGCAGTCACAACACTAATCCAAAAGTGATGTTGTGGTCGCAACACACACAAACCCTAGCATGGTCAACACAAACCCTAGAAACCCTATTATCACCATGTGATGTCACATCATCAACCATGGTACAAACAAAGTGCCCCTATTCTTATTTCTCTCTCTTCTAATGCCAAGACATGGAGGGCACACTCTACATGTGACAAATTGCAAGATAACCCTCACTCATGGGTAAATTACAACTAGGTCCAAAATAAGCATGCATAGCTCGAACATCAAACAAACATGAACAAAATGGAAGCATAATCTTGTCACATGTTATAAAAGCATTTCAAAGGGTTATATTAAGGTTCTAAGCATCTAATCAAGCAAAGAAAACAAGGCAATTCCACAATCTAGTTCAGGGGTCTTACAAACATAAACCTCTAACAAGGATTTCTCCCCCGAAATCCTATGGAAAAAGAGACATGTACTTCCTATTCATCTCTTCCTCAAGCTCCCATGTGGCTTCCTCAACACCACGATGATGCCATAGAACCTTCACCAACACTATGTCCTTCTTCTTCAACTTCTTCACTCTTTTATCTAGGATGAAAATGGGCCCTTCAACATACGAAATATCTTCTTCCAACTCGATCTCCACTTATTGTATCACTAACTCAGTGTCTGGGTGGCACTTTCTCATCATGGAGACATGGAACACCAGATGCAACCTGTGCAAATCAGGTGGCAACTCCAACTTGTAAGCCACCTTACCAACATGTGCCACCACAAGGTAAGGTCTCATAAATCTAGGAGCCAACTTACTTCTATTCACAAACCTCTAAACACCCTTTCAAGGAGAGACCCTGAGATACACCCTATCTCCCACTTGGAACTCTAAGGGCATGCAAATATTATCAACATATGATTTCTTCCTGTACTGGGCTGCCTTCAACTGATGTTGAATCATTTTGATCTTCTCTGTTGTCTGTTGTACAAGCTTAGGACCTAGAAGCTAGTACTCACCAATCTCATACCAACACAACAGTGATCTACAACGTCTACCATATAAAGCCTCATAGGAGTCCATATCAATGCTTCTCTGATAAATGTTACTGTATGCAAATTCTATCAAATTTAGGTGGACGTCCCAACTTCCCAAAAACTACAAGACATAAGATCCCAGTAGATCTTTTAAAGTATGTATAGTCCTCTCAAACTATCCATCTATTTGTGGGTGAAATGTTGTGCTGAACCTCAATTGTGTATCCATAGTTGTGTACAAACGCTCCTAAAAGCGAATAGTAAACTGAGGACCTCTATCTGACATGATAATAGCTAGAATACCATGAAAACAAACGATCTCATCAATATATATATATATATATGAGAAAGCTTCTATGTTTTATATGTGGTCTTTACAGGAAGGAAATGAGTTGAGTTGGCCAGCCTATCAATGATCACCCAAATGGAATCATGGCCTTTAGCTGTCCTAGGGAGACTAACCACAAATTCCATCATAACATGATCCCATTTCTACTATCGTATAGGAAATGATTACAAAGTCCCTACATGCTTCTAGTGCTCTGCCTTAAACTACTGACATATTGTGCACTTTGCCATAAACTTGACCACATCACACTTCAAGCCAGGCCACCAATACAAATCTTTCATATTATAGTATATCTTGGTGCTACATGGATTCATAGTGTACATCAAAGAGTGAGCCTCTTACAACATCATCTTTCTCAGATCATCAACATTAGGAACCACAACTCTACCGTGGTAACATACTATCCCATCCTTTGGCTCATGAAAGTCATCACGCTTCTTATCGCAAAACTCTGCTCAGATATGTTGTATTACATTATCACTCTAATGTACATCTCAGATCTACTTTTTTAGTGTAGGATTCACCTGTAATTGTGCCAACAACCCTGCTAACAAGGACACCTTTAGATGTACATTCATCTAACATAAGGAGACCAACATGTCACTTATGGCATACAAAGGAACACAACTTCACCCTATCCACAGATGATGACAAAGAAGACTTCCTTCTCAAAGCATCAAACACCATGTTCTCCTTCCCTTTGTGGTAATCAATAGTGGAGTCATAGTCTTTGATCAACTCCATCCAGTGTTGTCGTCTCATATTCAAATCCTACTGTGAGAAGATATGCTTCAGATTCTTGTGATCTATGAAAATCTAACACTTCTCACCATAAAGGTAGTGCCTCCATATCTTGAAGGCATGAACTACTGTAGCTAATTATAGATCATGGGTTGTATAGTTCTCATGTTTCTTAAGTTGTTGCAAAGAAAAAGAAATCACATTCTTATCCTGCATCAGAATGCAACCCAAACTGTTCCTTGACACATCACAAAAGACGATATATCCTTTCCCTTGTTCAGGAAGAACCAATATTGGCACACTAGTCAGCTTCTCCTTTAACAACTAGAAAGGATGCTAACACTTGTCATCCTAGACAAAAGGTACATCTTTTCTTTTCATCTTCATTAGGGGTAACACCATTTGTTGAAGTTCTTGATGAATCTCATGTAGTAGCCTACCAAACCTAGAAAATTGCAAACTTCTATCAGCGTCTTGGGCTACTCCCACTCTATCACAGACTCAACCTTCTTGGGATCCACACGAACACCCTCAGTAGATATCATGTGTCCAAGGAAAGATACCTCCTTCAGATAAAACTCACACTTGCTGAACTTAGTGTACAACTGATGCTATCTCAACAAGGTTAACACTGTTGTAGATGTTGTTCATGTTGTTGGCTATCTCTGGAGTATATCAAGATATCATCTATGAGCACAACCACAAAATGATCAAGATATGGCCAAAACACCTTGTTCATGAAGTCCACGAATGATGTTGGTGTATTGGTTAGCCCAAATGACATAATAATGAACTTGTAATGACCATACTGAGCCCTAAAAGATGACTTGGGTATGCCATCTGCCTTGTTCCTCAATTGGTGATATCCTAGTCTCAGGTCTATGTTTGAAAACACTATTGCGCCTCACAACTGGTCGAACAGATCATCAATTTGTAGTAAGGGATACTTATTTTTTTATCATCACCTTGTTTAGCTGTCAGTAATCAATGAACAACCTCATGGATCCATCTTTCTTCTTGACAAAGAACACTGGAGCACCCCAAGGTGATGGGCTTGGCCTGATAAAACCCTTCTCAAGCAGTTCTTGCAATTGTTTCTTCAATTCAGACATTTCAACTGGTGCCATCATGTACGGTGTCTGAGTTATCAGTTGGGTGACTGGACTAGATTGATCTCAAAATAAATCCCTTGAGGTGGGGGGGACACTTGGAAACTTATCCAGAAACACATCTTCAAACTTGCAAACAACTGGCACCTCTTGGATACTAGGACTCTTCACCTTGGTATCCACTACATGTGCCAAAAATGCATCACAACCCTACCTCATCAACCTCTCTACTGTCATCACTGATACCAAACATGTTGAAAGAACCTTCCTATCTCCATGGAAGACCCACAACACATCACCATTGAAAAACATTGCCACTTTGGAACTACAGTCCAAGACCACCTAATACTTTTCCAAGGTGTCCATTCCAAGGATCACATCGAATCCATGCATGTCAAGTGGTATGAGGTCCACTTGAAAGCTATGTATTGAAAAAGAAAGGACAAAAGAAGGACACACCCCCTGCATTTTGGCAGAATCAACTACCAGGGTTTCTAAACAAAGCCTATCACAGCTACGACTAACATGCAAAGAACAACTAGCAATCACTTCTCGAGTGATAAAAGAGTGTGTCACACCCACGTCAACAAAAATAGATATAAAGAAAGGAGAAGACAAATTAGAATGAATTAACTCCATCTGACCTGTCACAACTCATAGATTAACCACTCCTTCTAGTTGACTCATGGCGTAGAATTGAGCCAATTCATGTTGTTGTCCCCTTCCTCTACTGGCTTGCCCAGAAGAACTGACATGTGATGCATATCTATGTCCTTATCCTCCAATGTTACTAAACTACTACCTCTGCGAGCCCTATTGACTTTGTCTCGGTTGATGTGTCACCTCATCATCCTTCATTGGGAAATACAACTTCATATGCCCAGTCTACCCACACTTATAACACGTCCTGCTCTCATACATTGGCCTAGATGACCCTATCACTGACACTGACACTGCGTTGTGGGCGCCTGCCAGTGGAAAACTATGACCCCTGCCTCTACTTGGGGACCACTATGTTTGCACACCTGATCTCTGCTATGACTATGGCATTGAGAACCTAGGCTTCTTGAATCCTCCAGATGACTTCCCTTGGTACTGTGCTAGTCTCTTCTTGGCATTCGCCTCACGTTTCTCTATCTCCGATCACTCTATCCTTCTAACAAACTCCACAAATGTGGCAAAACTCTCCTTGTTTTCTAAGACTGACACAGTCATCTTCATCTCTGTGCTCAAACCCTTCTCAAAGCGTCTGATCCTCTACTGATCTTTCACAGCCAAATGAGGGAAAAACCTCAGCAGCTCCATAAACTTTGCCTCATATTCATTGATTGACATAGATCACTACTGAATCTTTGCAAACTACGTGATCTTCTCATCCAGATAGGTATGAGGAAATTATCGACTAATAAAATCCCATTAAAACTCTTCCCAACTATTAGCAGCACCAAGCCTTTTCTCCTCCTCAATGGCCCACTAATGGCCAACACTCCCTTCAATAGATACACTACATGCTTCACTTTATCCTCCTCTGGGATGTGGAGGATCTTGAAAGCCTTCTCTAACTCTATTAACCACATATCAACATCTGTTGGATCCTCTGTACTAGCATACTATAGTGCCCTGAATCATTATAACCTCTCAAAGGTCTTCCCAGTACCCAAAGATTCTGCATTGGGGACTGCTTCCCTAGCTTCATGTACATGCATTCTATCCACCATGTGCCTCATCATACCCATAAACTGTCCAAATAAGGACAGGAAACTAGGGTTTTACATCATGTATTGGTCAAACTGGGTCACTTCAGGCACTTCGTCAACCCTACCCTACCTCCTTGCACCACCTCCTGGTGCAACAACACTGCTCTTGGCAACATGTTCTTTATGTTCTTTAGACATGTCTTCTTCTTCTACTACATAAGTAGAAGTCACCATAAGATATATTGGAGGACACTAGAACACACACAAACCCTAGTCTTATGCCCCTATAGACTCAACAAATCTAAATCTCTGATACCAACCAAACTATGACGCCCATCGCCGCACAAAGAAATATTACTCAAATCAAAACACAAATTCAACACTAAACATTCAAACTACCCAAAAAATAGGAAATTAAAAATGATTTTACATAAGAACAAAAGACAAAACTTATTACATATGAGTCAACATGAAGGCACCTATATTACATATCTCATGCCAGAATATGTACACATGCCATTGTTCAGTGACTATCTTGCCACCAACCTGCTATAAGAGCTAATTGTTCACATGTGCAACCCATATCTATACAACCATGGTGTACTTCCAAAAACCTTGTATCAATGCATAACAACTATAAAACACCCCCATGGACCTAAGTGTATAGGAAAGACACATAGGACTCTACTACAAAACACTAGCAACATGTCCAACCTTCAACGAATACTGCTCCTCTTGTTGTTTAGCCTCAACACCATGATCTCTACCTTGTCGTGCATGACCACCTAAAAGATGCGGAAACCCACAGGGTGAAACCAAACATCCCAGCGAGAGACTCTTCACCAACGTCTATTATAAGCACAAATAGATTAAATCAACATGATAACATTATGTTCAAGATGATCATATTTAGATAAATGATATGAGCAAAGTAGTTAACACTGTCTAAGCAATTTGGGCATATACAACAGAGTAGAACGTCATATAATTTGAGAAGGAATATGAAGAATATGTATAACAATTTATTTCTCTTACTGTATTATAATTCAAGAAAATTAGTACAAAGATAAGTCAAAGGGTCATCCAATGTGAGTCATATTTAACCCTAAGAAAGTGTACTACACGCTGAGTTACATATTTTATTATTATGCTATGAGGATTTGAGGCATACCACTAAAATCCAACCGACCACTGTGAAGTCAAAATTAGTACCATACAAGATCTATGGAAGAGTCGGGATCCATAATCCCACCAACACCTCCCGATCAGTACGAGAGAAACATGACAGAGACATAACAATCAACAAAAAACAATAACATTTATTCAAGCTATTAAATACCTATCCCACCTTGGTACATGACACGACACTAGAGAATAGACACACACATGGCCCTTCTAAAAAGAGGCATAAATGCAGTTATACTGATTCCTATCACATATCACAATATCACAACTTCCCTAGCATGACCAAAACCATCCTCTATATATCATAATTGTGGACATAGGGAGATATTTGACTTGCACCCCCATATATTCAATAATATGTGTTCTAAGTTTCCCTTAGGAATGGCTCATTTCACCATCCAACAAGTACTGACACTGATGATGGATCTATGGTACATGGAAACTACATGATTAGGGTTTAAATTTATTAATTATGACAATTAGGTGAATTAAGGCTACATCATACAAGTGGACATACAAACCCTAATTCTTTCTAGCAAGCATAAATGTATAACAACATCAGAAGATATAAAACATATGAAGTATGATCATGTCACATCATCACATGATACTTGTCTCACTGCCATTCACAAGGCCATCACTAAAATCTCGTCACTATGGGATATCAATCCCTCAATTACATCTCTAGAGGATTTCACCTCCAGCTAAGGATGAAGCACTTGTCAGGTCATCAAACCCAATCACATAATTCTTGCATATTCATTGTCACATTATGCCTCATCTAGATCATAATCACCACCCTATGTTACATAAAGATCACCATAGCATTCCCATAGCTATGACATTCAGTCCACCTGTAAGGTTAGGTTTGTACAAGTAGGAGATGGAAAAGATCATAACATGCTAATCTCTTTAAGAAATATAAGCAAATACATCATATGTTCCAAAATTAGGGTTAGGGTTTCATGTGTAGCCGATTAGGGTTTCCATAGTATCTACAAGTCACCAAACCCTAGTTTCATCACCTCCCATATGCCTAGAGTATATTAGGGTGAAGCATTAATGATTGTGATTAAACATTCATCTTCACATTATCACGTAGTGTCCAAGTATATAGTGTTTCCACCAATAGGGGTAGTTGTAGTGACCTACATGAGTGTAGCGACCATAGGTACACTTATTGCGACCATATGTAGTGACCCATCTAGGGTTATAACCATGTTGTAACTGCTAGGCAGGTGCAGTGACCATAAGCAGTTATGTGAGAGTCAACCAAACCATGGAAGTAACATGTTGCGACTGCAAGAGGATAAGGTGTAGCGACTGAAAGCAAAAGTGTCACCCATGTGTAGTGATCACACATGACATCAACATCATCACAAACAAGTGCTATGACCGCTACACAAACTTGGTCATGTTTAGCAACTGTAACACTTCAAATCACTTTGACCTCAACACACCAACCCACCAAGAGTAGCGACCAACATACCCATCCATGATGCTTCGACCGAAATAAACACACAGTGTAGCGGTCAAGGGTGATTAGGGTCAGCCATTGTAGCACCCACAACACCTGAAAAATCATGCATGAAAACACCAACTCAAAATAGAACTAACCATGAACAAAATAATAGGTAAAACTCAAGAAAACTAGGCATCATCTAGGAGGAAGACTCCATACAAAGATGATCACCAAAACTCTAAAACATGTATCATAGAAATCACCATGAAAGAACATTATTAAGAGAGATAAAACCCACGTTCAACACATGCAAAATAGATCTAAAAATTCATGCTACTCCAAGATACTCAAAACATATGCATGTTGATAGAAGTCCATAATCAAAAGCAAGAGGAAACCATCCATTCAATAATCTCCACAAAATTGGGTACAAAATATTAGGATTTATGGATAGAAGCAAACCACATGAGATTATTACCAGATCTAAAACCCTAGATTATAGTAATTTCATCTAACACATTAGGATCACATTTTATGGATGAAAGTAGCAACACACATGCAAGAATATGGTGCAATAATATAAGGGGGGGGGAGTTATATAGCCCGCCTTATGTAGAGAACCAATCTCCAAAGCCACAAGCTCCAAGAGGGAAGAAGAAACTCCAACCAAGATCAACTCCTTGGCCACAAGATCACCTCAAGAAGAGGAAAACATAACAAGGTCAAAAGGGAAGCTTAAGATAAGGAAAACTCAAATCCTAGGCCAATCTATAGAGAAGAAAGAAGAAAGAGAGGAAAACTCCATATTACTTAGGTGCCACCATGGTCAAACCATAGTCTCCGACTGTTGTGCAGAGGAGTTTCCACAAGATAGCCACCATGGTGATCCATAGTCTCACAGTCAAGAAAGGAGAAGAAGGTAGGGTATAGAGCCAAAATAAAACATGACCAAGGAAAGATAACAACTTACCAAGAAAGAAAATCACCAAAGATCACCACAAGGAAGATGATCAAGCTCATGGTTACCACATGCAAGGTTGGTTGGCCACCAAAGCTCAAAGATCAGTCCTCTTTTACACCACAAAGCTCCAAGGATGAACACAAGGGAGAAGATAAAGAGTAGAGTAAAAAAGGATACTTGCATGAAGGAGAGGGGTTATATACACAAGGTAGGAGGGAAGTAAGGGGGTTATGAGGTGTCAACACAAGAGAGCATCAAAAGGACGCTTGTCCACTAAGGAAACAACCACGCAACCACTTAACACATACATGCATGAAATGGTGATATAACCTAGGGAGTGTAGCGACCACCTAGGTCAACTACATCCCATGTTGCGGTCACAAAACACCAGGGTAGACCATGTAGGGATTGCTATGCTCGGTCACCCACCCAACATGGTCGAAACACTCTACTAAAAGACAAACCCTATCAACCAAACCACACCTAGGTCACCATGGTCGAAGCAAAGAACACCTAGGGTAAGTGTTGCGGTCACAACACTCATCCTAAAGTGCTTTTGTGGTCACAAAACACACAAACCCTAGCATGGTTGACACACATCAACAAGGCAAACCCTAGAAACTCTATTATCACCATGTGATGTCACATCATCAACCATGGTCCAAACAAAGTGCCCCTATGCTTCTTTCTCTCTCTTATGATGCCAAGGCATAAAGGGAACACTCAACACGTGAAAAATTGCAAGATAACCATCACTCATGGGTAAATTACAACTTGGTCCAAAATAAGCATACATTGCTCGAACATCAAACAAATAGGACCAAACTGGAAACATAAGCTTGTCACATGTTTGAAAAGCATATCAAAAGATTAAATTAAGGTTCTAAGAATATAATCATGAAAAGAATATAGGGTTAGCCCAAAAGCTAGGTTCGGTGCCTTATAGATTCTCTTGATATTTTAGTAACATCCCAGAGAAAAATAAAAAGGGTGAAGATTTGAATAAAATTCATTAGAATAATGAAAGAAGGTGAAACAATATTAATTTTGGAATAAGTATGCTTTTATTATTCAAAATATGTGGATATTTGTGATATATATGCAATCGAATGTTTGTAGGATTGAGAAAAGGTATATTTTATTCATTACAGTTCCATTGGGAAATTTATGGAAACATGCTTGTAAATAGAAAAGTAATTTCAAAAGAAGAACATTTTATGTAAAAAAACCCTAAGCTTAGTAAATAGGTGAAAACTAATTGATTAAATAGTTGAAAATGTAAGAAAATATGGAAAATGGAATGAACTCCATCATTTAAAAGAGAATGAACATTATCCTGAACTTTTTATGAGTGAGAAAAGGATGGGTGTCAACATTTCCCCCTCTTAAGATAAGTTTTAAGATAAGAGTGAGAACCGCATGCTTGATCCAAGTGAAACACCCATTTTTTATAACAAACGCCAAAAGGTGAGACTCATAAAGAATGCTATGATGAACCTCAGGGAGGATGGAAAGTGTAGGTGATGTCTTTTTCTTTTAAGCATAGATAAGTGTGATAAATACTCTAATAAGGAACAATGTTAGATGTAGACGGTTATCCTATGATGAGTATGGACTCCACCAGTGAAACACTTGTAACTTCATCTACAACCTTGACGAGCTATCAAAAGTCTCCATACCGCCTAGCTCTAAAAGCATCTCTTATGTTGCTCTAGTCCTTATTCAATCTATGTCTACTTTTTTCACCATTTCTTGTCTAGGTGAGGGAAAGGTGAAGATGAGAGAGATGCTAGGGTGAAAAATATAAGTGGTCTCTTTTCCTTCTTGGAATGAATTAGGAAAAAAATCATTCATAAATGGAACAAGGTTAGCTACATATGATTATTAGGTGATTAGTATAGCCTCAATAAAACAAATACTCATTTGTTCCTATAGACTATTGTAGATCTATGGAAGGGCTCTTGACCTCCTGGATGTGAGAGCATATCTTCTGTCAATCTAATCCTTATTCAATATGTGTTTGATTTTGTTAGTAGATCATGTACTTAGTGCAAAAGCATGTTGAATATGATTTAGATTCATCAAGATGTTCTTTATGAAAATCAAGAATCTATAATTGTTAAAGATCATGACATGTACTCAATTGCGCGAAGATGTTGAGGTTATGATCTCTCTCTATAAAATTGATTAGGTATTTGAGTGAGTTATGTCAATTATAAGACCTACTAAGTAAATTAATTTAGGATCAGAACACAAATCTAAAAAGGTAATATGTGGTGAATTTTCATATCCATGAAAGGGATTCAGTTGCTCTAGATAGATAAGATTGGAAACTAGATACATATCTGATGATGAGGTTAGCTTTTTTATAAGATTAAAAAATGCGCATGGACACCTATTTGTTCTGTAGGGAATCAACCAACTATTGGAAGAGTGACAAGTTTCTTGTGAGGATCTTATAAGGAAAAGTGCTCTAAAATAGATAAAACCAGGTTGTGTATAATTATCTAATGATGTGGTTGAACTTAGTACAAGAATAAAAAATATACATGTACAATTATTTCTTCTTGAAATCACTGATTGTTTTGAGTGTAGGATGATGTAATGTGATGAAATAGGTGGGGTTTTCCTACTACACATAGGGCTATGATGTAGGAAAGAAAACATGATGAAAATAGTACAATTTAAGGTCATGTTCTTGAACCTAAAAAGATTGGAACATGTCTCTTTGAAATGAGGACATATGATTTAGTTTAAGGTCATGATATGGGACACAAAAAGATTCGAGATTGTGGCTAGATTAGTTTAAGGCTATAGTATGAGTACGTAACTGATTTGGAAATTATAAATTATCTAGTTTAAGGTCATAGTCCAAGACCATCTTTGGTACAATTTAAGGTCACAAACTAGAATCTAAAACTATCTAGAATTGTAGATGTTCTAGTCTAAGGTCATAGTTCAAGACCCTTTTTGGTACAACTTAAGGTCATGATCCAAGACCCTGAAAGAAGCATAATTTAGATGGTCTAGTTTAAGGTCATCGTTAAGGACCATTTTGGTTAAAGTTTAAGGTCATGATCCAATATCCAAAAATATTAGAAATTGTAGACGGTCTAGTTTAAGGTCATGGTTTAGACCCATGTTTGGTATAGCTAGGACCCAAAGGATTCAAAATTGTAGATGTTGTAGTTTAAGGTCAAAGTGTAGGACTGTTTTTGTAAGGTTTAAGGTCATGACCCAACACCAAAAAAGATTTCAAATTGTAGATGGTCTAATGAAGGCCATAATCCTAGACCATTTTAGTTACAATTAAAGTTCGTAGTGCAAGACCCAAAAAGATTCAAAATTGATGATGGTTTAGTTTAAGGTCATGGTCTAGGACACTTTTTTGGAGAAAAGAAAGCATGCATCTCAATTAGTGGTTTGGGATCAATGAGATAATCAAATTTCTAAGATTAGTTAAAAGATTTCATATTCCTTAGAAATAGTGAGCTTTTCGTATTTTTCAATAAAAAATTGAAATCTACATATTTTTACTTTCTTATTGCAATTCCTAAATTTTATTTAATTTTCTATGATTCTTAGAAATTATTAAAATTCTACTAAAAATCTAGGAAGTTGTTTGATATTTTTATTGAAATTTGATTTAAAGATAGGAAATGAGGGGAGGTCAAGTTTCCTCTCCATTTCCTCCATTTCAAGTGGCGGTGACGACCAAGGGATTCATTTGAACAAATGACAATGGTGGAAGCATCTAGAGAAGAGAGAAATAATTGCAGATCCCATTGTTTGATGATAGATCAATCTAATAGATTTCTTTGTTCCATGGATTCTCTATGGTGGCACAAGAGGGTGTTGTTTTTACAATGTCACAACTTCATATTAGCAAAATTTTCATTTTTTGGTAGTTTCCAATTCCATTCATCTCTGGAGAGGTATACTTACATTTCTTTGTCTTTAGTTTTTCCATTTTAGCCTTTTTTAGAGAAATTGAAATTTTGGGTTTCCATGTGTTCTTTGTGTTCTGGAGGTTGAAGATGACTGGATGCACATTTTGGTTCGCAATTCATCTATATTTTTGTTTTCATGTTTTTATGAGCATCCAATGCCTAGTTTCACTAATCCAAATTGTAGTGTGAAGTTGACGTCATCCAATGTTGAATTTGAAGATGGTGTCTCATATCAAGTGTGAGTGGAGGGATGCAAATGTTCTTTGAGATGAAAAGGATTTTGGAGATAATGTAGGGGTTAAAGCATACTTGAGGTATCTTATATTATTGCTTTTTATTTAATACCCATAAGGATAGGAATTTTCTGATCTTCATTTGCTTTCAACAGTCAGCATTGTGGTGCAAACTTGATTTAGGGAGAGATTCTCCCAGATAAGAATTTTTAGACATTGCAATGCATATTGTTGATCAATGCTCATCACTAAGGACGTCAAGAGGGAGACGAGGTATAACTTAGAATCTTAGTTTCTTATATAGAATTGGGATTTGATTGTGATTTGTGATTTTTTACTTCTTCTTCTGCTTCGTCTTTTAGGGACTCAGGGTCACAAATTTTTATTTGAGGACCCATTGGAATGAACTTGGGATGTTGTATGTTGAGTTGGTTTTCAAGGAGTTGGAAGTATTGGAGGAGACCAATTTTAGAAGTGTTTTTTGTTGTGGGACTACATGTAGGAATTGTGTTATCACCTTGATTGAGCATTTCTACATGGCAACCAATACTTTGTGCTATACTTATGGTGAGCTGGTCATCATCCCTAGCAAGTGTTGGGAAATTGAAGAGACTGATAAGGTAGTAGAAACAAAAATTTAAAGCTTGATTCCCTAACTAGCAAATCACGTCAACAACAACAATGCATCTAGGAAAGAGGGTAACAAGAGTTATACATGGTCCTAGAGCAAGTCCAGAGACAACTCTTGATGCAGTAGCGTCCACCTTTCTTCAAGTAGTAACAAGCTTTTTCTTCAGGCAGCACCCGAGCAGTTTTCAGCAATAGCCTCCTGGTAAAACACCATATGGCGGTTGAAGGCATCCTCCTAGCAGGTCAAACCACCTCACCTCTAGAGAAGTCCGCGCTGACCACTAGGAACTTCAAGTTGTGCTACCAGAGCCAATAGAAAGGAGTTGTCCCTTAGAACATCAGTATACTAGCATCGACACGATCTCCCATAATTGTCTCTGCCTTATTATCCCTCCTTTTCTGGGTAGGACTGGCTCAGGCTCTCTACTGGTTACCACAACTAGAGAGGACACAAATTGCCAGAGCTTATTATTATATTTATGAAGCCCCCGATACCCCTATATTTATAGGATAGGCTAGGGTCAGGGTTTACAGTAGATCTGGGAGTTGAAGAGACAAAATTCATGAATTTTCTAGAAACTATGAACGTGAACTGATCGGTTCAGAGGTGAACTGTTCGGTTCATCTCTTGAACTGGTCGATTCATGTACTTTTCTATTTAGAATAAAATTGGCATTAAATATTTGATTAATGCAAAATCATGACATCAACATCAATCCTTGATCCAATCAAATTAAACATTGAATCAGACAACCCATATGATGAACCACTTGGTTTACATCATGAAATGGTCATTTCATAACATGAAATAGTCATTTCATAAGTGAAATGGTTGTATCACATGTCCATGTTAGGAAAATATTCAACCAATTATGTTTCCAATTGACATGACACTTCAATCGATCGGTTCAACACTTGAACTGGTTGGTTTTGAGTTCAGTTAGTCAATTTTAAACCTCGGTTGCATAAATGAATACATAAACACTTATAGTAATCAAGTTAAACATCATTCATGAATAAACTCCTATTTCATGTGTATCCTATGTGTGTGACCCTATACGTCTCAGATTACATTGGCAATGAATGTCCATAACCAACTTATGACATCACAAGCAATGAGAGGTGTCTAGAAACACATCATTGATACCCAAGTAGTTTGTAAAGTTGGAGAACAAATTCAACCAAAAATCCATAATTTATTTTATTGTGATCGTATAGTTCTTTTGTCTCTGATATCCAGATTGAACTCGAGGCATGGAATCGTCATCCTCTTCAAAATTCAATCCATGTTCCTTGAACCAGAGCAGACAGTTTGAGATGCATGTGACTTCACGTATCACATATTGAATCATGTGAGTATGACCATACATTTCTCAGTCTCATTTATCAAGAGGCCTGGATATCAATATCCTTTAGGAGGGACAAATCCCATGTACACCACTCACACTCAATCCCTACGTGTCACAATGCACATGAGTATCACCTTTATGGCAACCCTCATTCAAGGTCATGTTGAATGATGTCTAAATACATTGAACAACATGTGATGAGTGTAGTGAATTCAGGTCTAAGAACCACACTCACCATTAGCACTATGAGAGTTGATTTTGACTACCATTCTATGGTATCCATGTATCACTCTAAAGGTGAGCCTCTTTGATACACCATTATCTAAAATGTACATGTGTGCTTGACTTGATTTCATATATCATGACTAATGAGACTATGTCATCAATCAACTCACACTCTAGTCTTATGTATTACTATTGTCTATTTTTATTCCATAGTAATAATTGACTAAGGACATAACAATAATGTTTGTCCTCTTATCATACATATGATCTTATTGTTTAGGTCATCAACCTAAAGGCAAATGTCATAAAGTATCATCATTCTTTAGACATATTGTAACATCCCTGACCTGGGTTATGCTTTAACCCTAGATGTTTTGCTTAATAAAGTTAATTATATGCTTTCTCTTATCTTTTGAAAAGTAATTAAGGCCCAAGAGGAACTTGTGTTTCAATTTTAGTCATTTTTGAATAATGTTGAAAACAATGTTTTGCCCGTTTTGGACTAAAGTGCAAATTACCCAAGTTGAGGGGTTAACTTGCAAATGTTACATGATAAAATGTTCCTAAAGTGTTGAAGCATCATAAGAATGAAAATGATGTATAGGTATGGCTTGTGAAAGCCTGAGCACCAAGAAAGAGCTTATTAAGCAATGTTTGTGCATTAAAACCTAGTTTTGGTGTAATGTGCAATTTACCCAAAACCTAGGGTTCAATATGCAAAATACCAATTCTAGAAAGTCCCTAATGTTTCTTTGTATCATTTAGAGACAATAAAATGAGAGGGGCATCTCATTTAAATCTCTTTGGAGGAAAGAGAATCTTGATATTAAATTAATCAAGATTTAAGCATAATTGAAACCCTAATTCAATTTAATGCAAAAATAAAAATACTAATGGAAGTTCCCTTCAACCAAAAATGTGATTGTTGAATTTGTATAAGTATGGAAGTCCTTGTGCCTTGAAATGGCACCGAAATATCTAAAGTGAGTGGAGATCCCACTCACATTAGTTAACTAAAAAGTAATATCCACTAATATTGGATATTATTATTAAAATGGTTAAGGTGCTTAATTTGTTTTCTTTTAATTAATGGACAATGAAGAGGAATTACAAGGTGGGGTAGATGGATTCGTATTCCAGGGATTGAGGGGAGTATGTGGCACCAATTTTGGGAGTTGAAGGAATTATTTATCACTTTCTCTCTCATTGAAATTCCCTTATATACATCCCATTTTCAACCCACATGAAAGGCTTTTTTTATTCCTTTTTCTTTCCTTGCTTTGGTTGAACACAAGGGAGCTTAGGAGAAACAGGAGGACGTGCCCCAACCTGTAGGTAAGCTCAATAGTCATCTTCAACCTTAATTTCATGGTGGAAATCGAAATTCAGTGCTTAATTTCTTCTTTTCTTCATTCAATCTTCAACCTTAGCCATTCATTTCACTCAAAGACTTGAGGACGAGCCTTTGTAAGTTGAGGAAGCTTCATTCACCATTGAGAATGTGAAGCTTGAAGCTTGGATTCAATTTTGAAGGAAGGTTATATAACTTGAACCCTTAAATGTCATTATTGCTTGCAATTCATTCATCATGTGTTGAACCTTTCTTCTTTCTCGATTTCCTTTTGATTAGTTGTTGAAATCACCATAATAATCACAATTGATTTCGAAGGTTTGAAGCTTGAAGATGATGATGTCATCTTAAGCACATACCTTAACAAAGGAATGGGCAAACAGTTTTCAAAACCGATTGAGCTAATTCGGTTTCAAAACCGATTGTGTTGATTCGGTTTCAAAACCAAATGGATAATTGAGTTCAAGACCGAATGGGTAATTGAACCCAAGAACAAATGGGTAATTTACCTCAAAACCGAATGGGTAATTGAATTCAAGATTGAATGGGTAATTGAGTTCAAAACCGAATGGGTAATTTACTTCAAAACCGAATGGGTAATTGAGTTCAAGACCAAATGGGTAATTGACTTCAAGATCGAATGAGTAATTGAGTTCAAAACCAATGGGTAATGGATCTCAAGATTGAATGGGTAAATTGAACTTCGAAACCGTTTGGGTACTTTGACCATTTGGAGGTATAAACGGTTTCAAACCGTTTGAGGGTATTAATTCAAGATCGTTTGGAGATTTCAATCCAAACCGCTTAAAGGCACAATTAACTCAAAACCGTTTGAAGGATTACTAGTCCAAGATCATTTGAAGGATCAATTAATATCAAAACTAAATGAGTGATCATAAGGTATCTCAAGGTGGATTACAATGGAGGTATCCCTAAGATACTTAGTGAATAAGTATACCTAGAATAATTGACAATTGATGCCTATGAAAACAAATATCTCAATACACTATGCTAACCCTTCTTTCAAGTTGATCTAATCCAATCAAGTTGGAGTAATTAACCTCCTAGAGAGGATGAGAGAGAAGAACTTATACATGAGTGATAATCATGTAGTGATTAATCCTCAATACTTTCAATATGAATAAAATATGTAATTAGGGTTTGATCCATGATGATGAGATCATGAAACCCTAATTGAGAAGGTTGATGAGCTCTAACCCTAATTTAGGGAAATGCTAGGTGAAACCCTAATCTAGGGTAATGGTGTAACCCTAATATAGGGTGATGTTATGTGAAACCCTAATATAGGGTGATGTCATGGGAAACCCTAATATAGGGTGATGTTATGAGAAACCCCAATATAAGGTGATGTTATGAGAAACCCTAATATAGGGTGATGTTATGTGAAACCCTAATATAGGGTGATGTTATATAAACCCTAATTGATAAAGAGGGGAACCCTATTCTTAATAATGGAGTAATGAATAATATATTGGTAGGTGGAATACCTAAAGTGGTTGATAATGGATAATCTTATATCAATAATGCTTTAACTCGTGATGAGTCCATATTATTGTTAATGGTTGAATAATTCAAATGAGTGACTTATGACCAATACATTACATGATAATGTGATGAACATGTGCATAAAGTATCAGGATGGGAAATATCCTAATACAAGATAAGCTGATGAACTTAAGCAAGTCAAAAGTGATGAGGGAAGTGATACATCAAGACATGATAGATATCACATCCAGTACCTCAAAGTTGATACACCTTGATGTACCCTAAATCCAATATACTTGGATGAATAACACATGAAATGTGCCATGTCAATTGTTACATTGAGATGTAATGATCCTAATGCACTTTAATAAGTGTAGGCTAACATACCTTAAGAAAGGGTTAAGCCAAGTTAATAAAGTATTGATGTATTTATACTTTGGTAAGGATGAGAGAGAAACTCATACCTTGTGTTGATAATCATTTAATGACAAATGATGGGAATATTTGTTGCCTAGTGAGAGGTGACAAGATGTTTAATGGCCTTGTGAGCCATGAGAATAGTTGTTGCCTAGTGAGAGGTGACAAGATGTTTAATGGCCTTGTGAGCCATGAGAGTATTTGTTCCCTAGTGAGAGGTGACAAGATGTGTAATGGCCTTGTGAGCCATGAGAATAGTTGTTGCCTAGTGAGAGGTGACAAGATTTTTAATGGCCTTGTGAGGCATGAGAGTAGTTGTTGCCTAGTGAGAGGTGACAAGATGTGTAATGGGCCTTGTGAGCCATGAGAATAGTTGTTGCCTAGTGAGAGGTGACAAGATGTTTAATGGGCCTTGTGAGACATGAGAATAGTTGTTTCCTAGTGAGAGATGACAAGATGTTTAATGGCCTTGTGAGCCATGAGAGTAGTTGTTGCCTAGTGAGAGGTGACAAGATGTTTAATGGCCTTGTGAGCCATGAGAGTAGTTGTTGCCTAGTGAGAGGTGACAAGATGTGTAATGGGCCTTGTGAGCCATGAGAGTAGTTGTTGCCTAGTGAGAGGTAACAAGATGTTTATAAGGTCTCATGAAAGAAATGATAATAAACAATGGAAACTTAGTAACATAATAATAATAACTAATGGATACAATAATAATAATGAAATATTGGTCATACATGCTTCATGTTTATAGCCAAATAAGGGCTATAGTGTTTTGAATAAGCTTAAGGGATATATGAGGAATAATGAAATTACCTAAAGGATGTGAATAAGTATGATGGCTTGGCCAAGTTTTAATACCTAGTAAAGGTGATGTGGTATTCTGGAATAATTGTACAAGATTGGTAATAACCTAATACATGGAATAATGTCATAGGATTGGTCATAACCCAATACCTGGAATAATTGCACAAGATTGGTCATAGCCCAATACCTAGAATAATGTCACATGATTGGTCATAACCCAATACCTGGAATAATTGCACATGATTGGTCATAAACCAATAAATGGAATAATTGCACATGATTGGTAATAACCCAATACCTGGAATAATGTCACAGGATTGGTCATAACCCAATACCTAGAATAATTGCACAGGATTGGTAATAACCCAATACCTAGAATAATGTTATAGGATTGGTCATAACCCAATCCCTGGAATAATTGCACAAGATTGGTAATAACCCAATACCTGGAATAATGTCACAGGATTGGTCATAATCCAATACCTGGAATAATTGCACAGGATTGGTCATAACCCAATACCTGGAATAATGTCACATGATTGGTCATAACCCAATACCTGGAATAATTGCACATGATTGGTTATAACCCAATACCTGGAATAATTGCATAGGATTGATAATAACCTAATACCTAAAATAATGTCACAAGATTGGTCATAACCCAATACCTAGAATAATTGCACAGGATTGGTCATAACCCAATACCTGGAATAATGTCACAAGATTGGTCATAACCCAATACCTAGAATAATTGCACAGGATTGATCATAACCCAATACCTGGAATAATTGTACATGATTGGTAATAACCCCATACTTGGAATAATGTCACAGGATTGGTCATAACCCAATACCTGGAATAATTGCACAGGATTGGTAATAACCCAATACCTGGAATAATGTCACATGATTGGCATAGTCCAATGCCTGGAATGTTTGCACAGGATTGGCATAGTCCAATGCCTGGAATGTTTGCACAGGATTGGCATAGTCCAATGCCTGGAATGTTTGTATAGGATTGGCATAGTCTAATGCCTGGACAGAATATGATGATGTATACTCACATGACTGGTACAATTCAATATCTGGTTAGCAGATTGGATGAGGCCAAAAGATAGAAATGAGAACGATTCATGGATGACATACCATGATAATGAGTATCACAGGATACGCTTGAGATGTTGATATAGTATGATGGATAAATGATATACCTGTTCTTCCTATTTCTTATAAAGAGAATAGATGATTTACTGCTCTGTCATAGATAGTTGCAATGCTTTAAGTTATGAGAATGTTCTAAACTGCTTATCCTCTAATCAGTTTAATACTATTTAACTGCAATAATAATGTTTATGGCAGAGAGTTATATCTCTCGCTGGGACAATTTCAATTGTCTCACCCCGGTGGGATCCAACATTTTTAGGTAGACACGGACAAGGAGGCAGAAACCATACAGCAAGGGAAGGACAACAACATCAGGGACAACAGTAATATCTCAGGTGGAGATACTAACTGTCGTGTCTTGTAGATATGAGTCCTATGTGTCGTTTCTGTACTCTCAGGTCCTAGGAGTCAGTACTTAGTGTTTTTATAATAGATCTGAGATCTTGGCTTGAATGCCTCGAGGTTTTGTGTTGCTCATGTGTAGAGCTAACAAAGCAATTAATGTATGTAATCCTCAAGAAGATATGATACATGGTATGTACTTGTGGACCAAAATGTACATGTAATACTTTGGTTCTTGTTGTTAAGAGTTTCATGGAATTAGATCTCTTTGTAAAAGGTTTTAATTTTTAGCGATTTTTATTAATCTGCTGTTAATGATTGCTTCTGCTTAGTTAATGACAATTTGTTTGAATGGTGTGTCACACATATATTATATTTGTGTGATCATTTCATGATCAAGACAAACATAATAGATAGAATTACCTTTATCATTATCAAATCAAGTATCTAAATGCCACAATGCAATCATCATATGATTGGCTCTATGGGCATATATACCAACAAACTCCCACATGCACTTACAATCAATCACCCACAAATCTTATTCCAAGTGATCTTAACATGTCCATCATGTTTCTGCTATGCAAGAACTTTTATAGTGGTTTAGCAACATTTGCTTCTAGTTGGTATATTGCAAGTTTCATGTCTCCTTATTGTATGACTTCTTTTATGAGACAAAATTGTTGTGGTATGCTATATGAGATTCCTTGCCCAACCAGTATCTCCATTGTTGTCATAATATTTCTACCATGTCATTAATAATTGGAACCTCGACAAGTTCATATATATGAACTTCTAGATTCACATAGTATCCTTTGTTGTTCTCAAAATTGCAAGGTACTTGACTTCTATTATAGAATTAAAAACTTTCTCTTGCTCATAATTTTTCCCATCTTACAGTTCTATTTTAAGGTTAGACACAATGTTTACATTGTGCTCTATATAACAGTTTGGAATCTTACATTGGTGTAACCCTTTACACCCAACTCTTCCTTATTACAATAACTAAGGAACTAATCCTTTTAGTGCTTCTCAAGTACTTAAGGATGTTCTTATGGCATTCTAGTGACCTTGACTAGGATCTGACAGATATCCTCTCATCATGTCTAATACATACCGGACAACGGGATGAGTACATAACATTGCATACATGATAGATCTAATTGCAAATGCATTTGGAATCTCACTCATGTTCTTCCATTCTTCAAAAGAACTCAGACGCATGGCTCTTGAGAGACTAATCCCATGAAACATGGAAAGATATTTTCTCATTGAGTCCTACATGCTGAACCCCTTCAAATCTTTCCAATCTATGTGTTCTTTCTTAGATCAAGAAGCTTTACAGATCTATCTCTATAGATATCAATTCCTATCACATATGATGCTTTCCCTAATCCTTCATAGAGAATGTGCTTTCCTTACCAGGCTTTAATATATGTAGTATAAGTATGTTATTCCCCATCATTATGTGGAATGTAAACATGCTCCCAATAAATATTTTTTAATCACAAATTTCTTCTTCATTTTGACTCAAGTCAAACTCTTTGACTATCTTGTCAAATTGAATATTCCATCTCTTGATTCAATCCAAAGATTGATCTTTGTAGCTTATAGACTTTATTTTCATTATATGGATTTATAAAACATTTAGGATGTGTCACACATCATGTACAATATCCCAGTTAAGGAATGTGGTTTTAACATCCACTTTGCCAAACCTCATAGTCACATTAAGCTGCAATAGAAAGCATTATCCTGATGGATTTAACCATGGAAACTAGTGACAAGATTTCATCATATTCAACACCTTTAACTTGTTTGAAACTATTTGAAACCAATCTACCCTTCCATGTTGATCTTCTTATTGAAGACCCAATTGTACCCTATAAGTTTTACCCCTTCAGGTGGATCCATCAAGGTCATACCTTGTTGATGTACATGGATTTCATCTTTGATCTCATGGCCTCAACAATTTCTCAAACTCCAATTCCTCAATAGTTTCTAGGTAGGTTATTGACTCATCATCTATGATCAACTCATCACCTTTTGTGTTATAAGATATCATAATCGTTGAAATTCAAGGCATATTCTACTAAAACTTTGAGTTCTTGTGTTACATAAGGAACCTGAGATTCCACAACAATTTGTGATTCTCATTATTCCCATTGTACCCCTTTAGGTTCAATGTTTTATTGTTTGTATTGAACATTTTGAGTTCTCCTTTTTCCCCACTAATTCTTGTGGAGTTAAATTCCCTTTCAGGAATACATGCATCCTGATCAACAAACAAATTTGTTGTTGGATTGGAATATAAAAGTAGTATTCAACAAAATAACATTTATGTGATTTGTGGACAAAACTTTTCAAGAAACTATTTTGATACATAAGATTTCAGTTCTAATACTTATAAAAGACATATCAGGACACCTCCCATGCCATGTCTCTACAGTGTCTTTCAAACCATTTTAGACGATACATTGTTTTATTAAAAGCATGTGCCAAAAGAAATTTGGAAGATTAGCTAGATTTACTAATAATTACACCATGACTTAACATGGTGCATTTTTCTGATACACTATCATTGTCTTTCATGGGAGTTCATCATGATACACTATCATTATTTCCTATAAGGTCCTCAAACTTTAGGTTTCAAAGTATTTCAACATAGGTCACATGGAAGAGTCTTAATACGTTTACCAAGTCAGTTATGTACTTCATTCATGATCTCCTTGAACACTTCTAGAGATTCATACTTGTATTTCATTAAACGCAAATTTCCACATACTGATAACATCAGTAAATATAATGAGGTACTATTAACTACCTTAGCCTTTATTTTAAAAGGTCTATTTACATCAGTATGTATGAGGACTAATAGAATGATCGCTCTCCCATTACATCCAATGAAGATGATTTTGTCATATTGCCCAATAAATAAGACTTGCATGCCTCTATTGGTTTAATAACCAAAGGAATATATAGAACCATCATTATGTATTATAGAAATGCAATTCTCATTTACATGCTTTTATATGACAATGCTATAGGTATTCATTGTTTCAGTCATCAAGGCATTCACATTTGTCTCCACAACTATTGAGTATAGATTGTGAGACATTGCCATATAAGATCTCATCTTTTAAAATGAAACATCAATTTATTCATAATATTCTTATTCATATAAGACACATGTTGTTTTTATTAATGGCATGCACATAATAGTAACTCATTAATTCTATTACATGTCCATTAGATGAATGACAAATTCTAACTGTAGTGGCAGCAACTCTCTCTCTCTCTCTGCACAATACTAGCTTACTTCTTCTGAGGTCCTAAAATAGAGATATCTATCTCCTTCTTCTTCTTGAGATCCTCTATGTGAAGAGGGCAGTTCCCTTTCCAATGTCCAGGAAGGTGACAACGGTGGCACTTTCCTTCCTTAATCATTTAAGTGAAAAGGACATATTCCTTTTACACTTACCCCTTTTCTTATCTTGAGTGTAGAAGACTTGGACTTCATCTTAGCCTGAGAGGTTTTCTTGGCCTTGACTTTTCCTTTGGACTCACTTCTGCTAATCACAATCATGGATTTGTCATTCTTCAACCGTGCTTCAACATTAATCAGCATGCCAAGAAACTCAGACAATAGTTTGGCCAAGTTACTCAAGTGATAACACTCGATAAACTAGCTATATGATTTAGGAAACACTTGCATAATTATATCCTGACTTGACCTAAAAGAAATCCCAGTCACTCCACATACCCAATCATATTGAGCACATGGGGCTCTAATGAATCTCCCGCTGTTAGTTTGTACTCACATAACACTTTGGAGAAATTATACCTTTCTTGCTTTTCATGATTCCGTAAGATGTGTTACCATCTCGAGAATGTCCATGTTTTCATGATACTCATGCAACTCATATCGTAAGGTACTCAATGTCTATGTAATCATTGGCATGCTTCAAGTAAGCATCTATTTCAGCCTTAGGCAGATTTGGAGCAGATTCCTCTGGCACTGGTCTTCCAAAGACATAGAGCTTTTGCTCATTGGTGAGAATGTTTCAAAAAGTCCAAAAACAGACATGGACGTTAATCCCATTTAGCTTGTCCTACTCAAGGACTGATTGCATTGATAACATATTTGTGTTTTCCATTAGATTCTGCAAAATATATTGTAACTTTAGTCATAACATTTTTGATTAATTTGATTTGACAAGTTTGACGACATTAATTAGACTTTTAATTAATTATCACTCCCACTATTTTGTTCAAATTTGATAACCCTCATGTATCAATTTGGAAGATTACAATGTATAATCTTCTACTGAGACAAAACCCAAAATAATTGAATTATTACCTAGCCTACACCAACGTTCATAACCACTTATCAAGGTAGGCAATACTTACCAGTTGCATCTTATGTAATTCTTGGATATATGATATGTGAAACTCTTTGCCATAGTCATATACATGCTTCTAGGTGCTTAATATGATAAAGATCAACTAGTTAATCCTAACCCAAAAGCCAACACGATTGTAATGCACCCTGCTTGGTAGGCACACATAACTACCATCACACTTTTACAAGATAGACGACGCACCATGCTTGGCGTGCTCATGTTTGGCCGATCAAGATTTTTATGTGTGTTACTAATGGAAAGCATCTAAGACTTAATATGTTATTAAGGGATTTTATATATAAATACATATACATATCCAATCACCACATACTTATAGTACATATCATATACATACTATAACCACAAATGAAAACATACAATTATAAAAACAAGCAATGGTTATGGTCATACTATTGTAATTCCTTGGAGCCACAATGAACTATTACCACCTAATGTCTACTGTTGACTCAAGGTCAATTAGGTCAATGTTGACTCACGTCTAAATTGACTAAACCCATGTTTTGATGATGACTAACCATTCCACATTTTGGTGTCTAATGTCTCTACTTGAGTAATTTCAGATTATGTATAGACACACTCCAAATTCCCTAACTTGCGCATCTCAAATTGGAGAAAAGACAAGTCAAAGTCTTACAAGTGCACGTTTTTGTAATATGATGTATATCCATTAGAATCATGTTGTAAATCACTTGTAATGATTGTATGACTTGTAATTAAGCTTAGAAAAACATCAGGAGCACTTAGATCGAATATTAAAGAACTTTAAATGCATCTTTGAAAATCAATTACAGGCACTTGATCGGTCCAGTTTCCCACCCTAAAACTCGACCGATCAACCTTGATTGATTTTCTGAAGATTGCATCGGTCGAGTTGTGCACTCACAGAACTCGACCGATTGGGTAGTAGGCCATTTCTAGTTGAATGGTCGGTCGAGTTTCCTCAGGACAAACTCGACCGATCCTTTGAACATCGGTTTGCCTCCTACTTGATCGGTCGAGTTACACCCATCAGAACTCGACCGATTGTACTGTACGGAAAAGTGCAGAAAAGTGTTTCTAGCCACTGTGGAGTTGCAAAAACTGAAAATAGATCCGTTGCAAGCCACAAAATGGCTAGTTTTCATTCACAAGTGTTCCCAAAGGCTAAGAGGCATCCCCAACTATAAATAGGACCCCTTGGGCTTTATTCCAAGGTTGAGCATTCACTATGAAGGTTCCTATTCTATAGTTGATTGATCCTACAGCCTCCTCTCTCTCTCTAAGCTTAATCACTTGCTACATCCATTAGAGTGAGTAGGAAATCTATAAGAGAGCTAGTCCTACATGTATATCTTGTGAGGCTCTCACTTCCACCACCTCCACTTCTCTCATTTGCAATCATGAAGATGAAGGTTCTCTCTCTTGTCCAAGAGAGGTGAAGAAGAACAAGGGAAGGCGTCCCTTGGTGAAGATCAAGGCTAAGGACTTGGAGCTAGAGTGGGTAAGCCATTGGAGAAGGCAGAAGACTCAAGCTCAAGTGGGTAAGACCTTGGTGGAAGCTTCTCCGAGTGAAGGTGAAGTCAAAGGCGGAAGATCCAAGAAGAGTGGGTAATTCCTATAAGGCTGAAGACTAGTGCAAGAGTAGGTAAGTCCTTGGAAGAAGGCGGAAGACTCTTGCAAAGTGGGTAAGTCCTTGGTAAGGTTGAAGACTCTTTGTATTGGATAGGTAATTCCTTTGTTGGTCATGTATTGTAAGTCTTATAAGTGAATATAAGAGTGCAATTGTTGGAAGTCCTAGAGGTTGACCTCTCTAGGCAAGTGGACTGACACACTTCTAGTTTGAAGTGTGGAACCACTCTAAATAGCTTGTCTAATTAGTGCATGTTCAATCTCTCTTATCCTTGCTATGTATGATTTAGTTGCACTCAAATTGCCTATTTAGCAACCTTATCTTGTCATATATTTTGAAGGTTTAATGAGTCTTATTTAAGTGCTTTCAGCTCTATTCACCCCCTCTAGAGCATCTAATCACCCATCTAGGATCCAACAATTGGTATCAGAGCGGGTCTTCTCCAAGCATACTTCCACAAGTAGGAGAATATGGGTGATTATGAAGATGGGCAACCTTCAAAGAGAACAATAGAAAGAAACAAGAGTGAAAAAGGGATCACAAAGGCTCCATCAACAAATGAAAGCACTAGTGGAAGATCTAGTGAATTTGAAGATGGAAGATGCCATTGCACCCTCTTGACAAGCTCAATTAAAGATTTAAATGAGGTAAATCCAAGTGTTGATATTCTAACCAATTATTATCTTAGTCAACTAAATGCTTCTAAATTTGCAAATTCTAGCTTGCTTGATAAGATTAAAATTTTAGAATCTCAACCTTCTATGACTACTTCATTCATAGAGCTTGCTACTACTATTGTTTCTCTCTCTATTGTTTCTTATGCTCTTAATTGTGCTTATGAGAGTCAAGATCTTACTTTGCAAGGAATAGAATGTGTAGATAAAGTTTATCCTTCAAATATTACTTGTCTTGTATATGAACTTGCTTCCTTGCATAGTAGTGTAATTGCTCTTGACCCTCATACTATCTTTTCTTATAGAGAGAAAGTTTTTGATGATATATCTTGTGATAAAGATTCTTATATGACTAAAGATGTTTGCTTAAAAATATATCTTGTGCATGCTAGAGATGATATGAATCGATTGTGTTTTACCTTTACTTCTCTTATGCATGACAATCATAGTTTGAGATCTTCTTTGCAAAGATTATTTGGTGATAAAAAGAATCTTAATCAAATCCTAGACCATACTACCAAACAAATGGGTAGAGATGGCATTGGACTTGACTGTAGCCAAAGGAACAACAAAGACAAATGACCTTCATTTTTCAATGAAGAATCCTCCAGTTCCAAGGCTACGGGCACTTGTAATTATTGCAATGAAATTGGTAATTATTCTACTTGTTGTCCTTTTAGGAAAGCACCCAAGATCAATAGGACTTGGGTTGCTAAACTAACCCCTCCGGACCCAAAAACATGATTGGGGACCATTTCATCTTTCTTCTTGTAGGTACATGCAAATGGATTGACTTGAGCTTTGAATTGCAAATTGACTTCTCAATCCACATGAAAGAAGAAAGGTGAGATGTGTAGAGGGTGACAACAAGTGGAAAAAGCAATAGTAAGCATAAAGGTAAAGGTTTCATTGCGTATATCCATTTCTAACTTGTTTTTGTCAAGTTAGTGTGCACTATACATATGGTTTTTGAGTCAAAAGTGGTATTTTGTGATTCTCTTCACACTTTTGCTCAAAAACTATTTCTAATGCTTCTATAGTGCATTACTAACTTACTTAGACATGTTTGGATATGGTTTGTATTTTTAACATGCCTTTAAATATGCTTTTATGAAATATATGTGCTTCTTGACAGCTAATCTGTCGGTCGAGTTTGCCCTATTGAAACTCGACCGATGGGTACCAATAGGTGTTGCCAATAGTTGTCATCGGCCGAGTTGTCAATGCACAGAACTCGACTGATAACACTGTGCACAGAATACACAGTTGGCTTATTGAATGAGAATTTCCCTCTCAACTAGATTTTGTCAACCAATAGCCTTATTCTTTGGCACTCTCTTTTGGTATCTTTATATATGCATATTGCCATGTTCTAAATTGCCTATCTTGCTTACAACTCTATCTCTCTAATTTATCTAAATTGGTATATCTATATCTTGCAATTACTTGCTTTGAGTTGTTTTGCAGGTTTTGATGATGAACTCTTTGGATCTCTTGGTTGTATCTTAAATTGCTTCCGTTGTGCTCTAACTTGTTACATCTATCTTGGTGTATATCTTGTTTTGATACAACCTTGAGGTTCTTAGTGGTAATCATCTTATGGTAAGGATGCATATCTAGTGAGTTATATCCTTTCATGCTTCTAAAATTGCATATATCTTTGTTTGGATATATCTCTATATCTACTCATAGCTTGCTTTATCTTGTGTATCTTTGAGTATCTCTTGCTATGATCTAGATCCTACTAGTAGTCCTAACTTGTGATATCATCTACTAGTAGATCATATACATGTAGTTCTAACCCTATTTATAATTGCCTTCTTTGCTCATCTATATGCTATGTGTCTCATACATGCTCAAGATTATTTCTTAAAATTGCATATCTACTATATTGAGCTGCTTGCATAACATTGTGATGCAGGGTACATAGATCTACATTATATGTAGAAATTGGAGTTTTTTTTGGATTTTATGCAGCTTTTGCTCCAGTTTCAATTTTTGGTGCAAGACTAGTGTTTTTCATGCAGAAACAACCTTCTGAGCAAGACTCATTGCCTCACCATGAGCTCCGATGGTTTTTGATCAAATTCCATCATCTTGAGGGTCAAAATTGCACTTTATTATTTTTCTGCAGCACTTTATCTTACATTTTTGGGTTGTTCAAGTATATGCTTTAACTTGCTTTTCTTTCTATGCTTGGACAAGCCCCTATCTGTGCTCTTCTACTCTCCTTATATATATTTGTGTTATCTCCTTTCTCTTTAACTAGTTATGTCTCTTATTTCTTCATAACCCCACCTTTTTGAAATGACAAAGGGGGAGAAAGGTAATGTCTTCTTTTAAAAAGAGGAAGAAGGCATGTCTTACATGAAGAGGAGACGAATGTCCATGTAAAGGGGAGAAGGTAAAGGTCAGGAGACATATATGTGTAGACATATATGAGTAGAAGACATAGTTTCTATAAATGTTATGAAAGCTAACCATACAGGAGAAATAACATCAATTGAGGGGGAGTATGAAAACTCCATGCGCATTAATTGAGGGGGAGCATATGAACTCCATTCTATTGAAACCCCTAGGTTTCTCCAAAGGTATGAATTTACTTAAATGCTTTCAATACATTTATGGAATGGTTTGTCATCTTCAAAAAGGGGGAGAATGTTGACTCAAGGTCAATTAGGTCAATGTTGACTCACGTCTAAATTGACTAAACCCATGTTTTGATGATGACTAACCATTCCACATTTTGGTGTTTAATGTCTCTACTTGAGTAATTTCAGATTATGTATAGACACACTCCAAATGCCCTAACTTGCGCATCTCAAATTGGAGAAAAGACAAGTCAAAGTCTTACAAGTGCACGTTTTTGTAATATGATGTATATCCATTAGAATCATGTTGTAAATCACTTATAATGATTGTATGACTTGTAATTAAGATTAGAAAAATATCAGGAGCACTTAGATCGAATATTAAAGCACTTTAAATGCATATTTGAAAATCAATTACAGGCACTTGATCAGTCCAGTTTCCCGCCCTGAGACTCGACCGATCAACCTTGATCGATTTTCTGAAGATTGCATCGGTCGAGTTGTGCACTCACAGAACTCGACCGATTGGGTAGTAGGCCATTTCCAGTTAAATGGTCGGTCGAGTTTCCTTAGGACAAACTCGACCGATCCTTTGAACATCGGTTTGGCTCCTACTTGATCGGTCGAGTTACACCCATCAGAACTCGACCGATTGCACTGTACAGAAAAGTGCAGAAAAGTGTTTCTAGCCATTGTGGAGTTTCAACAAGTGAAAATAGATCCGTTGCAAGCCACAAAATGGCTAGTTTTCGTTCACAAGTGTTCCCAAAGGCTAAGAGGCATCCCCATCTATAAATAGGACCCCTTGGGCTTCATTCCAAGGTTGAGCATTCACTATAAAGGTTCCTATTCTATAGTTGATTGATCCTACAACCTCCTCTCTCTCTCTCTAAGCTTAATCACTTGCTACATCCATTAGAGTGAGTAGGAAATCTGTAAGAGAGCTAGTCCTACATGTATATCTTGTGAGGCTCTCACTTCCACCACCTCCACTTCTCTCATTTGCAATCATGAAGATGAAGGTTCTCTCTCTTGTCCAAGAGAGGTGAAGAAGAACAAGGGAAGGCGTCCCTTGGTGAAGATCAAGGCTAAAGACTTGGAGCTAGAGTGGGTAAGCCCTTGGAGAAGGCAGAAGACTCAATCTCAAGTGGGTAAGACCTTGGTGGAAGCTTCTCCGAGTGAAGGTGAAGTCAAAGGCGGAAGATCCAAGAAGAGTGGGTAATTCCTGCAAGGACGAAGACTAGTGCAAGAGCAGGTAAGTCCTTGGAAGAAGGCGGAAGACTCTTGCAAAGTGGGTAAGTCCTTGGTAAGGTTGAAAACTCTTTGTATTGGATAGGTAAGTCCTTTGTTGGTCATGTATTGTAAGTCTTATAAGTGAATATAAGAGTGCAATTGTTGGAAGTCCTAGAGGTTGACCTCTCTAGGCAAGTGGACTGACACACTTCTAGTTTGAAGTGTGGAACCACTCTAAATAGCTTGTCTAATTGGTGCATGTTCAATATCTCTTATCCTTGCTATGCATGATTTAGTTGCACTCAAATTGCCTATTTAGCAACCTTATCTTGTCATATATTTTAAAGGTTTAATGAGTCTTATTTAAGTGCTTTCAGCTCTATTCACCCCCCCTCTAGAGCATCTAATCACCCATCTAGGATCCAACATCTACATCATACGAAAAAACATGTTGTTGGTGAATATATGTACTCGAACCAATCCGAGTTGATTGGTTTAACACTTGAACCGATTAGCTTGCCTCCTGGCCACTCAGTTGGGCTCTTAAACTAATCGTCTAGTCTCTGATTCAACTGATGTTGGACTCCTCCACCCAATCGATTGGACCAACAGTCAATCAGTTCATCTTCTCTTATTGTCTTGGCTCCTTGGTCCTCCAATCAATCAGTTTGTCTCATGATCCGGTCAGTTCATCAGGTGCATAATGTCTTCTCACAACAAAACATAAATTAAAACTATTCTATTTCATATTACATTGCAAAAGGGAATACCTCGAGTTACATTCAAGGGGAAATAGGAAGAAGAGCGTTAATTTACATTTGGAAAGGAGGAGAGAGGCTCAATATGAAAACTGAGATATAAATAGGAATAAACAACCACAACCATGCACATACAGATCTAGGGTTATTGGCCATAACCATGTTAACATCAACCACTAAAACCAACTTTTAGGGCAACACGTGTGAATTGCATATGTATCATATATATATATATATATATATATATATATGGGCGTTCATTCATTGCCCACGCGAGTAGCCTGAATTTTGCTACCCGACAGCCAAAAAAGTAACTATTCTGGTCAGAAAAGTAACCCTGCTATCAAAAAAGTAATTATATTGATCAAAAAGTAACTATGCAACTAAAAAAGTAACTCTGTACAAAATATACAGCAGATATATATGTATCCGTGTTTTGAAATCTGCTGTTGCAAATGTAACTATCTATGCACGAAACTTAGCAGTTCGCAAGGTAAAGTAACCCTCTACATGTCAAAAGTAACCAACTTGAAAAAAAGTAACCGAAATGGTGGGCGGGTAGCTACCCGCGCGGGCAATAAAGATGGGCCCTATATATATAATTTTGTGAATGATATGTGGTAATTAATTAGATATGCACATTAACCAGTTTCATTTTCACATCATATGAAATAAAATAAATCTGATCATATGAATTTAAATCTGGATACACCGTAGTTTGATGTGGCTCTGATACCCCTATCGGGAAACTAGGGCAACAATAAGGCAGTAGAAACAAAAATTTAAAGCCCGATTACCTAACTAGCAGATGCATAAACAACAATGCATCTAGGGAAGTGGGTGACAAGAGTTATACTTTGTCCTAGAGAAATTCCAGTGATAATTCTTGATGCAGTAGCATCCACCTTTCTTCAAGAAGCAACAAGCTTCTTCTTTAGGCAACACTCGAGCAGTTGTCAGTAGCGGCCTCCTGGTGTAACACCATAGATGACAGTTGAAGGCGTCCTCTTAGCAGGTGAAAACACCTTGCCTCTAGAGTAGTCCACGCAGACCACTGAGAACTACACATTGCCCTACCAATGCCAATAGGAAGGAGTTGTCCCTTTGAACATTAGTGTACATTAGCATCGACACACTCTCCCACAATTGTCTCTACCATGCTATCCCTCCTTTTTTTGTAGGACTTGCTCGAGCTCTTTATTGGTTATCAGAATCAGAGAGGAAAATAATTTTCAGAGCTTATTGTTGAGTTTGGGAATCCCCCAGTACCCTTCTATTTATAGGGTAGGCTACAGTTAAGGTTTTTAGTTGATCTGGGAGTCCAAGAGATGGAATTCACAAATTTTCTAGAAACTACAAAGGGTGAACCGATCAGTTCAATGTAGAACTGGTCAGTTCAGAGCTAAATTGTTTAGTTCATCTCTTGAATTGGTCAGTTCATGTACTATCCTATTCTAAATCAAATTGGCATTCAATATCTGATTAATGCAAAATCATGAAATCAACATCAATCCTTGATCCAATCAAATTGATAATTTAACTAAACAACCTAGATGATGAATCAGTCAGATCACATCATGAGATGGTAATTTTATAACATGAAATAGTCACTTCATAGGTGAAATGGTCATTTCACTTGTCCAGGTCAGGAAAATATTCAACCAATTACATTTTCCAATTGACCTAATACTTCAACCGATTAGTTCAACACTTGAACCGATCAGTTCAGAGTCCAGTCAACTAAGTTTGAACCTTATTTGTTTAACTGAATACCTAAACACTTTTAGTAATAAAGTTAAAATTCATTCATGAATGAACTCATATCCCAAGTGTATCCTACGTGTATGACCCTGTAGGTCCCATATTACGTCGGCAGTGAATGTCTATAACCAACTTATCACATCACAATCAATGAGCATTATCTAGCAACACATCATTGCTATCCAAGTAGTTTGCAAAGTTAGAGAACAACTTCATCCTACAATATGTGATGTATTTTACCGTGATTATATAGTTCCTTTTTCACTAATATCCAGATTGAACTCAAGGCATAGAATCGTCATCGTCTTCAACGTCCAATCCATGTTCCTTGAACTAGAGCCGAACGTCAGAGATGGATGTGAGTTCACATATCACATATTGAATCACATGAGTATGGCCATACATTTCTTAGTCTCACTTATCAAGAGGCCTGGATATCAATCTTTTTTGGGAGGGACAAATCCTATCTGCATCATTCACACTCATCCCCCATGTGTGACAATGCACTTGAGCATCACCTTTATGATAGCCTTTATTCAAGGTCATGTTAGATGATGTCTAAATACATTGAACAACATGTAATGAGTGTAGTGACTTCATGTCTAAAAACCACAATCACCACTATCACTATGAGATCTGATTTTGACTACCATTCCATGGTATCCATGTATCACTCTCAATGTGGGTTTGTCAGATACATTGTTCTCTAACATGTATCTATGTGCTTGACTTGATATCATATATCATGACGAATGAGACTCTATCATCAATCAAGACACACTCTAGTATAATGTATTATTGTTGTCTACTTTACTTCCTTAGTAATATATGACTAGGGACATAACAAGAATGTATATACTCTTATCATACATAAGATCTCATTGTTTAGATCATCAACCTAAAGATATATGACATCAAGTATCATATTTCTTTAGACATCTATTATATATGTTCATCATGTTAATAATGAGACAAACATAATACACATAATTACCTTTATTATGATCAAATATGGTATCTAATGCCACATTCCAATCATCATATGATTGGCTCTATGGGTATACATACCAACAACAAGTTAATTGGGATTTTTGGGTGGTTTTGGCAGAATCCCTATTTTTCATTTTCCTTATAGGAAGCTTTAGGGATGATTAGGCCTTGCTAAGGTATTGTGGGTTAATCATGTTGGCATTGATATGGTTTTAAGTATGAAGTCAGATATGCATGACTTTGTAAGACCTTCTTCATGAAGATGGAGCGAAGGCATGTGAGTTGTCCTTTGTTTGCCGCCTAACGGGTCATGGTATTTCTATTTGTATTGGTTCATGGTTTCCTTTTTGGTAATAATGTCGGGAATAGAGGATATATGGGTTGGTTCTCCCATATCCTTGACTTGGAGGTTGTTCCTTCTTTTAATTGGGGGTCGAGGTATATATAAAACACCCACTTTTTGACATTCTTAAGGAGGTTCTTGGGTTATGATTTCTCCATGGAGGGAATTGTAAGGTCTACCAAGAGCTGTGGTGGCTTCATGGGCTTGTTTGAGATATACATTTTCTCTTTATTTTTTTTCTTAGTTTGAGATATTTATTGTCACTGATTTAATTGATCTTATGTCATGCAAATTTGAGGATTTGAGCACTTATTCCCCAATAGACCCAATCACTTTGAGTGGCTCTCATGTATATATGCATCCTTCTCTATCTACTTATCGTCATTGGCTGGGAAACAATAATAGGTTATCTTATGAGAGGTGGAGAGGTGAGATAGAGTGGATGTTGTTTGAAGAGGTATGCTTAGCAAATTTTATATGATTATGTATAATTTGTATGCATGTGTTGTAGATGACTCTGTGTTTGTTTAGTATATTTGAAGTCATATTCATGATCTTCTCTAGGTTTCAGCACAGTGAGGTGAGTACATTGTGTGCTACCTACTTTGTCATCTTGTCAGTAGATGATCTAGGGTCCAGTTTGAGTCACCCTCTAGGAGTATCATGTATATGGGTGAGCATGTTTCTAGTTAGTGGGATGATTGTTTTCATGTATCTTTTGATCCCCTTCTTGGGATTATCCCATCTCATATCAGAATCAATCAATCTGCTCAGGAACTGATGGGAGGACAAGTGGAACATTCTTAGTATCTCAGGTGTTATTACCCAAATGGTCATCCATTCTTGTTCTCACATGATTCATATGCTCATTTGGCACATGCTCCTCTTGTAGGGTTTATCTTCTGTTCTAATTTGTTTGCTTGACTACTAGTTTGACATGTGTCCTTTGTAAGTGATTGATTATGATTCCTCAAGGAGACACATGATTTTAGGTATGAGCTAATGACGTCCACCTCCTCATGAGGAAGATCTTCATCGTTAGACTCCTTCTTCTTCACCTACTTTTGCTCAAGGCTTTGACAACTTTATAGGGCTGCAACCTCACTATGATTATGACATTGGAGTCTTGTGTCACTTTCCTAGAGATTTTGGTTGAACCCCATTCTTGCAATATGATAATGTTGGCACAAGTGTAGTGGGAGGCTTCTTTGACTTGACTATCCAATCAGGAGATGGATAGACTCTGCACTTCTAAGGATGTCATGGGCATCTTGGTCCTAGTGCAGGCATGAGTGACTTTCCCATAGAGGATTCAGACTTTGTTGTGGATCCACCAAGGCATGTATATGCGATGGAGCTATCCTCGATGAGTGATGAGGAATATTTAGCTCGTAATTGGGATGTTGTTTTAGGCATGGACGTGCAATATAGGATCTCTTCCTTGGAACATAGATGGTCTACCATTTCTAGGGTGTGTCAGTCTTTGTCATCTTCTTTTTCTGAGCATTGGCCTTTAGCCAAGCGTTTGTCTAGATCATGGAAGAAGAAGCTAAAGAAGTAGATGTATTTAGCATTTTATCTTCACATGTTATATTTTCTTTTCATAAGAAAATTATGTAGTTGTGTAATTATATCATGGTTTGAATTTATATGACATTTAATAATTTTAAATTTTGAATCCAAATTCAATTTTGATAGTTAATTTCTACTGCATAATTTGGAGCCTTTTATTTTGGAGTCTAATTTGTAGAGTCATATTTTTAGAAGCCTTCAACCTATATCAAGTATTCAGGCATCCCGTGAGTCCTACTCTAACGGCACATTGCAGAATTCCATGGATGATTGGGATTAGGAGTTGTAACTTCCTCGGGAAATGTGTTTTTTGGATCATCATTGTAGAAGTCTACAAATAAAATAGTGTTTTTGTTCTTATATAGCATCTCTTGATCTTTGAGATTCATCATCATGGTGAAACTAGTGATAAATGATGTTCCACTCCTAAGGCATCCTCCCTTGAATATGTCCTTGGTATGGTTTTGGATTATAGACGTATATGATAAATGCTTCTCTATAGGATTTGTTCAAGGGAAAAGAGCATCACAATGCTGGATCTCAAGATATGCCACATTTGTGAGTGTATACCTTGACCACATGTAGAAATTGTTGGTCAGGCAATGATAGGCAACTATTGGTGTTGTAGTGGTGATCTGATAGAAAGAAACTACCACACCCTTGATATTGGGTAATCTGTATGAGTTCCTAGATAAATCACAATTGATTGGAAAGATGTGATGAACCTTATAGGTTTTGCATATTATCTAGGGATGTGAATTGACACCACTACATTCCAACATTCTTCAAATCCTTAAGACATTATTGTGAGGAGTATATGTCAAAGCATATCCAAGTTGGTGAACTCTCCAACAACATGGCAATTTAGATCACTGACTTTCAAATTTGACACATGTAAATGTTTGATGAGGATGGATGAAGTTTCACCCTGACATTTCTAGATGTGGGGTAGCAATGTGTGAATTTTAATGGTTGATCATCCTTTAAGGGTTGGAAAATTACATTGTGTATTACCCAGTGTTAGTTGATGAGGCAATTCAGCCTCTACCAATATGTGTACATAATCAAGGAGTCATGCTTTTTCAGGAGACGGATGGTTGATACATAGGAGACTCAGTGAAGGTGAAAAAGATGTGGTTGGATTGAAAGAAGATGACTTATGCCATGTTTATTATGGGCATAGACTGTTCCCAAGAATACATAGAGTGGATAATATTGTCATTTATTAAAATAGTGACTTGAGATCCTTCAGGAGGTCTTGCATAATGCTTTTGCTTCTTTTATTTTATTGTTATTTATATTTATGAATGATTTTGAGTTTTTATTAGAATGAGGTGTTTTTATAAGAGATTTTTGCTAAATAGTAATAATAAAATATATTCTCTTGCTCATGGTATGTGGCACTGACTTTGGGAACTTACTCCACGATGTTCAACATGCATCTGGACTTAGATCCTAGTTACTTTTCAAGGTTCTTACCACCATAAGCTTCTTTTGATAAATCAGGTGACTTAGACTAATCTAATTTCTTACCTATGTGTTTTGCTTATCGAGGATGGTTTTGAGTTGAAGTATTTTGAAAAATTGACATCAATTGAGATCACCTCCTCACCATCCACTTCCCTTAATATAGTTAAAGGATTGAAACCCCAACCATTTTTAAGCCTTTCCTGTGTTTAGATATTCTATTTGTTGGTGTTCCCTTATTTTGAATGTTTGTATCCTATTCTTCCATAAGAGGAACCTTCATTCTTCACAGGAAGATAGATTCAGGGCTCTATTAACCTTTTATATCATGCTAGGGGATAAAGGCATGCCATGTAATGGGTGAATAAGCGCAAACTATCTACCTAGCTGGGCCATGGCACCAAATGTCAGATACCCCTATGATGTTTACTCCCAACATGATTTAGTATAGAAATATATCATAAGGATATGCTTGAATGATTACAGTTCCACTATGGTTGTTATACTATTAATTTTTTAGAGATGTCTACATATAAGGGATCTTTAAATTTGAAGATTTGAACAATTAGTGATGCTTAGGGATCGGAGCTTTATATTCCAAGAGGAATAAATGGGATTTTCTTAGTGAAGGATATCCTGACCTATTTCTCCCTAGTTAAGCCACACCAAATGTAGTCCAACCTTGTTTTGAGAGATGAGGCATGGATAGACACCATGGGTTTCAACCTATACTCTGGTCCTCCCACCTTCCTTTTTCTAGGTTGACCTAAGTAGATGTCACGTTTGGTGTTATGTGAGTTTCACACAGGAATAGGTGTTAGGAATCTTTGATCTTATAAATCAGATCTAACTCACCTCTAGGGACTCATAGTTTTAGCAAACCTCTTAAGATGACCACGATTGTAACTGTGGGTTTCACCTCATTCCTACGACAACCATGACATCTCTAGCATTTCGATTAAGATTGGCCTATTTTAAAAGGTTTATTTAGATTGACAAACCATTGGGGCCTTGAGATAAGGGTCGTTCTCCTTCCATACTTGGTCCTATGGTTTTACTTTGACCTTCCCACTTTAGGGGTACACGATACACATTGAAGTAGGTACATAGATTATACGTATATTTTAAGGGCAGAAGTTTTGCTCCCTTAGATGGATGTTTACTAGAGGCTTGATGTTGCTAAAACCTTCTTGTCAATAGTAGTAGCATTTGATGACGTCGACATTAGTTTGATGGAGATGAATATCCTCATATATTTCTTTCAAAGGCAACACACCTCAATCATAGATGTCATGGACGATTTCAGGACCTTCCCATTTGGGGTTGAACATGCAACTGCCATTAACATTCTAGATGACGTGGAGCACCAGAGTAAATTATAGGGACAATCCTCTTTATTGAATGCTCGTGCTTCTCTCACTTGATAACACTTTGCATTATATGAATCTTTATGTTGTTGTTCCTTTAGGGTGTTGAGGAAATAGAAACTATTTGAACTCACTCTTCCTCATGAATTTTTTCTTCTTGTAGTATGCAAAGGGATGTAATATGGACCTCTACTAGTAAAAAACTAAAAATGCTTCTATCTTTGGCTCCGATGGAATTTGTAATAGAAGTTCGATAAGCCCATACATCAACCAAAACATGTTTGTGCTAGTTGGCTTATGAGTTGGTTGTTTTATTATGGATCTTCATTAAGTTTATTTTTGTAGCTTTTGCAACTTGTTTCATTTGGGCTTGATATGGTATTGTTCAGTGATGCTTGATCCTGAAAGAGTTCTGATACTCCTCAAAAATCTTAACTAAGAACATTGTACCACAACCAGGATGATCTATGTGTTATCCTATACCAGATTATAATGTTGTTTCTAAGGAACTTGATCACCTACTAGCTGAAGCATTGGTGATAAAAATTGTTTCCACCTATTTGGTATAGCATTCTTTGGCAAACATAATGAAGCAATTGTCATTGAAGCTTTAGGATTTATCTTCCCGATCATGTCAGTTTCTCAAGCACAAAATGACCAAGGCATGGCTATATTGTATATCTAGTTGGCATGTGCATGATATCTAGCTAACTCGACATTTGCAGACATGTTGGAAATAGTTTATCTCCATGGTGTTCCAGTAATATCTTAGAAGTTGCATCTTTTTTTTCTAGCATGACCCACTCATGTATGTTCTACATGATCATCCATGGATCTCTTTCAAGAAGACCTCTACATCCATTTTCTCCATGCACATGATGATAGTTTGGTTGCAAGATCTAAGATATAGATTCCTTGCCCCTAGAACATATTGCATTGCTTGTACCTTGAGTTCCTGTTATTTTCTTGTAGAGGACCTTCTTGTATGACATGGTTCTGCATGAATATCTTGATGTCATGAAACTACATCTTTTCTTCAATATTGACTACATTGTTAATGACCATACAATAAGAAGGACAAGAAGTAGTCTATACTTTAAAAGCAAAAATCTTGTCCCCTTTTATGTTGATACATGAGGTGAGGGTATCCATGGTGTCAACGAAGGCATCATGTTCCCTTCTCATGAGATTGAAGGAACGCTCTTAAAGTCTTAGGTAATGGAAGACAAATATTCTTTGTAAGGAATTAGATTCTGATGTCCAATCTTCCAATTATTCTAGAATTGAGAGATTACAAGGAGTGAATCACCATAAATTGGAGATGGTGTGCCCCTTATTGTTCGGTAAGATGGAGTCCTAGTATACATGCTTTATACTCAGCCACATTGTTGGTGGCACTGAACCCCTATCATCTAGCCACATGCACTTGTCTTTGTGCAGATCTTGGAAGGCTACTCCTATTCTAAATCCTTTATGATTGATAGATCCATCAACAAATATTATCCACAAGTCAATATTTAAATGTTAGTGAAGTCATATGCACATACCATTCCTATATCTTCATATGAGAATTCATACTTATGTGTGTGTTAGTTAGGAAGTGGGGAGTCTTCTAGTTGGTTAGATGAAGCTTGTGTTGTAACCGCCTTCTTTGGTGATTTGTGATATCAAACTCAAATAACATTATTTGCCACTTTGCACACCATCAAATGAGAGATGGGTGTCCGAACAAGAAGCAAAGTGGGTCATGCTTCCAAATCAGGTGTAGAGAATACTTCATTAGACAGTGACATGACTTCTACATCTCATGTATCAAGACATTAAAAGATTTCTCTGTGTGTAGCAGGCCTTGGTTATTGAATTTCTTGGATAGATAATAGATGTCGTGCTTGCCATTGGCTATTGATTGACTCAAGACTCCCCACATCGATGTTTCACAGATTAATAATCAATGGATGAGAGGATATCCTATTACTACTAATTTTATGATAGGAGTCTTAGCAAACCGACCCTAATCAACTAGAAAACACTAAATGGGCAGCCTTATATCCAATATTTCTACATTTGACGCAAAGGCCAAGTCTTTATGTCACAATGAGGAGTTTGATGCTATGAGTTGAAGAAATGCCTCACTAAGTTTTCTATGTCCTATGACGTAATCTTGCAAACTTTGACACATTGATGGGACATATATCGTGCGTAGACATCCATTTTATGTACTTGTACCACGGGAATCTAATTATGCATACAATATCCCCTTACATGAAATATAATAAAATTAATGTGTAGGGAATTCTAATAGTATATAACCCATGATAGAAGGAGGACGCAACATATGTTGTTAGGCTTTTTCCAACATCACCAAATACAATTCTCTATGCATTTTCATAAATTAAAAATCACATTGGAAAGGCTTGACCATGCAATTCATGTTAGGGTTATATTAAACTCAATGAGCAAAAACTGCATCCTATATGTTGACAATTACTTCTTAATGGTAGCACATTCATATAACTAAATATGAAACCTCATGTTTGGAGCACTTTTACTCTCTTCCTACAAGTTTGTATGCCCTCAAAGTGAAACATAGCTCATAATATAATTTCACAAACAATTTGTATCCCACATACGAGTGCATATCCAACATGGTCTTACATGGCCATCAAACTACTTGTTCCATACATATAATAGTAATACACCATATGAGGGAAGCACACACGAGGAAACTTAACTTTTTGTATTTTGACAAAAAAATCAGTAATTGAGTTCTTACTTGTCTTCATGGTTAATTCACATATAACAACAAGATTACGAACACCCCATGACCTGGTATTTTTTCATGGTTTTTAGGATTATCTTTTATAATTATATACCACTTTCATTCATACTCTAAGTGCTATCTAGAAACATTTATTTAGATTACATGATAAAGTTATTAAAGTCACCATGCTAAATTAGCATAGAAGAAATTACATTTATCCAATTACAATAATAAAGAATAAATTGAACACTATTTTGCTTGGACTCTTTTGAATGAAGTAATGACCAGGTGCAGATGGCCACTGCTTCAGGGAGAAAGACGTTGAGTGACAGTCATGTCTTTCTCGATTTGCTATCTTATGTGTTCCTGCTGAGTTTGTTCTTGGGGTTGGGACATGTGATGTCTTGCTCTTTTGAGTTGGTAGCAGTGATGGAGTTCACTCAGGCATCTTTGTGGGTGCTATGTTTTGGTCTTATATGCTCTCCCTCCCCCTGCTAGGTCTTACGGGCTTTTCTGTATCCTGTCCTTCTCTCAGTCTTTCTTAGTTTGGAGTCTTCTTTTGTTGGATCCCTTTTTCGTCTCCCTACGTGGAGACTTGGGATCTATTTTGTTTCCTCAAGGGGCACTTTTTGTACCTAAATTTTTTGGTTTTATTAGTAACAAGTTTTTTGAGCGAACAAAAAAAAAGAATCGATTGAACACCACAACTAAGGCAAGGATATAAATGTAGGACACATGGTGATGGTTTTTTTTATAAAAGGAGGGATTTTTGACAAATTCTTACAACATGCCAAAAAACATAAAGTGTGGGCCAAAAAGTAGAGTTAAAGATAAATGACAATGCCTATGTATCTATAATGTTTTATGGATTAGATATCTCACCAATGTGAATATCACCAATATATTTGAGTATTATCCTTCATTTTCCATAAAAAACAACAAATACAGACAAAATATGTTTATGTGGGAATGACTAATATAAAATGAATTTGGTGTAATGGTGAATGAATGAGACTTTTAGAAAATAAAATGAGTTTATGGGTGTTATTTTGTGATCGTAGTGTCGCTAGAGGGTAGACAAAATGAATTTTTGTGCTCATTGTTAGGAATTGGGGTGTGAGAATGATGACGCTCGTAATACTTACGGTGCAAGATCCAACATGGGAAACTCTACCCAATGCAAGAAGAGAAAAACAATGAGGCAATATAAACCAACAAGCACTATGTAATTAAGATTATAACATAACTCACACTATCCAGATATAATTACCTCTAAATTTGGGTAGCTTCCTACATTAAAGAACAAATATGAGGAAGAATATAACCACACACAACATGGACAAATCTTATAATTAACTTTTTTCTCCTCAAGATACCACTGTCACTCCTAAGGATCAAACAAATGCTTGTGTCCTTGCTTGTTTCTGTTGCAAGCACTAACTGGGTTGCTTCCTCTTGTGATGGGGTTCAATACCTAATTTCTTCCTATGATACTTAATTTAGTTTACTCCTCCATCTAGAATTCTACATTCTTACATAACTCTCTCCTCCTAAGAGAGAAGTTGCACATCCTTCTCTGATCACATGGGACACTTCCACTATCATTGTTGTAGCAACAACAAAGTGCCACTGACTATGTGTGTCTTTTCATGATTAGGTCCAACGGTGTTGTCCATGCACCACATGTGTTTCCAACTGAGAGATTCATGTCCTCCATTGATGTGTGTCCTCTAATGATCAGATCATTCCTTTTTAGATCATATTATCTATGGCCTCAAGACTATGGTCGTCACAATCTCCCCACTTAAACTCTTGATGTTATGACCAAATTTCATCTTAGCCATATAATCAAGTTTACTTGGTTGATTACATTCTTTATTAGAGTGATAAGTGTTAATGATTGATATATTGAGAGTCTAATCATGATGTATAAACATAATGAGAGACTCTAAGTATTCTTTTATTTTCAAGAATTATGGTTTAGCAGTGTTAACTCTTTTCGGTCAAAATTAGGATTTTGGTAGTATATGAATACATAATTTGATAAGCATAACATTGTCGTAAATGACTGTTAGTATTTTACTTGTGACTTTTTTCCTTTAAATTTTTATATAGTTTGGATAACTAAAATGTGAGTGTTCTTGAAATTTTTTGAATGAATCTGTTCATCTGACAAGATTACACCTAGGACAAACTCATCCGACCACGAATTTAGGATGAAGTATAGCAGTTTGATGTTTGATTTTTAGCAATTTATTGGCTTATATAAATGATATGAAATTTTAATATAAACTTGTATACTTGATTTTAGATAACATGTTGCATTTTAATAATTTGGAAGCATTATTTATTGACACATAGACCTTCATTGTCTGAGATATTTATTAGTAACAATCTCGGTCGATGACAAATATCCCAAATAAAAAATGTAATGGAGGGCTTGTTTGTAATGGTTACAAGCACCTCAAATGATCTATATCTCTAACCTAACACCCTAGTCTCTTCCATAATCCATCACCTGATCCAGAGATGTAAAACTCATGAGAGAAAGGAAAATTAGGATTTTTGATGGAGAAAGAGGTGGAGATCATCACCTACAGTTTTGTCTTCCTAGGAGCGATGAAATAAAGTATGATCTTCTTATTTAGATTGAGTTTCTTGGTGATTCTTCTCTCACATGTATATATTTCGTCTATTCTATGATTTTATTCAAAAAAAATATCTCTTATTCCATGCTTTCTATATGTATCCTAGAGGAATTATATGGACCAGACATCACGAACTGCTCAGGTGACTCTTTGTGTTTCATAATTCCAAAATTGTGTCAAGTATTTGGGATGATAGACTAATAATTATTAGAATGTAGACATGAGGTGATTGTGACTTGGTTCTGGTATTGATTTTGGCCATTTTTTAGTTAAGCATCAAAAAGTTTTTCCATAGAGAAAATATTATTTTTTATATTACTATATGTGTAAAGAAAAATGATTTTGTGGAATTTTTCAACAATTTCTTGAGATAAGTCACAATCAAGTAGGTATATGAAAATCATTAAAGAGTAACCTAGAGTTGATGTTGGGGAATAATTAAAGAAAGTGAAGGATACTACATTTTAGATTTCTAGCTGAATCCTTTTGTGTGATAGAGAGTAGTTCCTAATTAGACCATGGCTTTTTAAATTTCAAGGACGAAATCCTATTTAAGGGGTGAAGTGTTATAACATGACAATTTTGAGTATTGAATCCATACTAATCTATAATTCTTAATTTTCCTAATATTTATTTTATATGCAAAGTTGTCCTTCACTTCAACTATTATTAATATATTTTGAGAAATCCTATTGTACTTTGATTCTCTTTAGTCCTCAAGGAATATTTCTTATTTGCAATCCCATCATTTTTAGTATTAATTGTCATACTTGAAATCACTTAGTCCAGTTTGATGTTTATCTACCTAATTACATTGATTAGACCTCCAACCCACTTACTACTCTCAATGTGACTACTATTTGATTTGGAATCAATAGAAAATATTAATCATAGTAAAATAGATTGATATTAGAATTAATTATGAGAGTAATTAAGTTAGATATGTTAGATTCATAATAGATGGTGCTAGTATCTTTAAAATCTTATAACAGGAACCACACCCTCAGTTGAAATCTCATAGCATTTGACTTTTATGTTTTAACATTATAAATTAAAAGGAATTAGTAAATATGATATTGAATATAGTTATTATCTTAATTTCTTAAATAATGAGGTAGCACCCATCTTCACCCCATTTCCACAAACCCTTGTGCTTATCCCTCCGTGTAACACTGCTAATGATGGTTGTTATTACTATTTTTAGTTTACTGGGGGAAACCCACCCCCTAGGCGGAGGCCCAGATAGCAGAGATGGTAAACCCATACGTATGCACACCGGTATCTCAATAAGTCACTTAAAGGTCCACTGATGCTGTAGAAAATTTACTTCCGAGCAGCACTTCCAGCGGGAGTCAAACCCATGACCCTTCGTGAGGGACCCCGAGATGTGACCAGCTGGGCTACTGCTCCCCGACTATGATGGTTGTAATGAGGCCTGCCTGCCTTGCCTCTTCCTCCTTCTCCTTGCTTTCCCTCTATCATCGTAACCCTAAACCATCTTCCTATTTAGCTATCACGACGATGGTTGGATTCACTAAACCAAAATCAATCTTGACCAATCTCATCTTCATCTTGCCATCAATCTGACCTCCCCAACATAGAGTCTCGATCCCATTGGGACACAACCACAATATCCATCTACTAGATGTCAAACACATCTAAAAAAGCACACCATAACTGAAACAATCCACCACCATAATACCCTTTCTTACCTAAGCCCTAGAAAATTTTATGTCACTTAGGCCTACAGACATGACCATCAACCTACATCTTAGAAAGTTTCCCTTTCCAATCTAGTTTTCCTCCCACAACTTCTCCCCCAAGGACCAACCTTTCATCATCTCCGTCATATTCACCCTTAAGAACTTCATGCACATTACCACACCATATTTGTTCATAAATCCCACTAGAACCTTCGCTAGATAATCCAAAAACTGAAACCATGTTCTCCATGACCTGACTATGCGGTAACCTAGAATCCATTGTCGATTCTTGATGCTTGCCTCAAATTCCACCACCACTGCATATCATATTCTCTGCCAACACCCACATCATCATCAACACAAACCCGATACTACTAACCTACAAAACCCCAGAGGCAGTGCCTTCCTCTCCAACTCTACATGGTCGTGATCTATCTTGGCCACTGGAAACATGCATAAACATAAAGCCCCACCAAACCCAACGACCACCAATACATGCAACCCTCATATGGAAAACCTCATCCTTACTTGACCCCTCACCATCTACCAAATTCTTTAGGTCTAACTATGACATTTTATACCATCGAAACCTCACCATCATAGCTCAAGCCCCAAAATCAAATAAATGACAAGAACATCATTCTTCCACCTGCTCCTTTAAACTGGGTTACAATCTACAGACCTGTAAACTGAAGTGAATGGATCTCCATATGCAAACCCATCATTGGGAATGGTTGTAGGGAGATTGTGATACCTGCTACCTTCGTATTGAGAAGAAATACCACCTAGAGTATATGTAGATTGGATGTGATAATGTGAAAAGATCTCTTGACCCAACATTGGCCACATGTTACATTTTGAGTTATAATTATTGGAAGATGTTCATGTCATAATGATAGGTTAGGTGTAAAAATGTAACCTCAAAAGATATCAGGCATCAGTTTCCATGATAAAATGATGCAATAGGTCAACCTATGTCGTCGGTTTCCTACAATAAAACTGGCACCACATGTACTTACCCCTGCTAAAAATTTCAACCTCGATAAGACTTTAGGTGTCAGTTGCATGAGAAAATTGACGTCATAAACCAATTTGGGGGGAAGTATTTTCTGTAGGGCATGTGGTGGGAACCTTTTTTTTAGATTCTTATAAAAGAAAACCGATGAAATAGGGGTTTTGGAGGCAAAAGTTTTTGTGGTGTACTTGACCTACAAAATCGGTTTCTAATGTAAAAACTAACGATATAGTCTTTTTGGAGGCAAATTTTGTTTTGTGGGAAGGGCTTTTTTATCGATTTTCTACAACCGACGCAATATGCCTTCATCAATTATTTAAACTAAAATATTAATTTTTTTACTATCTTAGACGTTGAGTCTTAACAAAGAAACCAATGTTATAGTAATGGTGGTACCCATGTTATTTCTATATCGGAAAGACTTGACCAGTAGTGGTGTTTGTGCTATTCCAACCGACGCTATAGGTTTATATTGTTGGTTTTCTATAGAAATTGATGATAAGAAATGTGACATTAGAGGTAAAAAAAATGTACTAGTGATAACTCTTCATTCCCAGGGTTTCTGAGTTGGAAGGAAGAAGAAAATAGTGGATTTCTTGAAATTTGATGTTGATTCAAAGAATTTAGAACTTAGGCTACTTTTTCAAGGCATTTCATAGTTTAGGTGAGTAGATACATTCATTTAGTTGTATATTGCATTAAAATGGTTTGAAACCATACAAATATTTAGTTTCTTATATATGCGATAGTAAATCAAAAATATAGTTTTCATTTCAAACCATTTTATGACGGTTTGGAAATGGTTTATATTCTAAATTGATGATTTTCATATGACATAGTAACATTATGAATAAATGTAAATTATCCAGAGTAGAGTTAAGAAAGGTATTTTGGAATCTTCAAGAAAATATTGAAACTTAGGTTTTTTGGATATATTAAAATTTGTAGTAGTGAAGTAGAGAATATTAATGATTTGCATATTCTTATACATTGATGGATTATTTACCTGAATGTTCAATACAATTAATCCAAATTCAAGTCAGTGATAATTTTTGAAATTATACATATTTTCTTGACATCTTAGTATATAGGGTGAAACCTTAGATGAGAAAAAAATTGGGATTTGTGAATAAATATAATGAAATCTAACATAAGTGATTCTTTTAGACATTATAGTTTTATTAAATCAATTTATTCTTGATGCATGATATTTCTATGAATGATATGGAAAAGCCTAGTCAATTTCATACATGGATTCATATACAGGTTTAGTCATATGTGAGCTAATAAAAACAGTCTTCTTATCAGTCTAAGCTTATGTTGTAGTAAATTCTAGTATGTGAGTCATGTTAATTGTGAATGAGGCAAATGAAACCATTTGTGTAGGGTAACTAGTAAATTTGTTGGCTAAATGGACATCATTTAAATCCCTTTGTTTTGATAATGACAAACATTTCATTCTTTTGGATCTAACATGCTACTTGGGTGTTGCAGGAATTAGGTGGATGACAAACCCTTGGAAGATCTATATGCTAAAAAATGTCTTAATTTCATGATTGTAATAAAATGTAAAAACTTGTACAAGTATATAATGTAAAAGTACTTAGATATCATGTAAATCAAGCGTTTAGATCTTCCCTAGCCAATCACAACACTTAGATGGGTCATCCCCTACAATAGTTTCACAACTGCACACTGATACACACACTTAGTACATAGTTTAAAACATTGAAACAGAGTCATTCTCAGTCGACAAACTTCTCGACCGAGACACTCTTGGTCGACCAATTCCTCAACCGAGAATGACCCAAGTAGCCGTTAGACACAACAGACAAGGTAGTTGGGAGTTGTAATCGAAATTTATACACACTTGCTCCAGACAGTCCCTCGATCAACAAAAACTTTGTCCGACTGTGCACTCGGTCAAAAATTCCTCGACCGAGACTGTCTCTGTCTGCACTTTTTACGATTAATTAACTAGCCATTGCTAAAGCAATTAGTGGACAACTAATGGCTAGTTAAGCACTAAGAACCCCCTAGAATGTGTCTAGAACATCCTTAAGTACTCATAGGCAATTCCTATAAATAGGACATGCCTTAGGACACCCAAAACACACTTGTGCAATACTTGAGCTTACGTACTTGCAATTGCAATCCTTTCTTGAGAGCAATTGAGCAACTCTAATATTTGCTCTTTATTTCCACTACTCCAAATTCGTGTCCTATAGGCTAGCATCTCCTACCCACTTTACTTGCACTTCCATATATATTGGTTAGGATATCAAAATTCTTGATATAGGAAATCAAGCCTTGTGCTACAACGGTAATTGTAATTTCCATTTTCCTTCTTGTTCTTTCTTATTGCTTGTACTCTCCTTGCTACTCCTAGGGTTGGAGGATACAGATTGGAGAGGGTTTATCTTCTCAGGAGGAGAAGGGTCTTCTCGACGGAGAAGGAGGACTTTGGACTACTTCTAGAAGGCTGCCTCAACGGGAAGCTACTTCAAGAGGAAGGCTACTTCAAGGGGGAGCTTGAAGTTACTTCAAGGAAGGTTGCTTTGAGGTTGGTGAGACTACTTCAAGGTGAAGGCTGTCCAAAGGGTGGTGAAAGTATTTGTAATTTTATGTAACATCCTTGCGAGGTAATAAAATTTAAATACTTTCAAAATCCCAATTGGAAACAATTGGGTAGTGGACTGACTCCTTTAGTTTTTGCTAAAGGTGGAACCACTCTAAACACCTTGCCTCCTTTTTATTATCTCAATTGTGGTTGCTTGAGTTGAATTATTGTTAAAATATTTATAAAACCCTATTCACCCCCCTCTAGTGGTTTTTCATTTGGTATTAGAGCAAGGCTTCAAGAAACTCTAACAAAGTCTTGAAGAATGGGTGACGGGGTACTCAACAACCTCAACTTGGAAGGAACACTCGTGGCTAGACCTCCACCTTTTGATGGCACTAACTACACCTACTAGAAGAGGAGGATGCAGTTCTACTTCCAGGGAATTAGCTGGGATCTCTGGAGGATGGTATCAACTCCATATGACTTTCCTCAAATAGAGTATGCAAATTGGGATGCTAATACGGTAAGATCAGCCCAAATGAATGCAAAAGCTGTAAGTATACTCTATTGTTCAATTTCTGTTGGTGAGTTAAATAGAATATCAAATTGTGAAATGACATATGAAATATGGCATAGACTCTCCATAACCTATGAAGGAACTGTTCAAGTTAAGAATTAAAAAATCAGAATGCTAAAGCAAAAATTTGAACAGTTTTGTATGGATCAAAATTAGTCTATTAGTGAAATGTATGCAAAATTTTCTTCTATTGTAAATAGTTTAAATGCTTTAGGTAAAGTGATCAGTGAAGAAGATCAAGTATAAAAAATTCTTAGGTCTCTTCCTCCCAAGTACAAGCCCAAGGTGACTGCTATTGAAGAAGCAAATGATCTCACCCGACTAAGGATGGAGCAACTCATTGGCAACTTAGAAGCACATGAGGCAACCTTGGAGGAAGAAGAACGACGAGAGCATGAACTTCAGCAATGAAGAAAGAAAGACATGGCCCTAAAAGCTTCAAAGATCATCATGCAATAAAGTGATGAAACAAGTGATGGAGAAGGAGAAGAAGCCCTAATTGTTAATGGTAAGAAATATAGAAGATTCAGATTTAACAAAGCTGTTGGTTCTTCTTCTTCCCCTCCTAGGTGTTTTGAATGTGGAAAGAAGGGACATCTAAAAAATGAATGTCCTAAAGTAAAGAAAGGAAAGAAAAGCTCATCCAAGAAGAAGGGAGAAAAAGCATACAAAGCTGCATGGGATGAGTCAAGTGATAGTGAAAGTGGAGAAGAGAATGTGGAGTGTCTCATGGCCAAAGAAGATGATAGTGACGATTCTCAAGAGGTAAGCCTTCTTGATTTTCCAAAAGAAGATCTAATTGTTAGTCTACAAGATACTCATGATAAATATGTTAATTGCAAAAAGAAACTAAAGAAGGTTACTAGAACTAATGAGGATTTATATGCTAGATTGAATAATCATTCTTTTGAAAAGGATAGTATTGCTTCTGAAAATTTGAATTTGAAATCATCTCTAAATGATTGCAATATGAAGTTGCTCACTTTAGAAACAAATCATGATCTTCTTTCCCAAGAAAAACTGAATAATTTTCAGACTCAACCTATTCTATGTAATCATCTAGATTATGATGTTGTTGTTAAGGAAATAAATTCTTTATTATCTGATCTAGATCAAGCAAGGGTCAATATCAATAAGAAGATGGATGAGATAGCTAAACTACAGAGAGAAATTAATGGTTTAATGGGCAATGATGTTATGGATAATATTTTGAAATATTCTTCTAGTTACAATGAAAGAAGAGGTTTAGGATATGTTCCTAAAGAAAAATCCTATCAACCTAAACCTAGGAGAACTCAAGCATCAAAGACCTAGATCATGTTTGTACCCAAGAACACAACTCCAAATCCTAGAAAGAAAAATGAAATTGATTCTATTTGTTGTCATTATTGCTTGCGTATTGGTCATTACTCTTTTTCATGCCCTTATAAGAAGAAGGATTCTGAATTAGTTTGGGTCCCCAAACCTCAAACCTAGAAGATTTGAATGTAATTTAGTTGGGATATCATCTAATACTTCTTTTGAACATCTAAATGTCTTATCTCAACTAAGTAGATAGCTTCATGTATTGCTTTAAATTCAAAACTGATACAAACAAATTACTGAATCAAACAAAAACATTCTCAGTCGACGAACAGTTCGACCGAGACATACTCGGTCGAGAAAATATTCAACCGAGAGAATGCTTATGACAAATATAAAATCTACAGGAAATTTATAGTGAAAATAGTGACTATTCCGGTCAAAGAATGTTTAATCAGAGAAAAAATCGGTTGAGAAATTGTCGACCAAGTGAATTTCTATTTTAGTTCAGTTTTAACCTATAAAATAGCAACTTTCTCGATCGAAAAACTGTTCGACCGAGACGTCTATCGGTCAAACTATTTGTTGACTGAATGAAGTTCTGTTCAGCTTACTTTGTTAAAACATGTTCAGTTTGTTATTAAATGTACCTAACCATAATGGGCCATCACATGGGTACAAAAACCTATATTTTATTAAAGGATTGGGTAGTTGATAGTGGATGTTCCAAACACATGATTGGGAACAAGGATGCATTTCAAACTTTTGAGGAAAAGAAAAGTGGAACAGTTACTTTTGGAGACAATGGTAAAGGTAGAATTGTTGGAATAGGTAATATTGGTACAAACCTTGAAATAAAGAATGTTTTACTTGTTGATTGTTTGCACCATAATTTAATAAGTGTCAGTCAATTATGTGATAGTGGATATGATGTTTTATTCAATAAAAATTGCTGCAAGTTACTAATAGAAAATACTATAAATGTTGTTTATGTAGGAAAAAGAGTTGGAAATCTATATATCCTTTGACCTAACTCTATGCAATCTATAGTTGGAAAATGCTTACTTACAAAAGAAAATTATTTACAACTATGGCATAGAAAATTAGGTCATTCTAGTTCATATGTTATCAAAAAGCTAGTTAAATATGATCTTGTTCGTGGTTTGCCTAAGTTATCTTTTGATCTATCTAAAAATTGTGAACCATGTACTTTGGGTAAACAAACTAAAACTTCTTTTAAACCCAAAAACATGCTTAGCACTAGTAGATCACTAGAACTTATTCATATGGATTTGTTCAGACCTATGAGGACACAATCTATTAGTGGGAAAAGATATTGTTTTGTTATTGTTGATGATTACAGTAGATACACATGGGTACATTTTCTTGAAAATAAAGATGATACTATTCAAGTTTTCATACAATTTTGTTCAAAGATTGAAAATCAATTACAAAACAAAATATGCACAATTAGGAGTGATCATGGTGGAGAATTTGAGAACCATCTATTTGAATAATTCTACACATCTCAAGTCTACACTCACAATTTTTCTGCTCCACGCACTCCATAACAAAATGGAATAGTTGAAAGGAAAAATCGGTCATTACAAGAAATGGCTAGGACTATGATGCTTGAACATAATACACCTAAAACATTTTGGGCTGAAGTAGTAAATACAACTTGTTATGTGCTAAATAGAGTAACTATACATACTCATTTGAAGAAAACCCCATATGAAATCATGTATACTAAGAAACCAAGGGTTGACTATTTTCATACTTTTGGATCAACTTGCTATATCTTGAACACAAAAGATGATAGAGAAAAGTTTGACTCTAAATCACAAAAAGCTTTCTTCTTGGGATATTCAACTTCTAGTAAAGCATTTAGAGTTTACAACACTATCTCTAGAAAAGTTGAGGAATCTATTCACATTACTTTTCATGAAGAACTAAGAACTGAAAATTATGATGTAATTGATATTACTCATCAAGTAGAAAATCTAACTATATCAACTAAAGATGATCAAAATGCTACAAATAATCAACAAGTTGAGACATAACAGCCTATTCCTAGACTCACTAAGGATCACCCTCAAGAACTCATCATTGGAAATCCTAATGATAAAATAAAAACACGTTCATCTTTTAGAGATGTTGCAAATATGGCATTTGTATCTATAATTGAACCTAAGAAGGTGACTGAAGCTCTAAAAGATGATTATTGGATAATGGCAATGCAAGAAGAATTAAACTAATTCACTAAGAATGATGTATGGGACTTAGTTCCTGAACCTCAAGATAAGACCATTATTGGAACTAAGTGGGTTTTTAGAAATAATTTAAATGAAGCCGGGGAAGTAGTAAGAAATAAAGCTAGGTTGGTAGCACAAGGATATAATCAACAAGAATGAATAGACTTTGATGAAACTTATGCACCAGTGGCAAGACTTGAAGCCATTAGAATGTTACTAGCTATAGCAGCCCACAAAAACATAAAACTGTTCCAAATGGATGTCAAAAGTGCATTTCTAAATGGAATAATACAAGAAGAAGTATATGTTGCCCAACCACCTAGTTTTGAAATTCCAGAAAAAGGTGACTATGTATACAAACTTAAGAAAGCACTTTAAGGTTTAAAACAAGAACCTAGAAATTGGTATGAAAGACTCAAAAACTATCTCTTTGATAATAGTTTTTCCATTGGAAATTTAGATTCTACTTTATTTTTCAAAACATATGAATCTGACTTTCTAGTTGTTCAAATTTATGTTGATGATATTATTTTTGGTGCATTACATGAATCCTTATGTAAACAATTTAGTGATATTATGCAAAAAGAATTTGAAATGAGTCTCATGGGAGAATTGACTTTCTTTCTTGGTTTTCAAATAAAGCAAACACCCGCCGGGATTTTTATAAGCCAAGAGAAGTATACAAATGAGCTTTTAAAATGTTTCGGGATGGAACATTGCAAACATGCTACCACTCCAATGGCTACCTCTACTAAAGTTGATAAGGATGAAAATGGGGAACCTATTGATGATTTCTTATATAGGGCCATAATTGGTAGCTTGCTTTACTTAACCGCTTCTAGACCAGACATCATGTTTTTCGTTGGAATTTGTGCTAGATTTCAATCACAACCTATGCAAACTCATTTTCAAGTCGTCAAATGGATTTTAAGATATTTAGCCGACACTACAAGTTATGGTCTATGGTATCCTAAAGGACAATCTTTAGACTTTAAAGCTTATACCGATGTCGATTATGCTGGTTGTCAAAAGAGCACAAGAGGAAGTTGTTTCTTGTTAGGAAGAGCCTTAGTATCTTGGTTTAGTAAGAAACAAAACACAGTTGCCCTCTCTACAACTGAAGTTGAATATATGGCAGCCGGATCTTGTTGTGCTCAAGTGCTTTATATGCAACAAGTTTTAAACGATTATGGTTTTACATTTTCATCCACACCTATCTTTTGTGACAATACAAGTGCTATAAATTTGGCACATAATCCTATTTTACACAGTCGTGCTAAGCATATTGAAATTCGTCATCATTTTCTAAGGGATCATATTTCTAAAAATCATGTATCCCTTCATCATGTTGATACGGAAGATCAATCGACTAATATTTTCACAAAACCGCTTCCATTAGAACAATTCAATAAAATAAGGAAGCAACTACTCATTACTCCCTTAGAAGATGTTTTCTTTGACATTTTGCTTCTTAAATCGGTTGGTTTTTCTGCAACCTACATTTTGGCTTCAAATGGACATCTTTTCAAATGATTTGATGGTTATTTTTTAAAGGGAGAAAAAATTAAGGGGGAGTTTTCACACATGATTTTAATGAATATCCTTTTGAAATGACAAAGGGGGAGAAATAATGTAAATCTGAAATACTCAATCAATGCATTTCATAAACTCTTGGCTTTACATTAAAAGTTTCTATATTCCCTAAGAGTTGGACTTTATGTTCCATACTTCTTTGGGAATAATAAGCACACATTCCATAAACAAGAGAAGAAATACACAAGGTAAATCTTAGGTATGAAACTCAACTCTTTTTAAGATTATTTGATTTATATTTCGGAAATGTGTGTCATCTTCAAAAAGGGGGAGATTGTTGGCTAAATGGGCATCATTTAAATCCCTTTGTTTTGATAATGACAAACATTTCATTCTTCTGGATCTAACATGCTACTTGAGTGTTGCAGGAATTAGGTGGATGATAAACCCTTGGAAGATCTATATGCTAAAAAATGTCTTAATTTCATGATTGTAATAAAATGTAAAAATGTGTACAAGTATATAATGTACAAGTACTTAGATATCATGTAAATCAAGCATTTAGATCTTCCCTAGCCAATCACAACACTTAGATAGGTCATCCCCTACAATAGTGTCACAACTGCACAGTGATACACACACTTAGTACATAATTTAAAACATTGAAATAGAGGCATTCTCGGTCGACAAACTTCTCGACCGAGACACTCTCGGTCGACCAATTCCTCGACCGAGAATGACCCAAGTAGCCGTTAGACACAACAGACAAGGTAGTTGGGAGTTGTAATCAAATGTTATACACACTTGCTCCAGACAGTCCCTCGGTCGACAAAAACTTCAACCGAATGTGCACTCAGTCGACAATTCCTCGACCGAGACTGTCTCTGTCTGCACTTTTCAGGATTAATTAACTAGCCGTTGCTAAAGCAATTAGTAGACAACTAATGGCTAGTTAAGAACTAAGAACCCCCTAGAATGTGTCTAGGATATCCTTAAGTACTCATAGGCCATTCCTATAAATAGGACATGCCTTAGGACACCCAAAACACACTTGTGCAATACTTGAGCTTACATACTTGCAATTGCCAATCCTTTCTTGAGAGCAATTGAGCAACTCCAACATTTGCTATTTGTTTCCACTGCTCCAAATTCATGTCCTATAGGCTATCATCTCCTATCCACTTCACTTGCACTTCCATATATATTGGTTAGGAGATCAAAACGCTTGATATAGGAAATCAAGCCTTGTGCTACAACGGTAATTGTAATTTCCATTTTCCTTCTTGTTCTTTCTTATTCCTTATACTCTCCTTGCTACTCCTAGGGTTGGAGGCTGCAGATTGGAGAGGGTTTATCTTCTCAGGAGGTGAAGGGTCTTCTCAGTGGAGAAGGAGGACTTTAGATTACTTCTAGAAGGTTGGCTCAACGGGAAGCTACTTCAAGAGGAAGGCTACTTTAAGGGGGAGCTTGAAGTTACTTCAAGGAAGGCTGCTTCGAGGTTGGTGAGACTACTTCAAGGTGAAGGCTGTCCAAAGGGTGGTGAAAGTATTTGTAATTTTATGTAACATCCTTGCGAGGTAATAAAATTTAAATACTTTCAAAATCCAAATTGGAAACAATTGGGTAGTGGACTGACTCCTTTAGTTTTTGCTAAAGGTGGAACCACTCTAAACACCTTGCCTCCTTATTATCTCAATTGTGGTTGCTTGAGTTGAATTATTGTTAAAATATTTATAAAACCCTATTCACCTCCCCTCTAGTGGTTTTTCAAAATCAAGTATTTTCATTCCTATGTTTCTCACAATGATTAGTGAAGTATCTCACTAGCTTAGTTTTTAATACAAACTATAGAAAAAATATATGGAAAGAACTTAATATAAGGTTAAGTTAAGAAATGTTTATCAAATGATGGTATAGTAAAATTAAAGAGTGAATTAGACATTAGATTCCTTGAAACTATAGATTCCCTATGGAGGTATGCACTGTCACAGAGGAAATAATATACTGAATGGCATAATCAAAGATGAGGTAGATGGATTATACTAGAGGGGTATGAGAGCTAGGCTTAACATGGAAGGACTCCTTAAAACATAGGGATATCCAACATTTACTGGAGATTCTGATAGTAGTCATTTTAGTTTAGTACAATTTTAGTTAGGTACTCAACATTTACCAAAGATCCTTGTGTTACCCAGTTCAGTTATTATTCAATGAGTTAGTCCTTGTGGAACTACTAGAGTAGATAGTTTATCCAAACTGGTTTTGACTCTCCATTCGAGTACCTAGATGTAGAGTACTAGTCTGGTTTATCCTGTTGCTAACATTATCCACTGAGACCAGATGTGGGGAGGCCCATTGCAGACCGTATAGCTAGTTAGTACACTTAGAGTCCCAACTCTACTATAAGTCTTATAAAATGAGATTGTAGGTTTATGTGATACTTTCATATGTTGTGGTATGTTTCATGTGGGTTGTGGGAATAGTAAAATGAAGAAGATATAACTCTAATACGTTCAATTATATATATATTCCTTATAGTTATCTAAAGTAGCCTTCCATTTGTGTGTTTTCGAATGACTAGTTCTTTTTTAGATCAATTAAGTATGTACAAATATTGTTTTTCTATTGATAGTTATCTAGAGTAATCTTTATATTTATACATTTTATGAATAACGGGTTCCTTCATAATTCTTTACTATTCTACTTTAAATTCAGTTGTTCAAGATTATATCTGAATATTTAAGTGCTTTAAACTATTTTGTGGAAGTACTTAGTCATTGGGCGAGTAGCTCATCACTCTGCTCACGAAACTTTAGGTACACCCTGAGCTTATGGTGATATAAATGTATATTAGAAGTCCTACCACTAGTCAGAACCTAGAGAGGTTCAGATGGTCGACACTTATCAATTTAGTACCTTGTTCAGAAGTACCAAGAGTTGTATATGAATGATGGCTATAATAAAGTTTGATCATAACAGTGTTTGTGTTAAATAGTCAAGTCAAAAATCTTCTAATTTTGAAAGATAATATGGATATCTTAATTTTATCCTTTTATGTTTTCAATCAGACCAAGGAATAAGGTTTTATTTCCTTATACAGGTCGGTTCATGTGGTTGTGTTTTATATACTTTCCTTTTTCAAAAAGAAAAGAAAAAAACTTTAAGAGTAGTGTTTAGTTTGCTTGAACTTGGGTTATGTTGTGATTTCATGATCTATTAGTGATTGTAAACTAGGGAGGACATACTGGTATAAAAAATTAGATTGAGTCATCAAGGACCATTAAGCTTGTAAGTTAGAGTCATAATGTGGTGGTTAGGAGGTCATGTGGCTATAGCTCTGAGAAATATAAGTATTTGGATACCCTGGCCTGGTATCTGAATACTTAGGATGATCAATAGCAAGCTACTTTGTCTATCATTCTCTTGATGCCCTGGACATGTGTGTACATGGAGGATGGGATATATAGAAACCCTAGAAGTATTAGGGTTGAAGACCAGAAATTAAGAAAAGAATAAGAACATAAAAATTAAATGTGATAAAACTTTTATAAATACTGATTTGTTGATCTGATATGAATGGAAATGCTCTTATCTATATGAATCTAGATATTCAATTTTCAAGATATATAAATGGTTCTTTAAGATTGGTGTACACTATGGAGTTACTTTAGTTATTGCTTATATTCTTTGCATCAAGTAGACTATAAATTATGTTCGAATGAGTTTTCCCTAAGTCAATATTCTTTACACACATTTGAGATAAATAGGAGTTAGTTAATCCTAAGTAGCTCTTGGATTTAGGACTAGGAGTTCATCTTAGACGGGCTTCCAGGATGCGCTACTGGGATCTAATGGCTCCTATTAACAATATAATAAGAGTAAACCCTAGATAAGTTAAAACCAAGATGTTGTGATAATGTACATATCACAAGCTGTAGAAATACAAGGGGAAAACTGAATAACTAAGAATCAGTTGGAACTAATAAATACATTCAAGTTTTGGGCATTAGACAAGAAACCCTAACTTGAGAATAAATGAATCAGGAATATAGATTCAAGACACATGCTAGTATGGATCATATGAAGTGATGAAGAAGGAGGAATGAAGCAAAACTGAATCATATAAATTGAGGCATGTTATTTAAATTTGAATTAAAGAAAAGTAAGAAGAAAGATGTTAAAGAATATTGAGAATAAACACCCAAGAGATGAATCTCTTATGAAAAGACTCATGTGAGAAAAGTATTTCAAAGATAGAAAAGAATTGAAAGAAATCAAAATGAAATGATATAAGGTTGGGATTAGTGCTTAGTATTTCATGAAATGTCTAAATATGAAATAAGGGAGCGACAAAAGGAAAATATGTAGATCTACAATATAAAGAATCAATTATGAGGAGTGGATCTTATATTGAATAAAATGCATTTACATACTTTAGAAAAAAAGATTCAAAGTATACAATAAATATACACAAGTGGAATTTTTTTTAACGAATTAAGTAAAAAGGGCTAGATAAACATGGGAAATATAAGACCAGGAGAAGAAACTCAAATGAAACAAAGAGAAATGTTGGAAATGATGAGTTTCATTAAGGAAAGAGGTTTACATGATATTATAAAGATCATTTGAATGTGTCATTATACTATAAAATTTAATGTGTTCATCATCGCTACATTTTGATTCAAAGTTTCTATAGGGTAACAACTTAGTTTCAATAAGATGTACTCAATAAATTTCTTGTGTTGAAATGAAGTTAATTTTCAAAAGAAGAATAAAGGTGAAGCTTAGCACATGTGAATTATATACAAAATAGAAAAACTTGATAAAGAAGAAAAACTACATTTTACCTCTACATAAGATGTTGGTTTTGAAGTGAAGGACATTTAATGTATTGAGCATAAGATGAAGCTAGTAGGGAGAATATTGATTTAGAAATTCAACTTGGTAATAATAACATGATAATAAGAAATATTTATGTCATGGAATATGAAATCATACACAAGAGTTAGAAACAAGATGATAAGAGGTAAGTAAAAGTTATGGATGATAGATGGAAGAGTAGCATATAGGAATATAATGATGGAAAATAAAGAAAGGCTTTTAAAACATGAGGGAGTAACATAGATGGAAAAAAGACAACAAGAAACAAATTATGAGAAATAAGAGAATTTGAAATAATCAAGCATCATTGCTGATAACTAATCAAGCCTAGATTTGAGAATATCATCAAGTGAATACTTAAAAGACTCTTTTGTATCTTATTTAATGAAAGTAACATGAGGATGAAGTTACAAGAGAATGAATTTCAAATGATGCATAACCACCATGATAAACACATCTATTGAATGTAGACATGACACATAATATAATGATGAACCCCTAGTGGGGTAAAAAAATAAAGTAACCCTAACAGAAATTTCAAATAAGAGAAACAAAATTCAAGTGATAAAGATAAGGAAGACTTTATTAAACTTCAAGAGAGCAAAAGTTTGAATTTTGGATTAAGGGAGTAAAGTCATGTCACAACAAGATCATGTTAATGAATGAGGATCACATGTTGGAATATTTAGGGTTGTAGCAGTTCAAGAGATGTCACTACTGATATGACCTTAAGTGCTGAAATTTTATAAAACAAGAGCCTAATATATGTAATATGAGAAGTAAACTACAAAAAATAGTAATCCATTTTTAAAGGTAGCAAATGACAAATGATTGATGGTCAACATTGAAATGGTTAAGAACAAATTATAAGAAATAAATTTGAAATGTAAGAAGTGTGATATGAACAAAGTGTGATTTGAAATAAATTATTGTAGTGATAGAAAGAATAATGGATAATCCATATTGACATTAGATATTTTAATGCTAGAAACATTTATTTATGTGATCAAAAGGAGAAGGCTTAATAAGAATAAGTAAATACTAACGCATAAGAAATAAATATCAGAAAACAAGTGATTTTCAAAAATATATGAATATGTTTTTAGAAATATAATTTGTTCAAGGCATACCAAAGGATGTAAATTTGTTTTACATATGCATTTTGTTGTACATGTGTGTAACATCCCTGACCTGGGGTTATGAACTAACCCTAGGTGTTTTGCTTATATATGTAATTAGATGCTTGTGGTTATCCCTTGATATGTAATTAAAGCTTTTGAGGAACTTATATTTCTATTTCAGTCCTTTTTTAACAATGTTGTAATATTATTTTGTTAATTTTGGACTAATGTGCAAATTACCCAAGTTGAGGGGTTAACTTGCAAATTGCACATGTTCAGATGTTCCTCTGATGTTGAGACATCATAAGAATGAATATGATGTAGTGATATGGATTCTACAAGCTTGGGCACCAAGATATAGCTTGCAGAGCAATCCTTGTGCTTTAAAACCTAATTTTGGTGTAAAATGCAATTTACCCAAAACATAGGGTGCAACATGTAAATTTACCCTCTAGAGTATCTCTCATGACTCTTGGCATCAAGTAGAGTAAATAAAATGAGGAGGGCACCTCATTAGAATGACCAAATAAGAAAGATAACCTTTATATCTAAATAATCAAGTTTTAAGCAAAATGACCCTTTTATATATGCAACTTAGTAAGGTGTTTGGTTCCTTTTTTTGTGACGTCCCCGGATTTTCTAAAACTGAATCTGATGTGTAACGTCCAAATTGAACCCCTCACCTCAGCGAGAATCCCAATTGAAACACCCCACACCAGGCTAAGAAGAAGAAAATCAGAGGAAGTCAGAAGGAAACAACAGTAACACATGCACATGAACAATAATAAAACCATACACACATGTTCACCATTCAACATATAATTACAACATGAATTGTTACATCATTTGATATTACATATTGAACAAAAAACTTATACATATACATGTACTACAACTAAACAACAGGATCTTAAGACAACAGGTCCACCTGAACATCAGCTCGCCACACAACTCTCACTATCCTGGATCTTCAAGAGCATAACCACAACCTAAACAAAAGATTACATGTGGTACACGTCAGCACAATATTCAAGAATATTGTACTGAGTACGCCTACGTGTCTTTTATATACCTCTCATCATATCTTGGCACTAAGATAAAACTAATACTTGGCAGTTATTAAACAAAATATAAGAAAAGTGTATACTTGCACAAAGATATTCATCAACAAAAGAGAACACATATTTTAAGCACATTTTCCATTATATCATCCATGCATTTACTACCTGAGAGTTGAATGCATTAAGGCCTTTATAATCTACTACCAAAGAGTTGGATCATTTCACAATGTGATCTACTACCAAAGAGTTGGATCACTTCCAAGTACATTACTACTAAAGAGTTGAAGTACTTATTTCCAACACTTTACTACCAAAGAGTTGAAGTGCTTAGATATAATGGAACAAATATATTATGTTTCATGTGTTCATAGCCATAAGTATGAAAAATCATGCAACATATCATACAAGAACAATCATTTCAATCAATACCATATGCCAAGTATTTTACTACTCATATAACACAAGCATATTGTATAATAAGCCAAGTAACAGGTAATAGCGTACCTTCCAAAGAGACATCCTAATCACATATTCCTCATATCAACTATAACTTTGTTGAACCTGATCAAGATAAGATCATATACTATCATCAGGTTCACATCATCTTACATCTCGTCTTAACCCTAATTGTGTTCATATTAGGGTTTGCTTAGTTCATTAGGATATGTGTATCATTACTTGTATTTATATCTTATGGTCATCTCACTGATGTAATTTTCCATATTACATCTCATTATCAAAGTTCATCATCTAAACATTAGGTTCCATATCCTTTTTGTGCACATATTAGCCCTATGTTACATCATTAACCTAGATTATGGTTTCATAACATGTATTAATGGCCATCTTCATATAACTTGAATTTTGTTCATCATTATGATCTCATACTTAAAACTGAGGTTCAATATACTGATATAAGCTTACTCTGTGAATTTTATCATTTATTGAGCATGTATGAATTAATTGCATTATCTGTAGTGTTATTAGCCCTAAATAGCCATATTAATCAAATTATATGTTTTCATACGTCAACATGACTATATATGACATCATATGCACTATAAACATGATTATAGACTTACTGACATTTTATCATGATTTTAGGCCATTGTTTGATATTTATTATCCATCAAATGAGCATTACACATCTTACATGATATCACTGAGATTAATGCATCAAAAGCCTGATATTATAGTTCCATCTTGTTTTATGCATTTTTCTGAGAATTTCTGTATATTATTTGTATTTTTCGGACATCGGAGTTATTTTCTATGATTTATTGAAGAACTGAACATTAATGTGGCAATTACCTTTTTGGGCCAATCGGCCGCCGCCACGTGTCCCGTCCAGGTACGCGTTTCTTTGCTTGGGACCGGCCGGCTCCCTTCTATTCCTGAGTGGACCGTGATTGGGGTGGTTCAGGGTTCACTTCTCCCGTTCTTTCTCCTTCTCCCACGATCCAACGATGCGCCGGCCCTGTTTTGCGAGGGCGCCGTCGCTGGGTCCTGCTCCGGCGAGCAGTCAACCCTCCTCCAGCACTCCTCATCGGATCGGAATGCTGCCCGGAGCTTCGAAGACATCTTCTTGACCTCCACGGCCGCTCAGGTTCGCCTTGGCGCCTCTGATCCTTCATCCCCACAAGCCCGGTGCCGCCTGGTCCAGCACCCCCGATCTTTCTTCCTCCACGCCGTCCTGCATCATGACCTCCTCACCGCCTCCGATCTCCAGGTCGCTGCTATTGTAGCTCCTCCTCGCGTGCCTGCCGGCACTCTCTTTCTCCTCTCTGTCGACGCGTTCGAGATCTCGCGCTCGCGCTGCGCTTTGAGCTCCGTCGAGGGACACTCCGGTGAGGTCTGGGCAACAACTCCTCGTGTAGTTACACCTCGATCACCCTTACGTCTCCTACTGTGGTTGCTCCTCCTCGTGGCTTGAGGAGTCCACTGGAACCTGTTCCTGGCACCACTGTGGAATAGGGTGTTGGTCATCCCTAAAGATCTCTGCTACTGCAGAACCTCCTCGCGGGTTGAGGAGGTGTCGTCACAAGTTGCAACTACGGCGGAGCAAGGGGCAACATGCCTCTAGGTAGTGGTTATTCCGCCCATGCACTAAGTAGCACAAGATGGTCTTAAGCTACCTGGCTGTGGTGCCAAAATGAACTGGAAAGAATTTGCCAGTCTCCAGTTTTATCCTCCTCCTCTGGCTGCTTTTAGTAGTGGAGACGAGAGGGAAACTGGGGACTTGTTCTCCCTGTTCTCGTTACTCTGAGAGGCCTAAGAATGGTTAGACAAAAAGTGTAGACTTGGCGAAAGAAGCTGCTCGTTCGTTTAGTTTCCTTCATCCTCCCACGACCAAGACGTGGGATTAGTGGAAGCCTCACGGTCTTGTTCAATGTAACCGGTTGTGAGGAAGATGAAAATCTCGACCATCCAAATATAACCGAGGGCTCAGATCAGAGCATTGACTAGCATGATCCATGGCACACTCTCACAACAGGTGTATACTACCAGATCACCATATTACAGCTAAGCAAGAAGCCCCGCTCCTCCTCAACCTTAGCAACATATATGATATACATCTAAACATGGTCTCATATATCAATTAATCAAACATACACATAACTTCATCATTTTCAAACCTTAATAACTTCCTCTAGGAACATCCAATTGCCACCAAATTTTAACCATAGATTTCCTACCACTCAAGCTACCTTCTACTCAAATTTGGTTCCAAAACTCAATCGTTATATCATCCAATTAAATACTTCAAAAGGCATAATCATAAAGATCCTAATCATGATATCAACCTCACATCAACACACTTACTTGATCAAAAGCTTGAAACTCTCAATATAATTGAAGCATATGCTTTCACTTAAGTCATTGGACATTTAGGATTCTAAAAGTCCACTCCATCACATTTTTCCTTTAACCTTGGATTGAGAGAGGGGTTTTGCATGTGATATGGAGGGTGAAACGTGGCCAAGAAGTGGAGAAGGACTTGGTGGATTTAGTTGAGAAATAAAGGAAATAATCTTCCTTTCCTTGAAAATATACCCAAAAATATATAAGTGCATCCTTTTAACAAGCAAGGGATCATTTCCCTTCATTCCTTCCCTTATCTTCTTGCTTTGGCTGACTAAGGAGAAGCTCAGGAGCAGAGGAAGATGACCAAGCTGGTTTGGGTAAGTTTTGACCATCACCTAGCTTGAATTCATGGAGAAAATCCTAATACAAGGTTGGTTTGTTAGTTTTCCTTACACAACTCTTCTTTCTAGCCATCTTCTCCATCCAAATCTTGAAGAACGGACCTTGGACGACCTGTGGAGCTCAAGACATCATTAAAGCTACGAAACTTGGAGCTCTGGATCAGTCCTAGAGGCGGGTTTTATAACTCTAACCTTTAAGTTTTGTTAAAAGCATCTTCTCCTTCTACAATCATTGCTTATTCTACTTCTTTAGACACTTCTATGTGTTCTTGCTAGCAAATCCGTGAAGAACAGTCCATGTTCTTAAGGTAGAAGAATATGACGTTATTTCCAAAGTTTATCCTAATCTTGCTTTAGCAAACGGTCTCCCACCTCTTGCATAAACGGTTTGCAAACTGTTTCAAAACCGTTTGAAGAGCAAACGGTTTAACAAGAACGTTTGGGAGCAACCGGTCCAAGACCGTTTGGATGGGTTGACCAGGCGTTGACCATTTGGAGATCTGTTGTACACATTATGGACTAATCACCCACCAAAAATCATCATCTAATTCCAAGAGAATCACCAATTGAAAGCATATTAGTCACCTAAACCCTAATCGGGTTTATTGCTGATTTCAATAATGCAATCATGTTGAAGTTTGGGTTGAGTGGCCCAAACGGTTTAGAATCACCAATTGAAGGCATATTAGTCACCTAAACCCTAACCGGGTTTATTGCTGATTTCAATAATGCAATCATGTTGAAGTTTGGGTTGAGTGGCCCAAACAGTTTCAAAACCGTTTGGGGACCACCCAAATGGTCTCAAGACCGTTTGGTGATCACCCAAGACCATTTGGAGGTCTAGGGTTAAGTAGGGTTGATCAATTGAGGGTCCAATCATATCAAGTTGTTGAGCAATTAAGTGTTGATTTTGTGACCTAATCTAGGGTTCAACCCTTAAGTAAATGACTTGGGTTTTGATGAAATAATGGGAAAACGGTCTCAAGACCATTTGGAGGATGTCCAAATGATCTGAAGACCGTTTGGGGGTCACCCAAGACCGTTTGGAGGTCTAGGGTTGACCATGGTTAAGTGGTTAAAGATTGAAAGCCAACAAGTTGAAGTATAATCGATTAGTGACCTAATGATCAAATCAATGAACCAAACCTTAATAGGTTGAGTTAGATTTTGGTGTTGACTTGAGAAAACAGTCTCAAGACCGTTTGGAGGTTATCCAAACGATCCCAAGACCGTTTGGGGTCAGGTCATGACCCAATTGAATGATGGTTCAATGGTCTCAAGGTCAATTAGACTCATGTTGATACATGTTGAAGGGTGATCGTTTCCAAACCCTAATTCAAATGATCCAAGCCCTAATTGGTGATCAATTGAGGTTCAATTGAGGGTCAAATCAGTTGAGGGTTGACCTAATTGACTCAATTTATGAGTGGCTAACCTTTGCATGAACGTTTGAGGGGTTCAACATTGGAAACCCTAACTCAATTGGAAGAGTTGACGCAGTTTTTGGTCCATGCGGTTTTGAGGGTGTTTGGACCAAACGGTCTCAAGACCGTTTGGGTCCAAACGGTCTCAAGACCGTATGGGACCAAATGATCCCAAACCGTTTGGTGACCATGTGGTTTCAAGATCAATTTTCCCATGCAGTTTCAAAGTCAAAGTTGGCCAAACGGTCTACAAGACCAAACGGTCTTCACCTCACCTAGGGCAAACGATCTTGAGGGTGTACTTTACCATGCAGTTTCAAAAGTCAACAAACGGTCAAAAACCCCAAACGGTTTCAAAACCGTTTGGAGATTGAAAGTGCAAAACCGTTTGAGATTTGAAAAGGTCAAGAGCGTTTGATGCTTTAGAGGTTAAGATGGTTTAGTGGTTGATTAACCTAAACCTTAGAGATACCTAAAGTGATTAAGGGGTCAAGTAATTAGTGGATTAATACATGTCATGATCAATGGTGAACAATACAAAAGTAACCTTATTGGGATAGTGTGACTAATACTCCTTGATCAAGCAAACCCTAATGACCATAATGGTGATGACATGACTTATGTTATCAAGGTTGATTTGAATTAACCTAATCAAGAGTGATGTAAACATCATCCAATAGTTAGAGGAGAGAGAAAACTCCCTATATGAATGTGAATTAAGTAATATACTCCCAACATGTATGAATACACCTAATTAGGGTATGATCCTTCATAGTGAGATCATGGAAACCCTAATTATGGTGATTAATGAATCTTAACCTAATTGAGGGCATTAATGAAAGTAATCTTCGTACATGATGATGGTATGAACTCAATTCACTGTAATGTAAATAGTAAACCCTAATCTAGGGTGATGTGATGAAATAAACATTAAACCCTAATTCCGAGTTATGCTTTTAAGCATGAAATCCTATGAATGAATTATGATATGAGGAATCATTATGCCTTTGTAAGTTAAAATGGTTTAATAACCGTAATTGAATTGAATAAACCCTAACCCTAGAAACCAACCGTGGTGATGTAACACGGTCGTGGTAATTTGTCAATAGCACGACCGTGCTAGGTAACACGACCGTGGTAGCTTCCCCTTGCACGACCGTGCAAGATAGCACGACCGTGGTGTTTTATATTTAATTTGAAAAGAACTTGTATTGTGCTGATATAGATACAATGTGCATGTTATCAATTGTGTTAACCATGCAGGTTTTTTATAAAGAGGTGTGCATAGCCAGGTAAGGGTTATGATGCCAGATATATCGAAAGCACTTTATAAGCTTTAAGAATAATGATAAGCTATGAGAAACATCTGTAGTGCTACAATCAAGGTCATGCTATTAAATGACTTGATGTCAATATGTTACTTAAGTGTTTTAATGATCTAAGGGTTTGAACACCCATGTTCCTGAATCATAATGATGAAATGGTTAGGGATTGACATCCCAATGATAACTGGATGTGAAATGAACTTGATACATTTAGTATTCTTCCTTTATAGCAATTGTTTAATGGTTTATGTTTGAAAATAGGCCTGATTCTAAAAGAATGCTATAATGTAATTAAATAATTAAGTATAATGATATCATGTAGAGCCCTGACCATAGACCATCAATGTCAAAAGTTAAATGATGGTGAAATAGGTTTTCCTAAGGGAACTCCTGGAGAGCATACTTTTGAGTATGTTGGGGTTATGAACGCGAATATCCTTACGTCCTAATGTAGGATATGATGTGAGATGTACCTTTAATCCATCAATCCTTCATTATATGTTTATGCCGGGATGATGTATCACTAATCTCCCGATGATGTTGTTAATTCCGCATCGGTGTGAGATAAACAAGAAATCCCTCGATGGCGATGAGAGTACAAAATGCCACTATAACTCTAATAGCGAAGTTGCCAGAATACCCTGGAAAGCTATTATAGCAGAGACACGAGATGTCCTGCATGTTGATCCTCATACTGACTGAGGAAGATGAGGTCATAGGAATCCGGCTCTTCTGATGACCTATGTATGGTACTGATTGCGATTTTGTAATGGTCAGTTGGAGTATGAGAGGTGTAACTCATCTCCTCAGGGCATAATAATGTTTGAAAAACATAATCAGCCGTGTAGCATAACTGCTTAAGTTGAACTACGAGAAACAATGATTGATGATACATTGTTTATAATGTTCTAGTTGAATAACTAGTATACATGTTCTTCATATTCCTTATTGAGATTTGCCTTGTCATTCAATTAAGTTATAATTGAAATGATTGCTAAAAGAATGTTGCTTTACTTAGTTCATACAACGTTAAACCTATTTTTGAATGTTTAAAGTTCTATTGCTTATTGTTATTTCTTTATTGCAATAACAAAGCTTCTGGCGGAGAGTTATAACTCTCGCTGGGACAATTATTCAAATTGTCTCACCCCTGTGGGATTCGAATTTTTAGGTAGACGCCGAGGATGAAGGAATCCATCAGAGGGTGAACAACAACAACAACAACAACATCATGAACAACAGTAATTCTCAGGTGGAGACACTGTCTATCAAGTCTTGTAGATAGTATGTCCTATGTGTCGTCTCTTTACTCTCAGGTCCTAGGAATCAGTAGATGTTTAAAGTAGATCTGAGATTTTTGGGTTAATGCCTCAAGATTTTTGTATCTTGCTTTGTACAGATAACAGAGCAATTGATATGGTAATCCCTCGAGATGTGATTTTACAGAGATGTAATGCTGGATCATGTTGTAAACAACTTATCTTGTTTCCTTATGAAAATGTTCTATTGTTTAAAAGATCTCTTTCCAAAAAGTTTTAATTTTTAGTGATTTTCAATAATTCCTCTTCTAGTTAATCGCTTCCACTTGGTTTATCTCGTATTTTGGCAATTCGATCGCCACAAATTAGTGGTATCAGAGCGCTAAGTTCGCTGAGTCTACAGAGACATAGGACTTAGGATGTTGAGTCTGTTCTAGTGTCTTCCAGTATATCTAATAGTGTCTTCTGTTCCTCAGGAGAAGAAGATAAAACTAAATATGTCTGGACCTCACAAAGAACACGTGGCAGAGAGTAGTGCTGCTGCACCGAGAAGAGGTGTAAGAGACCCAGATAGAGAAGAACCTGTGACTGAACTACCACAGTTCAATCCAACTGACATGGGGAACCCAGCCGTCCAAGCCATGTTTGGGCAATTTATGACTGCCATGACACACATGACAGATAGGATGCTTATACATGTACCTAGGACACCTACCCATCCTGAAGGACAAGGAATCAACAAGACGTTTGAACGACTTCGCCGAGTTGGAGCCACAGAGCATTTTGGAACAACTGATCCCGCAGATGCCGACTTGTGGTTAACCGAACTAGAGAAGGCCTTTAGAATCCTGAACATCCCAGAAGCCGAGAAAGTTAGACATGTTGTGTATCTGCTCAAGGGGAGTGCTGGTCATTGGTGGACCTGGAAGAATAGAAGAGGCCTGGTGTGGAGGTTACATGGGAAGTTTTCTGACGGGAATTTGTCAACAGATATTTCCCTAAGACGTTTCTGGATGAGAAAATCTCTCAGTTTGAGAGGTTAAGACAAGGCCCAATGAACATTAGTGAATACGAGGCTAAGTTCATGGATCTGTTGCGGTTCTGTCTGCACATGGTAGCAACAGACAAAGAAAGGATTAGGCATTTTGAGAAACGGTTAAACGCTGAGTTGACTACTCCTGTGTCTGCCCTAGAGAACAGAGAAAGGTTTGCTACCTTTGTGGAGTCTGTCAGAAGGATAGAGAGGTTTGTAGCAGAGAAGAGACAGACCTAGAACAAGAGGATGTATCCCCAGTTCCAAGGATCTTCATCTAAAGGTTTCAAGAAACCTAGGTTTTCTGTGCCTACACCACCACCTAGATCCTATACCCAGACGCAGTGGACGTCGAATAGGGGTAGAGGACGAAGCCTACCACTAGAAGGAGCTCGTAGTTCAATATCTATGTCGGTTACAGGACCACCCAGACCACAACAATTGAACAAATTTTTTTATATATGTGGAAAGATGGGACATCTGATGAAAGACTGCAGAGCTAGAGAAGTGAGTGTGACTCAACCCCAGAGGTAGAGTCAGTAAGGATCTCAAAGGAGACAGTTTCCAGGAGGAGCTAGAGGATGTGGACAAGCGTCCCAAGCTGGATCATTGACACCCAATCAACAGGCACTGAATCAACCACATGCGACGACAAGATTTTATGCGATGAATCCACCTGATGCACTGATCAACCCTCAGGTTGTGGCACGTCAGATGGAATTGTTATATTCTAATATGTCTACATCTTGCGTTGTATCTGTTTTAATTGATCCGGGTGCTACACACTCCTTTATCACTCAAAGAGTGATTCTTGACTGCAACTTGACTATAAGTCATAGAGCAGATAGTTTGTTGCTAGAAACTCCATTGATGGGGTCTGCTGTGTTGCAGGAGGTATGTTCTCCCTGCATTCTCTTCTTTTCTGGACATCACATTCAAGTGGATCTTATACAACTTGAGATGCATGGATTTGATATAATCCTTGGGATGGATACCTTAGAAAGGTATAAGGTTCTCTTGGATTGTGAGTCCAAGCAAGCTGTGTTTGCTGATGTTAGTGACACATGGATCTTTCAAGGAGAGAGAAAGATTCTACCCACCTGTCTTTTGTCAGCTATGGTTGCTGAGAAGCTGATGAGGCAAGGATGTTATTCATTCTTGGCCCATGTGGTAGATACTACCATGGATATTCCTAACCCTACTGAAGTTCCTGTAGTCAGGGAATTTGAAGATGTATTTCCTAAAGAACTTCCAGGTGTGCCACCGCCTCGGGAAATTGATTTTGAAATCAATCGAATTCCATACACGCAGCCTATAGCACAAACACCATATAGGATGGCGCCTGCTGAGATGGAAGAACTCAAGAAACAACTGCAAGAGTTGCTTGAGAAAGGTTTCATCTGACCGAGTACTTTGCCTTGGGGTGCTCCAGTCCTTTTTGTTAAGAAGAAAGACGAGTCAATGCGGTTGTGCATTGACTATAGACAGTTAAATAAAGTAACAATAAAGAATAAGTATCCTCTTCCGAGGATTGATGATCTCTTTGACCAGTTGTGTGGTGCAACCGTCTTCTCAAAGATAGATTTGAGATCAGGATATCATCAAATCCATATTAAGGATAGTGACATACCCAAGTCTGCCTTTAGGATAAGGTATGTTCACTATGAGTTCACGGTTATGTCGTTTGGACTAACAAATGCACCAACTGCATTTATGGAACTCATGAATAGAATCTTCCGACCTTTTCTCGATCAGTGTGTTGTTGTCTTTATAGATGACATCCTGATCTATAGTAGAGATGCTCAGCAGCATGAACAACATCTTCGTCAGGCTCTAACCTTGCTAAGAGAACACAAGTTATATGCTAATTTTAGCAAGTGTGAGTTTTGGTTACTGGAAGTATCTTTCCTTGGACACGTGATATCTGCCTCGGGTATTCGTGTTGACCCTAAAAAGGTATAATCTATTCTACAATGGGAGCAGCCGAAAACACCGACAGAAAGCCGTAGTTTCTTAGGGTTGGCTGACTATTACCGGAGGTTCATTAAGAACTTCAGTTCTATAGCCTTACCCTTGACCAAGTTGACCAGCAAGGATGTTCCTTTTGTTTGGAGTGATCAGTGTCAACAATCTTTTTAGCTATTGAAGGAGAGGTTAACAAGTGCACCTATGCTTGTGTTACCTGGGCAAGGGAAAGGATATATAGTTTTTTGTGATGCCTCTAAGAATGGACTAGCATGTGTGTTGATGCAGGATAAACAAGTGATTTATTTTGCTTCCCGACAGCTTAAGAAACACGAGGAGAATTATCCGACACACGATTTAGAGCTAGCTGTTGTGGTTCATGCCTTGAAGATCTGGAGACACTATCTCTATGGAGAGACATTCCAGATTTTCACTGACCATAAGAACCTTAAGTATATATTTTCTCAGCATGAGCTTAACATGAGGCAACGCCGCTAGATAGAGTTAATCAAGGACTACAATTGTACAATTGATTACCATCTAGGGAAGGCCAATGTGGTTGCAGATGCTTTGAGTAGGAAATTAGCAACACCAGCCTTAGATAGAGCACAACTGAATTCCTTGGTATGCTCTAGGAGAGATATGCTTATCTCCTTAAGGCAAGACAATGTACAGTTAAAAGTATCATTGTTAGCCGGGTTGTTAGCTGAGATGCATATAAAACCTACTCTGAGAGAGCAGATCAAGGAGGCACAACAAGTTGATGCTATAGTTCAGCAGATTAGATCGGAGTATGGTAGCGAGAAACGAGATGGTTTTCATGACTCAGATGACCAAGTAGCCTATTATCATGGTAGGATGATAGTGCCAGATGTGGATAACTTGAGGAAGTTAGTCCTGGAAGAAGCTCATTCTTCGATGTATGCTATGCATCCAGGAAGCACCAAGATGTATCGAAACTTGAAAGATATGTATTGGTGGCCTGGTTTGAAGAAAGATGTTGCTGAGTTTTTTATGCTGTGTCCTGTGTGTCAGCAAGTTAAAGCTGAACATCAGAAGCTTGTAGGAACAATGCAACCTTTACCCATACCACAATGGAAGTGGGATCATGTGACCATGGACTTTTTTGTTGGCCTACCCAGGACAAGCAAAGGGCATGATTCCATTTGGGTAATAGTTTATAGGTTGACAAAGACAACACATTTCTTACCTGTCAAAACAACCTATTCTGCTGAGAAGTTGGCACAATTATATGTTAATGAGATAGTGCGACTGGACGGAGTCCCAGTCACCATTGTTTCTGATAGAGGTCCCCAGTTTACGAGTCGTTTTTGGGAGCAACTTCATAAAGCTTTAGGCACACAGTTAAGGTTTAGTACAACCTTTCATCCTCAGACTGATGGACAGTCAGAAAGGACTATACAGACCTTGGAGGACTTGCTTAGAGCATGTGTTCTTCAGTTTACGGGGAATTGGGATCTGCACCTAAGCTTGATAGAGTTTTCCTACAACAATAGCTATCAACATAGCATTGACATGGCACCTTATGAAGCTTTGTATGGTAGATGTTGTAGATCACCCCTATGTTGGTATGAAACTGGTGAAAATCAGTTGTTAGGTCCTGATCTTGTGCAGCAGACCACAAAGAAGATTAATGTAATACAACAACAGATAAAGACTGCACATGATAGATAGAAGTTTTACGCTGATAAACGTCATAGACCATTAGAATTCTAGGTTGGAGATAGAGTGTACCTCAAAGTCTCACCTTGGAAAGGAGTTATGAGATTTGGAAGGAAAGGGAAGTTAGCTCCTAGGTTTATGGGGCCTTACCCAATCATTGAATAGATTGGAAGAGTAGCCTATAAGCTAGAGTTACCACCAGAGTTATAGAGGTTACACCCATTGTTTCACATTTCTATGGTGAGGAAATGTCACCCTGATACAAAATCAGTTCTGCAACCTATGGAAGTTGAATTGAATGATGATGTATCTTATGAGGAAGGACCAGTGTCAATCCTTGATAAAAGAATTAAAAAGTTGAAAAAGAAAGACATAAGTCTCGTGAAAGTCCTCTGGAATCACCGTGGTGTTGAATAAGCCACATGGGAACTATAGGAAGAGATGAGAAGGAAATACCCTGCTCTTTTCTCTTAATATGTTTTGTTGATTTCGGGGACGAAATCCTTGTAAGGGGTGGATAATTTGTAACATCCCTGACCTGGGGTTATGAACTAACCCTAGGTGTTTTGCTTAAATATGTAATTCGATTCTTGTGGTTATTCCTTGATATGTAATTAAAGCTTTTGAGGAACTTATATTTCTATTTCAGTCCTTTTTGAACAATGTTGTAATATTATTTTGTTAATTTTGGACTAATGTGCAAATTACCCAAGTTGAGGGGTTAAATTGCAAATTGCACATGTTAAGATGTTCCTCTGATGTTGAGACATCATAAGAATGAATATGATGTAGTGATATGGATTCTACAAGCTTGGGCACCAAGATATAGCTTGCAAAGCAATCCTTGTGCTTTAAAACCTACTTTTGGTGTAAACTGCAATTTACCCAAAACATAGGGTGCAACATGTAAAATATACCCTGTAGAGTATCTCGCATGACTCTTGGCATCAAGTAGAGTAAAGAAAATGAGGAGGGCGCCTCATTAGAATGACCAAATTAGAAAGATAGCCTTTATATCTAAATAACCAAGTTTTAAGCAAAATGACCCTTTTATATATGCAACTTAGTAAGGTGTTTGGTTCCTTTTTCCTTTAACCTTGGAATGAGAGAAGGGTTTTGCATGTGATATGGAGGGTGAAACGTGGCCAAGAAGTGGAGAAGGGCTTGGTGTATTTAGTTGATAAATAAAGGAAATAATCTTCCTTACCTTGAAAATATACCCAAAAATATATAAGTGCATCCTTTTAACAAGCAAGGGATTGTTTCCCTTCATTATGTCCCTTATCTTCTTGCTTTGTCCGACTAAGGAGAAGCTCAGGAGCATAGGAAGACGACCAAGCTGGTTTGGGTAAGTTTTGACCATCACCTAGCTCGAATTCATGGAGAAAATCCTAATACAAGGTTGGTTTGTTAGTTTTCCTTACACAACTCTTCTTTCTAGCCATCTTCTCCATCCAAATCTTGAAGAACGGACCTTGTACGACCTGTGGATCTCAAGACACCATTAAAGCTACGAATCTTGGAGCTCTGGATCAGTCCTAGAGGCGGGTTTTATAACTCTAACCTTTAAGTTTTGTTAAAAGCATCCTCTCCTTCTAGAATCGTTGCTTATTCTCCTTCTTTAGACACTTCTATGTGTTCTTGCTAGCAAATCCATGAAGAACCGTCCATGTTCTTGAGGTAGAAGAATATGACGTTATTTCCAAAGTTTATCCTAATCTTTATTTAGCAAACGGTCTCCCACCTCTTGCACAAACGGTTTGCAAACCGTTTGAAAGCAAACAGTTTCAAAACCGTTTGAAGAGCAAACAGTTTCACAAGAACATTTGGGAGCAACCGGTCCAAGACCGTTTGGATGGATTGACCAGGTGTTGACCGTTTGGAGATCTGTTGTACACATTATGGACTAATCACCCACCAAAAATCATCATCTAATTCCAAGAGAATTACCAATTGAAGGCATATTAGTCACCTAAACCCTAATCGGGTTTATTGCTGATTTCAATAATGCAATCATGTTGAAGTTTGGGTTGAGTGGCCCAAATGGTTTAGAATCACCAATTGAAGGCATATTAGTCACCTAAACCCTAATCGGGTTTATTGTTGATTTCAATAATGCAATCATGTTGAAGTTTGGGTTGAGTGGCCCAAACGGTTTCAAAACCATTTGGGGACCACCCAAACGGTCTCAAGACCGTTTGGTGATCACCCAAGACCATTTGGAGGTCTAGGGTTAAGTAGGGTTGATCAATTGAGGGTCCAATCATATCAAGTTGTTGAGCAATTAAGTGCTGATTTTGTGACCTAATCTAGGGTTCAACCCTTAAGTGAATGACTTGGGTTTTGATGAAATAATGGGCAAACTGTCTCAAGACCATTTGGAAGATGTCCAAATGATCTCAAGACCGTTTGGGGGTCACCCAAGACCGTTTGGAGGTCTAGGGTTGACCATGGTTAAGTGGTTGAAGATTGAAAGCCAACAAGTTGAAGTATAATCGATTAGTGACCTAATGATCAAATCAATGAACCAAACCTTAATAGGTTGAGTTAGATTTTGGTGTTGACTTGAGAAAACGGTCTCAAGACCGTTTGGAGGTTATCCAAACGATCCCAAGACCGTTTGGGGTCAGGTCATGACCCAATTGAATGATGGTTCAATGGACTCAAGGTCAATTAGACTAATGTTGATACATGTTGAAGGGTGATCGTTTCCAAACCCTAATTCAAACGATCCAAGCCCTAATTGGTGATCAATTGAGGTTCAATTGAGGGTCAAATCAGTTGAGGGTTGACCTAATTGACTCAACTGATGAGTGGCTAAACTTTGCATGAACGTTTGAGGGGTTCAACATTGGAAACCCTAACTCAATTGGAAGAGTTGACACACTTTTTGGTCCATGCGGTTTTGAGGGTATTTGGACCAAACGATCTCAAGACCGTTTGGGACAAAATGATCCCAAACCGTTTGGTGACCATGCGGTTTCAAGATCAATTTGCCCATGCAATTTCAAAGTCAAAGTTGGCCAAACGGTCAACAAGACCAAACGGTCTTCACCTCACCTAGGGCAAATGATCTTGAGGGTGTACTTTACCATGCGGTTTCAAAAGTCAACAAACTGTCAACAACCCCAAATGGTTTCAAAACCGTTTGGAGATTGAAAGTGCAAAACCGTTTGAGGTTTGAAAAGGTCAAGAACGTTTGATGCTTTAGAGGTTAAGATGGTTTAGTGGTTGATTAACCTAAACCTTAGAGATATCTAAAGTGATTAAGGGGTCAAGTAATTAGTGGATTAATACATGTCATGATCAATGGTGAACAATACAAAAGTAACCTTGATGGGATAGTATGACTAATACCCCTTGATCAAGCAAACCCTAATGACCATAATGGTGATGACATGACTTATGTTATCAAGGTTGATTTGAATTAACCTAATCAAGAGTGATGTAAACATCATCCAATAGTTAGAGGAGAGAGAAAACTCCCTATATGAATGTGAATTAAGTAATATACTCCCAACATGTATGAATACACCTAATTAGGGTATGATCCTTCACAGTGAGATCATGGAAACCCTAATTATGGTGATTAATGAATCTTAACCTAATTGAGGGCATTAATGAAAGTAATCTTCGTACATGATGATGGTATGACCTCAATTCATTGTAATGTAAATAGTAAACCCTAATCTAGGGTGATGTGATGAAATAAACATTAAACCCTAATTCCGAGTTATGCTTTTAAGCATGAAATCCTATGAATGAATTATGATATGAGGAATCATTATGCCTTTGTAAGTTAAAAGGGTTTAATAACCCTAATTGAATTGAATAAACCCTAACCCTAGAAACCAACCGTTGTGATGTAACACGGTCGTGGTAATTTGTCAATAGCACGACCGTGCTAGGTAACACAGCTGTGGTAGCTTCCCCTTGCATGACCGTGCAAGATAGCACGACCATGGTGTTTTATATTTAATTTGAAAAGAACATGTATTGTGCTGATATAGATACAATGTGCATGTTATCAATTGTGTTAACCATGTAGGTTTTTTTATAAAGAGGTGCGCATAGCCAGGTAAGGGTTATGATGCCATATATATCAAAATCACTTTATAAGCTTTAAGAATAATGATAAGCTATGAGAAACATCTGCAGTGCTACAATCAATGTCATGCTGTTAAATGACTTGATGTCAATATGTTACTTAAGTGTTTTAATGATCTAATGGTTTGAACACCCATGTTCCTGAATCATAATGATGAAATGGTTAGGGATTGACATCCCAATGATAACTGGATGTGAAATGAACTTGATACATTTAGTATTCTTCCTTTATAGAAATTGTTTAATGGTTTATGTTTGAAAATAGTCTTGATGCTAAAAGAATGCTATAATGTACTTAAATAATCAAGTATAATGATATCATGTAGAGCCCTGACCATAGATCCATCAATGTCAGAAGTTAAATGATGGTGAAATAGGTTTTCCTAAGGGAATTCCTGGAGAGCATACTTTTGAGTATGTTGGGGTTATGGATGCAAATATCCTTACATCCTAATGTAGGATACGATGTGAGATGTACCTTTAATCCATCAATCCTTCATTATATGTTTGTGCCGGGATGATGTATCACTAATCTCCCGATGATGTTGTTAATGCCGCATCGGTGTGAGATAAACAAGAAATCCCTCGACGGCGAAGAGAGTACAGAATGCCACTGTAACTCTAATAGTGGAGTTTCCAGAATACCCTGGAAAGCTATTATAGCAGAGACATATGATGTCCTGCATGTTGATCCTCATACTGACTGAGGAAGATGAGGTAATAGGAATCCGACTCTTCTGATGACCTATGTATGGTACCGATTGCGATTTTGTAATGGTCAGTTGGAGTATGAGAGGTGTAACTCATCTCCTCAGGGCATAATAATGTTTGAAAAACATAATCAGCCGTGTAGCATAACTGCTTAAGTTGAACTACGAGAAACAATGATTGATGATACATTGTTTATAATGTTCTAGTTGAATAACTAGTATACATGTTCTTCATATTCCTTATTGAGATTTGCCTTGTCATTCAATTAAGTTATAATTGAAATGATTGCTAAAAGAATGTTGCTTTACTTAGTTTATACAATGTTAAACCTGCTGTTGAATGTTTAAAGTTCTATTGCTTATTGTTATTTCTTTATTGCAATAAAAAAGCTTCTGGAGGAGAGTTATAACTCTCACTGGGACAATTATTCAAATTGTCTCACCCTCGTGGGATTCGAATTTTTAGGTAGACGCCGAAGACGAAGGAATCCATCAGAGGGCGAACAACAGCAGCAACAATAACATCAGGGACAGTAGTGATTCTCAGGTGGAGACACTGTCTGTCAAGTCTTGTAGATAGTATGTCCTATGTGTCATCTTTGTACTCTCAGGTCCTAGGAATCAGTAGATGTTTAAAGTATATCTGAGATTTTTGGCTTAATGCCTCGAGATTTTTGTATCTTGCTTTGTACAGATAACAGAGCAATTGATGTGGTAATCCCTCGAGATGTGATTTTATAGAGATGTAATGCTGGATCATGTTGTAAACAACTTATCTTGTTTCCTTATGAAAAAGTTCTATTGTTTACAAGATCTCTTTCGAAAAAGTTTTAATTTTTAGTGATTTTCAATAATTCCGCTGCTAGTTAATCGCTTCCACTTAGTTTATCTCGTATTTTGGCGATTCAATCGCCACAATGTGCAAACAGGGTATTTAATTGAAAAAATAGCCAGTTATGATTCTAGTCATTCATGCCAGTAATTTAGCTTAGTATTGCATAGTTTTTGTTAATTCTAGTATTGCAACCTATGAGTGCTTTGATATTGAAGTAGTGTTATAGTATACTTCAAAACAACAAAGTGAAATATCATTTGTAACTCATATGTAATACAAAACAGTAGTACATATTGAACTATATAAATGAAAGTGGTTAGATTGAATCACAAGTACTAAGGTAACATCAAAGAGAGTATAGTAGGGTTGAAGATGGTTCATTTTTCTTCCAGGAATTGATCATGACATAGAATTTTATTTTGTTGTCATTCAAAATCTTTGTTTTAAATATTTTTATTGGAAGAGAAACAAAGGACTCAGTATTGAAGTCAATATTCAGATAAGAAAAACATGAGATATGTCAAATATAAGATTTTATAAGTAAAGAAGCAACCTTGAATGTACTTTTCTTGAATATTTATTCTTTGGGGACAAAATATTTTTAATGGGGGAAGATTGTTATGACCCAGTTTCATATTATCCATATAGTCACTTTTAATTGGATGATTACATGCTTAACTAGAGTGATCACTATTTAAGATTGATAAATAATGAGAGTCCAATTATGATGTTATAAAACTAATGAGAGACTCTAAGCAATCTTTTTTTTTCAAGAATTAGGGTGTGAGTAGTTTAAAACCTAGTTGGTCAAAATTACAATTTTGATAGTATATGAATACAAAATTTGATAGGCATATCAGTGTAGTAAATGGTTTTTAGTATTTTATTTGTAACTGTTATTTCTTTGAAATTTTGTATATAGTTTGGATAATTGAAATGTGAGTGTTCCCAAAAAGTTTTAGAACTTTTGGGTGTTATCTGAATCTGTTCATAGACCGAGTTTCCTCCCACGATAAACTTTTCCCACCATGCATTTAGGCAGAAGTATATCAATATGATGTTTGATTTTTAGTAATTTTTTCTATCCAACTAAGATGAAATTTTAACAATAGAGTGTATACCCAATTTCAGATAATGTGTTAAATTTGCATAATCTGGGAGCATTGTTGACTAACCCAGAGACGTTCATTGTTTGAGATGTTTATTAGTATCAATCTCAGTCGGCGACAAAGTTTGTCCAAATTAAAAATGTAAAGGAGGGATTTTTTACAATTGTTACAAGCACCTCAAATGATCTATATCTAACCTAACACCCTAATAGTTTCCACAATCTCTCATATGATCCATAGATGTGAAATTATAGAGAGAGAGGAGGGTTATGATTTTTGAAGGAGAAAACAATGGAGATCATCACCTAAGCTTTTTTCTTGCTATAAGAAATGAAATCAAGTAAGTTGTTCTTTGTTAGAAGGGGTTTCTTGATGATTCTTCTCTCACACAAAGATTTCATCCATCCTACAATTTGATTTAAATTGATATGAAATCACCCTCTTTTCTCACTCTTTCTCTACAATTCTTTACTTATGGGGTTTCTGAGTTGGAAGGAAGAAGAAAACAATAAATTGCTAGAAACTTGATATAGATTCAATGAAATTAGATCTTATGCTATGATTTTAAGGTATTTCACAACTTAGGTGACTGGGTACTTTCATTTCATAGTAGACTGCATGCAATTTTTTTGAAACCATCAAAATCTTTAGTTCCATATATATGTGACAATAAATCTGAAATATGCTTTTCACTTCAAGTCATTACAATATAGTTTAGAAATGTTTGATATTTTGATTTGATGATTTTTAGATGATGTAATAATATGATAAATATATGTAAATTATCTAGAGTAAAATTTATAAAGTCTTTCATGAATCTACATGAAAATATCAAAACCTAGGGTTTTTGGATATATTCAAATTTGCAATATAGTAAAGTAGAGAATAATAGTGATTTGAATGTTCTTATACATTGATGGATTGTTTAGCTGAACATTCTGTACAATTTTGACAAATTCAATCCATAAATTATAGTTGGAAGTTATCAATATTTTCTTTCTATCTCTACATATAGGGTGAAAACCTAAATGGATGAAAATTTGGGATTTTGATAATAAACATAGTGAAATCCAACAAAAGTGACTCTTTTAAACATTAAATTTTTATTTAATTAGTATATTCTTGATGCATGACAATTCTGTGAATTATATGGAAAACCCTTGTTTAGTTTCATACACAGATTTCATATACAAGTGTAGTCATATGTGAGATAATACAAATAGTCTTCTTATCATTTAAGCTTATGCCACACTACATTCTTGTATGTGATTCATGTTAAATGTGAATGAGGAAGACAAAACCCTAAGTATAGTGTAACTAGTGAATCAAGTATTTCATTCTAATTCTTCTCAAACTGATTAGTGGAGTATCTTATTAGCTCATTTTATAGTACACATCATAAAAGATCTATAGAATGAACTTAATACAAGATAAAGTTAAGAAATGTTTGTCATATGATTGTACAATCAAATTAAAGAGTGAAGATGTCATGAACACCTTGCATTCTTTGTGAAGGTGTGGACCACTATGGAGGAAATGACATACCGACTGGTAGAGTCTAGGATGAGGTAGTAGGAGCGTACAAGAGGGGTATGAGAGTCTAGGCCCAGTGTGGAAGGACTCCCTAAAACAGAGGGGTATCCAACATCTACACAATATTTCAGTGATACTTGCTTCAATTTAGTATAGTTTCAGTTAGGTACCCAACATGTACTAGAAATCCTAGTTCAGTTACTACTCAATGAGTCAGTTGTTGAGGAACCACTAGAGTAGACAGTTTAGCCAAAGTGCTTTTGACTTTTCACTCGACTACCCCATTTCAAAGGAGGAGTCTAGTTTATTAGGCCACTGACATTATCTGTAAAGGACATACATGGCAAGTCCCGTTGCATACTGGGCAGCTACTTATGCATTTTAGAGTCCCTGATCTACTCGAAGTCTCATATAGTGAGATCGTAGCTTTCTGCGACACTTTCACATGTTGTGGTCATGTGGGTTCATGACATAGTAAAATTAAGAAGAGATTCATCTAGTGTGTTTAATTATATATTTATTCTTTGTAGTTATTTGAAGTAACATGTCATTTCTATGTTTCTGAATGACTAATTCCTTTTGAGACAAATTTAGTATGATTAAATATTGTTTTACTTCTTGTACTTATCTAGAGTAATCCTACTTATATCTTTATGAATAATTAGTTCCTTTATAGTTCTTTACTATTCTACTTTGAATTCAAGATTATACCCTTGACTATTCAAGTGCTCTATATTACTTCTTAGAAGTACTCATTCATCGGACGAGTAGCTCATCACTCGACTCACAAAGTTTTTGGTAAAACCTAAGCTTATGGAGATCTAAATGTATAATAGAAGTCCTTCCACAAGTCATATGCTAAAGATGTTTAGATATTCGGTCTCTATCATTGTAGGTCCTTATTTAGAAGTAAAAGAGTTGATGTAGATCATGATTGTAATAAAGTTTGATCATGAAAACATTTGTGTTTCATAGTGAAGTCAAAAATCTTGTAATGTTGAAAGATAGTATGGATATCTTGATTTGTTCTTTTATGTTTGCAATCAAATCAAAGAATATGGCTTTATTTTCTTATACATGTTGATTCATGTGGTTGCGTTTTTATATATGGTTCAATTTTAGAAAGAAAAGAAAATGAGTTAAGAGAAGTGCTTTGTTTGCTTGATTCTATGATATATTAGTGATTTTGGACTCTGGGTGTGACACTTGACATCCTCATCAAGGATCAAATATAAGTCCTCATAATCATTCCCCATTTCAGTGTTGACCCACAATGACCCATGCACACCCAACTCCTGATCATGACTACCAATGCAAGGATGGCTACATCACCATGGATATACCTTTCCAACATGCTTGGACCACACAACTCAAGATTGAAGCTCCGCATGTGTATTTAGGCCCCACCTCTAGAGGGGCTTTGGATATGATACCATTTGTAATGCCCGTGTCCATCACCTAAGGTGCTTGTAGAATTTCAAGAATGACGACTGACTCCATAGATCACCAATGGTGTTAACTGCACACTTTGTCCTCACTCATGCACAATTTGGGAATAACTTTCTTTTTGGTCACCCATCCTAGTACTAATATGGGTTGAGCATGCTAAACCACAAAGTTCTTAGTGATGAACTCCCTGAAAAGGATGTGCACCTCCATGATATGGGTAGTTCGATCAATCCTCTTAAGATCAATTTATCTAAGGCTTGAAGATCGGGTAGGTTATGCTATCCCTCTCTCATCCACAATATATTTTCACCATCGGTGCACCAAATGTGTCAACAAATACTAGTCACTACTTCACTTCCACCTAAAGTCGTTGGTGCTATCTCATCCATTAGAGCTCCACTACTTGTTCTTGTGATCTAGTACTTCTACATTAGAAGTCACCGACAACTAGAAACTGGTGGGATCACACAACCATGCAGAATGATCTCAATGCCCTCCACCAGGACCAGTATTTATAGGCATCCATCATATGTGGTTGCAACTTGGAATCCTAGTTCAAATCCTAGTCCAAGTCAAAATAATAATCCATATTGCACACATGGATCCATCTTCTATCCTCTTGGATTTAATTCTTTTTAGTATTGGAAACACATAAGACCAACTCATATTTAAGTCCAAATCCAACTAGGACATGGGCCATAACCTTCCATACTCCAACAATCTCTTGATCTCACCCATGAGGGAAACCTTGTCTTCTATAGTCACCATGAGTAGCTTCTAGACTCCATCACCACATGTAATAAAATTTCATAGGTGTCTATTCTCCCTAAACATGTTAACAACTCATCATATACACTTGTCTTCTCAAAGTTCCACCTTGACCTCACTTTTCTCCTAGACAACTGAGAAGAAGTATCATGCCAGTGTCACTTCTCTCTACACATCTACATTTAGAACATTGCTAGCTCCCCCTAATTGGTGAGTCAAGTTTGGATGAAAATCTTATCTTTGACCTACCATAGCAAGGCTCAAAACCCTTTTCTAACGTTCCCCATGTATATGTAACTCCACATTACGATCTTGGTCCTCTACTTTGTATGTAACAAGTAAACATCAACCAAACTGCCATTCTGATTCACACATCTATTGTCCTAGAAAATGACTTTGGAGCGACCTTATCTGACAGGAGCCATGGATGCACCTCTTAATGTTTTTTAATGTATCCTTATGTGTTGTTAGACATAATTTCTCATCTCACACATGTGGCTATTCTTCCAACCACTTCTTTTCAATGCACACATTCCTTGTCTTTAGACGCTATCACCACTCCCACTATATCCTTTAAACCTTGTTCTAATACCACTTGTTAGGTGTCATAGAGGGAGAGTGAACATGCTTTGCAAGACATGAGGTGTAATCACTACTATAGAAAATGCTTTTTACAATGGGAGATAGATAACAGTTCTGATGATTGTGTTGTAGTTAGCATACTTATCACAACAAGCATGTTTTTGTGTTGTATATTGTATATTTTATACAACACAAGTCATTTACAACATACCAAACCCATTGTAGCATAGGGGGATACTACAACAACTGCTAAAGTGTTGTAATAGGCTGTAGTATCACAACATATTCAAACCCATTGTAAAAGATGTTAATTACACAACATATTTTGACCCGTTGTAATAATCACATGTTGTAATAGACCATCATTACACAACACAGACTCACCCGTTGTAGTATGTATTAATTATACAATGGGCCTTTATATGTTGTATTTGGCACATGTTGTAATAGACCACCATAATACAACATATTGAAACTCGTTGTTATATCCCGACACGAGACAACATACTCCAACCTGGTGTTATATATTATAATTACACAACATGTTGTGACCTGTTGTAATATCCACACATAAAAAATCGTTGTAATAGACTGCCATTACACAACTTAAATTAAACCATTGTAATATACCATTATTACACAACATGATATCACCTGTTGTACTAGCTACATGTTGTAAAAGACCATTATCACACAACATGCTATACATTACTGGCAGTATAGGTGGACTTTTGTTTGAGTTATAGGTTGAACAAAATCCTATTTCGTGTGGTCATGTGAATGACAGTTTTTCACACTGGGAGATATTTTGACTCAAAACCGTCCCAATCCCAATATATGCACATACTAAAATACATATGGAATAATCACCCCCTCACTATAACAAAATCTACTGTAAGTCAGGGCTACCTGGTCAGGAATAAAAGTCCTGACCAAACTAGGATTGGTTCCCAAGGCTAATCCCTGACCAGTGGCAGTGGGAGGGGGGCAAGCAGGGGAAAGTGCCCCCTTCCAATTTTAATTTTTCTTAACATATATATGTTTTATATATGTAGAATGACATCAAAGTTAATTTTTCTTTTTATATTTTATCTGCTTCACACGCTTATTAACCTATTTTCAAATTATGTAAACGTTATTTATAAATCACCTTATTATCAATATGATTTTAAATAAGAATTAGAAATATAAACACATTAAATTAGGGTAAACATTATAAAATAAGTGACATTTCTTTATTTTTATAAATACATCTCATTGTTACATAATTAACAAGTAATGTGTTTTTATTAAACATATTAAAAAAAATATCAAATATACATCCATTAATGTTAATTGGTGAACTATTAGTTTACATCAATTTTATAATGATTAAATAAGAAACTGATATCTATGAGTAACAAAATAATTTATGATCTATAATTAATAGTATACTTTGTTACATGTTAAATAATTTTATATAATTTATAAAAAATTACTTAAATGTATTATAAATATTACAAGTACATAGTTGTATGGTTAATGAGGAAAAGTAAACTAGTATTTATAATTTTTTGTATACTTTATGGAATACCAAATACTTTATAAAGTATATATAAATAATTAAGTATGTAACAAATATAGCAAGTACATAGGTAATATTACAACAAAAAACTAATATCTATAATTAATAATATACTCCATGGGATATCAAATAGTATTATATTATGTATAAATAACTAAATGTATAATGTATATAGCAACAACATAGTCCATAGATGTATATGTTATGTGTGTGGATTTATGCTGATTCTTTTCTATTATGAGTGTAATGTATGTTAGGAAAAATAACTTCAAATGAAATATGATAGTCTTAGTAGTACATGGTTTCACAATAAATTAATTAATAATATTTTTAATATATTTGTATTGTTTTGAATTTTTATACATCAATCAATATTTGTTAAAATAATGTAATTGCATGTATCTTATGATATTAATTATTTAAATTATACTTCTATTCACAAGTTGTGCAAATATTACTCCTCTAAATTATACATATTTTTTCATCATGATGTCAAAGATAACATAATTTTTATATTTAAATTTCCAACACTACATAGAAATAACAATCATAATAATCTAGTGAACAATATATTATCACAACATTTATTGAGTTTATTAGGTAAAATTAATAAATAGGTTTAACACCATCATAAGTATCTTTATTTAAAAATAAATTGCTATAATGTTGTTTTTTATTTTTGAATAATAATAGTAATTTTCATGTTGTACAACTTATAAATTTAATTTTCTTAGCTTTATGTTACTTTTTAATTACTTGAGTTGTCAAGCTCATCAAGTAGGAAATTATTTGTTTGATAAAAAATATAATAATCCACACAATCAATATTGAACACTAAATTGATGTGTTTTTTTAAACGACCTATATTTATGAAAAAATAATTTAATAGAATAGTTGGTCTTATAAAAAAGAATAAATCTTTTCAATATCAGATGTCACCATTTCAAGCTCATCTTTAATGTAAAAAATCATAAATGTATGTAGCATATTATAATATACATATACAATAATCCATATACATAGATCTAAAATTAAGTACTCCACTAAGTAATGAGTTATGTCTTCAACTTCTTTTTTTATTTGTGTAAAATACATCTATTTTCTTGTCTCGATCCAAGTAAATAGGTCGATTGAGACATATTGACACTCAATATGAATTCCACATATGTACTTAACATAATTTTTATATGTACCCCCCTCCATGAGGGGGCTGGCTCCGCCACGGTGGACCCTGACTATTGTAATTTAACTCCTGGACTAAATTTCTTTTTTCTTTTTAATATTTTCCCAGACCTAAAAGCCGGTTTAAGTTTAACCCTGGGGAGAGTACCACGATTGGTATGCTATGCAACCCAGTGCCTGTTTGCACCCCCACCCCCGAAGTCCCCATTCCAGTTTCCCTCTCTAACGCGACGATCGCGGGGGCTCCATCTTGCATCGGTTTTTTCTCTCACGAGACGGACATTGGTGCTCCATCCTGCCACTAGTTTCTTCTTACACCTGACGGCCGCAGGAGCTCCATCCTTCCGTCGGTTTCTTCTCTACGCTCCATCCTTTCGGCGGTTTCTTTTCTACGCTCCATCCTTCCGGCGGTTTCTTCTCTGCGCTCCATCCTTCCGTCAACTTCGCCGGTTCTGCAGCACGTTGTGCCGTAACCACTGTCTGCAGGCCGAGCACATACACCCCGGGCTACATGTGGCCGTTCGCTAACACAAATCATCACTGTTCTTCGCTCCGCACAAAGCACGGATGACTGGCTCTCCTGCTGGCCGTCGTCTTCCAGCCGCCAAAGCTTTTGGCAGTTCCGGTTCGATTCTATTCTCAGGTTTCTTTCTGGAATGTATCTCTCCTTCAACCCTTGTTTCATTTTCTGTAATCATCCATGTTATCAGAGGGCTGTTGATTGCTCCCGTTATGTATTATCTAGTGTAAAACTTGCTACTTGCTGCTATGCAAATACCGTATTAGAGTTCCCGTCTAGACTTGTTGTCTGATCATCGTTTCTGGACTTACTGTTCGATCATTTGCTTCTGAACTTGTTGTCTGGTGGTTTAATTTTGGACTGTGCAAGTGCAAATATAAAGTTATTTCGTTCTTGACCTGCTGTGCTAAAGGAAGAAGATCAGACTGACAAGGTATGCATTACCAAAAAAACAACTTTTCATCATTTTTATTAAAAATGTAGCATATTTTTTCTGATATAAGATCACTATATAAGAAATTATTTAATTTTTGGTGACCATAGTTGTAGCCTAAACAAGTTCATTCTCGATTAGTCACATTAATAAATGAATATATATGCCAAATTTATGTCATGTGAAGATTAAATCTTTGTTGTTTGTGACCGGTTATCCTTGACATGAGAAAGATGGAAGTGAAAGGGGCAATCTTTCAATAAGTCTTGTTCAAGTTCTACTATTAATTGTTTTCCGCCGTAATAGAACATAAAGAAAAAATATTGATATTTATTTCATTGATTAATTTGGAATTATATGTATAAAACAAGCTACGATGTTCCTAGTAATAAATATTTTCTTGCATTTGTAATACTAGTTAGAATGTCGTTATAGTTAAGAAAATGTCTAAATATTAGCATCGAGTTCCCTTCTTTATTTATAAAAGTGAATTTGGTAGAATACTTCTTAATCAGTCTTATATTTTTTATCTTGATCGAAATCTTTGTTAATATTTATTCTTTTTAAATTTGTGACATCTCTCTTTTCTACTGTGCTTATGCTATATCAATTTAGTAGAAAAAAACTCAAGACTAAAACTATAAAATTGCATATTGTGTTTAAAATAAATATTTTATTCCATCATGTTTATTTAGTATTTTTATCCAATAGATTAGAAATTTAATAAAAAATAATCTTCATGACAAGTTGCTAGTATAATTGCAAACATTACTTGTTTATGTGAGGATTTTAGATTTTGTTCAAAACTTATCAATCACTTGTGTAGGAAAACTATTTGGATTAATTTTATTGGTTAGGGTGTATTTCCATACTCTAATGCCTTTCTTCTCTCACCTACCAACAATTAAACACATTTAACGACGTGCCCACTTTTATTAGATTTTTTCACCTTTGTAAAATTAGAATGAAGAATCACACATAGTGGTAGGAAACTTTAAAACATTAATGTTGCCAGTGGCGGAGCCAGCCCCCTAATGGAGGGGGGCACATATAAAAATTATGTTAAGTACATATGTGGAATTCAAATTGAGTGTCAATATGTTTCAATCGACCTATTTACTTGGATCGAGGCAAGAAAATAGATGTATCTTACACAAATAAAAAAAGAAGTTGAAGACATAACTCATTACTTAGTGGAGTACTAAATTTTAGATCTATGTATATGGATTATTGTATATATATTATAATATGCTACATATATTTATGATTTTCTTACATTAAAGATGAGCTTGAAATGGTGACATCTGATATTGAAAAGATTTAATCTTTTTTATAAGACCAACTATTCTATTAAATTATTTTTTCATAAATATAGGTCGTTTAAAAAGCACATCAATTTAGTGTTTAATATTGATTGTGTGGATTATTATATATTTTAATCAAACAAATAATTTCCTACTTGATGATCTTGACAACTCAAGTAATTAAAAAGTAACATAAAGCTAAGAAAATTGAATATATACGTAGTACAATGTGAAAATTACTATTATTATTTAAAAATAAAAAAAACACTATAGCAATTTATTTTTAAATAAAGATACTTATGATGGTGTTAAACTTATTTATTAATTTTACCTAATAAACTCAACAAATGTTGTGACAATATATTGTTCACTAGATTATTATGATTGTTATTTATATGTAGCGTTGGAAATTTAAATATAAAAATTATGTTATCTTTGACATCATGATGAAAAAAATGTATAATTCAGAGGAGTAATATTTGCACAACTTGCGAATAGAAGTATAATTTAAAGAATTAATACCATAAGATACATGCAATTACATTATTTTAACAAATATTGATTGATGTATACTAATTCAAAACAATACAAATATATTAAAAATGTTATTAATTAATTTATTGTGAAACCATGTACTGCTAAGATGTTACTCATTAATGTTACAAAACAATACAAATATATTCTTCATAGTGATGCTTGTCAAAGTTGTTTCTCGTCTGATTTAACATGTTACTCATTGTATTTTCCCCTTTGTCCTCAAGCATTATATCTCTTTTATATATATATATATATATATATATATATATATATATATATATATATATATATATATATATATATATATATATATATATATATAACATCATGCATTAACATCAAGCAGCAATTTGCCATTTTTTAAATTTGATTAGAAATTTGCCATTTTTGAATTTGATTTTGTATACACATACATTGTATTAGTTTTTTTTATACTTACATCCTCTTATTTGCTAACAAGTTCTCACAATTATTTGGATAATAAATTTATATTTTTATACAGTATCCAAAGCAGCCGAACAACACAGATTGCGAGTATTATATGTTGAAGTACATGAGAGACATCATTGATGCAAGAATTAGAAATATTCCTGAATGTGTAAGCTACTTATCATTATATTATGTTACTTCGTTCAAATTTCTAAATAATTTGAAAAAAACAATATGTTGATATATTTGTCATATGATTGCAGTATTATTCGAAGTATATTGGCAGTTGCTTCAACCAAGAAGAAATTGACGATGTCTGAAATGAGTGGGCGATGTGTTCTTGAGCACACATAAGATTACGTGACATGAGGGGGAGACATTTTTTCTTTAGCACAGACCAATGTGAAATTTTATTTGTTTATTTTCAATTCGATTCTAGAGTGGATACTCAATACTTTGTATTATTCAATCTTTGTATGGATGATATAATATTTATTAAATTCAGTACGAGTTTCTCTCAAGGTTTGATGGAAAATTTGTTCAATTATGTGCTTGTTTGTGAAATGAAAAAAGTATAATTTCATATTTATTATAATTTATTAATAATATAGTTAATTTGATTAATAAAATTGGTTCAATATAAGACCTGTCAAATTCTAATCAAAGACAACAGTTAATGATAGTTGTAAAATGTATGATACTACAACTAACAACACATGTTGTGTTATCCATACCTATTACAATAGGTGCATCTGGAAAAAACACACATATTACAACAGGTGTTTCTAGTGAACTACAACATGCATAACCTGTTGTATAAAATGTGTATATTACAACAGACACGCAACATGTTGTATAAACAACCCTATTACAACGGTTGAATGTATGGAAAGACAACATGCTTCAACTGTTGTATAAACCTACCTATTACAACGGGTGCACTGCATGTTCTAATAAACCTACCTATTACAACAGGTGTGTTTAATGAAAGACAACATGCTTCAACTGTTGTATAATATATATTACAACGGATAAACTACATGTTGTAAAAAACACCCATATTACAACGTGTGTGTATAGCAAAAGACAACGTGGTTTAACTGTTGTAGTATATATAGTACAACGGGTGCACCACATGTTGTGTAAAATACCCATATTACAATAGGCCATTCATCAAAAGACAACATGTTTTAACTGTTGTATAAAATACATCTATTACAACATGTGATCACATGTTGTATAAAGCACCCCCCCCATAAGACCACACGATCTAATACAACGGTTAACACCTGTTGTAAAATGGAAAAATGAACTGTTGTAAAAAGCATTTTCTGTAGTAGTGAATATTTAATGTGGAAAAATCTCCCCATGATGACAAGTGAAAAATTACAAGGCAATACCGTCAATAAATACTATGTAACCAAGATTATAATTCACACTGCCTTGTTTAAATTATTCATAGATTTGGGTATCTCCTCACACTCAAAATAAAGATAAGGAAGATGTGAGTCACACCATACACATATAAACTCTTCCACTTAACCTTTTATCCTCATGACATCATCGTCACTTTTGAGGATTAGACACACACTTTTATCCTTTCTTATTTCCTTTCGACCATTGACTGGGCTGCTTCAGCTTATGGTGAGGTCACCCATCTTTTTACTGCCTACAATGCTCACTTTAATTGGATTCTCCAACTAGAACACTATGTTTAGCCAAAAATCTTTCTACATGAGAGAGAAGATGCACACCCTCTATGAGTCGCATGGAGCACTACTATTTTCATTACCGTTGCACCAATAAAGTGTCCATGACTAATGTGCATCCTCAGTTTCATTAGATCCATACACATTTTTGATGCACTGACCATGTGCTTTCAGTTGAGAGATTCACATCCTTAGCTGAATGAAGAGAATGTTATCACTGTCGATGAACCTACTATGCCACCAACCGATATGTGTCATATATTGATCAGACAAACCACCGTAAATGTGGATGCAATCCACTATGCCACTAAATGCCAACGCTACTTTGCCTTAAGGAAAAATTGATGGTGTTGGATCTATCGGCTCTAGGAGGGGTGAATAGAGATAAAAATACTTAAAAAAGATTCATTATACCTTCAAGGTATATGATAAAAAGATATTTCAAGTATTAAAAGCAAGGATGAGAGAGATTGATCAAACATCAAAGAAGGCTAAGATGTATAGTGGTTCCAACCTATAAACTTGGAGATGTACATCCACTACCTAGAGGGGTCAATCTCTATGATTTTTAACCTTTTCACACTCTATATATCACAAAAAATAGCTACAAGAAATGACCACTCTTTTCAAGGATAAGGGCTAAACTAGCATTTATATTTAGATCAAGAAGACAATAATAATTACAAAGGTTTTACCTATCTACTTACCAAAAATATATTTGCCTTCTTCAAGGACTTACCCATTCTTGTAGAAAATCTTCATCCTTTGATCCACCACTTCCTTCTTCAAGGAATCCACCTTCAAAACACCAAGTTACTAGAAAGATATTGGGAAGGAGAGTGGAGAGTTTTGACAAGTGTACAATGGAGCAACTCTCTAACAAAGATCCTAACTTACTCAGATTGGATGTAGACAAGTAGTCAAGCTTCAGGGAGATTATGGGATTTTGGAGGCACAAACAATCAAATATAGAAAGGGAGCATATAAGGAAAACTTAGAATGAAGTCCAAGGGTGTCTTTTTATAGTTGAGGTTGCCTACTAGCTAGTAGAGACACTTAGATCGAATTCTAGCCACTTTTGGGTGGTTGCAACAGATATATTTTTGAATTCTACAATTCTCTATACAACTACAAATACTTTCTATCACTTTAGCTTACAATGCTATTGACAAAATGACCTTTTTGGAAACTTGTCCGACAGTGCTACTTGTCAAGCCAAATGCATTTCTTGATCAAGTTTCAACTGATAAGAAACTCGACCAATAGCTACATCTGTCTTCACCAATGCTAGTTTGTTGATTGATTTGTACCAAGATAAACTCGACTAGTGGCAATTGCTGTTATAACGTCTAAAATTGTTGTTAGATGAGTTACCTTGGGGGAAACTTGACCGACAAGCCTCTCTGTGATGGCTTATGATAATTAACACAAAAAAGTGTGTATACATTCAAATTAATTGGTCTGAATTCCCATCAAGCTTGGTTACAAGTCATACATTCAACATATATGATTTACAACATGATTATAATAGAGATACTGTCTATTCCTCAATTCTTGCATTTGTGTTAAATTTGACTTGTTTTTCAACAAACTAGGGTTTGTTAATTCAATTGTCTTGATGTACCTAATACTTGAAATTGATCTGATATAGACATATTAGATACACATGTATGGAATGTTTAAGTCATCATAAAAAATGGACAATGTGAAACTGTTAGGTCAACATTATTCCCCTTTTTGAAGACAAAAAACTATTCCTAAACATATTAAAATTTTGCAACTATAAATATTTTACCTTTAAGATTTCGAGGGATACATGAATATATGATAAAAACTTCTCCCCTTAATTTATTCTTACCTTAACATGTATGGTTACTTATTTAAAAAACATAACCAAAACATATATATGCTATTTGCAACTAATTTTCCATAAGTAAAAAATATATACATTTTAGATTAATTTCAATATGTAGCCAAGTTGTTTCAACCCCTTTGTCATCTTAAAAGAGAGGGAGTAGAATACCTAACCTAGGTCTTATCCAACCACAAGAACCACACATGACAACGAAGAGACATCAATCTATAGAGAGAACTAATATCATTAAGTCATAGTCAAAATAGAAGTGTGCATACATCTAAACTCACAAAATAAGTAGTAAAAAGTTAAGTGTACATGATATGATGATTACAACAAAAATAAATCAAGTCATGATAAAAAAAAATCCAGTGAAGAACGGTAAAAATAACAACCAATTGCCTCATATAGTAGTACCCTATGTAATACATGTTAAGCCCGCAAACATACAAAAATAAGGGCATTCTAAGACCTAGGAACTAATCATATTAAGTTGGTTCATCCTATGCTGGGTCATAATCCTCCTCAATGACCAATTCTAGTCTTGGGGAAGCAACAAGTGTAGCATCAACATCACCATCTTCATCATCATCACCGTCTCCATCGTCACCACCATATGATTCCTCACCATCCTCAACATCACCAACATTCTCTTCCTTCTCCATCATGATATACTTAGAAGGAGCAAAATGGCATGTCTAGTCATATGACATTTAGGTCATGCAAGTGGCAACCAACGCCATGGTCAAGTCATAGGTGGGCGTAGAAACCCATCAAAACCAACAAGAGTAGTTGAGGCTGAACCATGCGGTAGAGAAAGCAAATGAGTCAGAGTCTGAGGTGGGTGGGAGGATATAGGTGGAAGCCTAAAAGTAAGAGGTTGAACTACGTAGACTTCCTCATCTAGATATCCATTTAGAAATGTAATTTTAACATCCATTTGATAAACAAAGAAATTTTGGTGACTAGAAAAGGCAAGTAGCATTCTAATAGATTCAAGTCTAGCAATAGGAACATAATTAAAAAAAATCAATACCTTCCTATTGATTGTGACCTTGAGCTACAAACCTTGCCTTCTTTCTTACCACTTTTCCACTTTTGTAAAGCTTCTTCCTATAGACCCTCTTTGTGCCAATCATCTTTCTATCATTGGTCTTGGCCTTAGAGTCTACAACTTGTTCTTTTCAAACTACTCAAGTTGTTCTTACATTGTTAAGATCCACTCATCATACTCAAGAGCTTATTTGGAATTCTTTGGCTAAGTTGTAAAATGAAGGCATTTTTAACTTTTTCTTTGTTAAAGGCAGCTTGAGTCTTCACTCTTTAAAAAGAGTTACATATGATCATCTCCTTTGGATGACCTTTTGCAAAGCAGTGAGTGGGATCCTTCTTTTCATCTTCATGTGACCATTCAGCTTCAATCACCTCTTTACCTTTGTTGTTGATTTCTAGTTCTTTAGATCTGGGTATCACCTCATCTAGAACATTGATAAATAGATTCTTGTAAATAGTGGGGTTAGTTTCAACAAATTTAACATTTATAAATTCGTCTACTTTACACAATTCAATGACAAAAACCTCTATTGGTAGTGCTATAGCCAAAAACAACATCCCTGTATGATTTTACATCTAACTTGTCGAGAGAATCTTTGGTGTTCAAAACAAAGTATGGATAACCAAAAATATAAAAGAACTCAAATGAAGGCTTTCTACCACGTCATAACTCATAGGGGGTTTTCTTAAATAAAGGACGTGTTAAGACCTAGTTTTGCACACAAAAATGTAGTGATAATGGCTTCGGTCCAAATCTTGTTGGGAGTGTCATACTTCAAGAGCATCATCCTATCCATTTCATGGAAGTGCCTATTATTCCTCTCTATAATCCCTTTTTGTTTGGTGTACAAGGGAAGAAAATTTGTTCATGTAACCATATTCTTCACAAAATCTTTCAAATAAATCATTTATAAGCACTCCCCCATGGTTGCTATGGATATAAATAATCTGGCAAGAAGCTTTGCTTTTCAATTCATTTGCAAAAAGTAGAGAAGGCATCAAGAGTATCACTCTTTGTAACCAAAAAGAAAATCCAAGTAAAACGAGAGAAATCACCGGCAATCACTAAGAAATACTCGCTATGAAGAAGCATTTGAGTTATCATGGGTCCGAACAAATCAATGTGAAGAAGATCAAAGGCTCTTTTAGTGATAATGACTCCTTTGTAGGATTTGGTTTTCTTCCCTTGCGTGCAAGGTTGGCATTCCTCATCCTTCTCAAAGTCCAATTTCAAAAGTCCTTTGCCCAATTCCTTTTTGATCAACTTCTTCAATTGACACATATTTACATGACCAGACCTATGGTCCCCCAAATATATATCATTCTTATCTAGAACAAGGCATTTAGCAAGAATAGGCTTAAGATAGTGAAGAACAATAGTATAAAGATATCCAATTCTAGTTCCCCTAGATATGATATTGTAGGAGAGGGAATCTAGAAGCAATCATTCTAGTGATGTAAAAAGTACAAGATAACCATTATCTCAAAGTTGACGAACACTTATTAAATTATAATGTAGGCCATCCATAATAAGTACATTATTTATTCATATAGAATTTCCTACATCACCCTCACCTATCACTTACCTTTCTTGTTGTCCTCAACAATCACTAAACCTCCTTTCCTCCATGTAAATGTGTTGAAGTGGCTCTTCTCACCGGTCATGTGCTTGGAGCAGCCACTATCAAAGATCTAATTTTCTTTTTCCTACAAGAAAAGGATAGGTCTGTTCCCAATTCAAACTTTGGGATCCAGGGTTACCTTGGGGACCCATTTTAGGTTTTGGTTGGTCCCCTTCTTCTTGTAAGGACAAAAAGTAGAATAATGATCATCACATTTATAATGAGCACAAACTGTTGTTTTCTTAGAGTTGTTGGACTCTCCATGGTATATTGAAGGCCCCTTGCTCTATTTCTTACCATCTACCTTGTTCTTTGGGCCTCCCTCATATCACAAACCACTACTACCTACTTTTCAAGTAGACTGTTCTAGGAGTTCATTTAGGGACTTTTTCACTTTGAGGATTTTTATGTTTGTTATCACTAAGAGTAATAAAAGTACAAGAGAGACTATCAAGATCATCTTGAGCATGCAATAAGACAAATTCTAAACAGAGGTCTTTAGTTAGATAAAAATCTATTCCAAAAGTATTACGAGCTACTTCTTTACTAGGAAAAATAGGTCTAGATTCTAGATCATTAACTTTAGTAAGAAATTTAGTATTTATAGGTTAAGCAATACGAGCTCATCAAAACAATTTTTATTTTCATCTTTAAGTCCATTAATTTTCTTAAGATAAACACCATTTTCAATTTCTACACCACTACATTGAAGTTCAAGATCAAGAAATTGCTCTTGCAAAGATTCTATGCTATCATAGTGAATTTTCTCATTTTGTTCAGGAACTTCTATTCTAGCATACAAGTTATCATTGATTTTCCTAATTCATTCTTTTTAGACATCCATTTTGAATTAGAAGACTAGGAAGCATTAGTCATATCAATAAGAGCATCTTTAGAGAGTTCATTGATATTTACCCCACTTACCACATTTACATCCTCACTTGTGCTAGCCATGAGGACCATGTGACGTTCATCTTCATTTGAGATAGAATCACTTGAAGAAGACTCTTTCCAAGAGGTATGCCATCAACTTTGCATTTTCTTTCTTGCATTTCCTTGTCATTAAATCTACCCTTCTTTTGGTAGTCCTCCTTCCTAGTGATGCTCTTGTGGTGATGTTCCTAGTTTTTTGGGCATTCATTCTTAAAGTGTTCCTTTTGTCTAAACTCATAGCATCTAGGAATAGAGGAGGAAGCATTACCGATGAAGTGATTTCCCTTGGAGTATTAAGCTTCAAGATCACTATGTAAGTCATCTTTACTTGAGCATGGAGGAGACTGGAAAATGACTTGTTGTTGACCAATAGTTTCAACTTGGTCTTTGAATGCATCCTCCTTCTTTTGATTGATGTCTTTCTCTTGTTTTATTTCTTGTCCCTCCTACTGATCAAGTCTCACTTCATAGTCTTATAGATTTGTGATGAATTCTTTAATAGGAATGTTGAGAGATAGTTTGTTTCTTCTATTTTAGTCACCTCTTTTTGCCAACAGTGAGTAAGAGATCTAGGAATCTTTGAGTTGATCTTTCATTAATCCATAGTTTGAACCAAGGAGGCAAGGCCGTTGAAAAAAGTGTTGACCCTTCACTACATTTCATCCACACTTTCCTTCTCCCCCCTCTTGAATTGTTTAAGGTGTCTATTGAGCATGTATACCTTGCTTTGTTTGACTTGCTTCATTCATTCGTAGGTGATGCAAAGCTTGTCCCAAATCTCATGATCATTGTACCAAAAGGAATTCCTGTTACATTTTAGTTGGAGTAAGGGTGAAGTAGATCATGCTAGTAGCTCTAACATATAATTGTGCCTTTGTCATGCTTGCCTAATTTCATGTAGCTACTTCTCCTTCCGACTCAGAGTAGGAAAAACCAAACACCTTCTACACATCAAAGCTCATACCTCAAATGTAGACTTGCATCCTCCTCTTTCAATAGATAAAGTTTATACCATCAAAGATAGGTAGACGCATGGAGAAGCCACCCTCTATGTTAAGTGAACTAAGAAGATTTTCATCCATATTCTCTTACTTGTGGGAGTATATTGTTGGAGAAGACAAAACTCTGATACCACTTGTTGGATCTATGAGCTCTAGAGGGGTATGAATAGAGGTAAAATACTTAAATAAGATTCATCAGACCTTCAATGTATTTGATAATAACAATTTGAAACTATTAAAAGTAAGGATGAGAGAGGTTGATCAAACATCAAAGAAGGCTAATATGTATAGTAGTTCTAACCACCAAACTTGGAGATGTACATCCACTACCTAGAGGGGTCAATCTCTAAGATTTTTAACCTTGTCGCACTGTGTATATATCACAAGAAAAGTTACAACAATGGCCACCCTTTTCAAGAAAAAGGGCTAAACTAGCATTCCTTATCGCATCAAGGAGCTAATAACCATTACAAAGGTCTTACCTATCTACCTACCATGAATCATTTGCCTTCTTCAAGGACTTACCCATTCTTGTAGAAGATCTTCAACCTTTGGTCCACCACTTGCTTTGTCAAGGAAGTCACCTTCAAATCACCAAGTTACTAGAGAGAGATTGGGAAGGAGACACTACTACAGAATATGCCTTTGGCGTCGGTTGTTTAACCCCCTTTGGCGACGGTTTTCAAGAGACGCCTATGTGGGCGCCGCTAAAGGTCGAATTCTTCGGCGTCGGTTTTCTAACCAACACCTATATGATCTATAGGCGTTGGTTATATTTAGTTGACCGAAGTCTATAGGGTTCTCACCACAAAGAAGGGCACCACCTAGGACACTTTCTGTGTCGGTTAACAACTGAACAACCGACGCCATACTCCCATACGACACAGCCGTGCTTCGCTACACGGCCGTGTTTAGTACTATAGGCATCAGTTTTATACGAATAAGCGACACCTTTTCCACCACGGCCGTGCTTTCCTGCACGGTCGGGTTGTTTGTCATATTAGGCGTCGGTTTTATCTAATAATCGTCGTTGTAGGACTTTGATGACAGTGTTTTATAAATAACCGACACCTATACTTTAATTTTTTTTTCTTATCAGTTTGCAGGCCTGCTGTGGCTAGTCAATAGGATGAGAACCTGCAGTTCAGTTTTCTAAACTGCAGGTTTACGACATCCATTGATATCAACCTACAAACAGGCCACAGACCTGCAAAATCAACCAATATTTTTTCACACAAGTAGATACATTCAGACATCAATTCAATTCTCACATTCACACATGTAGAAACATTCAAATACATGTAGAAACATTCAGACATGTATAAACATTTAGAAATATTCATTTACAAAATATCATTCAACATCGCTATCAGCATCCCAATTATATCTTACAATCGCCACTGCTTGTATGGCTTTTGCGCATTCTTCTCTTATTTCATTTAATGCTTCCATCGTATATGGAGCATGTACATTTTTTAAGCGTTTACCTATAGTGTGGTCAGTTTTAAATACCTACAAAGAGAATGATGTATATATATAAGTAATAATATAAAAATAAGATTGATATATTTCATACTAACTAATGAGACTATATATAATACCTCATGTATGGTATTAATATCCAATGCGGCATGTCGGATAATCATCTGCATAAATCGCATCACATAGTATGCGCATGCCCAGCCGTTGTCTTGTGTAGCGCACTATAAATTGAAACATACAAAATATTAAAAAATACAACTAAGCACAGTTCACATAAATAATATATACATTGGAGTCGGGAACTTACTTTTACGTTCTCCCAAATTATTGGCTGGTTCTTTATCCTTGGGACATTTCCTCCAACATTTTTGAATGTATCTAAACCCCTACATGTTAATGTAACACAATAAATTGCATAATTAAATAGTAATGTAATAACATATGTTAACGGATATAAAAATGAAATATTTCTCACCAGAATAATGGCATTCTCAATATGTGTCCAATTTTAGTGTTCAATGTACTTCCCGCAGGATCTAGATAATAAACAGTGAACGTCCCAAGGACAATAACTAGTAACTCCCAATGTCTACCACTAGAGTTAAAAAATTAAAAAATTAATAACTCAAAATGCACCATAAAAATGGAATTTTCTTAAGTCCAAATTATAAATAAAGTAAACTTACTTGACATTGAATGGAGCTATTATTATCATCTTCTTTTGCTGACTGAAAATTCTAAAAGCATCTATACAGTATTGTTGAACACTATCAGGGTCTTTAGCTACCATACTAATCAATGATGGAATAAAAAAACCCACATGATCAAATGCAAATTATTTGCATTAATCTTCGATGAAGTAGCTGCAAAACATGTATTACGTATGCATTAATATATAAGAAACCAGATCACCGGATCTTACACAAGGTATATGGATCTATAAACAAGATCTCACCTTATCCATGTCTCTATCATTGATGTATTCAGCCAATCATACATAAACAACTCAATAATATCTTGTATAAATAAAGAGCTATCGTATCATTGACCTGCATAATCTGCTTCTAAAGAAACAATTATAGGGCAATGTATATTATGTGCCCGTAGCCAACATGCCATTCCCCTACAAGCAGGACCTAACGGGTATTTTAGGTCATTTGGAACCCAACTTGGTAATGCAGGAAGTGGAGGTGGAGGCCTAGGTGCTCCGGGTGTCTTCTTTTTAACCTGTATACATAATTTCAGATCAGTTGACCTCATATATATACATTAACAATCTAAAGTAATGTATATTTGTCTTACAATTTTAGTAGTGCAGACGACATCTGCTTTGGGCCACAATATCACCCCGCCTTCTGCCTCAGCAAGTGTATCAATATCCGGGTGGGGATATGGCAATGTAGCTTCCCTCCAATCGGGTAACACACGTATCGGGCTCACACGAACGTAGCCCTGTGGCATTGGAGTCCCGTGAAACATTGCCCCAGGAAGGGACGGGTAAGCCTGCGCCTCTGCAACAACATAGTCTTGCATTCTTAAGCGGCATGACTTCAATGCCTACAAATTTACATAAAGAATATTATACATATATACATATCATCTTGAAAACATATCATCTTGAAAAGACTAGCTACAATGTCATAAACAATACTTACAGCAGACGTGTTAGGCGATGGGTCTCCAGGATTACTCGCAGTCTGTGCATCAAGAGAAGAGTGGGTCGCCATAGGCTGATTGGAAGCCTGAGATTCCTGCCACCGCAATATTTCTTCCTTGACCTTCTCAAAAACTATATCATTGACCTTCTTGGCAACTATATCCTCGACTCTCTTATTCTCCTATACATGGATAAAAGAAACATTAGCTTCTTATTATTGAATTCCCTTTTGCAGTAACATTCTAAAAAAAGAATAGGTTACCTCTTCTTGTGAAAGTCCCGCTCTGGGTTTGCGCTGGGATGGCCCAAAGAATGCTTTGATGCCCACACTAGCGCCTGCACCCCTAACACGTCTAGGATGCTCTGGGTTACCCAGAGCAACTGTCAATTCATCCCTTGTACCCTGAGGGATGAACGTGCCTTGTTTCCTCTGCTCGTGCAGCTCCCGTTAATCACCATCAACAGAAATTGGTAAGTTAACACCACAAATAATCAATATTCAAACGATTGCTCTAAGAGTTGTATTTTACCATTTTCGCAGCCGCCTCAGTAGTTATGGGCTTCTTTATTTCACCCTTCTTGTTTTGCTTCCCAGCTATCCAGATATCATGGCGGGGCATGGGTGTGGCAGAATCCTGAGTAGGAGCAGACTCCTGAGTAGCCGCAGACTCCGCCTGTAGTCTTTGGCGAACGCTTGCATAGCCCTTTGGACCCATAGTGTGGTCATGCACATTCAGTGCACGTCTTGCTTTTTGCGCGTCACTGAGGGCCTAGTTAGTATGCACATTAATGATTTGGTTAGTAGCACTAAATGTTAATCTTGAATAGGTGAATACAACGTATATTAATTAAATTGGGAGTGACGCCTAATACCTTGAATTCTTCAGATTTTCTTGAAGAAACAAAATTGTCCCAATCTTCTTTGTCCAAGAACTTCCACTGTTCAAGGGCTGACTTCTTCTTCTTATCACCATCTTTTATGTATTCTCTGTTGAGATTTGTCCTATAGTTCCTACGCATCTTTCCAGCGCGTTGCATCATGCTTTTATGATGCAGCTTCTCATCCAATGCAAACAGATTCTGTAAAATAGAATTCTTATTAACTAGTATCCAAAAATAGAATTGCAAATAATATAATTTGTAATCTACAAAATAGAATTGCAAATAATAATAACTCACGCATAAATCCTTCCATATCAAGTCTTTCTTCCCCTGAGGAACTTTATGCCAATTATCATACTTAACACCACAATGGCTTCGAGTGACACACCCAAGATAGTTTACAAAATTATTGCGGTTCACTCCAATTGCATTTCCTCCATTATCAAACTCCACAACCAATTTGGATCCACTACCACTTAGCGCTATTAACTTCTTCAACAGAGTGATGCCCCTTTTCTTGTTAAGTGTTTGGTGCTGCGCATCAAGTTGCTCCAGTGCTTCAGTGGGTACATGTGCATCATCAACCTAAAATTTGACAAAAATAAACACACTAAATTAGCGCAATATAGAAATATGGGATATATGACATAACTAGAATATAATGAATTTTATAGAAATACATGATATGTTTTTAGAACTTACATTGGTATACTTGCCATGCTCGTCATGGACAACATGCTCATCATGGACTTCATGCTCATCATGGACATCATGCTCATCATGGTCAGTCATCTGAAAATGTCATTAAAAAGGCAAACATTTAGCATTTGTATTAACTAGAAGATAATGAAACATCAAATCTGAAAATGATCTAAAATCCAAAGCCCTAGAATGGGTCATGTTCAAGTCAAAATGGCTACAAGTGTGCGTTTTGGGTTTTGTATGTAAATGACCTTAGAACATCTATGTAATCACTTGTAATGATGAATTGACTTGTAACTTAGAAGAGAAAAATGATTGGGACAAATTTCACCAAGTGCTAATCACTTTAAATGCAAATTAGAAAATGGATTACAGGCACTTGGTCGGTCGAGTTTTCCTGGATTGAAACTCGACCGATCATCCTTGGTCTATTTTCTGAAGATTGCATCGGTCGAGTTCTGTGAGTGCACAACTCGACCGATGCAATCTTTAGAAAATCGACCAAGGATGATCAATTGAGTTTCAATTCAGGAAAACTCGACCGGTCGAGTTTCTAAGGTCGTTTACATACAAAACCTAAAATGCACACTTGTAGCCATTTTGACTTGAACTTGACCCATTATAGGGCTTTGGATTTTAGATCCTTTTCATGTAGCAGGCCATTTAGCATTTATATTAACTAGAAAAAGGCAAACATTTAGCATTTGTATTAACTAGAAAAAGGCAAACATTTAGCATTTGTATTAACTAGAAAATAATGAAAAATCAAATCTGAAAATGATATTGATATTAAAAAAGCAAACATTTAGCTTCAATAAAAAATATAAACATACATGCCTCTAAAATTGTGATTTTTTATCAATTAACAATCCTTCATTGTGATCTCCACGCACATATAAGTCATCATTAGCTTCAATATTTTGTGGAGTTGGCAACCCAACAGAGAATGGACTAGAGTCATCATACTTATCATAGTACTCTTCTTCATCTATAGGATCTTCAATGAACTGTCTTTTACCATGAAGAACAACCGACCATTTATCATTTGCAGGATCATCGATATAGAATATTTGTTTTGCCTGTGATGCCAATATGAATGGTTCACCCTTCTCGCCAATCTTTTCAAAGTTCACCAAAGTGAAACCAAATTCATCCACTATAACTCCTTTGGTGTTATCAACCCAATTACATTTAAAGAGCGGAATTCTGAAATCTATGTAGTCAAACTCCCATATGTCTTCAATGACACCGTAATATGACATTTTAGCTTCACGTGGACTCTTATTCTTTGCACTTGCAAAATACATAGTCGACGCTTGAAGAGTGACCCCACTATTTTGGACGACACTCTTATCATCTTGGCGCTTTATGTAATATGTGAACCCATTAATGTCAAACCCTTCATAAGACATAACATTCAGTTTTGGTTTAAAGGTGAGGCATTTGATAGTTTCTGTAATATCATTTGGTGTTTGAGATAGTTGATGTAAGACTTTATCTTCAAACCACTTAGTAAAAGTCTTATTATGCTCTCTATCAAGCCACATTGAACTTGCTTGAGGATGTTGTCTCTTGATGAAATTGGTATGTTCCTTGATATAAACACTCACTTCGTCCATGTTGTGTAAAATATACAAGTGAGCTTGTTCCAACTGCTCACAGATGATTACTTTCACACGTGATCCCAAAATTCCTTTGCCCCCCTCAATATTCTTGTCATTAATAGGAGTGTTATTACCACTCAGAAAGTCATTGCAAAAATCCATAACCTCTCTCGCCACATAACCTTCAATAATACTCCCTTCAGGATGATAATGGTTTTGAACATCACCTTTAAAAATGCTCATGTATCGTTTAAAGGGATACATCCAATGCAAGAAAACTGGTCCCAACATTTGTACTTCCCTAGTCAAGTGGACAACAAGATATACCATGATATCAAATAATGAAGGAGGGAAATACATCTCAAGCTGACATAGGGTAACAACCACTTCTCTTTGCAAATTATCGAGAGTATCAGGGTCAATAACTTTGCTGCATAGACTGTTGAAAAAGAAACAAAGTCTGGTGATTGCAAACCTTACATGCTTCGGCAATATAGATAGCATTGCCACGTGCAATATTTGTTGCATTAGAGTGTGACAATCATGAGATTTAAGACCTATCAACTTTAGATCTTTCATTGATACCAATCTATGGATGTTGGATGAGTAACCATGTGGCACCTTAACATTTACCAAGCATTCACAAAAAAACTCTCTTCTCCTTTCTAGACAACGTGTAACAAGCGGGAGGTAAGTATGTTCTTTTATTACCCATTTCACGTAATTCTGTTAATTCTGAACTTATTCCCATTTCACGTAGGTCCAGTCTGGATTTTATCCCATCTTTAGTCTTACCTGGTATATTTAACAGAGTACCAATGATACTATCACAGACATTTTTCTCAATGTGCATTACATCGATACAATGCCTGACTGTCAAAGAACTCCAATAAGGAAGATCCCAAAATATTGACTTCTTCTTGAATGAAGAATTGTCACTCCGTGTGACCATACTACATTGTGATTTCTTACCAAATTCATTGACAATGTCTTTTACTCTTTCATAAACAACATCCCCTGGTATAGGTTTAGGTGCACTCCGTTCATCATTCCATCCATTGAATGCTTTGTGCTTCCTACGATACGGATGGAATTTTGAAAGAAACCTTCGATGACCAAGATATACAGTCTTGCCGCCATGTTTTAGTCTTATTGAATCAGTGTTTTCTTCACATATAGGACACACTTTAGCTCCTTTGACACTATATCCAGACAAATTCCCATATGCTGGAAAGTCATTAATAGTGCAAAACAACATAGCGGGCAAATGAAATGTCTCTCTTCCTGAAGCATCATAGGTCATCACACCTTCAGCCCAAAGTTTCTTTAAGTCATCAATCAGAGGTTCAAGATAAACATCGATATCATTTCCGGGTTGTTTAGGGCCCGATATCAACAACGACAGCATAACATACTTATTTTTCATGCACAACCAGGGAGGAAGATTGTATATAACAAGCATGACTGGCCAAGTGCTATGTTGGCTGCTCAATGTCCCGTACGGATTCATTCCATCTGTACGAGCCCGTCTTAGATTCCTATCTTCTTCACCAAATTTGGGGTACAATAGATCAATCTTCTTCCACTGTGGGGAATCAGACGTATGTCGTAGGATCCCATCATTATTTTTCTTAACATCTGCATGCCACCTCAAATTCTTTGCATCTTTCGAATTTGCAAACAAGCGTTGAAACCGTGATATTATAGGTAGATACCACAACACCTTGGCAGGAGAACCAGTTTTGGACTCCCCCGAAGTCATCAATTTATAACGTGACACACCACATTTTGGACAATCTTTCAAATCTACATAGTCCTTTTGAAATAATACACAATCATTCAGGCATGTGTGTATCTTCTTGGCCTCCATTCCCATTGGGCACAACATTTTCTTTACCCTGTATGTTGAGATTGACAGCTCGTTTCCTTCAGGAAGCATTTCTTTCAACAAAGTCAACAATTCAATGAAGCTTTTGTCGCTCCATCTATTGTTAGCTTTCAACTTATACAATCTCAACAAAGCGCTAAGCTTCGTAAACTTAGCACAGCCTGTGTATAACGGTATCTCAACATCATGCACAATGTTTCTAAAGATAGGAGGTAGATCGGTGTGCTCTACCCTACAACTATCTAGCATCGCATCAACGATGTCTACTGGAACTGGTTCGTTCACATCTATGTCATCAGAGGCAATTTCTTCTTCAACCCAAGCACTGCTATCAACATCAACTGGTTTCGAGTTTGAAATCTCATCATGCCAGTGCCATTCTGTATAGCCTTGTACAATCCCGTTGCACATGACATGACTTTTGATTTCCTCACGAGTGTTGACTTTCAAGTTGTTACCACAATGCCTACATGGACAGTAGAACCTATCTGTAGGTTTTTTCCTATGTTCCTCAGCAAATCTAACAAACTGATCAAGACCAGATATAAACTCTGAGGTGCAACGATTGCGAATGGACATCCATGATTTATCCATTCTGTGATCAAAGAGAAAACAAGTATATATTAGGACAAGATTAGGGTATACACTTACATCCAAGATTTACTCCTAATGAGTAAATCTTGGATGGGTTTCTAGGCCAACAAACACAATAATAGATATCTACAATGAAGCCAGACTCCATACAAACAATATATAATTTAGTGATTGTTCATTCTAATTTATACCAATGTACAAGTAATATAAAGAACAATGATTGTTCACTTTCTAGGCCAACAAACACAATAATAGATATGCACATGTTAGGGTTTCATCACAATTGATGTTAGGGTTTCATCAATGTTAGGGTTTAATCAAATCAAATTAGGATGCTAGAATGGACAAGTTTAAATCTTATTTCAACATGCATCAAAATTTACTGAATTAGGTCAAGCATTAGGATTAGAAGCACAAATATATGCAAGCAAAAGATTTGTTCGTATCCTAGAATTTACATAAAGCATTACATATAGATTTGTTCATATACTTACCAACAGCAAACATGGCCGTGGTTGTGTTGGCCTACCACGGCCGTGCTGGGCAGCACGGCCATGCTGTCTAGAACGGCCGTGCTGCCCAGCACGGCCGTGGTAGGCCAACACAGCCACGGCCGTGTTTGCTGCATGTAGGTAAAAAGCTAGGGAGAAAGAAGAACAGAGGCTACGCGCGGCTAATACCTGGAGAGCAGACCGAAGCTAGGTGGCGCGGCGTGGCGGGCGTGAGTAGGGAGGAAGGAACGGGCGGAGGCGGCGACACAGGATGGAGCTAGGGCGGCGGCGACGATGCAGGACGAAGCAGCAGCAGCGTCGGCGGCGGCGCAGAGCAGCAACAACGTCGGCGGTGACGGCGAGGCGAGGCAACGTCGGCGACGGCGAGAACCAGTAGGCAGCTAGCGGGCGATCGAGTAGCAGCTAGTAGGCGATGAAGACAATGAAACAGGAAAGGGGAACAAATGGGATCGATCGTGGGTCTATTAAGTTCGTAAAAGGCGTCGGTTATCAAATACAAACGACACCTAAAGTCTTCAACGTCGGTTGTTCCTTAATAACCGACGTCCAATTAGGCAAATTTTGCCCTAAATAATTTGGCGGGAACCATTATCGGCGTCGGTTATCAAAGGATAACCGACACCTAAGCTGGAACTTTTCACGCAATTTTCATTTTAGAAAGGCATCGATTTTGTTGGTAAAAAACTGACGCTGTATGTGCCAAATTTTTTTCGCTCGAAAATTGGATTTCGCGGGCGATTTTATGCATCAGTTGTTTGTTATCCAGCCGACGCTGAATGCAAAGCGGTACCCGTGTCTTGGCTATAGACGTCGGATGACCTACATCACCGATGTTGAACGTTATAGGCGTCAGTTTTCCTAAATAACCGACGCCCAGAAAAGTGACATTGAATGTTGTTTCTGTACTAGTGAGAGTGGAGAGATTTGACAAGCATACAATACATCAACTCTCTAACAAAGATCCAAACTCACTCAGATTGGATGCAGAGAAGTAACTAAGATTGAGGGAGATTAGGGGCTCTTAGAGTAACAAACACTCAACTATAGCAAGGTAGCATAGAAGGCAAACTTGGAATGAAGTCCAAGGTTCCCTTTTTATAGTTGAGGTTTGCCTACTAGCCAATAGAGACACTTAGATTGTTTCTAGCCATTTTGGGGGGTTGCAACATATCAATTATTGAAGTTTGCAACACTCTAAATGACTAGAAACACTTTTTAACACTTTACAGTACAATGTTATTAGCTGAGTTACCTTTTGGGAAACTCAGCCGACAGTGCTAACTATTAAGCCAAGTTCACTTGGCTGTCGAGTTTCCACTGACGAGGAACTTGGCCGATGGCTACATTTGTCTTCACCAGTGTTAGCTGTCGATCAAGTTGTACCGGGACAAACTCGACTGATGGTGGTTGCTGTCAAAATGCCTAAAGTGGTTGTCGGTTGGGCCTTGGGGAAAACTCAGCCGACAAGCCTCTCTCTGATGGCTTATGACAATTACGAATGACGTGTTTATACATTCAAATTAAGTGCTCTGAATATCCATTAAGTTTGGTTACAAGTCATACATTCAACATAAATGATTTATAGTATGATTCTAGTAGAGGTACTATATGTTATTCAATTCTTGCATTTGTGTTGAATTTGATTTGTTTTCGCCAAACTAGGGTTCTGCTAATTCAATCCTTTTGATGTACCTGATACATGAAACTTGATCTCAAATAAATATACTAGATACACATGAATAATGGTTAAGTCATCATCAAAATATGGACGATGTATACCTGTTAGGTCAATAGATGGTTGTATCTTATCCATAAGAGAGCTTCCTTGTTGATGCACCTAATGCACCACCAAGTACCTACTACTACTTTGCTTAAAGACAAAGTCATTGACCCTCTCTCATCCACAAGAGAGATTCAATATTGATGCACATTATGTGCCATTGACTGCCAAGCAGTACTTTTCGCCAAGGCAAAGTCATTGGTAGTCACTCATCCATGAGAGAGCTCCACCAATTATTCTTGTTCTCTATCTCTTTTACCAAGACGAAAACTACAAAAAACAACTGGTGGGGGTCACACCAACATGTTGGATGATCTCAATGGCCTCCCCCATGACCTCTATCACAGGACTCCATTGCATGTGGTTGCAACTAGCAATTGTAGTCCAACTCCAAACAATAATCCCTATTGCACATAAGGAACCATCTTCTTTCTTCTTAGATGTAACTCATATTAGGACTGGGAACACATAACACCAAATTTTATTAAGCACAAGTCAAAATAGGACATCGATCGAAACCTTCCTTACTCTAACACTCATCGTATGCCATTATATGGATGACTATACCAGTAAAAGATGCTCAATTTAGAATTTGTTCCTAGTATGAATCTTACCTTCACATTTTAGAATAAAATCTCCTAAGATCGCGATCATGTCTATGATAACAACCATATTGTAGCATATTATTTGTGGAAGTTGACATTTTTATGATTAGACAATTCAAACTACTTCATATATATGCAATTCATTTGTTTTCTATATTAGTTCAATACTACTGGTATATTTGAGTTCTCTAACTTATGTACAAAGTCAACAGTAAAGATAAATCTTTTATTTTTCTTTGGATTTGTGATCATGGTCCCTTGGAGAATCTTAAGTACTATGGTACATTCCTGGAAGTCCAACTCTAGATGACTAGCTATGCAGTTCTTTGAGTTACACTCGATCCTCCCACGAAAATATTTATGAATGTCCTTAATCCTAAATTTGTCCAAGTAACCTGAAATATGAATTTTGTCGTTGTTTACTTCTCTCCTTGTAATCCCGTAAAACAATGTTCTCACCTTGTAATTAATATTTTAAACCATAGCATGGATCTAGAAATACAGAGTAAAAAAAACTTATGAAAAATAGCACAATTTTCGTTTTGTTATTTATTTCTTATGAGCCATCAATTTCCCGCTCTCTGGTAAAGGAACTTGGAAATATAAATGAAATAATCAAATGTGGCAATCATTTCGCAACTTCTTATGCAATTAAGTTGAGATGCTACCTCCAAGCTCTTGTGTGTTAAACCACGAAATAGTGCATTGCTACTTGATATGACTGCCTGGCTGGGGTACATGTTTGCATGCAACTAAACAGCATGCAACATGCAATTAAAAGACATAATGATTAGGTCTAGTATACATATTATTGTTTAAGTATGTGGTGTAGTGTGATTCCTTCCACTTGCACAGTTGATTCAAATAACAATTGCTACACCAGTGCTCCGCATACAAAAGGTTTCCGTGGTCTAAACACTTGATTAAAAACAATTACTCCAGGGGTATTATGAACACGTAAACAGTTCAAGACGCCGGCTTATAACATGGATTTATTTAGGTGGGAACGCCCAAGAGGCGAAACAGACGAGAGAGAGGAATCTAGGTTTAGATAGCAACTCCAGTAGTAACATACTGTCAACAAGATTCATGTGCTTTCCATATAAATAGTGTTTTCTAAGAAGGACGTGCTTGGCGCTATAGAAAAATTAATATACCGTAGTAAGTAACGCGTCGACGGAGGCCTAAGAGATAGGCACGGTGGGCAGCACGTGGACGGGTGAAGAAGACCATATAGTTATCATCCAGGACATGGCGTAAACTAGGAAAACTTCACGTCACATCCGAATTGGGTGAGATTAATTAAGTAGATTTCGGCAGTAAAAGATGAATTTTAAAGGTGCCTCATTTGAAATGTGGAATAAAGATGAATTGGAGATGACGTGTCTCATGTTAAATAAAGGAGATCATGCCGTGATGATATTCTAATCTGCCAATGAATTCGTGTTGTGAATGGATGATCATGGCGTCATAATCCAACCACCGTGGGTAATGCTATGTGTGCACCACAGGCCGCTACGAATCAAGCTTGGGCACTTGTTGCAACACGTTGTTAAAGGTAATGATGACACCATATACTGATATACGGGCTTACTATATCTGTCATCATTATTAGATTCAACCTGAAGGAGGAGACCAATCATATCTCAACATTTTCGAACAGCCAGTCAGATTTGGTGTTGACATTCTTTTGTTGTCTTTGACTATGTAAACAACCTTTTAGCTCATTTCATGTCTGACGTTCAAACTGCATATCCGATTTGAAAATCAAAGTGCTAAAATGTAGAATGCATATTGCACGCCACTTATTTACTTCGGTGTAGTTCGAAGTCAATGTTATTCTTTTCATTTGTTTGAATTGTAAGTTTTGCTCTGAAAAGAATTGGTAGCATAATTTGTAAACTGCGCCCCTGCGGAGATGTCCTTCAAAATTTCTTGAAATTCAAATCAGACGATTAAATAAATAGTGTAATTATATTTGTGTAGTTTCAAATATTTGTTTTATTAAAGAAAACTCCAGAACTGGACATTTGGTGCATTTGTTGAGATGATAATATTTCATTCATTTTTTTGAATACTTCTCCCTGCTGTTATTATAAATCTAAACGAGTTTGAAGCACATACTAGCAGGTATAACACCCCGCTCTCTCACGATTCCTTGCCTGTCATTCAGGACAAGCTTTGCAACCTCATGAGCAACAACATTACAAGAACGTTTGACAAAGTAAAAGACACAAGAGGAAAATGAACTAGCTAAGAAAAATGTCTATATATTGATGTCCTTATATCTCAGGACAAGCTTTGGAAAGAGCCTCCACCGTCATAACTGTTAGGAATAGGAGTCCGGCCCACATCCGAATTGGATTGGGACTTAAAAAAGGAATTAGACATGTGTTGTCAATCCTAATACGAGTCAAATCCAATAGGAAACAAGATGTGCATCATAGAGTTGGACTAGGAGTGAGATTGAGATTTGGATTAGGAGTCCTGGTTGCAACTACATGGATGGAGGCCTATAAATAGAGACCATGGGGAGGCCATTGGGATCATCCCATCAGTTGTTCGTTGTTGGTGCCTTATGTGGTAGAAGAGCTGTAGAACAAGAACAACCGGTGGAGCTCTCTTGTGGATAAGAGAGGGACAACGACTTTGCTTTGAAGCAAAGTAGCGGTTGGTAGTCGACAACACAACAGAGGGCATTGACAGCGGAGGCGGATCCAAAAGCGGAAGACGCACATCAGTCAGTGGCGGTTGTTGGTGTTGTGACTGTGGTACGACGGTTGTTCGTCTGATCAGTGGAGGACACACGCTCTCTCAGGCGGAGAGAGCTTTCAGTTTGCAACAGCGTGTCGAAATCCTAGTTGGAGGAGCCAACTAGATTGAGTACCGCAGGAAACGACGAGGTAGGAGACCTTGTCACCGGTGGAGACGATCGATCAACAGTCGTAGCGGCAACAAGCAATCCCCAACAGTGACAACAAGATCGTGAGGAGATAAAGTTAAGAGAGAGGTTTTATTTTGTACACCTTGAGTGTGATTCTCTTCTTCCTTATCTTTGTTCTCGTGTGGGGGGGGGAGCTACTCGGATTTAGGAGTGATTAAATCTGGGCGGTGTGAGTTGTAATTCGAGTTATATAGTGCTTGTTGACTGGTATTGTCCCGTGGTTTACTCTCCTTAACTTGGGGAGAGTTTTCCACGTTAAATCTCACGCCTTGTGTCTTGCAGAGTATTGCCACTTTTTCACAACAAGTGGTATCAGAGCAAGGTTGGAAGGTTGAAGTGGAAGTGACAATGACGTTTGAAGACAGGAAAGTGTGCATCGACAAGTTTGATGGCAAGGACTTTGGCTTCTGGAAGATACAAATTGAAGACTATCTGTACCAGAAGAAACTGCATCAACCTCTGGCGGGGACTAAACCTGAACAAATGAAGCAGAAGGATTGGGATCTCCTTGATCGTCAGGTACTTGGAGTGGTCAAGTTGACATTGGCGCGAAATGTTGCATTCAACATTGCCAACGAGAAGACAACTGCGGGACTTCTGAAGACGCTATCAAATATGTACGAGAAGCCAACTGCTGCGAACAAGGTATATTTGATGTGTCGCTTGTTCAACCTGAAGATGAGCCAAGGAGCCTCTGTAGCTGATCACATCAACGAGTTTAACGTCATAATCACGCAACTCAACTCCGTGGAGATCAAGTTCGAAGATGAAGTTAAAGCTCTTATCCTACTCTCCTCTTTGCCCGAAAGTTGGTCTGCTACCGTGACAACAGTCAGTAGTTCGTCAGGAAGCATAAAGCTAAAGCTTGACGATATTCGGGATTTGATCCTGAGTGAAGACATCCACAAGAGGGAATGTGCCAGATCTTTCTTCAGGTTCAGCTCTACTCGTTGGAGGCAGAGGAAGAAATCAGAGTCACAATCACAGTTCTAACCACGTAAAGTCGAAGACAAGGGTTAAAGAATGTTACTGTTGTGGAAAAGTTGGACACTTCAAGAAGGATTGTAAGGTTTGGAAGAGGGTGTCACAAGAACTCGCCAAAGAACAAGAGGATGATGAGCAGAACAATTCAGCTGTTATTGCAGAGGAAGTGCTTACAGTCCAAGAGCAGTGTCTGAATACAAAGGATGATGTTGAGTGGGCGATAGACACGGGAGCGACGTGTCATGCTACATCTCACAAGAAGTTCTTCACAAGATACAGAAGAGGGAACTTTGGCAATGTGAGGATGGGGAATGCTAGATACTCAAAGATCGTCGGGATTGGTGATATCTGCGTCAAAATAGATGTCGAGTGTATTGTCACGCTCAAGGATGTTCGTCATGTTCCAGATCTGAGACTCATCGTAATTTCTGGTTCCTTATTGGATAGGAACGGATATGATCTCGGGTTCGGCGGAGGCAAGTGCAAGGTGACGAAAGGGTGTTTGGTGATAGCTTGAGGCAGACTGTGCTGCAATCTATATAAAACCACATTCACACTGCACAAAGACAAGGTTCAGGAAGTGAAGAAGTCAAAGCCATCTCAAAGAAGACGAAATCATGGAGGACTATGAGGAAGTTCTACAGATAGCCACATGACTGAACTGCGGGATTCTCTCAATGATGTCAGAAAGGGTAGAAAAGTGGATTTCTACATGCATCAGGAGATGCACTGTGACGACTCCCAGTTAGAGAAGGTTGCTCCAAATACTTTCTCGAGACAACACACGTGTGAGGAAGGAGGGCAATACATTGAAGATGTAGTTGCTACACCCAGGATGGAGGATTAGACTCTTGATGTAGACTTACATCGACAGGGGGAGCATCATAAGAAGGTTTCTGAAGCTTACTGCAGAAGGCCAGAAACATGGTTTTCATCCAGGAGGGCTCGATTGACCGGTCAGGGGGAGCCGACAAAGTTCAAGGTGTGGGCATGGAGAGAGAAGCAGTGTGGCCAAGATACTTCTTCTCTGTTGCTTGGGAACAAAGTGAAGTCAAGGTGGGACTTCAGGAAAAGGGATGAAAACAATAGGATGCTGACATGCTTGAGGAAAATGACCACCTATCAGAACCCATCACAGGTGGTGATGGAGTCCAGAAGATACGTTGGATGATTGATGAAGACAACGTCTCCCTTATGGGTCGGAGGGGGAGATTGTTGGGAATAGGAGTCCAGCCCACATCCAAATTGGATTGGGACTTAAAAAAGGAATTGGACATGTGTTGCCAATCCTAATACGAGTCAAATCCAATAGGAAACAAGAAGATGGTTCCCTTTGTGCATCATGGAGTTGGACTAGGAGTGAGATTGGTATTTGGATTAGGAGTCCTAGTTGCAACTACATGGATGGAGGCCTATACATAGAGACCATGGGGGAGGCCATTGGGATCATCCCATCAGTTGTTCGTTGTTGGTGCCTTCTGTGGTAGAAGAGCCGTAGAATAAGAACAACAGGTGGAGCTCTCTTGTGGATAAGAGAGGGCCAACGACTTTGCCTTGAAGCAAAGTAGCGGTTGGTAGTCGGCAACACAACGGAGGACATTGACAGCGGAGGCGGATCCGAAAGCGGAAGACGCACATCAGTCAGTGGTGGTTGTTGGTGTTGTGACTGTGGTACGGCAGTTGTTCGTCCGATCAGTGGAGGACACACACTCGCTCTCTCAGGCGGAGAGAGCTTTTGATTTGAAGCAGCGTGCCAAAATCCTAGTTGGAGGAGCCAACTAGATTGAGTACCGCAGGCAACGACGAGGTAGGCGACCTTGTCACCGGTGGAGACAATCGATCAGCGGTCGTAGCGGCAACAAGCAATCCCCAGTAGCGACAACGGCGTCGTGAGGAGATAAAGTTAAGAGAGAGGTTTTATTTTGTACACCTTGAGTGTGATTCTCTTCTTCCTTATCTTTGTTCTCGTGTGGGGGGAGCTACTCGGATTTAGGGGTGATTAAATCTGGGTGGTGTGAGTTGTAATTCGAGTTACATAGTGCTTGTTGACTGGTATTGCCCCGTGGTTTTACTCTCCTTAACTTGGGGAGAGTTTTCCATGTTAAATCTCATGCCTTGAGTCTTGCAGAGTATTGCCACTTTTTCACAACAATAACAGTCCCCTTGTGCACAATCTTTAGCCAATCACGACCAATGCCAATCCCTCATCATACGGAATAATTCCGCTCATGCCTACCACCCCCTCCCATCTCATTGCAACATCACAAAAATTGAGCTTTAGTACCCCCCTCGCTCGCGCCGCTCACCGTTGGTGCCCAGTCTGTTCGGCACCCCCACTAGTCTGAGAGCTAAGTTTGCATTTCTGAAAATCAATAGTCAAACTGTGTGGCGAAGACAGATAAGATGAGTTAAGGATTTCCCAGCATTGTTGAAAACACAATTGTTCTGGTACGTCCACAAGCCCCACAAGATAGTGTGTCTACCGAAAGTCCTCCCCTAGCATCGAGTAGGGGTGAGCAGAATTTGGTTAATAACCAATTAACCGAACGGTTAATTCCGAATGGTTAATTTTATTGGGTCAATTTGGTTAATTTAGTTAATTTGGTTAATTTATTTCGGTTAATCGGTTAAATGGTTAATTTGACGGTTAAAGATATTTTTAGTTTGGTTAACCGAATTAACCGAATAGTCAAAATTTATTCATAAATAATATCCTAAACATGCATATATACATATATAGTTGTAATTTTAGTTCAAAATACTTCCCCATATATATAGTAATCAAGTTTTTATGAGCCATAAAAATTTAAATTTACAAAAATATTACTATAATATAACAATATTGTCCCAAATTCTATGACAATTTCAAATAATATTATTACACGAGTGTTATTTGGTTAACCAAATTAACCGACCGAATTAACCATTAACCGATTGGACAATAACGGAATTAACCGACTCAATTTGGTTAGGTTAATGGTTAAAATCTCAAACCACAAATTAACCGTTTAACCGTAACCGACCGAATTAACTGAATGCTCACCCCTAGCATCGAGTGCAGTCGCAGTACAACCTTGCCCCACGTCGAGGTCACTAAGGAAGTGAGATAAGATATCACTGGTCTGTCCACTCACACCTCCTTAGCACCCCAAACTAATTATCAATCCACCTCTACGTGACAGAATGTGATTGATTAGTTTTTTAGGATTATAAAACAAGCAAATAAATTTGTTTCACTTATAATTTTTGAACCATAATGATTTTTTTAATGAAACAAAAACCATTGAATTCGTTATGAAAAATACAATCCAACAAGACTAATATTGACATATTTTTGAGAAACACTATAAAAATGGTATATATATGTTAATTGACACCCAAAGATTCCATTTTTAGATGGTATGACATCATTGACACCCAGAATTATTAAGATGGTGCCCAAATAAGGTGTTGATAACCAAAACAACATAATGACACCCAAATAGGTCTGTTTGACACATAAAAATGGTTAATTGACACCCAAAATGGTGCATTGACATCCAAAAGTATAAAGATGACACCCAAATAAGGTATTCACAACCAAAACAACTATTTAACCATTTTTGGGCGCTATTTGGTCATTTTTGGATACTATGACGCCCATAAATGGCTATTGACACCTAAAAATGGTTAATTGACGTCCAAAATGATGCATTGACACCCAAAAGTATAAAGATCGTGCCCAAATAAGGTAATTGACACCCAAAATAGTTCATTGACACCCAGAAGTTTAAAATGACGCCCAAATAAGGCATTTTTGGATGCTATAATGCCTATAAATGGTTATTGACATCCAAAAATGGTTAATTGACGCCCAAAATGGTTCATTGACACCCAAAAGTATAAAGATGATGCCCAAATAAGGTAATTAATGCCCAAAATGATTATTTGACACCCAGAAGTTTAAAATGATGCCCAAATAAGGGATTGACAACCAAAACAACATAAGGACACTCAAATAGGCCTGTTGGACACTTAAGAACCACTTAATGGCACCCAAAATGGTTCATTGACACTCAGAATCACCTATTCATATCATTTTTATATTTTTTTAATTAAAAATATATCAATATTAGTCTTGATGGAATACATTTTTGTAACAAATCTAATGGCTTTTGTTTCATTAAAAAATTCAACACAGTTCAGAAGTTATAAGAAAAACACATTTATTTGCATATTACACAACCTTTGCCAACTCATCCAATTAAAACTCACCACGTCATCACCCCAAATCAACTTCTCCCCTAACAATGCCTCTCTTCTCCCATCCGTGACTTGTGCTTGACACCTCCAATGCTTGATAGAATCATTTTCGCCTAAGCATCTTTGCAATCAAACACCACATGAGTAAGCATTTCCTTTTTAGCATCACACAAGGGACACCAATCATCTGGATAGCAATGTCAGTCTCATAGTCTGCCTTTTGTCACAAGTCCTCCAGTGCACATGCATCATAGAAAGTGAGAGAGTTTTGGGGGGCATTGTGATCTCCATATCAGGTTCTACAACTTATCCCTCTCCTTCAATCTGCTCTATAAGAAATCATTCTTCCCCAATAAACAAAGTCAATATGTTGACTTGGAAGAGAAATTTTCATCCCCCTCTAGCCACCACATAGGTACATCACTAGGAAATCTTTGACTGATCGGTGTGCCCTTGATGTGTTCACACACGTCTTGTAACATCCCTGACCTGGGTTATGCTTAAACCTAGATGTTTTGCTTAATGCAGTTGATTATATGCTTTCTCTTAACTCTCTAAAAGTAATTAAGGCTCAAGGGGAACTTATATTTCAATTTTAGTCTTTTTTTGAATAATGTTGAAATAATGTTTTGTTAGTTTTGGACTAAAGTACAAATTACCCAAGTTGAGGGGTTAACTTGCAAATTGTACATGATACAATGTTCCTCATGTGTTGAAGCATCTTGGGAATGAGTATGATGCATTAGTATGGCTTCTACAAGCCTGAATAACAAGAAAGAGCATGTTGAGCAATTTTTGTGCATTAAAACCTAGTTTTGGTGTAATGTGCAATTTACCCAAAATCTAGAATTTATGCAAAATACCACTTCAAGAGGGCCCCTCACGACTCTTGGCATCATGTAGAGAAAATAATTTGAGAGGGGCGCCTCATTTGAATCATTTTGAAGGAGAGAGAATCTTGATATTAAAATAATCAAGATTTAAGCATAATTGAAACCCTAATTCAATTTAATGCAAAAAATAATTACATTAATTGGATTGCACTTCAACCAAAACTATAATGGTTGAGTTTGGTTATGTTTGAACGTCCTTGTGCCTTGCAAAGGCAAAGGAAATATCTACGTGAGTGGAGAACCCACTCACATTAAGAAAAGAAAAAGAAATATCCACTCACTTATGGATATTATTATAATATGATTTAAGGTGCTTAGTTTGTTTTCCTTTAAATCGTAGATAATTGAGAGGAATAAGAGGCAAAGATGATAGCCTAATCCCTAAGGAAGATAAGGGGACATATGGTAAGAAAGTTGAGGAGATAATTCCTACTTTCTCTCTCTTAAATGAATTTTTAATAAAATTCATATATAAACTCCTTTATCTATGAGGTGAAGGGATAATTTCGAATCCACTTTCACTTCTTTCTTAAAAAAACGACCAAGGAAGCTTGGAGCAAAAGGAGGACGACCCCCAACCTATTGGTAAGCTTCTTGACCTTCTTCCACCTTGAATTCATGGTGGAAATCACAAAACAATGCATGGTTTCTTCTCTATTTCACTCCATCTTCAATCCTAGCCAATTTTTTCACTCCAAAGCTTGAGTACGAGCCTTGGGAGGGTTGCAAAAGCTTCTTCCACCATTGTTGACATGAAGCTCCAAGCTTTGAAGCTCAATTGAAGGCGGGTCATATAACTTGAACCCTTGAACTTTGTTATTGATTCCATATCTTCATCAATTGTTGATTCCTTCTTTATTCCCGAAATTTTATTTGATTGATTGATGCAATCACCATGAAAATCACAAAAAGCTTCGTGGGTTTATATCTTGATGATGATTACATCATCATAAGCACACACCTCAAAAAATAACTATTGCAAATGGTTTCAATATTTTGGTCCAATCGGTTTCACCAAACCGTTTGGAGGTTTGGGCTCCAAATCGTTTGGAGTGGCTGACCATTTGAAATGGCTGACCGTTTGAGGAATTATGCTGTTGTACTTGGATATTGATCCAATGGTTTCAATTGGTTTGATCTTGAAGGTTTCAATTGTGAATGATTCCTTAAATGCAAACCCTAATCGAGTTGAGTGTGGAACCCTTAAGTAATTGAATCAATTTTTGGGTTGACTAAGCCCAAACGGTCTCAAGACCATTTGGAGGTCACCCAAATGGTCTCAAGACCATTTGGAGGTCAAACAAGACCGTTTATAGGTCTATGGTGGTGTATGATTAGATGGTTGAAGATCTAGTGATATCAAATTGAAGTATAATCACTAGCTCAATTGATGATCGATTCAATGATGCAAACTCTAAGTGAATTTTATAAATTTCAATGATGGGATGAGTCAAACGGTCTCAAGACCATTTGGAGGTCATCCAAACGACCTTAAGACCATTTGAGGTCAGGTCATATCCTAGTTTGATGATGATCCAATGATTTCAATTGAATTAGTTCCACAATGTCAATCATTGATGGTTCTTCGATTCCAAAACCCTAAGTGATGGTTTCTTGATTATAAACCCTAGTTCAATTGGGTTCAAAACCCTAATTGAAGGTTCAATTGAAGGGTGATTCAATGGTTCAAATGAATAATAAATCAGTAGTTCAATTGATAGAGGGTTTAATGATTGAAACCCTGAATTGATAAAGTGTTGAAAGACCTTGATTGGTCCATTCCGTTTTGAGAAGGTTTGGACCTAACGGTCTCAAGACCGTTTGGAGACCCAAGTGGTTTCAAGTAAGAAATGTCCATATGGTTTCATTATGTTTTTGCTTAAACGATTTCAAACCATTCAATGTCTGAGTGACTAAGACCGTTTGGAGTCTAAGTGACCAAGAATATTTGAGGTTCAATTGGTCAAACCATTTGAACACGTAAGGTAACTAAAGGTCAATTAACTAATTGATTATTAATGATGTAAATCAAAGGTGATTACAATGGTTGTTCCTTTGAGGTACTAGGGTAATTAGTACCTTGTTGAGTGGTTAACTTTTGATGCTTATGAAAGCAATGATTTGATATGTTGTGACAACCCTTCATTCAAGTTGTATGGACCTAATCTAATTAAGATTGAAGTAATTGACATCCTAGAGAGGATGAGAGAAGGGGAATCCCAACATGATTGACAATCATGTAATGGTTAAACCTCAACACTTTCAACATGAACATAATAAGTAATTAGGGTATGATCCTTTGTAAAGAGATCATGAAATCTTAATTGAGAAGGTTGATAAAACCCTAATTAAGTGTGATGTCAAGTGAAAACCTAATTTCAGGTAATACTATGTGAAACCCTAATGTAGGGTAATGTTATGTGGAACTCTAAAGTAGAGTAATGTTATGTGAAACCCATATTTATGGGAGATGCTATGTGAACCTTAATTTATAAACATGGAAAATCCTATTCCTAATAATGGAATAGTGATTAATATATTGAAAAGTGTAATACCTAAAGAGGTTGATAATGGATATCCTTATATTAGTAGTTCCTAACTCAAAGATGAGTCCATATCATTAGCAATGGTTGTATTTTCTAAATACAGTGACTTGTGACCAATACATTATATAATAAATGTGATGAACTGGTGTATAAAGTATTAGGATGGGAAATACCCTAATACAAGCTAAGTTGTTGAACTCAAGTAAGATAAAGGTAATGACGGAAATGATACATCAAAGTATGACAGATATCATATCCATAACCTCAATATTGATATACCTTGATGTGTTTTAAATCCAATATATTTGGATGAGTGACACATAAAGTGTGTCATGTCAGTTGTTTCATTGAGATGTAATGCACCTTGATAAGCATAGGCTATCATGCCCTATGAAAAGATTAATCCAAACCAATAAACTATGATGCAATCATATTCTGATAATGATGAGAGAGAAACTCATACTTTGTGTTGATAATTCATTAAATGATGAATGATGAGGATAAATAAGTATGATTGAATACTTATGTTATCAATGTTGGCTCCTAGCTGTGTGGAGCAATGAATTAAGGTTTGATCATTAATAACATGATCTTAAGAACCTAAATAGTTATTTGTGGAAAACCTTAATGGAGGGTGATAATATGTAAGGGGAATCCTAACCCTAAAAAGGGAATAGAGGTATTATTTTGTGTTGCATGGTGCTGATATGAATGCATTATAACTGTTATCATAAGTACTAATCATGCAGGTATGTTGAGATGATAAGCATAGCCAGGTATGAGCTATGATGCTCTTATATTGAAAATGTTTTATAGGCCTTATAAGCCTTCACATGTTTTGTTACTTAGTGAGAGGTAATCTGAAATTAATGAGCCCTATATGCCATATGATGTTTTAATTATTGAAATTGTTTATGGGCTGCATAAGACATAATATGCTTTGTTGTCTACTAAGAGGTAACAAGAGATGAATTAAGCTTTGTGTGTTTTATGGAATGCTTGTGTAGTAAGAATCATGCTTACCTTGGTTAAATGACCTGAAGGTATTAAGTTACATGTTATGTGGTAACAAGTATTCTATGATGAATTAAAGGTTTGAATACCCATATTCTATAATCATTATGATGAACTTGTTAAGAAATGGAAATGTACTTGATGAGATGAGGGATTAAGATCCCAACACTTTATTAGAAGAGTATGGCTACATGACATGACTCCACAAAACAATGCCAGGCATTAGCTATGTGTTCTAAGCCTGAAGAGAGTATATGCTGCGACTATAACTCTATAATGAAGATGTTAATATACTGTGGCAAGTTAATTGCAGTCTGACACATGATGTGTATTACATAATTAGCTATGTAATGTATTTGCATAAAGTTGAAATACAAGAAATATTAGTTGATATTATCCTGCTTAGTGTAACGGATGAATGTTATACATGTTCTTCACATTCCTTATTGGATAAGTGACATGCTACTCTATCAGGTTACAACTACAATGTTTTAGATAAGAATAATGTTCTAATGTGTTAAACAATGAATTAACTGATGTTAAGCAATTATGATTCCTCTGTTCAAACTTATCTTATTAATCTACAATAATAATGTTTCTGGAGGAGATTTATATCTCTCGTTGGGGCAATTTTACAATTGTCTCACCCCTGTGGGAAACACAATTTTAGGTGGATGCGGACGAGGAAGCAGGAATCCTTCAATAGGTGGAGAACAACAACAATAGCAGCAGGAACATCAGTGAATTCTCAGGTGGAGGCATTGGCTGATATGTCTTGTATAGATGTACATAGAGTCCTATGTGTCGTCTCTGTACTCTCAGGTCCTCGGAGTAGTAGTTAATGCTTTTGAAATTTTGGCTTAGTGCCTCGAGATTTCATACTTCCTATGTTTAGTTTAACAGAGCAGTTGATGCATGTAATTCTCAGAAAAAGATGATACAGAACATGTACTTGTGAACCAATATATAATTAAGTTACTTCGGTTCTTTATGAAAGAGTTTTCCTATGTGTGGACCTCTTTGTAAAATGTTTTTAATTTTTAGTGATTTTTGGTAATCCGCTGCTTAGTGATCGCTTCTGCTAAGATAATAATGTTTTATTCGAACGATGCATCACAATTTAGTGGTATCAGAGCGCTAGGTTCGTTGAGTCTACTGAGACATAGGACTAAGATGTTGAGTCTGTTCTAGTGTCTTCCAGTTATCTGATAGTGACTTCTGCTCATATAGGAGGAGAAGAAAAACTTGAAGATGTATGGAACACACAGAGAACACAGTGTTGATAGCAGTATTGCTGCACTAGGAGGAGGTGCAGGAGACCAGAATAGGGAAGGGACTTTACCTGAACAACCCCAGATTAACCCGGTCACGATAGAGAATCCAGCCTTCCATACCCTGTTTAGCCAGTTTATGGAAACTGTGACACACATGGTAGATAGGATGCCACCACCTGCACCTAGGGCACCAGCCCACAATGAGGGGTATGGAGCTGACAAGACTTTTGAGAGACTTCGCCGGGTTGGAGCCATAGCTTATGTTGGTATAGCTGATCTAGCAGATGCTGATCTATGGTTGAAGGAGCTGGAAAAAGCTTTCAGGATCCTTGATATTCCTGAAGCCGAGAAGGTAAGACATGCAGTGTACCTCCTAAAAGGAAGTGCTGGTCACTGGTGGATTATAAAATAAGATAAGAGGCCAGGTGAAGAAATTGGATGGGAGGTATTCCGACGAGAGTTTGTCAGTAAATAATTACCTAAGACATATCTAGACGAGAAGATCTCTCAATTTGAGAGGATCAGATAGGGACAAATGAACGTTAGAGAATATGAAGCTAAGTTCATGGAGCTGTTGCAGTTTTGTCCGCATATGGCAGTTAATGATGAGGAAAGAATTCGACATTTTGAGAAGGGGTTGAATGCTGAACTGACCACTCCTGTGTTTGCTTTAGAGAATAGGGAGAGTTTTGCTACTTTTGTGGAGTCGGTAAGGAGGATAGAAAGGTTTGAAATCGAGAAACGACAGGCTAGTGGTAAGAAGGTGTATACTCAGTGTCAAGGACAATGATCTGAAAGTTTTAAATCCGAGATTTTCTACATCGACAGCACCATCGAGATTCAATACCCAGACGCAATGGGCGTCAAGTAGGGGTAGGGACCATAGCTTTGCTCCTAGTAGAGACCCTAGCATAACATGAACATCGGTGACTGGATCTCACAGACCCTATTTTGCGACTAGGATCTGTTACCAATGTAGACAACCGAGACATCTAGCAAAGGATTATCCAGATGGGAATGTAATGGTAACTCAACCCCAGGGGCAGAGTCAGCAAGGCTCACAAAAGAGACAGATTTCTAGTAACAATAGAGGACGTGGACAAGCGTCCCGAGCTGGTTCATCAACACCTAACAATCAAGCGCAGGGTCAACAACCAGCAACTGTGAGGATCTATGCAATGAATCAATCTGATGCAACAGTCAACCCTCAGGTTATGACAGGTCAGATGAAATAGATTCATTTTGATATTTTATTTCATGATTCTATGTGTTAAAAATAAGAAATTATTTTTTTTTAAACTCCCTCTGACTAGTCCTATAGGGACACAAGGGAGATGAGAACTTACATCTTACTCAATGTTCCTTAAAATGCTTTATAATCTCCCTTATCTGTGTGTTAAAAGATGAGATATGGAAGTGATGCCTGAAGAAAATCCAAGAATGAAAAATCATTTGTGTATAATGATATGAAACGTGAGGAATATGATAGTAAATAAAGTGCATACTACCTAATCTCAATACTTGTATACCCTGGCCAGGTATATGATTATTTGAGATAGGGCAAGTATGAAACTCTTATATTGTCATCTTTCTGATTACTCTGATCAAGTAGTCATTCTGAAACAATCTAGTGAGTATAATGAAATTACATAGGGAAGTGCTCAGTGAACTTTCCCAATTACATAAGGAAGTGCTCCGTGAATTTTCCAATTACATAAGGAAGTGCTAAGTGAACTTTCCCAATTACATAAGGAAGTGCTAAGTGAACTTTCCCAATTACATAGGGAAGTGCTCAGTGAACTTTCCCAATTACATAAGGAAGTGCTCAGTGAACTTTCCCAATTACATAAGGAAGTGCTAAGTGAACTTTCCTAATTATATAAGGAAGTGCTAAGTGAACTTTCCTAATTACATAAGGAAGTGCTAAGTGAACTTTCCTAATTACATAAGGAAGTGCTAAGTGAACTTTCCTAATTACATAAAGAAGTGCTAAGTGAACTTTCCTAATTACATAGGAAGTGCTAAGTGAACTTTCCTAATAACATAAGGATTGCTGAAGTGAACTCTCCCAACTACATAGGAAGTTCTAAGTGAACTTTCCCAAACAAATAAAGGATTGCTGAGTGGATTACCTCTGTTAAATATATATGTTTCCCCTTTAATGAACAACCTTAGGTAATGATAGAAGTATGATACTTTATGTTTCTCCTTTCATTAACATGACAATCAAGTAAGTATTATGATATTTGATGTACTTGGATTAGAAATAATCCGTTGATGGATATATAGAAAAACATCTGCTTGCTTTGGACTTTGGTTCCAGGATAATGATATATGGAACAAGCAATGTCCTAAAGAAAAAGAAATACTTTGTGCATGTGTACCTTTGGTAGTAACAATAGGGAATCAAATATGATAAGGATGAGATGTGTTCTCAATACATATGACGAATACCAAAGTAAGGTATTTATACTGGTTACCTATATTGATCAACTATGAAATCAATCTAGTTACATAAATAATTTGAACATCATATGTTAGCGGTTTATGCTCTGCATAAACATAAACATTGATAAGGTTGAACTAATGGTAGGAACAAGTGTAATTATGGTGGAAAAGTTTATCAAGCTAAAAATAACCCTGTGTGGAAGAACTTTTGTGCATTAAAGATCTATGGTATCATCATGACATTGAGATGATAATTAGAGACTTGATGACATAAGTAACAACTATCTTCTGTTATCTGGGATTTTAGGGACGAAATCCTTGTTAGGGGTTTATAATTTGTAACATCCCTGACCTGGATTATGCTTAAACCTAGATGTTTTTCTTAATGAAGTTGATTATATGCTCTCTCTTATCTCTCTAAAAGTAATTAAGTCTCAAGAGGAACTTATATTTCAATTTTAGTCTTTTTTTTGAATAATGTTGAAACAATGTTTTGTTAGTTTTGGACTAAAGTGCTAATTACCCAAGTTGAGGGGTTAACTTGCAAATTGTACATGATAAAATGTTCCTCATGTGTTGAAGCATCTTGGGAATGAGTATGATGTAGTAGTATGGCTTCTACAAGCCTGAATAACAAGAAAGAGCCCGTTGAGCAATGTTTGTGCATTAAAACTTAGTTTTGGTGTATTGTACAATTTACCCAAAATCTACGGTTCAATATGAAAAATACCACTTCAAGAGGGTCCCTCATGACTCTTAGCATCATGTAGAGAAAATAATTTGAGAGGGGCGCCTAATTTGAATCATTTTGAAGGAGAGAGAATCTTGATATTAAAATAATCAAGATTTAAGCATAATTAAAACCCTAATTCAATTTAATGCAAAAATAATTACATTAATTGGATTGCACATCAAACAAAACTATAATGGTTGAGTTTGTTTATGTGTGGACATCGTTGTGCCTTGCAAAGGCAAAGGAAATATCTACGTGAGTGGAGAACCCACTCACATTAAGAAAAGAAAAAGAAATATCCACTCACTTATGGATATTATTATAATATGATTTAAGGTGCTTAGTTTGTTTTCCTTTAAATCGTGGATAATTGAGAGGAATAAGAGGAAAATAGGATAGCCTCATACCTAAGGAAGATAAGGGGGCATATGGAAAGAAAGTTGAGGAGATAATTCCTACTTTCTCTCTCTTAAGTGAATTTTTAATAAAATTCATATATAAGCTCCTTTATCTATGAGGTGAAGGGATAATTTCGAATCCACTTTCACTTCTTGCTTGAAAAAACTAACAAGGGAGCTTTGAGCAACAGGAGGACGACCTCCAACATGTTGGTAAGCTTCTTGACCTTCTTCCACCTTGAATTCATGGTGGAAATCACAAAACAATGCATGATTTCTTCTCTATTTCACTCCATCTTCAATCCTACCCAATCTTTTCACTCCAAAGCTTGAGGAAGATCCTTGGGAGGGTTGCAAAAGATTCTTCCACCATTGTTGACGTGAATCTCCAAGCTTTGAAACTCAATTGAAGGTGGGTCATATAACTTGAACCCTTGAACTTTGTTATTGATTCCATATTTTCATCAATTGTTGATTCCTTCTTTATTCCCGAAATTTTATTTGATTGATTGATGCAATCACCATGAAAATCATAGAAAGATTCGTGGGTTTATAGCTTGATGATTATGACATCATCATAAGCACACACCTCCACACATATCTATTGCAAACGGTTTCAATATTTTGGTCCAATCGGTTTCACCAAACCGTTTGGTGACCAAACAGTTTGCAAACCGTTTGGAGGTTTGGGTTCCAAACCGTTTAGAGTGGTTGACCATTTGAAATGGTTGGAAATTTTAGGAATTATTCTGTTGTACTTGGATATTGATCCAATGGTTTTAATTGGTTTGATCTTGAAGGTTTCAATTGTGAATGATTCCTTAAATGCAAACCCTAATCGAGTTGAGTGTGGAATCCTTAAGTAATTGAATCAATTTTTGGGTTGACTAAGCCCAAATGGTCTCAAGACCATTTAGAGGTCACCCAAACGGTCTCAAGACCATTTATAGGTCTATGGTGGTGTATTATTGGATGGTTGAAGATCCAGTGATATCAAATTGAAGTATAATCACTAGCTCAATTGATGATCGATTCAATGATGAAAACTCTAAGTGAATTTTATAAATTTCAATGATGGGATGAGTCAAATGGTCTCAAGACCATTTGGAGGTCATCCAAATGACCTCAAGACCGTTTGAGGTCAGGTCATATCATGGTTTGATGATGATCCAATGCTTTCAATTGAATTAGTTCCACAATGTCAATCATCGATGGTTCTTCGATTCCAAAACCCTAAGTGATGGTTTCTTGATTATAAACCCTAGTTTAATTGGGTTAAAAACCCTAATTGAAGGTTCAATTGAAGGGTGATTCAATGGTTCAAATGAAGAATAAATCAGTAGTTCAATCGATAGATGGTTTAATGATTGAAACACTGAATTGATATAGTAATGAAAGACCTTGATTGGTCCATTCGGTTTTGAGAAGGTTTGGACCAAACGGTCTCAAACCTTTTGGAGACCCAAGTGGTTTCAAGTAAGAAATGACCATATGGTTTCATTATGGTTTTGCTTAAATGATTTCAAACCATTCAATGTCTGAGTGACTAAGACCGTTTGGGGTCTAAGTGACCAAGAATATTTGAGGTTCAATTGGTCAAACCATTTGAACAGCTAAGGTGACTATAGGTCAATTAAATAATTGATTATTAATGATGTAAATCAAAGGTGATTACAATGGTTGTACCTTTGAGGTACTAGGGTAATTAGTACCTTGTTGAGTGGTTAACGTTTGATGCTTATGAAAGCAATGATTTGATATGTTGTGACAACCCTTCATTCAAGTTGTATGGACCTAATCTAATTAAGATTGAAGTAATTGACATCCTAGAGAGGATGAGAGAAGAGGAATCCCTACATGAGTGACAATCATGTAATGGTTAAACCTAAACACTTTCAACATGAACATAATAAGTAATCAGGGTATGATCCTTCATAAAGAGACCATGAAATCTTAATTGAGTAGGTTGATGAAACCATAATTAAGGGTGATGTCAAGTGAAAACCGAATATTAGGTAATACTATGTGAAACCCTAATGTAGGGTAATGTTATGTGGAACTCTAAAGTAGAGTAATGTTATGTGAAACCCATATTTATGGGAGATGCTATGTGAACCTTAATTTATAAACATGGAAAATCCTATTCCTAATAATGGAATAGTGATTAATATATTGACAAGTGTAATACCTAAAGAGGTTGATAATGGATATCCTTATATTAGTAGTTCCTAACTCAAAGATGAGTCCATATCATTAGAAATGGTTGTATTTTCTAAATACAGTGACTTGTGACCAATACATTACATAATAAATGTGATGAACTGGTGTATAAAGTATTAGGATGGGAAATACCCTAATACAATCTAAGTTGATGAACTCAAGTAAGATAAAGGTGATGAGGGAAGTGATACATCAAAATATGATAGATATCACATCCATCACCTCAATATTGATATACCTTGATGTGTTTTAAATCCAATATATTTGGATGAGTGACACATAAAGTGTGTCATGTCAGTTGTTTCATTGAGATGTAATGCACCTTGACAAGCACAAGCTATCATGCCCTATGAAAAGGTTAATCCAAACCAATAAACTATGATGCAATCATATTCTGATAGTGATGAGATAGAAACTCATACTTTGTGTTGATAATTCATTTAATGATGAATGATGAGGATAAATAAGTATGATTGAATACTTATGTTATTAATGTTGGCACCTAGCTGTGTGGATCAATGAATTAAGGTTTGATCATTAATAACATGATCTTAAGAACCTAAATGGTTATTTGTGGAAAACCCTAATGGAGGGTGATAATATGTAAGGGGAATCCTAACCATAAAAAGGGAATAGAGGTATTACTTTGTGTTGCATGGTGCTGATATGAAAGCATTATAACTGTTATCATAAGTACTAATCATGCAGGTATGTTGAGATGATGAGCATAGCCAGGTATGAGCTATGATGCTCTTATATTGAAAATGTTTTATAGGCCTTATAAGCCTTCACATGTTTTGTTGCTTAGTGAGATGTAATCTGAAATTAATGAGCCCTGTGTGCCTAATGATGTTTTAATTATTGAAATTGTTTATGGGCTTCATAAGCCATAATATATCTTGTTGTCTACTAAGAGGTAACACGAGATGAATTAAGCTTTGTGTGTTTTGTGGAATGCTTGTGTAGTAAGAATCATGCTTACCTTGGTTAAATGACCAGAAGGTATTAAGTTACCTGTTATGTGGTAACAAGTATTGTATGATTAATTATAGGCTTGAATACCCATATTCTATAATCATGATGATGAACTTGTTAAGAAATGGAAATGTACTTGATGAGACGAGGGATTAAGATCCCAACACTTTTTTAGAAGAGTATGGCTACAGGCCATGACTCCACAAAATAATTCCAGGCATTAGCTGTGTGTTCTAAGCCTGAAGAGAGTATATGTTGTGGCTATGACTCTATAATGAAGATGTTAATATACTCTGGAAAGTTAATTGTAGTCTGACACATGATGTGTAAAACATAATTAGTTGTGTAATGTATTTGCATAAAGTTGAAATACGAGAAATATTAGTTGATATTATCCTTCTTAGTGTAACGGATGAATGTTATACACTTTATTCACATTCCTTATTGGATAAGTGACATGCTGCTCTATCAGGTTACAACTGCAGTGTTTTAGATAAGAATAATGTTCTAATCTGTTGAGCAATGAATTAACTGTTGTTAAGCAATTATGATTCCTCTGTTCAGACTTATCTTATTAATCTGCAATAATAATGTTTCTGGCAGAGAGTTATGTCTCTCGCTGGGGCAATTTTACAATTGTCTCACCCCCGTGGGAACCACATTTTTAGATGGACATGGACGAGGAGGCAGGAATCCTTCAATAGGTGGAGAACAACAACAACAGCAGCAGGAACATCAGTGAATTCTCAGGTGGAGACACTGGCTGATATGTCTTGTATAGATGTACATAGAGTCCTATGTGTCATCTCTGTACTCTTAGGACCTCAGAGTAGTGGTTAATGCTTTCAAAATTTTGTCTTAGTGCCTTGAGATTTCATACTGCCTGTATTTAGTTTAACAGAGCAGTTGATGCATGTAATTCTCAGAAAAAGATGATACAGAACATGTACTTGTGAACCATTATGTAATTAAGTTACTCCATTTCTTTATGAAAGAGTTTTCCTATGTGTGGACCTCTTTGTAAAATGGTTTTAATTTTTAGTGGTTTTCGGTAATCCGCTTCTTAGTGATCGCTTACGCTAAGATAATAATGTTTTATTCGAACGATGTGTCACATGTCTGGTAAGAAAAGGGATTGCAACATAGTATTGTCCCACTCTCCACCAGTAAAATCTAAAAGCTCATGCATATATGTAGGACTTTGAGGAATAAAAAGATCCCTATCATCCAAACAAGAGTGTAGTCTTGCAATCCACATGTCCATCCATATGCTGATTTATGTCTCATTTCCCATTCTCCAATTAATACCGTGAAGAAGAACTAATTTAGTGGGCCAAGTAAAACTCGGGTTGAACCCCTGAGCCGCATGAAGAACTGAAGTCCACAGGAAATATCGTGCCTTTGAAACTTTGTATGTCAGTGACTTTGTATTGGTAAGAAACCTCCACAATTGTTTAGATAAGACCACTTGATTGAAATAGTGCATGTCACGGAGTCCGAGGCCACCAACTCTCTTCCGTTTCTATAAATTATAATAGCTCAACCATGATAGTTTCCTTTCCTTATCCTTTGCTCTCCACCAGAACCTCGCAATACAACTTTGTATCTCCTTAATGAGACTAAACCGAAGTTGAAAAATATTCATCACTTACATGGGTATCGCTTGGGCAATGTCTTTGATAAGAACTTCCTTACCCAAATTTGATAACGACTTCTCCTTACAACCCTACAACTTCTTCCATACTCTTTCTTTCACAAAGCTGAAAACCTATCTCTTTGACCTCCCAATTGCAGCATGCAATCTCAAATATTTTTCATGTTTATCCACTTCTTGAACCCCCAATATCTCTCTCAACTCATTCTTCTTGGTGAAGGTCATTCCTCTGCTAAAAGCAATTTCCATTTCAAAAGGTTTATTTTCTGACCTGATGCCTATTTGTACTGTCTAATCAAATTAGATAATTTTAGACATTCATCTCTTGTTGCTTTAGTAAACATAATACTATCATCTGCAAAGAAAAAGGTGAGAAATGTTTCAAGATCTAAAGAGGAACTCTATATCATCCACATAGATGAAGGGAACTCCATGTCATGCTCCAAGATCTGGAGGGGAAGGATCAATATTTCCATTTGTAATGTTCTAGCATTTCATAACTTCTCATTTTATCTCTCTTCTTTGGGTAATGACATCTACAATTCAAGTGTCAAACGGTGTGTCTAAAAACCTAGCCGTAATGTCCCTTCATAAAGGATGGGCATGAAAGCATGCTTACTGATAAACATTGGGAAACAAAGAGATAGCAGCCACCTTTTAGAAGCAACTTGTGGATAGTCATTCCATTGACTAGCGTGGTCCATTTGATCAATTAAGTTGGGTAAGGAATTACTAGATCCCATTGGCCAATCCATTGATCCACTCCTATCAACTGACTAGACCATCCAGTCAAGTGATTGGATGATCTTGTCCAATTAATCAACAAGGCTAGCAGATCGATCAATTGAGCATATCTCAACCTGGTCAATCAACTTGACCTTCTAGTTGGGTGACTATACTTTCTAGTCAAATGAATGGGTTTCCAATCAGTCCATCTATGATCTAACCAGTTACCTAAATCATTTAGTAACCAATTAATGTGTCTTTAATTATATTCCTCTTCCCTATGCATCATATGTGTGTGATCCTATAGGCTCCAAATTATGCTGATAGTGATATATATAATCATGCTATGATTTAGAGACAATGATTGGTATCTAGAGAGACTTCTTTTCCACCCAAGTAAATGGAGAAGTTGGAGAACATATACAACCTAGTATTTTGATCAATGTTACAATGATCATACAATACCCTTGTCTCATATATTCAAACTGAATCTTAGGCATGGAAATGTCATTCTCTTAATGTTCAAACTTTGTTCCTTGGTCTAGAGTATACTACTTGATATACATATGACACTATTACAAAAACTATTCTCTGGCGTCGGTTAAAATAACCCTTTCACGTCAGTTTAGAACCGACACCTAAGTGGGCGACACTATAGCCACATGCCTAAGACGTCGGTTCTTTGGGGAAGATAAAACTGATGCCAGAGATAAAATGAACTGACACCTATCATGATGCATTAGGTCACATTTATATTGGTAAAAGACCCTAAATCATTGGTTTGATATGCACCGACACCTATCATGATTTACAATGTCAATTGTAGCCCAAATAATTGATGATTTTAATATAAAGTGACAGTTTTATCTAACAAACCAACACCTATGACATGCTACCCAGTGAGGTCGTGTTGTTCAACATGACCATTTTAGTTTTGTCCTTTAATGTCAGTTATTTTACTAAAATTGACGACTTAGGCCTACATTGTCAATTTTTTTGACACAACCGATGACTAAGTTTTGATTTTGTTTTTAAATGGCAGGCCTGTAGCCTGCTACCTGGTTGGTCAGTAGGATGTAGAACCTGCAGTTCAGTTTTGAATTGTAGGTTAACAACATCATGTGAGTTCAGCTGAACAACAAGCCACTAAACCTATAATAAAAAAACATAATATACACATAATACACATCACAGTCCACATTCCAGTCAAACTCTTCCAAAAAATCATATGACATTTCTTCAATTCAGACTTCAAATACAGACCCATGTGTAGCTCTTCCAAAAATCTAATGTAATTGCAATAGACTTACATAATATTGCAGGTAGCAAAAGATGTCTAATTATATTACATAATTATAATAGACCCTTAAATATTAAAATAAACCTTGGTGCAAGGGGTCGTATGAGCCAAGCACATTGTTCAAAGATCTAATGGATATACTTCAGGATATAGTTATCTCTTATGATGGACTATCAGACACATGTACAACAATTCTATTGTGCAGTTTGAATATGCTGTAGATGTTGCATCTATGTGCACAACTATGAATCTTGTTGAATACTGCTCAATAGTATTTCTTTGGCCTTAATTGAGATGTCAAGGTTGGGTATGGGATTGAAACTCCTAATTATTCACAAATAGTAGCAACCCAACCCAAATGAGTGGATATCCCACAAATTGGGTTCAATGTGGTAATAGCAAGCTATCGAGCAAATTTGATGACACTTTGTAATTTACTTTGATGTTTCTTACATTTCTCTATGTGTACCCTTGAATCATATTAGTGTCATAATTGTAAGTCAGGAAGAGATCAATTTTCAAAATGGTGTTGGAGACTTCAAAAAGGTGATTAGTGTTGTGTTGGCCGCAACATGAGAGTTATGTTTGTTCCCTAATACCAATAATTTTTATGATGTGGATGCATGGCCTTTAATGCATCAAAACCAATTTGTTTTCATAGTCTCTATTGTGTTGTTATTAACATACACTATTGCACCCAAGGTTCAAGTTCAAGACATGATCACCTAGTTCCTGTGGGGGTAAATTTGGATAACTTAGGCATGGTTCAAGACGAAAGACATCATGCTCAAAGCAAAATATGGAGGGCCTAAAAATTTGTACTTTGTGGAGGATTGTTATATTTATTAGATAGATTCTAATTAAAGGTATCTTGGGTTAAGCCTGAAGTTGGTGTGGGTAGTACGTCTAAGTAGGAGATAAAGTGAAATTTTCCCTTTGTATGAAAGGAATAGAAGTTTAGTCCCACATTTCCCAGTTCTAGATTTGAGCACTTCCATTTAGTAACGGGTGTGTATGGAACTAACATATAAAAGATCTAGATGGAGGTATACTCGCCATTGTGATGAGTATGGTTTTGATAACACACACATGCATGCATACACGCCACATGATGCCTTGTCTGGGTTGGTCTGGAGAGACTTGGGAATGGGCTCATGTAACATATTTGATCCAAGGCATATAAATTCATCATCCTTTCTTCTGGACTCATATTCGACTATGTTGTTATCCAATCTCCTTTAGTCCCTTTTTTACCGTTCTTCAATTAGATATCTTTTGGTACCCACATTGTTATATTTTATAATATATTAAAATTTGTTTAGATCTAATATCCATAAATAACTCATTAGTAATCCCATGAACATGAAATATTAGGATGTGATAACCCTAATAATTTAACTAAGGGAAATTGATGAATAATAATAATAAACTATTGTCTTGACCATAACTAGATATCCTAGTTAACCCTAGGATCTTATAATGTGGAATTGAAGATAATTCAAATGGCTTCATCCTATTTGGCTATTAGGTTAAGATAAATTACTCTAATTAAGTGATTAGTGTGCATGGCATAAAAGTAACTAAGATAATATCAAAAAGGAAAAACTAAGTCCTAATTCATGTTCCTCATATCCTAATTAGGCAAGCTACCAATTTTGGGCTTAATTGGATGTCTAATACACGCTACATACAAGATTAGGAAATAAGATATAAGTTTGGTTGATTTTTTTGATTTAATCATATGTCACACCCTATTTTACCAAAGTCACATATTCATGTGAGTGTTACACACATGTCTGCTGACTCTGTGACTCACAATGTCACAATATGTGTACCGAGTCGGGCAATCGAGAGGGAGATTTCATCTCCCTTCTCTGTATTCTTCTCTTCAGCGTGAGACTTGCTCAATGTAGTGAGGGCCTCTACCACCCTTCTTCCTCTACACTCCACCATTTATCATGATTTCTTCACAATCTAACTTGTCTTTCCTCTCCAAATCCATTGATGCATAACTGATGCTCACTAGAACCCTAATGACAAAAAGCCCAATGCTGCAAGAAACCCCCTAACACCGTGATCTTGCAGAGCCTATCCAATGGAGTTGCATGCTTTATATTGGGTTCTCTAGCACCGACATATCCATATAAATGTTCCTCCATAATCAATTTAGACTACCGCACCCTGAGCCACCACTACCAACTCAATATTCTCCTCTGGCAACTTGAAGCTGCCACAGTTACTTAGTCCAAAATGTAGCAATTGTCGGTACAATTACCTTCTCTGTCCCTTCCTATTTCTTACCATGTCTTATCTCACTGCCGTTTGGTCTGGTTTTCCTGGTCGTATACCGACCCATTGATTTGGCATCTCTCTGGAAGGGAAAGGACTCGTTGTCCCCGAACTTACTCTAGTCTATTGACTCTTGATGAATGCCTCTCAATGTACTGGGATGTGTTGGACCTTTATTTCAATATGTGGTATTAGGTAGTTCTCTGTTACCTCTGCCCAGTCTTCCTTTCAACCCTGACCAGCAATAAAAGGAGTTGTATGCATACCAAGTTCTTCAGGACCTGTATGATTTCAATAATTCCCCTATAGTCGAGTAGCTCTGCCATGTCCGACTAATGTTAGGGTAGTTGGCAACTCTATAGGTACATTTGAACCCTGGTTACTAGTTTCCATCTCTCTGACCGGTTGTGTTTTTTCTCTACCTGCTAGTGATCACTGAACCTGCATGGAAGATGGATGAATCATGTTTGCAAGGAGGAGCCAATAGGCATTGTTCCCATTCGTAAGGAGGTTTAGCAGTGGAGCGTTCTCCAGAGCTTTGAGCTCCAGTGGACATTCATGGTGCATGACACATGGAAATCATTCCCTAGGGTGAAAGCGCAATCCTGCCCATGGAACCTGGGCTCAGTCAGCTTCACTTGAGAAGGGTAAATTTGTATTTTGACAGTCTTTCACCCATTTTTGAATATGAGATTATTTAAGAAAATGCGACTATATTTCATCGTGATATTCATTTAACTATCAGATTGCATTCAAGGGCAGAACAATCTTTTCCTTTTTTTCTTTTCTTTCTTTTAATATGAAAATAAATTAAACTTGTGAAATTCATTAGTAATTATGGGTTTTTCCAAATAACAAATATAAGTACATTTTGAAATAAAAAAATATGAATGATCTAATGAAATAGGTTTCACAATCAGATTTTCAACTTACAGTAGGGTCGTTTTCTAACTAAGGGATTCAATACAATTTATAATAGTTAATGCACATATATTGTAACTAGGTAGAGACAACTGTGATGTTGTGCCTAAGAGGTGTTACTGAATATATAGGTCTGATCATAAGGTATGTATATCCTCTATTTTATTTTGGGCATTATTTGACTAAACCTACATTCTTTTAATGAGACATCTCTTGAACTATTAATTCTATTGTAAATCCAATTGCTTGGACATTAATATATCTTGCTCCTAATTCAATATATACATGTGGTTGTTGAGATCTCTTGTTTATGATGAGTTATTGGACCCCTCTTGCTTTATTTCCTTTTTTATGTAAATTTGACTAAACTGACAGTCTTGCCACTATATTACACATGTTGCGTGTTTGACTAGAATATCTAAAATAATGGTACTTATGTACAACCATACCTATACAGGATGTGTGTATTCTGCCCGGGGTGTGTGTTTCCACCCTTATTTCTTTTTAGGCCTTGATTCTATGGTGTTATGGCCTTATTTTAGGTATATTTAGTCTACATTGGTATTGCATGCAAAATGTTACTATTTTATATTGAATTTGTGGTTGACTATTATGACAAGACATTTTATTCTCATGCTCTTATTCTAAATTTTAATATTCCTCATTTCTCTTGTTATTATTATTTTGAACTTACCTAATTGCAAATAGCCCCCTTCTTATGGGAAGACCTCTTTTTGCACTTTTAGCCCAATATAATGTCGAAAGTGTTCACACTCAACTTTTGCTGACCCATGCCTTGTTTCCAATGTTCTGGGTCATGTTCCCTTCTCAGGTGTACATACAATAGAAGACAAGGATGCACAAAGGTTGTCTACATGATATTGGACCTAAGGATTACTTGGAATGATCGAGTTACCCTCAGTGACATGTTTTGCATGTGATTAGATCTATTGGATGTATACATTTTTACTTTGCTATACAACCTTTTATGGTGAGGAATATTGTAAATGAATCATGATGTAACTTTGTAATAGTTTTGTTACCACTACTTTATTATTACATGGCTCTTGTATTGTACCAATTGTGTGGATGCACTTTCGGGTCCCACTCTTTACAAAATGGTATAAGAGACTAAGCAGTCGGTAACTTAACTATTTCAAGTTATCCTACATTGTTCCTTAATTAAGTACTTAGGCAACCCTTTAGAGGTTATTATTAGAGATATTTCTTTGTAGTGGGTTACCAATTAGTATTTCAATCCCTTCAAAATTGGTCACTACATCTTCTTATAACACATCAGTTTTTGAAAAAAAGTACTTGGCAAACCTTGACTACCCTTCCCTCTCTATGGAGGTGTAGTGATCACTACATTGGAATTGTCTATTCTAGTGATATATTCATATCTCTTGATTTATTGGAGGCTATCTAGACTACATTATGTGTAGATTGACTTGGGAAATATTAGCTAGACGTAACCCTAGTTATCATACGAGACCCCTTTCATTTTTTGTTGTTCTAGCATGCATATCATACATTCAATTAGTTATTGAGCATGCATGAATGGAAAACACAACATCCTAATTAAGATTTGGGTTGAGATGATTCCTTTGATGTTAGATGTCATTCTAAACTAGCTCAATTGTTGTTGTAGCATGCTTTACCATAAACATGAGTATCTTAGCATAGCACTGCCTTGATGCCATCTATTTTAGGGCTAAATGTCACCCTCATTGGAGTGTCATGCTCGTGCATTAGAATTGGTTCATGAAAGCTATAAGTTTTAGTATATATCCTTAAATTATGACCTTTCTCATCTCCAATAGTGTACTTGGTTTATCTAATGATTGAGAGGAGTAGCTTGACTATATAGGTTACCTTACTGTGTGAAGGCACTGTGGTTGAGAAAACCCTAAATCTCTTCCTATAGTGTTGGATAATATCATGTTTCCCTAAGGACTCAGGATGAGCCAGTGTGAATTATGATTAAGAATGAAATGGTGAATGGTGGATGTCATGCCTTGGTATGTTTTGATTGATGTTGACTGTTAGTGATAATAAACCCTTCCCTCTCTCATGCTTCCGTATTAGAGAAGTAGTCATATGAACTTTTAGGTTATAAAAGGATTAGACCCTTTTTAGTGATAGGATAATAGTACATGTGTCATGTTGTGGAAGGTGGTTGACTTGGTTCTCGAATCAAATTTGGCCCCAACTTTGGTTTTTTGTCGCAAAGCTTTTATCGGTAAACTTATTTTCATTATTAACTTATATGTAGAATGAAAAGCTTTCATATTTTTAACGAAGGTTTTTGGAACCAAATTACCACCACAAGAAAGTTCTAAGTATTAAGAAAACTCCTTTAGTGAAGAACTCTATGACTGGATAGAGCAATCCTGGTACCTTAAATCTAGTGTGAAGTAGAGAGAAATAGGAGGTTTTGGATATAAATGAACTTATCTACCTCTACTACATCTCTAGATGATTAGCAAGTTATAGAATAATCTTTTAAGGGGTAAAGACAATTTAATTAGCATGAGAGTAACTTAACTAAAGGACAATCACAATTTAATAATGGTTGTAATAAGAAGAACTTACGTAACTCCATAAATTAAAGTCAAACAATTTAGATATCACATATTTACAGTATATATGTAGGCCTTGTTAATTTGACCACCATGAATGTTACTTGGATAAAAAAAATAAAAAGGACTATCTTCACTAATCTATAATGTTGAACATAAGTAAGATAATTTATAAGAGAAGGGGATGATCAATTCCAAAAAAAATGAGCTCATATATTTCTTCTACTACAAATGATGTGGGTAAGTTGACTCAAGAAATAAGATCTAACACACTAAGGATGATAAACTTATTGAACATGCTCTTTTTTGGGGGGAACACAATGTTAAAAGTGAAAATGAATTAAGTACGCCTTAATCATGACCTGAGTACATTAAGGTGTATACTAGAATCATGGATGATTAGTTCTCAAAGTTCAATATAACACACTATAGTGTTCAAATATGAACCAGAAGATTCATTAGAAAATAAAACCCTAAACTTACACCTAAACCTTAATATGCCTATTAAAGTATAAATGTTGTCTTAGACATGTAATGCATCATAATTTATCTCCCTTGATAAAATCTATAAATAAATTAAATTTATGATATAACCCTAATACTGAAAAATAGGCAAGACATATATGCACGACATACATAAAAGTGACTACTATAAATATTGATATAAATGATGATGATGATGATGATGTTGCTGATGAGTAGATGATGTTGTTGATGTTGATGATGATGGTGATGGTGACGATGATGACGACGACGATGATGATGATGGCAATGACGACGAAGACGATGATGATGATGATAAGGAAAATTTAATTAGTCGTAATAATGATAGGAAATTGTGGTTCTTGAGGATTGATGTTTCTACACCAGAGTAGTCCACCAATTTAGCAGTCACAATCTGAATGGTTCTATTGGGGAATCTATATATGAAGATTGGTCATTCATGCTTAAGTGATGGAAGATGAGGATCTGTAGAACAACCTAGTACCTCATGTGTGTTGTGACATGGTTCATGTAAGTGGATAAGGAAAACATTCATAACAATTTAGGAAACCTTTATGAATGTAGCACAATTAAGATAATCTGTCTTGGTGTAAACATTTTGTTAACTCATCCTAGAATACAAGGAAACTATGGGGACTTGATGCATACAATTAATGTGGGTTAACCATAGAGTTTTGGATATAAGTATGTTATGAAGTGTTGTATAATAGTCCACCATATTGAGTACAATAGAGATCTCAGATTTGTCTAAAAGTATGTCTTAGCACTCATGGCTAGCAGTGGATGGATTTTGGGGACGAAATTCTCTTTAAGGGGTGGAGTGTGGTAACATACTCGATCCAAGTTATATAAATTCATCACCCTTTCTCCTAGACCAATATTTGACTATGTTGTTATCCAATCTTCTTTTATCCCTTTGGTTTTTTGTTCTTCAATTCGATACCTTTTGGTACACACATTTCCATATTTAAGAATATATTAAAATTTGTTTGGACCTAATATCCATAAATAACTCATTAGTAATCCCATGGACATGAAGTATTAGGATGTAATAACCATAATAATTTAACTAAGGGAAATTGAATAATAATAATAATAAACTATAGTCTTGACCACAACTAGATATCCTAGTTAATCTTAGGATCTTATAATGCGAGATTGGGGATAGCTCAAGGGGTTTCACCCTATTTGTCTATTAGGTTAACATAAATTACACTAATTAAGTGACTAGCGTGCAATGGCATAAATGTAACAAAGATAATATCAAAAAGGCTAAATTAAGTCCAAGTTTGCATTCCTCATATCCTAATTAGGGAATCTATCAATTTTGGGATTAATTGGATATCTAATATACCCTACATACAAGATTAGGAAATTAGATATAAGTATCGTTGATTTTTTAGATTTAATCATATGTCATGCCCTCTTTTTACCAAAGTCCCAGCTTCATGTGAGCGTCACACACATTTCTGGTGACTCTGTGACTCACAGTGTCATGATACATGTACCAGGTCAGGCAACTGGGTGAGTGAATTTGTCTCCCGCCACTGTCTTCTTCGTTTTGGTGTGAGACTTGCTTAACTCAATGAGAGTCTCCCCCACCCTTCTCCCTCTACACTCCACCATTTATTGTGATTTCTTCACCATCCGAATCAACTTTGTTGGATCCTAGGATGGGTGATTGGATGCTCTAGAGGAGGGGGTGAATAAAGTTGAATGCACTTAAACAAAATTCATCAGACCTTTAAGATATATCACAAGATAAGCTTTCTAAATAGGAAATTTGTTTGCAACTAAAACATACATAGCAAGGGAGAGAGAGATTGAACAAGCACCTAGTGACAAGCTATGTAGAGTGGTTCCATACTACAAACTAGGACTATGTCAGTCCACTACTTAGAGAGGTCAACTTCTAGGATTTCTAAGTGTGTCTTCCTCTATATATTCACTTATAAGAGTTACAACACATGACCCACCAAATGGCTTACCTATCCAATACAAAAAGTCTTCAACCTTATCAAGGAATTACCCACTTTTCAACGAGTCTTCAACCTTCTCCAAGGACTTACCCACTCTTTCACAAGTCTTTATCCTTCTAGGAATTACCCACTCTTTTTAGATCTTCAACCTTTGACTTCACCTTCACTCGAAAAATTCTTTCACCAAGGACTTACCCACTTGAGCAAGGAGTCTTCTGCCTCCACTAAGGGCTTACCCACTCTTTCTCCAAGTCTTTAGCCTTTCTCTTCACCAATGGACTCCTTCCCTTATTCATCTTCACCTCTCTTAGCCAAGAGAGAGAACCTTCATCTTCATGCTTGAAAAAGAGATTGGGAGGTGGTGGAAGTGAGAGCCTCACAAGATATACATGTAGGACTAGCTCTCTTACAAATCCCCTACTCACTAGCTCTAATGGATGCAACAAGTGATTAATCTTATAGAGAGAGAGAGAGGAGGTTGTAGGATGCACTCAACTATAGAATAGGAACCTTCATAGTGTTTAACTAACCATGGGATGAAGCCCAAGGGGTCCTATTTATAGTTGAGGATGTTTAAAAGCCTTTGGGAACAGTTAAGGTCGAATACTAGACATTTGGGATGTTGCAACATTTTTTTTTGAGTTTTGCAACATTTCAATGGCTAGAAATACTTTTTTGCACTTTTATGTACAATCCAATTGGTCAAGTTTCTATAAAGGTAACTTGACCAAATGCACTATGAGACAAAGCTAATTTGACCAATCAGTCGAGTTGTCCTGGTAGGAGCTTGACCAATAGATTAAATTAGTTTTGTTCCAATGTAATGGTTGGTCGAGTTCTGAGTATAGGAGACTTGACCGATCAACAACATTTTCAAAATCCATCAAGAATCGGTCTAGTTAGTAACTTGACCAATAAAGTGCCTGTAATGAATTTTGGAAAATGTCATTAAAGTGCTTAAATATTTGATTTAAGTACTCTTGATTTTTTCTAAGATTACTTACAAGTCATTCAATAATTACAAGTGATTTACAATATGATTCTAATAGATTTACATAATATTACACAAAAGTACATGTGTATTGATTTTGACTTGTCTTTTCTCCAAGTCAGGATGCGCAAATTAGGGCATTTGGAGTGTGTCTATACCTAATATGAAAGCATTCAAGTAGAGATAGTAGACACATATAATTGGAATGGTTTAGTCATCATCAAAATAAGGGTTTGGTCAATATAGACCTAGAGTTAACATTCTCCCCCTTTTTGAAGATGACAAACCATTCCAAAAATGTATTTAAAGCATTTAAGTAAAACCATACCTTTGGATAAACCTAGGGGTTTCAATAGAATTGAGTTCATATGCTCCCCCTCAATAGATGTTAGTTGCGTTCTCATACTCCCCCTCAATTGATGCTATGTCTCCCGCATGGCTAGCTTTCATAACATTTATAGAATACTATGTCTTCTATTCATATATTTTCTAGACATATATGTCTTCTCCCTTTTATCTTCTCCCCTTTACATAGACATGCTTCTCCCTCTTCATGTGAGACATGCTTTCTTCCCCTATTTTATAGAAGAAGACATGATTTCTCCCCCTTTGCCATTTAAAAAATATGGGGGTATGAAGAGATAAGAAACACCATTTGTTAAAAGAAGGGAGATAGAAAATTATAAGGAGAGTAGAAGAGAAAAACTAGGGTCTTGTCCAATCATAGATAAAATAAAGTTAAATCACACACATGAACAACCCATAATAGGTAAGATAAAGTGCTATAAAAAATAACGAATCACAATTTTGACCATCAAGATGAAAGAATTCACCCAAAAAGCATCAGGGCTCATCTGATGCAATGAGTCTTACTCAGAAGGCCATTTCTGCATAAAAAAACACTAGTCTTGCCTCAAAATCTAACACTGGAGAAAATTCTACATAAAGTTCAAATATGCTCCAAATTCTACATAAAATGTAGATCTATATATCCTGCATCACAATGCTATGTAAGTAGCTCAAGATAGTAGATATGCAATTCAAGGAACAAGCTTGAGCAAGTGTAAAACAAGATACATGCATAGCATATAGTTAACTACCACTTGAAAAAAAGATAAACACAACTAGAACCACATGTATATGAACTACTAGTAGATGATATCACAAGTTAGGACTACTAGTAGGGTCTAGATCATAGAAAAAGATGCACTAGATAAAGCAAGCTATTAGTAGATGTAGAGAAATATCCATATAAAGGAATGAGAAAGTCAAGAAGTGTGAAAGGATATTACTCACAAGAATATATGCATCTACCAAAAGATGATTATCACTGAGAACCTCAAGGTTGTATCGAAACAAGATATACAACTATATAGATGTAGCAAATTTGGCACAACAGAAGAAAGTTAGACACAACTAAGAGATCTAAAGAGATCATCATCAAAACCTACACAGAAACTCAAAGCAAGTAATTGTAAGATATTGATATACCAACTTAGAGAAATTAGAGAGATATAGTTGTAAGCAAGAAAGGAAATTTTAAAACATGGCAATGAGCATGTATAAAAAGGTACCAAAGGGAGTGCCAAAGAATAAAACAATTGGTTGAGAACATCTAGTTGAGAGGGAAATTCTCATTCAAAAAGCCAACTGTATATTTTGTGCACAATGTTGTCAGTCCAGTTCTATGTATTGGCAACTCGACCGATGACAACTGTTGGCAGCACCCATTGGTGTTGGCCGGTCGAGTTTCTATCATGACAAACTCAACCAATCAATCTACTGTCAAAAAGTAGATATATATGAAAAACATATCTAGAGGCAAGACAAAAATATATACCATATCCAAACATGTGTACACAAGTTAGTAATGCACTATGAAAGCATTAGAAATAGTTTTTGAGAAAGAATGTAAAGAGAATCACAAAATACCACTTTTGACTCAAAAACCATATCCATAGTGCACACCAACTTGATAACAACAAGTTAGGATTGGTTATAAGCAAGAAAACCTTTACCTTTTTTCTTACCATTCCTTTTCCACTTGTTTCCACCCCATACACATCTCATCTTTCTTTTTTCATGTGGATTGAGAAGTCAATTAAATTCAAATATCTCATGTCAATCCATTAACAAGTGAACTGCAGGAAGAAAGATGAAATGGTCCCCAATCATATTTTTATGTCCGGAGGGGTTAGCTTAGCAACCCAAATCCTATTTTTCTTGGATTCGTTCCTAAAAGGACAACAATTAGAATAATGACCAAAATAATTGCAATAGTTTCATGTGCCCATAGCCTTGGAAATAGAAGATTCTCCATGGAAGATTGGAGGTACTTCACTTTTTTTTGTTCCATTGGCATACCCTAAACCATGTTTACCAATTTTTTTAGTAGTATGGTGTCGGATATCACTAAGATTCTTTTTACCAACTAAGAATCTTTGCAAAGAAGATCTCAAACTATCATTATCATGCATAAGAGAAGCAATAGTAAAAGACAAATGATTTATATCATCTCTAGCATGCAAAAGATCATTTTCTAGGCAAAGAGCTTTGATAAAAAAAGAATCTCTATCAATATGAAGAGAAATAACATTATTATATCTACTAGTAGAACTAGAAAAAGATTTAAGATAATTTATTTTAGCAAGAAAGGAAGCCTTTTCTTCTTCAAGTAAAGTAATCTTAGAAAGATAAGCACTCTTTTTAGATTCTAATTCTTGCAAAACAAAATGTTTGTCCTCATTTTCAGTTCTAAGAACATCAATATCATGCATGAGAAAATCAATGTAAGGAGTGGGATTCCATAGGGATCCGCCCCCCTACTAAAAATAAAGACGCAACATCCACCAACAAAAACTTTTTCTCAAAAGGGGATGAAACCAAATTTATTTAACATGATTGTATCATAACACAAAGTAGAAGTGGAATTGAAAGATATATCTAACCATTACAAGGTTTCTTATTATACTAAACTTTCACCATGTAGGGTGACATAAAGGAAAACTAATTACATATGTAGAACTAGCCGAGGATCACCTAACAACTTCAAGAAAAGCCTCCCACGAAGTCAGCTACCCTTGTTGTGGTCCAGGTCCTCCTAGATTTCCTTCTCCTTGTCCAACACCTGGGGTTGGAAGCGTACCCCACAAAAGGAAAAGAAAAGAGAATATCAACAAAAAGTTGATATGAGCATGCTAAAAAGGAATTGAGCATTATATATTTTAAGAAAAAGGTACATCAAGTATAGAAGGCTTCACATGCAAAGAGGTAAGAACTACCCAAACAGGCATAAAAAGAAAGCATCAAAAACATATGATAAAAGGAATAATTTCCATTAAAACAATAATAAAAGTGGTGCCACAAAAGCACTCATAATGTTTTTAGGGCATAAAACCCATAACAACATGCATGTAGGTGAGACAAACATAGCACTAGAACAACATAAGAAACAAAGGCGACCAAGCCTCATAAACTTGAAACCTGGGTATGGGGCACATAACCACCATCCCAAAATAAACAATAAGGGAACAGAACTCAAAACCAATGTAAGTTATATTACTCTAGGGCTACTGAGTCACATAACATGCTTAATAGGGAGGCAAGAAAAAGTATAGTCAGATTTACAAATTAATCACCACATAAGTGATCATAATTATCAACCACCTCAAAGTGGACATATAATAACAAATTGAGTTCCACAATGAACAAGGAATAATAAAGATTCCAAAAGAATGTCAAGAAGAAATTATGATCACAAGATCATTAACAAGTAGGGTACTTCACAAGAAGCATAATTTCAAAAGGAAAAGATATGGTTTTTAGGTTATTGTCCATAGGACCAAGAGAAAGACAATTTAGGTTATTGACCAATAAAGATGAATAGGAGATACAAAGATACCTCTCACAGAGTCTTAATCCAAACAAGATTACTTCTAGATCCAAATATAGGTTTGCAAAGCACTCAATATCATATATGTGAGATTAGGGTAAGAAGTGCATTGATTATTCAAAACCCTAAAAATTGCCTTTCTATTATATTTGAATTAGGTCATCAAAACCATGCATGTTTTAGGTTATATTTTTGTGAGTCCAAAAATACTTTATTATATTTTTCTGACTTATAAATATTTAGTTATGAATTATACAAATTATTAAGTTATTAATTAGATACATTAAAATCACCTCTTCAAAACATGAGATTTAGGTGACAAAACTAATACCATTAGAAAGCTTGTAGTTTTTGAATCCAACGAGTATTTATTTGTAATTTTTGGATAAGTAAAAAATTAGTTATGAATTTTCAAAACTCGATCAATCATAATTTCAAGAATTGCCAAACAAGAGAAAAAGAGAGGGAAAGTGAGTGGGGCGACCCGTTGACTTGGCCCAATCAGACCCGACCAAGTCAGGGGTCAAAGGCATAGCCTAGACTCATCCAAACAAAAGACAACATGGTGAAAAGACATTTTTACCCCTTATGTCAAAACCAAACAAAAGATCCAGCGTCGGGGCGATATGCTAATTTACTCAGTGCCCATCTTCGTCCTCACAGACTCTTGATGTGTGAGAATCGAGCAAGCAGAGGCTTGCTAATTTTAGGTAAAACTTGGATTCACGATCAAACTCGAAACCAACAACGCGAAAAGAGAGAACGAGGTTCTATGAACTCACCGAGCCAATCTATTGGAGTGTTGGTGCTCCCAGGCACACGAGGACTCCCCCACAAAGTTTGAATGAAAACAAGGTTGTCCACAGATAAATCCACCTTGTGTAAAGAAATTTAGAGGGGAGGAGAGCTGTGTGGGGGTTGATGCAATTTAGGGTACACCTATTTATAGACGAACTTAGGGTATAAGCCAAATGTGACGTGGCTGTGAGATGCACACAGAAGGGAAGTTGGGAGTTTGCAAAATACTTGACCATTGGTCATGATTTTGGGACCAAAAGATGCGGAGAGTCTCCACAAACCAAACACATAAGTAATCTTGAAAAATGACCCACTATGGTGTGAGAAAATTGGATCACAAATTCCTCCTTTTACGCGATACTGTTCACGCGCAGGTTGCTCTCCTACCCAATGTAGGAGATGCAATCCTCACCATTCATGCGGCAATCCAACGGCCCAAAAATGGAGCAAAATAAAGGAAATAACTAGGCCAAGTAACAAATCCAAATCCAAATCGAATAAAGTGGAAAAGAAATTATTTCTTATTTTCTCTCTCCTCTTTTAAAGGTGAAAATGAGTCCAAATTTTGATAAAAAATTACACACAGACTAATTTTGAGGTGTAGAATCTGAATATGTAAATAGTTTTACCTTTTGAGAACTTTTAATGGGTTAAATAATTTAGAACTCAATTTCTCTTTCCTCCTTCATTAATGGTGATAATATTGCCCAAATTTTATGAAACTTCACCCACAAGTCTTATTTAATATGTTGGATACAAATTTTCCATTAATTTTATATGTTGGAGTTATTTGTATATTAATTTAATATTTTGATGGTTCTACACACTTTTTCTCTCATGATTTCATCTTTTATTCAAACTTCCTCCAAATTGAGTGAAAATTCACCCAAAGGCATATTTTAATATGTAGATTATGAATCTAAAATTATTTTCTATTTTTTGGAGTCATTAAATATTTTATTTAATATTTTTAAGGAAAAACACCTTTTCTTTTGTAACGAAAATAGATATGGTTATTATTATCCTAAATTGATGAAACTTGGCCTCCAAGTCAAGGCATATCCCAAGAAAACGAATAAGAGGTTATTCTTATCCAAGAAGTTTTCCTTTTTAACACATTATCCATTATTTCTATTATTTCTCTCATTAATAATCCAATGTCTCATTAATCATGTTTTAAGCATTATATTTGATTCCCTTTTTCTCTTCCTTGCACCCTAAGGCATAGGAATAATCTAGAACAAATCTACACCATCATTATCCCACATAAGATTGTTTATTTAGTATTTTGTGAAATTAGAGCTCATTGTTCTGAATTATGTAAATTGTATGTACATTATTACATCATGTGACATATATTGATTTTTATGATTAATTTATATTCTACATTTTAATGTGATTTATTCATGCATTAATACATTTAAGGTCATTAAAGAGAATACTCTTATCCTCATTTGGCTAAACCTCAAAGACTAAGGGTTCTTAGTTATTAACCCTGGAATAAGATTAAGCCCTAGGTTTCAGTATGTTACATACCGCCCCTTAAAGAGATTTTGTCCTCAAAATCTAAACAACCATCTACCACCCCTTAAAAGATTCATCCTAATAAGATAAAAAAAACTATAGGTACAAAGATAACTTCTTTTATATATATCATGCAAAAGGAAACATAGATTAAAAGTCTACTATAGGACTAAGGGTTACCTTCAACTTGATCATCATCATGGACTTCTTCACCATCCAAAGTAAAAACTCTTCCAGCTCACCTTTCCTCATGTTTGTTATCATTGTTGTTACCATTGTTCTGATGAGGCACTTAAGGTTGTTGCTTTTGAGTCGATACATGTCCATTATGAAGCTGAGGGCACTTAGGGTGAATATGTCCAGGTTCATTGCAATGATGGCACACAACCCGATAGTCAGGTTGATACTTTGCTTGGTTCTTATCTTGAGAGCACTTCCTATAGGATGGTAACCATTGCACTTAGCACACTTGTCTCTTCTCCGCTCATCTCCTAAAGGTTTCCTCTTCTTATCAAACTCCCTAGGTTGAAACCCTGGGTATGACTCCACGGCCAAAGCTTTATCAACCATCTGTTGAAAGGTCAATGGCAGTTGTGGGATAAGAGGACGTCCCACATTGTAGTTGAGTCCTTGAAGGAATAGGTCAGCCATGTGTTCCTCACCCAAACAACCTGCATAACATTCCAACAGTAGAAACTTTTGAACAAAAGAATAAACAAATAAGGAACCTTGTTTCAAGCTATAGAACTCTACTTCTTTCTTCTTTAGGGCAGCAGTGCAGATACACTTATACTTCCCATTAAAGAGAGCCAAAAACTCCACCCAAGATATGGCTGATATGTCTCTAGTCCTTGCAATCCCATTCCACCAAACTCTTTTAGGTCCATCTAAAACATATGAAGCAAACCTAACCTTCTGATGTGGAGGACATGCCATACCAACAAAATTCCTCTCTATGTCTAACACCCAATGATCAGCTTTGTCAACCATCTCTATCTCACCTTCACCCTTGAAGGAAGGTGGTTGCATCTTCATGAACTCCATGATTGAAAACTCCTTAGGCTTCTCAGGTACAGACATGTCTTTCATCTTTCCCACCATGTAAGAAGTAAAGAGTTGTCAAAACATGGCCAACTCTTGCTCTGGAGTCATAGCTACTCCCTAACTAGCAAAAGATGAGGTACCCTGACCAAACCTAAGGTTTTGGGGGTGTCTCATAACCATACTGGTTGTCAACAATCAAGTTATCTCCCACCATTACGATTTTTCCTGCACAAGGCAAGGTACTGGGTATAAGCAACCTAAGATAAATGTAAACATCCTAATGGAGACATGTTTGAAAAAGTTAGATAACCGACAACTACAGGATCTGATACCATGTTGTAAGGAGTGGGATCCCATAGGGATCCACCCCCTACTAAAAATAATGAGGCAACATCCACCAATAAAAACTTTTTCTCAAAAGGGGATGAAACCAAATTTATTTGGCGTGATTGTATCATATCACAAAGTAGCAACGAAATTGATAGATATATCTAACCATTACAAGGATTCTAATTTTACTAAACTTTCACCACATAGGGTGACATAAAGGAAAACTAAATACATATGTAGAACTAGATGAGGATCACCTAACAACTTCAAGAAAAGTCTCCCACGAAGTCAGCTACCCTTGTTGTGGTACATGTCCTCCTAGATTTCCTTCTCCTTGTCTAACACCTAGGGTTGGAAGCGTATCCCACAAAAGGAAAAGAAAAGTGGATATCAACAAAAAGATGGTACGAGCATGCTAAAAAGGAATTGAGCATTATATATTTTAAGAAAAAGGTACATCAAGTATATAAGGCTTCCCATGCAAAGAGGTAAGAACTACCCAAACGGGCATAAAAGGAAAGTATCACAAACATATGATAAAAGGAATACTTGTCATTAAAACAACAATATAAGTGGTGCCAAAAAACACTCATAATGTTTTAGGGCACAAAACCTATAACAACCTACATGTAGGTGAGATAAACATAGCACTAGAACAACATAGGAAACAAAGCCAGCTGACCCTCATAAACTTCAAACCCGGGTATGGGGCACATAACCACCATCCCCCCAAAAAAATAAGGGCACATAATACAAAACCAACGCAAATTATATTACTCTAGGGCTACTGAGTCACACAACATGCTTAATAGGGAGGCAAGTAAAAGTATAGTCAGATTTGCAAATTAAGCACCACATAGGTGATCATCATTATCAACCACCTCAAAGTGGGCATATAACAACAAATTAAGTTCCACAATGAACAAGACATAATAAAAATTCCAAAAGAAAGTCAAGAAGATATTATGATTACAAGATCAGTAACAAGTAGGGTACTTCACATCAAGCATAATTTCAAAAGAAAAATATATGGTTTTTAAGTTATTGTCTATAGGACCAAGAGAAATAAAATTTAGGTTATTTCTCAATAAAGATGAATAGGAGATGCAAACATACCTCTCACCGAGTCTTAATCCAAACAAGATTACTTCTAGATCCAAATCTAGGTTTTCAAAGCACCTAATATCATATATGTGAGATTAGGGTTAGAAGTGCATTGATTATTCAAAACCCTAAAAATTGCTTTTTTATTATATTTGAATTAGGCCATCAAAACCACACCATATTTTAGGTTATATTTTTATGAGTCCAAAACATACTTTATTATATTTTTTGACTTATAAATATTTAGTTATGAGTTATACAAATTATTAAGTTATTAATTAGATCCATTAAAATCACCTCTTCAAACATGAGATTCAGGTGACAAAAACCAATACCATTAGAAAGCTTGCATTTGTTTTGGAATCCAACAAGTATTTTTTGTAATTTTTGGATAAGTAAACAATGAGTTATGAATTTTTAAAGCTCGACCAATCAGAATTTCAAGAATGGACAAATAAGCAAAAAAAAGAGGGAAAGAGAGTGGGCGGACCCGCTGACTTGGCCCAATCAGACCCGACCAAGTCAGGGGTCAAAGGCATAGCCTTGACTTGTCCAAACAAAAGACAACATGGCAAAAAGATGTTTTTACCACTGATGTCAAAACCAAACAAAAGATCCAGCGTCGGGGTGATATGGTAATTTACTCGGTGCCCATCTTCTTCCTCACAGACTCCCGCTATGTGAGAACTGAGCAAGGAGGGGCTCGCTAAGATTTTGGGAAAAACTCAGATTCATGATCCAACTCAAAACCAACAATGAGGAACGAGAGCACGAGGTTCTACGAACACACCAAATCAATCTATTGGAGTGTTGGTGCTCCCAGGAATAAGAAGACACTGCCGTAAAGTTTGAACAAAAACAAGGTTGTCCATGGCCAAATCCACCTTGTGCAAAGAAATTTAGAGGGGAGGAGAGTCGTGTGGGGGTCGAAACAATTTGGGGTACACCTATTTATAGGTGAACTTAGGGTATAAGCCAAATACGATGTGGCCGTGAGATGCGCAAAGAAGGCAAGTTGGGCGTTTGCAAAATACTTGACAATAGGCCACGATTTTGGGACAAAAAGATGCAGAGATTCTCCACGAACCCAACACACAAGAAATCTCAAAAAATGGCCCACTATGGCGTGAGAAATTGGATCTCAAATCCCTCCTTTTGCACAAAATTGTTCACGCGTGGGTTGCTCTCCTACCCAAGGTAGGAGACGCAATCCTCACCGTTCACACGGTGATCCAACGACCCAAAAAGGAGCAATATAGAGGAAATAAATAGGCCAAGTGACAAATCCAAATCCAAATCCAAATGGAATAAAGTGGAAAAGAAATTATTTCTTATTTTCTCTCACCTCTTTTGAGGATGCAAACGAGTCCCGATTTTAATTAAAAATTACATCCTGACTGGTTTTGAGAACTTTTAATGGGTTAAATAATTCAAAACTCATTTTCTCTTTCCTCCTTCATTAATGGTGATAATATTGCCCAAATTTTATGAAACTTCACCCACAAGTCTTATTTTATATGTTGGATATGAATTTGCCATTTATTTTACATGTTGGAGTTGTTTGTATATTAATTTAATATTTTGAAGGTTCTACACACCTCTCTCCTGATTTCATCTTTTAATCGAACTTCCTCCAAATTGAGTGAAAATTCACCTGAAGGCATATTTTAATATGTAGATTACGAATCTAAAATTATTTTCCACTTTTTGGAGTCATTAAATATTTATTTATTATTTTAAAGAAAAATTTCTTTTCTTTTCTAAATAAAATAGATATGGTTATTATTATCCTGAATTGGTGAAACTTGGCCTCCAAGTCAAGGCATATCCCAAGAAAATGAATATGAGGTTATTCTTATCCAAGAAGTTTTCCTTTTAACACATTATCCATTCTTTCTATTATTTCTCTCATTAATAATCTAATATCTCATTAATCATGTTTTAAGCATTATCTTTGATTCCCTTTTACTCTTCCTTGCACCCTAAGGCATATGAATAATCTAGAATGAATATACACCATAATTATCCCACATAAGATTATTTATTTCGTATTTTTTGGAATTAGAGCTCATTATTCCCAATTATGAATAGTGTATGCACATTATTACATCTTGTGACATATATTGATTTTTATGATTAATTTATAATCTACATTTTAATGTGATTTATTCATGCATTAATACATTTAAGGTCACTAAAGAGAATATTATTATCCTTGTTTGGATAAACCTCAAAGACTAAGGGTTCTAAGTTTTTAACCCTGGAATAAGATTAGGTCCTAGGTTTCAGTATGTTACAACATACCACCCCTTGAAGAGATTACACCCTCAAAACCTAAACAACTAACTATCACCCCTTAAAAGATTCATCCTAATAAGACAAACAAAACTATAGTTACAAAGTTAACTTCTTTTATATATATCATGCAAAAGGAAACATAGCTTGAAAGTCTACTATAGGACTAAGGGTTACCTTCAACTTGATCATCATCATGGACTTCTTCACCATCCAAAGCAAAAACTCTTCTAGCTTGCCTTTCCACATGTCTCTGACCATTGTTGTTATTATTGTTCTGATGAGGCACTTGAGGTTGTTGCTTTTGAGCCGGTACATGTCCATTAAGAAGCTGAGGGCACCTAGGGCGAATATGTCCAGGTTCATTACAATGATGGCACACAACCCAATAGTCAGGTTGATACTTTGCTTGGTTCTTATCTTGAGAGCACTTCCCTAGAGGATGGTAACCATTGCACTTAGCACACTTGTCTCTTCTCTGCTCATCTCCTAAAGGGTTCCTCTTCTTATCAAACTCCCTAGGTTGAAACCATGGGTATGACTCTATGGACAAAGCTTTATTAACCATCCGTTGAAAGGTCAAGGGAAGTTGTGGGATAAGAGCACGTCCCATATTGTTGTTGATTCCTTAAAGGAATAGGTCAACCCTACGTTCCTCACCCAAACCAACTGCATAACGTTCCAACAATGGAAATTTTTGCATAAAAGTAGAAACAAATAAGGAACCTTGCTTCAAGCTGTAGAACTCTGCTTCTTTCTTCTTTAGGGCAGTAGTGTAGATATACTTCCCATGAAAGAGAGACAAAAACTCCACCCAAGACATGGTTGAGATGTCTCTAGTCCTTACAATCCCATTCCGCCAAACTCTTACAGGTCCACCTAAAAACATATGAAGCAAACCTAATCTTTTGATGTGGAGGACATGCCATACCATCAAAAGTCCTCTCTATCGTTAACACCCAATCATCAGCTTTGTCAACCATCTCTATCTCACCTTCAACCTAGAAGGAAGGTGGTTGCATATTCATGAACTCCATGATTGAGAACTCATTAGGCTTATCAGGTATAGATGGGTCTTTCATCTTTCCTGCCAAGGAAGAAGTAAAGAGTGCCATGGAAGAAGCAAGGAGTTGTCAAAACATGGCCAACTCTTGCTCTGGAGTCATAGATACACCCGAACTAGTAGAAGTTGAGGTCCCCTGACCAATCCTAAGGTTTTGGGGTGTCTTGTAACCGTACTGGTTGTCAACAGTCGAGTTATCTCCCGCCATTAGGGTTTTTCCTGCACAAGGCAAGGTACTAGGTATAAACAACCTACGATAAAGGTAAATATCCCAAGGGAGACATGTTTGAAATAGTTAGATAACTGATAGCTACAGGCTCTAATACCATGTTGTAAGGAGTGGGATCCCATAGGGATCCACCCCCTACTAAAAATAATGAGGCAACATCCACCAATAAAAACTTTTTCTCAAAAGGGGATGAAACCAAATTTATTTAGCATGATTGTATTATAACACAAAGTAGCAACGGAATTGAAATATATATATCTAACCATTACAAGGTTTTTAATTATTCTAAACTTTCACCACGCAGGGTGACATAAAGGAAAACTAACTACATATGTAGAACTATCTGAGGATCACCTAACAACTTCAAGCAAAGTCTCCCACAAAGTCAGCTACCCATGTTGTGGTCCAAGTCCTCTTTGATTTCCTTCTCCTTGTCCAACACCTAGGGTTGGAAGCATACCCCACAAAAGGAAAAGAAAAGAAGATATCAGTAAAAAGCTGGTATGAGCATGCTAAAAGGAATTGAGAATTATATATTTTAAGAAAAAGGTACATCAAGTATAGAAGTCTTCCCATGCAATGAGGTAAGAACTACCCAAACGGGCATAAAAGGAAAGTATCACAAACATATAATAAAAGGAATACTTGCAATTAAAACAATAATATAAGTGGTGCCACAAAAGCAGTCATAATGTTTTTAGGGCACAAAACTCATAACAACCTACATGTAGGTGAAATAAACATAGCACTAGAACAACATAAGAAACAAAGGCGGCCAAGTCTCATAAACTTCAAACCCAGGTATGGGTCACATAACCACCATCTCAAAATAAAAAAATAAGGGCACATAACACAAAACCAATGCAAATTATATTACTCTAGGGCTACTGATTCACACAACATGCTTAATAGGGATGTAAGTAAAAGTATAGTCAAATTTACAAATCAATCACCACATAAGTGATCATCATTATCAGCCACCGCAAAGTGGGCATATAACAACAAATTGAGTTCCACAATGAACATGGCATAATAAAGATTCCAAAAGAAAGTCAAGAAGATATTATGATCACAAGATTACTAACAAGTAGGGTACTTCACATGAAGCATAATTTCAAAAGAAAAAGATATGGTTATAAGGTTATTGTCCATAGGACCAAGAGAAAGACAATTTAGGTTATTGCTTAATAAAGATGAATAGGGTATAAAAACATACCTCTCACAGAGTCTTAATCCAAAAAAGATTACTTCTAGATCCAACTCTAAGTTTCCAAAGCACCTAATATCATATATGTGAGATTAGGGTTAGAAGTGCATTGATTATTAAAAACCCTAAAATTGTCCTTTATTATATGTGAATTATGTCATCAAAACCATGCCATGTTTTAGGTTATATTTTTATGAGTCCAAAGCATACTTTTTTATATTTTTTTGACATATAGATATTTAGTTATAAATTATACAAATTATTAAGTTATTAATTAGATCCATTAAAATCACCTCTTCAAAACATGAGATTCGGGTGACAAAACCAATACCATTAGAAATCTTGCATTTTTCTGAATCCAATGAGTATTTATTTGTAATTTTTGGATAATTAGATAATTAGTTATGAGTTTTCAAGCTCGACCAATCATAATTTCAAGAATTGCCAAATAAGAAAAAAAAAGAGAGGAAAAGAGAGTGGGCCGACCCACTGACTTGGCCCAATCAGACCCTACCAAGTCAGGGGTCAAAGGCATAACCTTGACTCATCCAAACAAAATACAACATGGCAAAAAGACATTTTTACCCCTGATTTCAAAACCAAACAAAAGATCCAGTGTTGGGGCGATATGGTAATTCACTTGGTGCCCATCTTCTTCCTCACATACTCCCACAGTGTGAGAACCGAGCAAGCAGGGTCTTGCTAAGTTTTTGGGCAAAACTTGGTTTCACAATCGAACTCGAAACCAACAACACGGAAAGAGAGCACGAGGTTTTACGAACACACTGAGCCAATCTATTGGAGTGTTGGTGCTCACAGGTACAGGAGGACTCCGCCACAAAGTTTGAACAAAAACAAGGTTGTCCATGGCCAAATCCACCTTGTGCAAAGAAATTAAGAGGGGAGGAGAGCTATGCGGGGCTCAATGCAATTCGTTGTACACCTATTTATAGGTGAACTTAGGGTATAAGCCAAATCTGACGTGGCCGTGAGATGCCCAAAGATGGGAAGTTGGGCATTTGCAAAATACTTGACCATAGGTCATGATTTTGGGACCAAAATATGTAGAGAGTCTCCACGAACCCAACACACAAGAAATATCAAAAAATGACCCACTATGGCACGAGAAAATTGGATCACAAATCCCTCCTTTTGCACAGTACTGTTCACACGTGGGTTGCTCTCCTACCCAAGGTAGGAGACGCAATCCTCACCGTTCATGGGGTGATTCAACGACCCAAAAACGGAGTGAAATAAAGGAAATAACTAGGCCAAGTGACAAATCCAAATCCAAATTGAATAAAGTGGAAAAGAAATTATTTCTTATTTTCTCTCTCCTCTTTTGAGGGTGCAAATGAGTCGCAATTTTTATAAAAAATTACACCCTGACTGATTTTGAGAACTTTTAATGGGTTAAATAATTCAAAACTCATTTTCTCTTTCCTCCTTCATTAATGGTGATAATATTGCCCAAATTTTATGAAACTTCACCCACAAGTCTTATTTAATATGTTAGATATGAATTTGCCATTAATTTTACATGTTGGAGTTGTTTGTATATTAATTTAATATCTTGAAGGTTCTACACACTTTCTCTCTCCTAATTTCATCTTTTAATCAAACTTCCTTCCGATTGAGTGAAAATTCACCCAAAGGCATATTTTAATATGTAGATTACGAATCTAAAATTATTTTCCACATTTTTAGAGTCATTAAATATTTTACTCTTTTAAGGTCACTAAAGAGCATACTCTTATTCTTGTTTGGATAAACCTCAAAGACAAAGGGTTCTAAGTTATTAACCCTAGAATAAGATTAAGTCCTAGGTTTCAGTATGTTACAATCAACAATTAAAGTATGCTCATCATTAGAACTAGGCATAGGGGGTTGAGCTTCTATAAATCTATTCTTGTCAAGCAAATTAGCATTTTCAAGTTGAAGAGAATCTACTTGACTAAGACAAGCATTTTTATCATCAAGTAAACAAGTATTAGCATGTTCACGATCATCTAATTCTATATGCAAATTATCAAGAATTCTAGCAAGCCTTTTCCTTTTCTTTTTAGAAGACTTAAGAGAGGCACGAGTAGCATTAGTGATAGAAATTAAGGGAATTTATCTAAAGAGTTTAGAATTACCTCATTTTAGCCTTTTCTTGTAGATGCCATGAGCGTAAAATGGCATTCTCCGTCATCACTAGAGCTTGATCTAGATCTTCCACTTGATATTTCACTAGAGCTAGAGTTGGAGGAGTCACTTGAGCTTGAGTGTCATTTCTCCTTCTTCTTGTACTTCTTTTCTCTTCTCTTGTGATGATGGGTCTTTTTGTCTTGTGGGCAATCTTTCTTGAAGTGACCATTCCACCCTTGAAGCACCTTGTAGAGGTGTAAGAATTTCCTTTGTAGACTATACCCTTGGAGTACATGGCATCTTCTTCAACTTGAGAGGATGAAAAAGCTCAACCCATAACAACCTTGATTTGATCTTTGATTTCAGAATTCTTAATTTTTTGTGGTCTTCTCTTCTTCTCTTTCATCTTCATATTGCTTATCAAGCGTGACTTCATGAGCTTGTAGATTTCCTATGAGATCTTCAATGTGAATATCCTCAAGAGACTTCGATTCTTCTATGGAAGTCACCTTTGGTTCCCATCTCTTGGGGAGAGTCCTTAGGATCTTAGAGTTGATCTCTCCTCTACTCATAGTATGCCCTAGAACATCAAGACCATTCACAACAGTGTTGAGCCTTGAGTACATGTTGGCTCTCTTCTCCTCCTTTCCCATTGAGCATGTAGACTTTTCTTTCCTTCACTTGAGTTGTCTCTTCATAAGTGACTCATAGCTTTCTTCATACCTCATAGGCTGTATCACAAGAAGAAATTGGTTGAACTCGGAGGGTGTCATGGTGGCATAGAGGATGTTGATTTCTCTTACATTCAACGTATCTTTCTTCAAGGTAGCTTCACCCCATTCTTCTATCTTTGTCTCCGGTAGCTTGTATGAATGGTCCACGATTTGTCATAACTCAAGACTTTTTCCTTGGATGTGGAATTGAAGCATTCTCTTCCAATAGAGGAAGTTACTAACATCAACGATTGGAAGGTTGATGAAGTATCTTCCATCTTGGTAATCATCCATCTTGTCCTACTTGTGGAAGTATGCTTGGAGAAACCCGCTCTGATACCACTTATTGGATCCTAGGATGGGTGATTGGATGATCAAGAGGGGGGTGAATAGAGTTGAATGCACTTAAATAAAATTCATTAGACCTACAAAATATATCACAAGATAAGGTTTCTAAAAAGGAAAATTGAGTGCAACTAAAACATACATAGCAATGGAGAGTGAGATTGAACAAGCACCGACTGATAAGCTATGTAGAGTGGTTCCATACTCCAAACTAGGAGTATATCAGTCCACTACCTAGAGAGGTCAACCTCTAGGATTTCTAAGTGTGTGTGCCTCTATATATTCACTTATAAGAGTTACAACACATCATCCACCAAAGGACTTGCCTATCCAATATAAAGAGTCTTCAACCTTATCAGGGATTACCCACTTTGAAATGAGTCTTCATCCTTCTCCAAGGACTTACCACTCTTGCACAAGTCTTCAGCCTTCTAGGAATTACCCACTCTTTTTGTATCTTTAGCCTTTGACTTCACCTTTACTCAGAGAAAGTTTTCACCAAGGACTTACCCACTTGAGCAAGGAATCTTCTATCTTCACGAAGGGCTTACCCACTCTTGCTCCAAGTCTTCAGCCTTGCTCTTCACCAAGGGGATCCTTCCCTTGTTCTTCTTCACCTCTCTTAGCTAAGAGAGAGAACCTTCATATTCATGGTTCAACGAGAGATTTGAAGGTGGTAGAAGTGAGAGCATCACAAGATATACCTTCAGGACTAGCTCTCTTACAAATATCCTACTCACTTTAATGGATATAGCAAGTGATTAAGCTTAGATAGAGAGACATGAGGCTGTAGGATGCAGTCAACTATAGAAAAGGGACCTTCGTAATGCTTAGCTAACCATGGGATAAAGCCCAAGGGGTCCTATTTATAGTTGAGGATGCCTATAAGCCTTTATAAAACTTAAGGATGAATAATAGCCATTCAAGCTATTACAACAAACATTTTTGTAAGTTTTGCAATATTCCAACGGCTAGAAACACTTTTCTGTACTTTTTCATACAATGCGATTGATTGAGTTTCTATAAAGGTAACTCAACCAAATGCACTATGAGATAAAGCTAATTTGACCAATCGGTCGAGTTTGTCCTAGTAGGAACTCGACCGATAGATTAGATCAGTTTTGTTCTAGTGCAATGGTCGGTCGAGTTATGAGTATAGGAAACTTGATCGATGAACAACATTGTCAAAATGCATCAAGGATTGGTCAAGATTGTAACTTGACCAATAAAGAGCCTATAATGAATTTTGGAAAATGTCATTAAAGTGCTTACATATTCGATTTAAGTGCTCATGATTTTTCTAAGCTTAATTACTAGTCATACAATAATTACAAGTGATTTAGAACATTATTCTAATAGATTTACATCATATTCCACAAAAGTGCACTTGCATTAATTTTGACTTTTCGTTTCTCAAAGTTAGGATGTGAAAGTTAGGGCATTTGGAGTGTGTCTATACCTAATCTAAAACCACTCAAGTAGAGACATTAGACACAAATTATTGGAATGGTTTAGTAATCATCAAAACAAAGGTTTGGTCAAGTTAGACCTAGAGTCAACATGATTTCCCTTCCGAACCCTAACAAACCTCACTCCAATAGTCAACATTGATCCATAACAGACCCTCACTCGAACCCTAACGACAAAAAACCCAATACCACAACCACCCCTATCATTGTGATCCAATGAGCCTATCTAATGGAGTTACCTACTTATTTTGGGTTCTCTAGCACCGATTTATCCATAAAAATGTTCATGTAATAAATTTAGACCGTCGCACCCTGAGCCACCATTAACAGCTTGATCTTCTCCTTTGGCAAGTTGATGTAGCCATAGTTACTCAGTCTAGAATGTAGCATTTGTCAGTACAATTATGTAACATCCCTGACCTGGGTTACATACTAACCCTAGGTGTTTTGCCTAATAAATATGATTATATGCTTGCTTATATTTCTTGAAAAGTGATTAATGCTTTTGAGGAACTTATATTTCAATTTCAGTCCTTTTTGAATAATGTTGAAACATTGTTTTGTTAATAATGGACTAAAGTGCAAATTACCCAAGTAGAGGGGTTAACTTGCAAATTGCACATGATAAGATGTTCCTCTGATGTTGAGACATCATGAGAATGAATATGATGAAGTAGTATGGTTTTCTCAATCTTGAGCACCAAGATATAGCTTGTAAAGCAATCTTTGTGCATTAAAACTTAGTTTTGATGTAATGTGCAATTTACTCAAAACATAGGGTTCAACATGTAAAATATCACCTTTTTAGGGTCTCTCATGTTTCTTGGCATCAAGTAGAGTAAAGAAATTAGAAGGGCGCCTCATTTGAATCATCATGGAAGAGAGAGAGAATCTTGATATTAAAATAATCAAGATTTAAGCACAAAAGGCTCTTTAATTTAACTGAATGCAAAAAGAAATATATTAATTATGGAGCCTTCATCCAAAAGTTGGAGGATATGTTTTTAATATTTTATACGAGCTTGAGCCATGCGTGGGCACCAAAAAGATCTTGGTTGAAGTGGAAGTTACTCAAATTAATTTAATATAAAGCAATATCCAATTAAAAGATGGACATTAACACATAACTCTTTAAGGTGTTTAGTTTCTTTTCCATTAAACCTTGGATAATGGAGAAGTTTTGCAAGATATTAGAAGGTGGCCACGTAGAAAAGAAGTGGAGGAGGACTTGGTGGATATAATTGGGAGATAAAAGGAAATAATTCTCTTTTTCCATTTTCCTTGAAAACCCCTAAATACATATATATGTGTCCTTTTTCCAAAACACCAAAGGATCGTTTCCTTAGTTTCTTTTCTCTCTTCACCTTGCTTTGGCCGACCAAGGGAGAGTTCTGGACCAGAGGAAGGATGAACAAAACCTGTAGGTGAGTCTTAATCATCATCTACCTTGAATTCATGGTGGAAACCATAAAACAAGGATAGATTCATGATTTTCTTCACACGATTTCCTTTTCTAGCCATCTTCTTCATCCAAAGATTGAAGAATGAACCGTGGAAAACTACTGGAGATCAATATACCATTAAAGTTGTGGAGCTTGGAGCTATGGATCAGTTCTAGAGGTGGTTTTTATAACTCTAACCCTTAAGCATTGCTAATGCATTCATCTCTTTAATAATCGTTGGCTATTTCCTTCTTTGGTATTCTTTTGGTTGATTGCTATAACTTCCGTGAAGAACAGCAACAATTCTTGGTAGCTCGTAGGAAGAAGATGATGATGTTAACTTTGATGTTAATCCAAAGAAAATTACTTTCGCAAACGGTTTGGTTTTGATGCTCAAACTGTTTCCCAAACCGTTTGGGAGCAAACGGTTTCAAACCGTTTGATTGCAAACAGTTTCATCCAAACCGCATAGAAGCAAACGGTCCAAGACCGTTTGGTGGTGTTGACCAAGCATTGACCGTTCGGAGGTCTGTTGAGAATAATGTAGACTAATAACCTACCATTAATTATCAATTAACTCCAAGTGGTTCACTAATTAAAGGTCCATCAACTATCTAAATCCTAATCGGGTTAATTGCTGATTTAATAATTGAATAAGGTTGAAGTTTGGGTTGAGTGACCCAAACGGCTTCAAAACCATTTGGGGATCACCCAAACGGTCTCAAGACCGTTTGTTGATCACCCAAGATCATTTGGAGGTCTAGGGTTAAGCATGGTTGACCAATTGAAGTTTCAAAGGTTCTAAGTTGAAGTACAGTCAATTGTTGCTATAATGATCAAATCAATGGACCAAACCCTAATTGGTTGACTTGGTTTTTGGTGTTGAAATGAGAAAACTGTCTCAAGACCGTTTGGAGGTCATCCAAATGATCCCAAGACCGTTTGGGGTCAGGTCATGACCAAATTGGATGATGGTTCAATGGGTTCAAATCAATTAGACTCACATTGATTTATCTTGAAGGGTCATCGATTCCAAACCCTAATCCAATTGAATCAAGTCCTAATTGATGATCAATTGAGGGTCATTTGAGGGTCAAATCATTTGAGGGTTGACCTAATTAACTCAATTGAATTATGGTAATAGGTCCAATTGATGATTGATTATATACATACAAGTGTTGAAGGAACCAACATTGGAAACCCTAATTCAATTTGAGGTGTTGGGACTATACTTGGTCCATGCGGTTTTGAGGTGGTTTGGACCAAATGGTCTCAAGACCGTTTGAGTCCAAACGGTCTTAAGACCGTTTGGGACCAAACGATCCCAAACCGTTTAGGTTCATGCGGTTTCCAAATCGGTTGAGTGCATGCGGTTTCAAAACCGATTATGTCCATGTGGTTTCAAAAGTCAACCATGAGCAAACGGTCTTCACCCCCAACTTTAGCAAACGGTCTTGCAGGTCTACTTTACCAAATGGTATCAAGGGTAGACCAATACCACATGAAGGTCCAAATGGTCTTAGACCGTTTGGAGGTTTAGTATGCAAGACCGTTTGAGGTCTAAGATAGTCAAGATCGTTTGGGGCCTTAGTGGGCAAGATTGTTTGGTGGTTGATTAACCTAAACACCATGGACACTTAAAGTGGTTAAAGGACAAAGTGATTAGTTTTTTTTTTTTGAAGCCAAGTGATTAGTTAATTAATACATGATGTAATCAAAGGTGATCATGGTACTTGTACCTTAATGGGATAGTGTGTTTGAAACCCATGAAGTAATTAAGCCCTAATGATTATAATGGTAATGATATAAACCATGAAGTCAATTCTCTTTCATGATTAAGTTGAATTAACCTAATCAAGGCTGAAGCTAACATCATCTTATAGAGGATGAGAGAGATAAGACTCCTTTTATGAATGTTAATCAAGTAATGGACTTCCAATATAAATGAATATCTAATTAGGGCATGATCCTTCATAGTGAGATCATGAAGACCCTAATTATGATGGTTAGTGAATAGTAAACCCTAAATTGAGGGTAATAATGGAAGTATCCCTAATACATGATGATGATGTAATCTCAATTCATAATGATGACATAGTAGACCCTAAATCAAGGTATGTGAATAGTAAACCCTAAATCAAGGTATGTGAATAGTAAACCCTAATTCTAAATAAAGTAAATGAAAGTGTGAAACCCTAATTCTGGGTTATGCTTTATTGCATGAAGCTCTTTGATTAGATAATGAAATGAGGAATCACTATTCCTAATTAAGCTAAAGGGGTTGGCTAACCCTAATTGAATTGAAAAGGGAAACCCTAACCCTAGTAAGGGCATAGTTGTGCAACCCTTGAATAGCAAAGTTATCTTTGTTTTGCATTGTGTTGTTATAGAGATAATGTGCATGTTATCATTTGTATTAATCATGCAGGTTTGTATGAAATAGTGAGCATAGCCAAGTACTTTATAAGCCTTGAAAGCAATGATATGCTATGTTGCCTAGTGAGAGGTAACAAATGAGACTGATAGGCTGTATGAGCCATGTGAAATATCTGCATTACTACTATCATGTTTATACTGTCAAATGACCTAATGGCAATATGTTACTTGGTAACAAGTGTTTTGATGATTTAAGGGTTGGAACACCCATATTCTTGAGTCATGATGATGGAATGATAGGGGATTGAGACCCCAATGATTTATACAGTTGTAAAATGAACTTGATAAAATTGTACTCCTTTATAGCAATTGTTTTAATGGTTTATGTTTGAAAACAGACCTGATGCTAAAAGAATGCCATAATGTACTTAAATATTCAAGTATAATGATATCATGTAGAGCCCTGACCATAGATCCATCATCGTCAGAAGCTGGACGATGGTGAAACATGTTTTCCTAAGGGAATTCCTGGAGAGCATACTTTTGAGTATGTGGGGGTTATGGACGTGAATATTCTTACGTCCTAATGGGGGAATTAATGTGAGATGAACATTTAATCTCTCAATCCTTCATTATATATATATGTAGAGATTATGTATCACTAATCTCCCTATGATGTTGTTAATGTCGAATCGATGTGAGATAAATAAGAAATCCCTTGATTGCGAGGAGAGTACAACATGCCACTGTAACTCTAATAGCAAAGTTGCCAAAATTCCCTGGAAAGTTATTTTAGCAGAGACACAAGATGTCCTGCATGTTGTTCCTCGCACTGACTGAGGAGGATGACGTCATAGAAATCCGGCTCTTCTAATGACCTATGTATGGTACCGATTTCGATTTCACAATGGTCGGTTGAATTATGAGCGGTATACCTCATCTCCTCAGGGCATAAATATGGTTGAAAAATGTAATCAGCCATGTAGCATAATTGCTTAGGTTAAACTACGAGAAATAATGATTGATGATACATTGTTTATTATGTCCTAGTTGGATAAATAATATACATGTTCTTCATACTCCTTATTGATTAAATGACTTGCTATGCAATCAAGTTATAATTGAAATGATTGCTTAGAGAATACTGCTCTATTTAGTTTATTCAATGATTTACCTGCTGTTGAATATTTATAATCCTACTACTCAATGTTGCTATAATATTTGCAATAAAAATGCTTCTGGTGGAGATTTATAACTCTCATTGGGACAATTATCAATTGTCTCACCCCTATGGGATTCAACTTTTTAGGTAGACGCTGAGGAAAGGACAAACCCTTCAGTGGGTGAGCAGCAACAGCAGCAGCAACAACAACAACAGGGACAACAATGATCCTCAGGTGGAGACACTGTCTGTCAAGTCTTGTATATAGAGAGTCCTATGTGTCGTCTCTGTACTCTCAGGTTCTAGGAGTTAGTAAATGGTTTAATATATATCTGAGATTTTTGGCGTAATGCCTCGAGATTTTTTGTATACTGCCTTGTACAGTTTAACAAGGAAGTTGATGATGTGACTCTCGAGATGAGATATTACAGAGTTTTAATGATGGATTAGCTTGTAAATAACTTACCGTGTTTCTTTATAAAAGAGTTTCACAGTTTGTAGATCTCTTTACAAAAAGTTTTAATTTTTAGTGATTTTCAGTAATTCCTCTGCAAATTATTCGCTTCCATATCGTTAATAACGTTTTGTCTGAACGGGTTATCACAATTAGTGGTATCAGAGCACTAGGTTCACTGAGTCTACAGAGACACATAACTAGGGTTGTTGAGTCTGTTCTAGTGTCTTCGAGTATATCTGATAGTGTCTTCTGCTCATATAGGAGGAGAAGATAAAACTAAAGATGTTTGGATCACACGAGGAACACATTGCAGAGAGTAGTGTTGCTGCACCTGGAGGAGGTGCAAGAAACCAAGAAAGGGAGGAACCTGTACCTGAACCACCCCAGTTCAACCCAGCTGATATGGGGAATCCAGCCTTCCAAGCCATGTTTGGGCAGTTCATGACTGCCATGACACATATGACTGATAGGATGCCAATACATGTACCTAGGGCACCTACCCATCCAGAAGGACAAGGATCTGGCAAGATGTTTGAACGACTTCGCCGAGTTGGAGCCACGGAGTATGCTGGAACAGCTGACCCAGTAGATGCTGACTTGTGGTTAATTGAACTAGAGAAGGCCTTTAGAATCCTGAACATCCCAAAAGCTGAGAAGGTTAGACATGCTATGTATCTTCTCAAGGGGAGTGTTGGTCACTGGTGGACCATGGAGGAAGGGAAAAGGCTAGGTGTGGAGATCAAATGGGAAGTTTTTCGACGGGAATTTATCAACAGATACTTCCCTAAGACGTTCATGGATGAGAAAATCTCTCAGTTTGAGAGGTTAAGGCAAGGACCAATGAACATTAGCGAGTATGAGGCTAGGTTCATGGAGCTTTTGCGGTTCTGTCCGCACATGGAAACCACAGACGAAGAAAGGATTTGGAATTTTGAGAAGGGATTAAACGCTGAGTTGACCACCCCTGTGTCTACACTAGAGAATAGGGAAAGGTTTTCTACCTTTGTAGAGTCTGTCAGAAGGATAGAGAGGTCCGTGTCAGAAAAGAGACTGACCAAGAACAAGAAGATGTACCCCCAGTTCCAAGGATCCTCATCTAAAGATTTTAAGAAACCGAGGTATTCTGCACCAATGGCACCACCTAGATTCAGTACATAGACACAGTGGATGTCAAATAGGGGTAGAGGATGAAGTTTACCATTAGAAGGAGCTCGTATCTCAACATGTATGTCAGTTACAGGACCATCCAGACCCCAGCTAGGGAACGGAAGCTGTTATATATGTGGAAGATGTACCCCCAGTTCCAAGGATCCTCATCTAAAGATTTTAAGAAACCGAGGTATTCTGCACCAATGGCACCACCTAGATTCATTACATAGACACAGTGGACGTCAAATAGGGGTAGAGGACGAAGTTTACCGTTAGAAGGAGCTCGTATCTCAACATGTATGTCAGTTACAGGACCATCCAGACCCCAGCTAGGGAACGGAAGCTGTTATATATGTGGAAAGGTGGGACATTTGATGAAGGATTGCAGAGCCAGAGAAGTGAGTGTAACTCAACCTCAAAGGCAGAGTCAACAAGGATCTCAAAGGTGACAGTTTCCAGGTAATGCTAGAGGATGTGGACAAGCATCCCAAGTTGGATCATCGGCACCTAGTCATCGTGCACCGAATCAACCACAGGCGACGGTGAGATTCTATGTGATGAATCCACCTGATGCAGTGATCAACCCTCGGGTTGTGGTAGGTCATATGGAGTTGTTTAATTCTGATATGTCTACATCTTGCATTGTATCTATTTTAATTGATCCGGGTGCTACACATTCCTTTATCACTCGAAGAGTGATTCTTGACTACAACCTTACTACAAGTCATAGAGCAGATAGTTTGTTGTTAGAAACTCCTTTGATGGGATCTATTGTGTTGCGGGAGGTATGTTCTCCCTGCATTCTCTTCTTTTTTGAACATCGCATTCAAGTAGATCTTATACCACTTGAGATGCACAGATTCGATGTAATCCTTGAGATGGATACCTTAGAAAGGTATAAGGTTGTCTTGGATTGTGAATCCAAGCAAGCTGTGTTCGCTGATGATAGTGACACATGGATCTTTCAAGGAGATAGAAAGATTCTACCAACCTATCTTGTGTCAGCTATGGTTGCTGAAAAGTTGACGAGGCAAGGATGTTATGCATTCTTGGCCCATGTGGTAGATACTACCATGGAGAGTCTTAATCCTGCTGAAGTTCTGATAGTCAGGGAATTTGAAGATGTATTTCTTGAAGAACTTCTAGGTGTACCACCACCCTGAGAGATTGATTTTGAAATTAATCTAGTCCTAGACACGCAACCTATAGCATAAACACCGTATAGGATGGCGCCTGCTGAGATGGCAGAACTCAAGAAACAACTGCAAGAGTTGCTTGAGAAGGGTTTCATCTGACCGAGTACTTCACCCTGGGGTGCTCCGGTCCTCTTTGTTAATAAGAAGGATGGATCGATGCAGTTATGCATTGATTAAAAACAATTAAATAAAGTAACAATAAAGAATAAGTATCCTCTATCGAGGATTGATGATCTCTTTGACTAGTTGCGTAGTGCAACCGTCTTCTCAAAGATAGATTTGAGGTCGGAATATCATCAGCTGCGTATTAAGGAAGGTGACATACCTAAGTCTGCCTTTAGGACAAGGTATGGTCACTATGAGTTCACAGTTATGTTGTTCAGACTAACTAATGCACCAACTGCATTTATGGAACTCATGAATAGAATCTTTCAACCTTTTCTGGATCAGTGTATTGTTGTCTTCATAGATGACATCTTGATCTACAGTAGAGATGCTCAGCAGCATGAACAACATCTTCTTCAGGCTCTAACTTTGCTAAGAGAGCGTAATTTATATGCTAAGTTTAGCAAGTGTGAGTTCTGGTTACCAGAAGTTATTTTTCTTGGACACGTAATATCTGCTTCAGGTATTCGTGTTGACCCTAAAAAGGTAGAATCTGTCCTGCAATGGGAGCAGCCTAAGACACCAACAGAGATTCGAAGTTTCTTAGGGTTGGCAGGCTCTTACAGGAGGTTCATTAAGAACTTTAGTTCTATAGCTTTACCCTTGACTAAGTTGACCAGGAAAGATGTTCCTTTTTCCTGGAGTGACAAGTGTCAGCAATCTTTTCAGTTGTTGAAGGAAAGGTTGACAAGTGCACATGTACTTGTGTTACCTGAGTAAGGGAAAGGGTATATAGTTTTCTGTGATGCCTCTAAGAATGGACTAGGATGTGTGTTGATGCAGGATAAACAAGTGATTTCTTTTTGCTTCTCGACAGCTTAAGAAACACGAGGAGAATTATCCGACACACGACTTAGAGTTAGCTGTTGTAGTTCATGCCTTGAAAATCTGGAGACATTATCTTTATGGAGAGACATTCCAGATTTTCACAGACCATAAAAACCTTAAGTATTTCTTTTCTCAGCATGAGCTTAACATGAGGCAACGCCGCTGGATGGAGTTAATCAAGGATTATGATTGTACAATTGATTACCATCTAGGGAAGGCCAATGTAGCTGCTGATGCTTTGAGTAGAAAATTAGCAACGCCAGCCTTAGACAGAGCACAACTAAATTCCTTGGTATGCTCTAGGAGGGATATGCTTATCTATTTAAGACAAGACAATGTATAGTTAAGAGTATCGTTGTTATCAGGGTTGTTAGCTGAGATGCACATAAAACCTACTCTGAGACACCAGATTAAGGAGGCACGACAAGTTGATGCTGCAGTTCAACAGATTAGATCAGAGTATGGTAGAGGAACGAGATGGTTTCCATGATTAAGATGACCAAGTAACCTATTATCATGGTAGGATGATAGTACCGGATGTGGATAACTTGAGAAAGATAGTCCTGGAAGAAGCTCATTCTTCAATGTATGCCACACACCCAGGAAGCACCAAGATGTATCGAAACTTGAAAGATATGTATTGGTGGCCTGGTTTGAAGAAGGACGTTGCTGAGTTTGTTATGCGGTGTCCGGTGTGTCTGCAAGTTAAAGCTGAACACCAGAAGCCTGCAGGAACAATGCAACCTTTACCCATACCATAGTGGAAGTGGGATCATGTGACCATGGACTTTGTGGTTGGTTTACCCAGAACAACCAAAAGTTATGATTCCATCTGGGTACTAGTGGATAGGTTGACAAAGACAACACATTTCTTACCTGTCAAAACAACCTATTCTACTGAGAAGCTGGTACAGTTATATGTAGATGAGATAGTATGGCTGCATGGGGTCCCCGTTACCATTGTTTCTGACATAGGTCCCCAGTTTACGAGTCATTTTTGGGAGTGACTTCATAAAGCTTTAGGCACACAGTTGAGGTTTAGTACAACCTTTCATCCTTAGACTGATGTACAATCAGAAAGGACTATACAGACTTTGGAGGACTTTCTTAGAGCATGTGTCCTTCAGTTTACAGGGAGTTGGGATCTGCACCTAAGTTTGATATAATTTGCCTACAACAATAGCTATCAACATAGCATTGACATGGCACCTTATGAAGATTTGTATGGTAGACGTTGTATATCTCCCCTATGTTGGTATGAAACTGGTGAATATCAACTTTAGGTCTTGATCTTTTGCAACAGACCACCGAGAAGATTAAAATAATACAACAACAGTTGAAGGCTGCACAGGATGGGCAGAAATCTTATGTTGATAAGCATCGTAGACCTTTAAAATTCTAGGTTGGAGACAAAGTGTACCTCAAGGTCTCACCTTGGAAAGGAGTTCTTAGATTTGGAAGGAAAGGAAAGTTAGCTCCTAGGTATATGGGGCCTTATCCAATCATTGAACGGATTGGAAAGGTAGCTTATAAGCTAGAGTTACCACCAGAGTTACAAAAGTTACACCCAGTGTTTCACATTTCCATGCTTAGGAAATGTCATCCTGACACAGAATCAGTTCTACAACCTATGGAAGTAGAATTGAATGATGATATATCTTATGTTGAAGGACCTGCGACAATCCTCGACAGAAGAATTAAAAAGTTGAAAAAGAAAGACATAAGTCTTGTGAAAGTCCTCTGGAATCACCGTGGTGTTGAAGAAGCTACGTGGGAACTAGAGGAAGAGATGAGGAGGAAATACCCTACTCTTTTCTCTTAATATGTTTTGTAGATGATTTCGGGGACAAAATCCATGTAAGGGGTGGATAATTTGTAACATCCCTGACCTGGGTTACATACTAACCCTAGGTGTTTTGCTTAATAAATATGATTAGATGCTTGCTTGTATTTCTTGAAAAGTAACTAATGCCTTTGAGGAACTTATATTTCAATTTCAATCCTTTTTGAATAATGTTGAAACATTATTTTGTTAATAATGGACTAAAGTGCAAATTACCCAAGTAGAGGGGTTAACTTGAAAATTGCACATGATAAGATGTTCCTCTGATGTTGAGACATCATGAGAATGAATATGATGAAGTAGTATGGTTTTCTCAATCTTGAGCACCAAGATATAGCTTGTAAAGCAATCTTTGTGCATTAAAACGTAGTTTTGATGTAATGTGCAATTTACTCAAAAACATAGGTTCAACATGTAAAATATCACCTTTTGAGGGTCTCTCATGTTTCTTGGAATCAAGTAGAGCAAATAAAATGAGAAGGGCACCTCATTTGAATCATCATGGAAGAGAGAGAATCTTGATATTAAAATAATTAAGATTTAAGCACAAAAGGCTCTTTAATATAACTTAATGCAAAAAGAAATATATTAATTATGGAGCCTTCATCCAAAAGTTGGAGGATGTGTTTGTAATAGTTTAGACAAGCTTGTTCCATGCGTGGGAACCAACAAGATCTTGGTTGAAGTGGAAGTTACTCACATTAATTTAATATAAAGCAATATCCAATTAAAAGATGCACATTAACATATAACTCTTTAAGGTGTTTAGTTTCTTTTCCATTAAACCTTGGATAATGGAGAAGTTTTGAAAGATAGTAGAAGGTGGAAATGTAGCTAAGAAGTGGAGGAGGACTTTTTGGATATAATTGGGAGATAAAAGGAAATAATTCTCTTTTTCCATTTTCCTTGAAAACCCCTAAATATATATATGTGTCCTTTTTCCAAAACACCAAATGATCGTTTCCTTAGTTTCTTTTCTCTCTTCACCTTGCTTTGGCCGACCAAGGGAGAGCTATGGACCAGAGGAAGGACGAACACAACCTGTAGGTGAGTTTTAATCATCATCTACCTCGAATTCATGGTGGAAACCATAAAACAAGGATAGATTCATGGTTTTCTTCACACGGTTTCCTTTTCTAGCCATCTTCTTCATCCAAAGATTGAAGAACGAACCTTGGACAACTGCTGGAGCTCAATCTACCATTAAAGCTGCGGATCTTGGAGCTCTGGATCAATTCTAGAGGTGGGTTTTATAACTCTAACCCTTAAACATTGCTAATGCATTCATCTCTTTAATAATCGTTGGCTATTTTCTTCTTTGGTATTCTTTTGATTAATTACTATAACTTTCGTGAAGAACATCAACAGTTCTTGGTTGCTTGTAGGAAGAAGATGATGACGTTAACTTTGATGTTAATCCAAAGAAAATTACTTTAGTAAACGGTTTGGTTTTGATGCTCAAACGGTTTCCCAAACTGTTTGGGAGCAAACGGTTTCAAACCATTTGATTGCAAACGGTTTCATCCAAACCGCATAGAAGCAAACGGTCCAAGACCGTTTGGTGGTGTTGACCAAGCATTGACCGTTTGGATGTGTGTTGAGAATAATGTAGACTAATCACCTACCAATAATTATCAATTAACTCCTAGTGGTTCACTAATTAAAGGTCCATCAACTATCTAAACCCTAATCGGGTTAATTGCTGATTTAATAATTGATTAAGGTTGAAGTTTGGGTTGAGTGACCCAAACGGTTTCAAAACCATTTGGGGATCACCCAAACGGTCTCAAGACCTTTTGGTGATCACCCAAGACCATTTGGAGGTCTAGGGTTAAGCATGGTTGACCAATTGAAATTTCAAAGGTTCTAAGTTGAAGTACAATCAATTGTTGCTATAATGATCAAATCAATGGACCAAACCCTAATTGGTTGACTTGGCTTTTGGTGTTGACTTGATAAAACGGTATCAAGACCATTTGGAGGTCATCCAAATGATCCCAAGACCGTTTGGGGTCAGGTCATGACCAAATTGGATGATGGTTCAATGGGTTCAAATCAATTAGACTCACATTGATTTATGTTGAAGGGTCATCGATTCCAAACCCTAATCCAATTGAATCAAGCCCTAATTGATGATCAATTGAGGGTCATTTGAGGGTCAAATCAGTTGAGGGTTGACCTAATTAACTCAATTGAATTATGGTAATAGGTCCAATTGATGATTGATTATATACATACAAGTGTTGAAGGAACCAACATTGGAAACCCTAATTCAATTTGAGGTGTTGGGACTATACTTGGTCCATGCGGTTTAGAGGTGGTTTGAACCAAACGGTCTCAAGAGCGTTTGAGTCCAAACGGTCTCAAGACCGTTTGGGACCAAACGATCCCAAACCATTTAGGTTCATGCGGTTTCCAAATCGGTTGAGTTCATGCGGTTTCAAAACCGATTGTGTCCATGCGGTTTCAAAAGTCAACCATGAGCAAACAGTCTTCACCCCCAACTTTATCAAACGGTCTTGAAGGTCTACTTTACCAAACGGTCTCAAGGGTAGACCAAGACCACATGAAGGTACAAATGGTCTTAGAACGTTTGGAGGTTTAGTATGCAAGATCGTTTGAGGTCTAAGATAGTCAAGATCGTTTGGGGCCTTAGTGGCCAAGATCGTTTGGCGGTTGATTAACCTAAACACCATGGATACTTAAAGTGGTTAAGGGACAAAGTGATTGTTTAATTAATACATTATTTAATCAAAGGTGAGCATGGTACTTGTACCTTAATGGGATAGTGTGTTTGAAACCCATGAAGTAATTAAGCCCTAATGATTACAATGGTAATGATATAAACCATGAAGTCAATTGTCTTTCATGATTAAGTTGAATTAACCTAATCAAGGTTGAAGCTAACATAATCTTATAGAGGATGAGAGAGAGAAGACTCCTTTTATGAATGTTAATCAAGTAATGGACTTCCAATATGAATGAATATCTAATTAGGGCATGATCCTTCATAGTGAGATCATGAAGACCCTAATTATGATGGTTAGTGAATAGTAAACCCTAAATTGAGGGTAATAATGGAAGTATCCCTAATACATGATGATGATGTAATCTTAATTCATAATGATGACATAGTAGACCCTAAATCAAGGTATGTGAATAGTAAACCCTAAATCGAGGTATGTGAATAGTAAACCCTAATTCTAAATAAAGTAAATGAAAGTGTGAAACCCTAATTCTGGGTTATGCTTTATAGGATGAAGCTCCTTGATTAGATAATGAAATGAGGAATCACTACTCCTAATTAAGCTAAAGGGGTTGACTAACCCTAATTGAATTGAAAAGGGAAACCCTAACCCTAGTAAGGGCATAGTGGTACAACCCTTGAATAGTAAAGTTATCTTTGTTTTGCATTGTGATGTTATAGAGATAATGTGTCTGTTATCATTTGTATTAATCATGTAGGTTTTTATGAAATAGTGAGCATACCCAGGTAAGAGCTATGATGCCATATTCATTGAAAGCACTTTATAAGCCTTGAAAGCAATGATATGCTATGTTTCCTAGTGAGAGGTAACAAATGAGACTGATAGGCTGTATGAGCCATGTGAAATATCTGCATTACTACTATCATGTTTATACTGTCAAATGACCTGATGGCAATATGTTACTTGGTAACAAGTGTTTTGATGATTTAAGGGTTGGAACACCCATATTCTTGAGTCATGATGATGGAATGATAGGGGATTGAGACCCCAATGATTGATACAGTTGTAAAATGAACTTGATAAAATAGTACTCCTTTTTTATAGCAATTGTTTTAATGGTTTATGTTTGAAAACAAGCCTGATGCTAAAAGAATGCCATAATGTACTTAAATATTCAAGTATAATGATATCATGTAGAACCCTGACCATAGATCCATCATCGCCAGAAGCTGGATGATGGTGAAATAGGTTTTCCTAAGGGAATTCCTGGAGAGCATACTTTTGAGTATGTGGGGGTTATGGACGTGAATATCCTTACATCCTAATGGGGGAATTGATGTGAGATGAACATTTAATCTCTCAATCCTTCATTATATATATATATGCTGAGATGATGTATCACTAATATCCCGATGATGTTGTTAATGCCGAATCGATGTGAGATAAACAAGAAATCCCTCGATTGCGAAGAGAGTACATCATGCCACTGTAACTCTAATAGAAAAGTTGCCAGAATACCCTGGAAAGCTATTTTAGTAGAGACACAAGATGTCCTGCATGTTGTTCCTCACACTGACCGAGGAGGATGAGGTCATAGAAATCTGGCTCTTCTAATGACCTATGTATGGTACCGATTTTGGCGATTTCGCAATGGTCGGTTGGAGTATGAGAGGTATACCTCATCTCGTCAGGGCATACATATGTTTGAAAAATGTAATCAGCTGTGTAGCATAATGGCTTAGGTTAAACTATGAGAAACAATGATTGATGATACATTGTTTATTATGTCCTAATTGGATAAATAATATACATGTTCTTCATATTCCTTATTGATTAAATGACTTGCTATGCAATCAAGTTATAATTGAAATGATTGCTTATAGAATACTGCTCTATTTAGTTTATTCAATGATTTACCTACTGTTGAATATTTATAATCCTACTGCTCAATGTTATTATAATATTTGCAATAACAATGCTTCTGGTGGAGAGTTATAACTCTCGCTGGGACAATTATCAATTGTCTCAACCCCGTGGGATTCAATTTTTTAGGTAGACGCTAAGGAAGGAGAAACCCTTCAGTGGGTGAGTAGCAACAGCAACAACAACAGGGACAACATTGATCCTCAGGTGGAGACACTGTCTGTCAAGTCTTGTATATAGAGAGTCCTATGTGTCGTCTCTATACTCTCAGGTCCTAGGAGTTAGTAAATGGTTTAATATAGATCTGAGATTTTTGGCGTAATGCCTTGAGATTTTTTGTATACTTCCTTATACATTTTAACAGGGCAGTTGATGAGGTGACTCTCGAGATGAGATATTATAGAGATGTAATGATGGATTAGCTTGTAAATAACTTACCTTGTTTCTTTATAAAAGAGTTTCACGGGTTGTAGATTTCTTTACAAAAAGTTTTAATTTTTAGTGATTTTCAGTAATTTTGTTGCTAATTATTCGCTTCTGCATCATTAATAACGTTTTGTCCGAACGAGGTATCACAAATTACCTTCTTTGTCCCTTCCTATTTCTTACCATGTTCTTATCTTGTCACCATTTGGTCTAGTTTGCTCAGTCATCTAGAGCCACCAACCCATTTATTTGGTGCCTTTCTAGAAGGGAAAAGACCTGTCATCCCCGACCTTACTCTAGTCTGTTGACTCTTCATGAGCACGTCTCAATGTGATGGATGCGTTGGACCTTTGTTTCAACCCATGGTATTAGGTAGTTCTCTGTTAGTTGTGCCCACTCTTCCTTTCAACCTTGATTGCCAATGGATGGAGCTATCTGTATATCAAATGCTTGATGAACCATCTGATTTTGAAGAGTCCCCTATAGCCGAGTAGCACCTCTGCCATGTCCGTACAACGTTAGGGTAGTTGGCACCTCTGTAGGTATATTTGAACCCTGGTTACTGGTTGACATCTCTCTGACCGGGTGCATTTTTTCTATGCCTGTTAGTGATCACTGAACCTGCACGGAAGGTGAATGAATCTTGTCTAGTAAGGCAGAGCCGATGTGCAGGGTTCCCACTCATAAGAAGGTCTAGTAGGGGACCATGCTCTAGATCTTCAAGCTCCAGTGGACATTCATGGCACATGACACATGGACATCAATCCCAAGGGCAAATGCCCAGTCCTGCCCATGGAACCTGGGCTCAATTAGCTTCACCCATGAAGGGTAAATTAGTAGTTGGACAGTCTTTGACCCATTTTTGACTATGAGATTCTTTTAGAAAATGTGACTAAAGGTTGGTGTGATATTCATTTAACCATCATATTTCATTCAAGGGCAGAAGAGTTTTTTTCATTTTTTTTGTTTTCTTTCTTTTAATCTGTAAATAGAATAAGTAATTATGTTTTTTTTCCAAATAACACATATACATATATTTTTGAAATGAGAAAAATACGGCTGATGCAATGGAATAGGTTTCACAATCAGATTTCCAACTTATAATAGGGTCATTATCTAAATAAGGGATTCAATACAATTTATATTAACTGAATGCACATATATTGTGACTAGGTAGAGATAACCCTGACATTGAGCCTAGATGGTGTTACTGAGTATATAGGCCAGATCATAAGGTATGTACATCCTCTAATTGATTTTGGGAATTATTTGACTAAGCATACATTATTTTAATGAAGCATCTCTTAAACTATTAATTCTGTTGGAAATCCAATTGCTTGGACATTAATATTTCTTGCTCTTAATTCATTATATACATGTCGTTGTTGAAATCTCTTATTTATGATGGGTTCTTAGACCCCTCCTTCTTTATTATTTTTTTAGGTGAATTTGACTAAAATGATAGTGTTGCCACCATATTTATGCATGTTGTGAGTTTGACTAGAATCTCTAGAATAGATATTTATGTACAACCATACTTATATAGGGCATGCGTATTCCACCCAGAGTGTGAGTTTCCACCCTTATTTCTTTTTAGGCTATTATTCTAAGGTGTTATGGCCCTATTTTAGGTATATTTAGTCTATATTGTTATGTATGCAAAATGTTACTATTTTATATTGGATTTGTGGTTGACTGTTATGACAAGATATTTTTATTCTCATGCTCTTATTGTGAATTTTAATATGTCTAATTTCTCTTGTTATTATTCTTTTGAACTTATCTAATTGCAAATAGCGTCCTTCTTGTGGGACCACTTCTTTTTGTACTTTTGGCCCAATATCATTCCCAAAGTATTTATTATATGTGCATGCTCAACTTTTGCTGACCCATACCTTGTTTCCAATGTTCTGAGTGATGTTCCCTTCCAACCAGGTGTAGGTTCAATAGAAGACAAGGATGTCCAAAGATTGTATATAGGGTATTGGACCTAAGTATAACTTGGTGTGATCAGGTTGCCCTCTTTGACATGTCTTGCACGTGATTAGATCTATTATATGTATACTTTTTTACTTTTATAAACCACCTTTTATGTGGGAAATAATTGTATATGAATCATGATGTAACTTTGTAATAGTTTTGTTTCTGTTGCTTTATTATTACATGGATCTTGTATTGTACTAGTTGAGTGGATTCAATTTTGGGTTCCACTCTTTACAACATGCGGCTCATGTGTCATGGGAATTGACTTCCATCTTCTTTTTACACAAAAGAATATCTACTTAATAAATCATTCAATTATTTTTTTTCCTAATTAATTCTCAAAATAAAACATGAAAATGTGTCTTCGTATATAATAGTGAACGTGTACTTCACTATGTTAGGAAAGTGTTAGAGTGACGTGGTATATCTATGGTGTTATGAATAAGGTGTGGGCGATTTGGGTTATAGACACACTCTCACCTCTCTTGTTTTCCCTAGCCATCAAAAGTTGACTTGTGCGTGCATATGCTCCTTCTCTTCTTGGTTCTTGTAAAGATATTTTTGTAGTGCGAGTACCACCACCTCTCACTCTTGTTCTGTTCTTATTTTGAAGGCACAAGATGTTGGGTGGTGGTACATAATGTTTGTTGAGCCATACTGTGTGGTTGTTGCTTGTTGTTGTCCCATGTCTGTGATGTCTGCTTGTTGCATGTTCTTGATCGGATCAATCTGGGGTAGCAATGCGCTTCCTACATATATTGGAGCGTTGATTCTCTAAGTATAATTACATCTTCAAATAGCAGACGATATAAATTGCTCGGTCTAACTTTTTTTCTTCTATTATCCTTCTAGTTTGTTCTTTTTATTTCATATTTGGATCTGTTAATTGGCCAGTCAACTTATGTTTAATTAATTTGCAATTATATGTTGTTGTTTGAATTTACAAAATTCTTCCAACAATTATGCCTATTAGAAGTAGCGCACAACTAATTCCCCACCCCCACTTGGGAACTTCTTTATGATGGTATACCACCTCATGTTCTTCCTAAGTCCTAACCTCCAAATCCCATGGTGAGATCCTTGGGTACCCTTGAGGTTGTTCATAAACCAGACTATGTCTATATAAGAATTACTTCACTCCTATGCGATGTGCCCATGTTTATTGCCACTAATAAATTAATGCCATTTAAACATCATTTAGAAAGTCATACAAGTGGAGGATCATTTTGCAATGCACTAAAATGATGAACAATTTTGCTCAGATATAATTGTGTTCTTTCTCCCTTGACCCTACCTCATAAGTTACACAACATCAACACACATGCCCAAGGTAAAAATCCCTACCAAGGCCTTCGTAAATTAATAGGATATGGATGAGAAAACCTTCATAGGAACCATCTTTTTATATTCTTATTGGAGGTCTCTCACGATGAACGAGAGCATGAGCTCATGAACCATGGATGGAGGAGATTGTTGTGTTACTGTTGTGGTTGTTGATGCTTTAATCTTTTCTTCGATATCTCTTTCATTATGTGGATTTTATTAGGGTTTACTTGGCTCCCATTAAACATTTTCTTTTTCTAGACTCAGTTAATTTGTGGTACATTTACTCATGCTACTTGGGTGTTACTTCTTGTACTCACTCAACGACAACACCCTCCTTGTCATTAATCTATCTTGGCATTTGTAATTACTGATTCTGCTAATTTAATTAGATTAGCATCTTTAAAATAAGGAAAGATTCGTAATGGAGGAGAACAATGTTAAAATTTGATCACACTCACGCCGATCACACACGGGTCACTCAGAGTCCAAAACCACCTTCTGCTCCTGCTGTCCTCTCTTCTCCCACTTCTTTTTCCGCTGCAATCAACAATCAACACGTGGTAGTCTGCAACAACACTGTCCAAATTGGTCTGCAGAAAAGATAGTGGGAAAGCTAGTTTTAAAGGATGACATGATGGACATTAATTGGGTAGTTGGTGGAAGTTATGTAATAGAAAAATAAATTTATTTTACTTATAACTTTTGAACCATGATGTATTTTTTGATGAGACAAAAAATATTGAATTCATTACGAAAAATGCATTCCAACAAGAATTATGTTGATATATTTTTGAGAAAAAATATAAAAGTGGTATGTAGAGGTGATGTGATCAAAGAAAAAATTATTTTGTTACTAATTTTTAAGCCGTGATGAAGTTTTGAATCAAATAAAAACTATGAGATTTGTAATAAAAATACATTCAAACAAGACTAACGTTGAGGAAAAAATAAGCTACTGGTCAAATATCAAAAGAGGAACAATTAACAAATTCATGGATGAATTGCGTCCAATGGTTACTTGACTTCATTGATGCCCAAAAAAGATTCAATGACCCAGAAGTATAAAAATTGAGCCCAACAAAATATTGTACGTGTTAAATTACAACTAAGGTAATCCACAACAAAAAATAAAATAATACTACCCAAATAGGTTTGTTTGACACCCGAGAACAACTTAATGACACCCAAATATAGTTGTACCGATTAAATAGGGTGTAAGAACACTTCACACCCAACAAAAACTTAATGGTGCCCAGAAATGATTATTTAACGTCCAAACAGTTAGCAAATCCACTGAAAAATTGGCGCTCAATGGTTAATTGACACACAGATGGTTCATTGACGCCCATAAATGATTCATCAATATCTAGAAGTACAAAAATAGCACCAAAGTAAATATTGTACGCGTCAAATCAAGGCTAAGGTAAGGGACAACCAAAAACAACGCAGTGACACCCAAATAGGTTTGTTTGACACTCAATGACAGCTTAATGACGCCCAAATATGGATGCACACAATAAATAGGATATAAGGGTACTTCACATCCAACAACAATTTAATGACGCCTAGAAATGACTAATTAACACCCAGAGTCAGTTCATTGATGCTAAAAAAATGGTTCATTGACACTCAAAATTATAAAAATGGCTCCCAAGTAAATATTATATGCGTTAAATCATAGCTAAGGGTAATTGACAATAAAAATAATATAATGACGCACAAATATGTTTGTTTGACACTTAAGAACAACTTAATGACTCCCAAATATGTTTGAACGTATTAAATAAGGTGTAAGGGGACTCTGCACCCACCAAGAACTTAATGAACACCTAAGAATAACTTAATGTAGCCCAAATAAGATTGTTTGATGACAAAAAATAAATCGTTTATCAACCAAACACATTCCTATCATATCCACACATGAAATGATGCCTAATGGTTAATTGACACAAATTTTGGGCATTATTTAACCATTTTTAGGCGCTTTTTAGTCATTTTTGGGCGGTTTTCACCCATTTCTAGGCATATATTCATCTTTTTAAAAAATTTTATTTTTGGATACGTGTTCATCAATTTTGAGCACTTTTAGTAAATTTTGGGCGCTTTACCCAACTTTTGGGCACATTTAGGCATTTGTGGGCATATCACTATTTTTTGGTGATTTTTGTCGTTTTTGGTTGCTATATAGCCATCTTTAGGCGCCTTTAACTATTTTTGGATCATATTCTCAATTTTCAAGCACAATTTTTGGGCACGTTATTATCAATTTTTTACCAATACCGGTGAATACACACCTAATTATCATGAATACATATCTACCTCCCTCACGACCTTCATTTACTTCTCTCACTTCCCATCTTTGGTTATTTCTCTCACTTTTCTCCTCTTTCCCATCACTTTTCTCCTCACTTCTCTAATCTTCAATCATCACTTTTCTTTTCTTTTCTTTTTACTTTTTCCTTTTCTTTTCTTTTTAATTTTTCCTCAAAACTGTTTATTCTCGTTTGAATGTATTTTTTATCACAAATCTAATAGTTTTTATTTTGTTCAAAAATTCACTATGGTTTATAAATTATAAACAAAATAATTATATCTCTCATCACATTACCTCTACGTACCATTTTTGTATTTATTTTCTCTAAAATATATCAACGTTAGTCTTGTTATATTGCATTTTTATAAAAAATCAAATAATTTTCATTTCATTAAAAAAATCATCGTGTTCAAAAGTTATAAACAAAATAAATTTATTTCTGCATTATATAACTTCACCAACTACCGAATTAATATCCGCCAAGTAATAATTTAAAGATCAACTTTTTCGTAACATTTTCTACCTCACGTCTCTCAACCTGTCAAAACTACCTGCGAGTAACCAAAGCGTGACCGATTTTTGTGTTTGACGGAATCATTTTCGTTTCTTTTTATAATCTTCGACAGGTATACTCTAAATCCCGGATACTGAGCGCCGATTTGACAACACGGCGAGGAGGGAGAAGAAGCTAAGAACGCTGCCACCGTCGCCAGCCGGGGAGATCCCATGACTGATGAGTGGCCGTCAAGGTAACCCGGCTGTCTCCTGCTCGAAGGCATCATCACTTGCCAGGGGCCACTACCCTAAGCATGGTGGGGATTGAGGAGGGCAATTGACGGATTGAATAGTGGTTGGGAACAGCCACCACATTACTGGACCTCACGTCTCCTCCTTGCATGTCCATGGTGCAGAGGGTATGAACATTCGTCCTATCCGCCTGGCCATGCGGGATCATGATTGGAGGGGGGCGTAAAGCCGTAGACGCAAGTACGGCACTGGCCATACATTGGCGGCTTGGCAAATCGAAGTGGCACTGCGAAGTCGGACAGTGCAAGCACCTAGCAGTAGCTTCCGTTGAGAACAGATGCGGAATTGATTGCTAATCTCAAATGTCTATTTCATTGCTAGACAGATATGGATCGATTGCAGTTGTGGAAAAGAGATTAAACCAGATGCGGAACTAATTACGGCTCGCAAGCAGACACGTATATACGGGATCGATTGTGAGAGAGATCTGTGTCGAAGTGGCAGCTAGAAACAATATATCTCCATGAGATAGATATCATTTAATTCATAGTTCGTTGGAAAAGAACGAACTTCGGATCGATGCATGAGGAATCCTGTTCATGTCTTCATCTTCTTGGCTTTCTTATAAATGCAACTCCTGTTAAGTATACTGTCGCATCGACTCGAGATAGCATGCGTAAAATCTGTATACCTCGCACAAGCGTGTTGTTGGACAGCATACAGCTGCATACGTAACGTTTATGTCAAACATGGATAGAGATCCTCGTCGTGGCCTCGGAAAGGTACAATCATATATGAAAGCGATACATGTCATATACGGGTCCCTACTCCGATTACAAAATACATTTTGTAGTTTTAAGAAGTTAAGGATGTTTAAGATACTAATATCATTTGAAATAAATAGGACGAATGGGACAACCGGTACAATTTCTATCATAGTCTTTGAGACCACCCGCCACTTATAGACGGCCCCTTTATTGATTACTTCAACCATCTCAAGGAGACATGTGCATTCAAGTACATATTTGCCCTGTCTAATGTTATATCATGTGATTGACTCTTTGTATATTGATCCTTCTTATTTTACTTCGTTTGTATTGTTTAGTAACAGATCACGATTATGAATTCCGGTCTGGGTTAGTCCTAGCATTGTGATTTAATTTGGTTTTTGTTTAGTTTGGACCTAAATCAATAATTGCTTGGGAACAAAATCGGATTCTAGTATAGTCATGTTTGAAATACTGTTTTAACAGCAAAATTGAACTAAACTAGACTCAAATATGGGCTGTGAAATATCGAGAATTCACTTGCAAGTAATATGATGCAAATTATGTGACAAAAAAGTTAGCATTTTCACCTAGAAAATAATCTTAGTCTTCATAAGAAAGTGAATTAAATTTCATAAAATATCAAAATGTGGAATTAATTGAAATAACAAAGGGATGTTTAATGTCAATCAACCACCTCATATATGTTCTTCAGGATATATTCTCACATAAGATCTCACTTCATCTAATATATCTGTCGTGCGTGAATGAGTTTTCAATACCCTATAGTCCTTGGTAAAATCTCTTTGATTTTCAATAAAAGTAAGCTTCATGTTGGGTTGCATGTATTGGATTGATCACACCTTCTCTACCTCACAGAAGAATTGAAATTATTATTATTCAGTGGTGGTTAAATCAAGGTGCTTGCAGTTTGACGTTACAAGCTCTTGAACACCCATTTAATGATCCTTTGTAGTTTTCACTTCAATGATCGATGGTGATATGCTCAAGGGAAACCTAGGATATGCTAACTACACTACATGTGAGAAAAGTATATGGGGTTACTCAACATTCTAATATAAGTAGGGAGACTACTAGCATCTTCTACGGAAAAAGAATAAGAACCTTTCAATTGTCTTCTCCTGTGTATTGAAACTTGATAGACGCATGCTCTAAAATCCCCTTGAGCTTATCACCATCAAATAGGTAAAAAAATTGTCATGAAATTACAACATATTACATATATATTTTTGTGCAAAAAATCAAAATGTAGAGCTATATTGATAAAATGCCCACCTAGAGCCTATTGTTTCTTCTAATGTATGGTCGAAATAATTCACAAATCTCTTGCCAAGAATATCGTCTTGTCCTACAACAACCATCATACAAGGACCACCCATATACATATGATATGTAGTCATCTTGTAAAAGGTATCATTGAGTTGGCCGCAATGGTACTTTACCTACTCAACAGTTATTGTAGAACTGATGCTTATCCTCAATTACTTTGTCATTCCTAATAGTTTTCATATAACATATCATGATGCGTCATAAGATCCTCACATTTTTTGTCAACATTGCATCTATCAATATCATAATCATTCTTCATTCACATGTCCTTTTTGTTGTCGATCACTTTATGGTAAACAATAACTCTTTTAGGAACAACATTTAAGTAATAGTTGGAAATCATTTTCTGTATCAATAATGAAATATGACACTAATAATGATTTAAATGTTATTCATTTAAGAAAAAGCATAATGTAAGAAGTAATACATTAACTACAAGCTTGAATGATAAAACATCATTAAGTTCCATCCCCACATCGGTCTCATGGATGAAATATATGTTGAAAATTAAGAGATTGGTGGGCATGTAAAGAAATTAAGCTCCTCCAATGCGTTGACTTACTAGTGATCACCTCATTCTCTACTTAATATTACTGACATGCTCTTTCATCATCCTCTTTCAATTCACAAGCATCTCTTAAGTTCATAGCTTGACTCCATTCTATATGCAAGTCTGGTTCAATAATTTAGTCCCAACTTACATGGTATCCATAGTACTAGGAAAGTCACTAGCCCAATGGAAAAAGTTCATCAACTAGTTACATATGAATATGATAGAGGTAGGTTTTTATATTAATAAATCACAATACATAATAATTACATTATATACAAGTAGTATGCCACACATACAATACATTAATCAGGGACTCTAACTTGAGACATTGATGTTGTATTAATATGCATGTTCTACATTTTACCTTAGTACAATGTATTTCTCATAATTGCAATGACATCCATGTCATGTCCCCATTATGTTATCTTGAAGAGTCGACGCTTGATATTTAATTACAATATACAAATAATATTATGACATAACATTGAACCAATATATCTAGAAAATGATAGCTACAAAGATTATGATATACATATATGGCACACATACATGCAAACTTGTTGGACATTTAGCAATACATCATGAAGTTTTACTACTATTTCTATAATGACCCGATTTCATTTTAACCATCTAATTAGGAGTTTTTTAATGATTACATATTTACTATATTAATACTTGATCTAACTTGATTAATGGTGGTATTTTTATTAGTATATGTTGTTGAGACATTATAAACATACTTTGTTTTTGAAGAATTATGATTTGGAATGAGAAAATGCTATATGTATGAAATTGAGATCTTGATAATGTAAGGAAATATATAATATGACAAATACAATGGTGTAGTAAATGATATTTAGTATTTTATGGGGAATACTCATTTATATGAAGTTTTATATATTTTGAACAACTCAAATATAAGTTTTTTACGAAAAGATTTTTTTTAATATATTCTAGACTTGTTGGCCAGCTGAGTTTCCCTAGGACAAACTCTACACAATATGTTGTACATAATGTAGTATAGCTATTTTGTATTTGATTTTATATTAGTTATTGGTAAATCCAAATGAGTTAAAACTGTAACTATTGCTTGGAAATTCTATTTCAGACAATATAATAAATTTTCATAGTTTTGAAAGATAAATGAGTGGTCCCAAAGTGTTATTCCATTTGAGTTTCTTATTAGTAACAACTCAGCCGAATAACCATATTGAATAAATAAATAAAAATATTGAAAATGAATTTTGGACTTGTTTGTAATTGTGTGAAGCACCTCAATTGATCTATATCATTAACCTAATAGCCTAGTAGCTCCAATAATTCATCATGCATACCAAATAAACCAAATTTGAAGAGAAAAGAACTAAGTTTTTGAAGAAGAAAAGAGTCGGAAATGTCAATTTGGAGGTTCAACTTCCAAAAGCTTGTAAAAATCTTGTAAGTTTATCAAACCTCAGTGAATCCTATCTCTTATGTTAGAAGCATGTCCCTCCTAAATTTGGATCAAAATATATTAAATCATTCTCTTTATCTTTATTTCACTCCAACATCCATCTCTAGGGTTTGTGAGTTGGATGGAAGAAGAAAAGGATAGATTATTCAAAATTTGATAAGGATTCAAGGATATCAGTTCTAAAAATATGTTTCTAAAGTGTTTGACACTAGTTTGGTCCTTATTTAGATATTTAAATATGTAAAAAACTTAATTCTATATGGAAAACATTTAGTAAAATTATTGTTTGTATTTTGAAGTGACTGGGTAATCAATTGGGGAAAGTTCTTGGGGAATTGAATGTTGTTAATTTAGATTCATTATGAATGAAAACTATTTGTTTATTCATGACTATACATATAATTCCTATTGAAGATAAAGGTAAATGAGCTATAATTTTCTATCTAATTTTTTTTGAACTAGCTTGATTCAATGAAATGATTGGAAATTGGCCGAACATGCACAAAATATAGTTTTTATTAAATGGAAATTAATCAAATATTAATCATTAGTTGTTATTACTGAATTTCAAGGGAATTTTAGTGTGGATTGTAGATGAATTCTAGTATACATATTTTAATTGGAGATACCTAAATTAGGGTTATGTTGAGAGATTGATTCATGTAAGTCAAGAACATGATGTATGCTTGTAATTAATGGATGTGTTGAATTTAAATAAAAATGAGGTTTCCTTGTATGAATAATAGACCTAATGCATCTTAATATATACTAATGAGGTTAATGGTCAATAAAGTATTCATTATTTCATATAAGGATGTTTTGAATTTTCCAACTTCCTGAATACCCTAAAATTTCACTTGTGGCATGTGAATTAGAGATATAGCTCTAATTTGTATATAATCTTGTAAACGAGAAAAAATGTTGAAATTTAGGTATTATTGTTTCAATTGAAGGAAATAAGTCTTACTACGATGATCTAATCCTAATACATCCATTACTCTATAGTTTTAAGAATAATGAGTCAATCCCAACATGAATGCAAATCTTCTCTACAAGTCAAATATGTATTGATTGAGAATATGACTATATATTAAGGAGTAAGAAGAAGTAATCCTAATCACTTCTACTACCTATATTGAGTAGTCTTAAATGTAATAGGGGGATTATTGATAGCTACCAAAATTCCATTAGAATACAAATGGCACAGTACATGCATTTAAATGTAAGAAAAGAAATAGGCAAGGGTGAATTCAACTGTGATGATAAGTAATGGATGAAATGAGTATGAAAAAGTCTTTCCATAATTTATTATAAGTATAATGTGATGACCAAAATTGAATATAATATTTTAGAATCAGACTATGAAGAATTTCAATGAGACACAAAACTTTGTGCATTAAGTAAATTTAGAATGATCAACTCCTATAGTTATACTAAGTGAAAAATGAAAGAACTAAAGAATAATGATTCGAAAATGAAGGGAAATGAGGAAAATTATTATCTAAATCTAAGAAACTGAACCTAACCCTACTATGATGACTAAATTGATAGTAATGGAGAATGAAGGTAAATGAATGTAAATGATTGAATATAGATTGAGTTAATTGTGAGAGACTAAATCATGGTTGTTGGTTGGTGTTGATAAGAATTTAGTATGCAATATTAACTATGTGCTATGTATGTTATAATTTGAGAGTACTTTTTTTTAGTCTATTTAAATGAGATAGCCCATGTGTTGAATAATAGACTTGATTTGTGAATAATAAATATCAAAATATGCTTATACATTGATTTATTTGTGGTTTTATTGTCATAATGGATATATATACTAAAAAGTTTTAGATGGGATAGAATGATAGGAATTTGGTTGGCACCCCATTTTTGCTCACTCAATAGAAATTCATGATTAAATTCTAATACTCTAGATAACGATAGAGTTCATCACATTTTCCACATTTTACCCATTTTCACCTTTTCCAATATTTGTCCACGTTTCCCACATTTTTCGTCTATTTTATTGACCATTTTTAACACACTTTTACCCAAATTAGGGATTTCTACAAATTAAGTCTTTTATCTAAAATTAAATACAATTGACTCATTATTTCTACCTTTTATAATCCTTAGTCTGTAAATTTTCCAGTTGAATTATCTTGAATTAAATATTCTCCTTTTTCCAATTCAATTTCCTTTATTCACAGAAAAATTATATATCTTTTGGATTATAAACAAGGATAATAATGAATTAGTGTCTTTTCCATCACCTTCATTATTTTATTTGACTTCTTCGGGAAATCTTCCTTTTTCATAATTTTCTCCAGAACAGTCTTGCAATATCTAGAAACTAGGAAAGTTGACTTTATCTAGCCCGATCCATTGGGATGATCACAATAATCTATCGGTGACACATTGCAGATTATCTAGATCTACAGGCCACGACTCATGCACATTGACATGATTTGCTAATTATATAGAATCTTCAAGTTGGTACCCTTAAACCCTAAATCCATCTATGAATAGACCCCCATACCCATCATTTTATAGGCCCCTCTCATCTCTCTTAAAGATATAGAAACTACCATCTCCCTCTTTTATTTCTTGCATGTGATCATAGGATCCTTCCTCTGACAATAACTTCTCTGTTAACATTGGTAGGTTGTACAACAATAATAGCTATTTTTTCTAATACTACTTCTACTTACTCTGATGTGTTCATAAATGTTCATATTTGCCCTCTCTTTCTAAAAGATCTAATCTTTCTCTACTGAATCTATCGATCTCACCTCTCTCTCTCCCCATGCATTGATCCTAACCTCCAATGATCGATCTCTATCGTGGGAGGTTCTGAAATGATTGGGACCACAACACACCTAAAAATGGGATGTTTAGGACTATGATGGACAATCCAAGACTGTCTCAAGTCCCAAGGGTCTATCAACACAAAAATTGACTTTTTATCATTTCTACAACTGGCTTCATTAACAATAACATTGATCACCTATGATAGAGTGTCATTTTACATTATTATTTCTATCTCTTTCTTGCAAATATAATGATATAAAAAATTATCAATTAATTGCCTAAAGTACCCACAATATCCCTCTCTAATGTTTTTCCATGTGGTTACATAAATATTATGTAATAATGCAAACCATAAAATCATATTAGGGTAACTCATATATATTAAGAACCTAGTCAAATTATAAGTGTCAACATTCGATTTTCAATCTCAACTTTTTCAAAAAAATTAGATGAATACATCATAGACCACCACCTACAATTTGGTAACAATCTAACTTACCACTTGAAAGATACAAAAAATTGAATTTTAATTAATAATACTCTTAATTAAAGGCCCTATACCTAAGTTGGGATGGCAATTTGCATGTGAAAAATATATGTCACGCATATACCTTACTACATGGGTGCGAACAGATAATATCTTTGCCTTAATCATGGTTACCCAGAGTCAATCTGTTGATTCAAGAATTGTCTTCAACCTCCCACAAGAAGCGATCCTCACCCCCAACAACTCGAACTACCAACCCCAATCTCATGTGCCTAATCTAGCCAAATCTTCATGTTTTCCTAGGGAAATTTATTCCCTTCTCATGAAGGAAAACCCAACAACCCCCTCCATGACCTCCCTCATCCTAAGATCAAGGAGATTCAAATTCTCCATCTACGCTCTCTTACCTCGTGACACACCTAGTTTAGGGCTTCCTCACCTCACCTCCACACGGCTATTTAAAGCCACAATTAGCTCTGCCACACTTCCTTTACTCATTTTCTACCTTCATTTAAACATGTGACCACCTCGAAAACCCTCTTCCTCACCCTCATCATCAACCTCCTATCACCTTTCCATCCTAGAGCAGAAGCCTTCCCCACTTCAATCCATCATAACCATAATCATCATTACCTAGTGGATCACCACAACATCTAAACCACTACACAACTGCCTCCCTCCTCTTAAACATCTTCTCCCCAATGACTTCATCCATCCCCACAATAGTGACAAGATTCATAGGGAGCTATACTATGCCAACCCATCATTGGGGCATGGGAGCCTCACCCAAAGTCAACTAGGGTCTCACTTGATCATGAGAAGGGCTGCTGCTCACCCTCACCCACGTTGCAGCTCAACCTAGGTTGTTCGAGCTTGTAGCAACCCATAAAGGAGGATGGGGCTTGGTGTCAGCTCATGATCTTATGCACTATGAACACTAAGAATGAGAATCAATTGTAGTTACTGATGGTGTTCATTAGTCTCCCTAAAAGGGAGGTGTAACGACTTTACTTTCTAAAAACCCCCCAATAAAGGAAGGACAAAAAGGATGAGAACCATTACCTACAAAAACTACCAAGGATCTAGATTTTAATCAAGCAATCAAACATAGCAATCAATCTTAATCTGCATGTATATAAATTCTAAAGTGTCACCATCACATTAATTTCATTAAATAGATTAAACCCTAATGGAGTCCTAATATTGGGTCTTGGCATCGAGTTATAACTAAGGTCACATTTAATACTCCACTTCTCGTGTTCATTGATCTAATGACTTAAGAACTTAATTCCTATTAAGTTAAACCCTGATTATCAATTACACTATGATGTATGACTAGATTCAATTATGTACCTTAATGACACATCAAGTTATGTTCTTTAGTTTTCTAAATCATCCTATGCATGATACTTCACATTAGAAACTCTAACTATCATCATTATGGTCATGAACATGTTAAATTACCATTATGTTTCACATTGTTAGATTATATCTCGAGAAACATATTTCACATGATTAATATGCAAATATGGGGTTTGTGTACGTTAATTACCACTTAACACATATTAGCATGTATCCATTTTAGAAACCCTACATATGCACGTTTAACCCAAATAGGTCCAAGATGCCCTTTTTATCCAAAAGGTCAAGCTTTACCCATTACTATCATTTACACAAATGATGAACATGAAACTAGGGTTTCTATTCATATTTTACATTAAATATTATATCTTTATGCACTTTTGGAAAAGAAATGTCGATTGTAATCTCTTTGCATTCCTCTCTCTTTCTTTATAAATTTTTAGATAAGACTTATTTTCATCGAGTTACTAATAATTAACTATGAATTTCACAAGATAAACCATTATTGGCCAATCAAAGATTGACATGTCAGAGCTTGAATTCATTTTATTACCTCCTTTGAGCTGACATGGCGTACCTTGGTTGATCCACTTCACAAGGACCCATCCAAGCCCTATAAGTAAAACAAAATAGCCCATCGACGATATTTCTCCTTTGAACCAGCAACCCAAGCGAACCAGAGATAGTATTGGACCACTCCCTCCCTTTCCTCGTGATCTTGCAAGGTTGTTTATACGCCTCTCTTCATAGATCCAAGCCTGTGCCACATGACCTCCCACCTCATGCCTCCATCCTTCCTTCCTCAGCTTCATCTAACTTCCACCTCCGGCCAGTGACCTGGTCCTTCCTCCTTCCCACACCTTCACTGACCTGCCCTATCATTCAGGTTCAGCGTCATGGAACTACGAGGGACCTGCCATGCAACTATATCAGCTCTTCCTGACTTCACCCTATCCCCGTTGGAAGTGCCTTGCTTTCCTTAGGTGTTGGTGTGTACCAGGCCGCAATGTGGTCGTGGTAGAGCGACATAGTACTTCTCTTGACTTGCCCCGGGGCCATCCATTTTAGGAGAACGAGCCTCTCAATGACCAGCTCGTCAACGGAATCTCTGGATACCGTGGGGGAACAACTTAGTGTTTTAAGGTAAGTCTAGGGTTAAGGACAAGGAAGACGTTGAAGAGTGAAGAAGGCTCCGTCATCAAGGTGTTCTTCTAGGTACCATGGCCCCTGCCACACATATTTCTCCTAGTAGGTGAGAGATCAGAGAAGAAGGACTATTGCAAAATCTGTCTATTGATGATGTGAGGGTCCAAGGTCCATATATATATAGTTCCTAGGAAAACCCTAGTGGTTTCCTCATCGTGCAAATGGGAGGAGGAGAGACGGTGATCCTATGAAGGGATATGGTTTCCTTTCCCTCACACACATGGGTGAGACAATTGAGGGTCATAATTCATTAACATGGAAGGAGATTATGACATTCTCACCATCAACCCCCAACCTTCTTATTTCCATAGGTGAGGATTCTTTTCCATAATACAAGTCACAAAAGGACATAATCACTACTTTCCATTATTATCTCTTAGATTTTGCAAACCTAAAATCCATAAAGGAAGGCATATCAATATATGGTACTTTTCTAGATTATTCATCTATTCCTCTCTTTGGTATATTCCTTTATTTTATTAGTTTTATTTCATGGAAAATCATTGTTTGATTCATTCACCATTGCGTTTCCAATATTGTCTAGATAATTATTCATTAATTATCTAAAACACTATAAATCCTATTTCGTTTGAAAACCTGTATATAATCTTATATTTTTATTATCCAATAATTAGCAAAGTCATCATTCTTTATCATGCATGAAATCTATTTTTTTCTTAACTTGTGCCACATGAACCTATTTTCCAAGAAAATAGTCTTATGGGAATGTATATGAGCCACAAGTTGCGCCCATGCCAAAAAGGTGATCAAAGTTATTATTATTCCACCAACAATACCGTTGGGGAATTGACAAATAAATTCATTTATATAATTCAATTTTTACCAATATTGAGGATATAATAGGAGGGAAAACATTAATGTTCACTAGCACCTCCCTGGAGTACATGGTACAAAAGGAGATCCCTAGAGTACATGGTACCTAGGGAATGTACCCAACAATATATGTGATTAAGTGCTAAGTCCACCATAGTAATATAGATTAGATTCATTGAAATGAGAATAATAATGTGAGTTTACCTGATTTTTTCCTTAAATAATATTTTCTTTTACTCTTTTCTTCTTTCTAAAAAATTTCAAGTATGCAAGCATAATATGTATGTATCTTTCAACCAAGTACACAAACATTGTTTTAATCCACTGTTTCACGTAGTTTCTAGGTGCAAAGAATTAATAATTGATGCCAAAGTACCAAAAAGTAATAATAAATCTCATCATAAGATTTAGAGTAGACATGTGCCTCTTCTTACTCCTCCTAGATATTATATTCTTTTGCATTCCTAGTTGATATATAGGAGTAGTCTAACTTATGTACTATCCTTTCTATTTGTAGTTAGATTCTTCTTTCATGCAAATAAATGTAAACACTAATATCTATTTCCCATAATGTTAGTTTTATGTGGCAATTATATGTTGTTTGTGAACATGATCTGACTTCTCTATATTGTAGATGATAATCCCAACTCCTCATATTTTACCTCTTGACATCTTATTGATATGAGAGCACATATATCAATGGAATATCACCTTATAAATTATGTTGGAATTGGGATCATCATAGTTGGTATCAAAACTGGAATTCATGCATCATAGCTGCATGAAACCTCATTCACTCTAATATGAGTCTAGGGTAGTCCTTAAGTTAGGCATATAAGGGGTGGAGGTGTCTAGGATAGCATCTCCCAGGGTCTAGCGAAAGTCTCTGAGCTACTTTGCTTAGCACACGAGGCTACCTTATGGTAGTGTAAGTATTATATGGATGAAGTTGTAAGTGTCCCATTACTTTGGGCATACGTTATTTAAGGATCCTTCTCATATGTAGATATTACCTCTCATCTCTCTCTTTTATGTAGGGTAGGAATGGGTCACTCTATTTAGAGTCCTAAAGATGATTGATTCTTGACTGAGCATTATTAGGGTATCCTCCATGAACCATAACACTAAAATCATGAATAATCATTAAAGAAAACTATGAAACATGATTAAAAAAAGGAATATAAATATTGAATCTAATTCATTAAATTTCCAGGTAGCCCCAAAACATGTAACTCTAAGGCCTCAAAGGAGTCATCCTCTCACAAGATAAAAGAACCTAAAACTTCTAGAGAATCTAATCCTGAGAAAATGGCCAAGGGTAGGTGGAAATAACAAAAGATGATCCTACTAAATTTTATGGAAACCATTTCCCTAAAAGGAACCATTGAGTCTAGTTCTTCTAAGAAGGAGGTAATTGTTCTTGACTTTGTCAAACTAAACCATGATACCTTTTGGGGAGAAGACCAACCTAAGGTCATGGACAAAGATGAGGCATGTATCCTGTTAGTAGAAAATGCCTTTTGTATCCTATAAGTACCTCATGAGACAAAAGTTAAGTTTTCCACATACCTATTTAAGAGGGGAGCAAAAATCTTGTGGGAAAATTTCTATGGGAATAAGGAGATAGAGGTTGATATCATGGGGCTGGAAGCTTTTAAAAATCATTCTATTTTGTACCCGTAGGTGAGAGGAAGAGGAAGGAGAGGTTATACACTAAGCTCAAGTAAGGAAACCTCTCAGTGGCTAACTACACTCAGATGTTTTGGCTTCTTGAGAATTATGTACCCATTAGAACCGAGGAACACCTCATGAAGCACTATGCCTCATGAAGCACTATATTGACTACCTAGCTGCCGATATGAAAACCCTAGTTATCACATCCAATCCCAAGAACTTTGATGAAACAATAGATATGGCCCTTAAGTTGGAAAGGGATTAGGGTATGAATAAACCTTCAGGCTTGGGATACTAAGGTTTAACCACCACATGATGAAGATAAGTCTAGAAAGTTCACTCATGTCCATGACAAGGGATCCGGTAAAGGGAGTTCAGGTAAATGAGGTCAGAGAAACAACTAGAACCATCAGAGGCCACCTCACCCAAAGTGCATGACTTGTGGGTGACACCATGGTAGAGTATACAATCACACCAATCCGGTCTAGTACAATTGCAATAAGGAGGGTCATTTCATTGCCAAATGCTCTACTTCATTTATCTTTGGCACCCTCCAATGGGTGCTCCACCTCAATAGGGGCACCACAATGCAAGGGTGTTTGTCATGATTGTCAAAGAGGCAAAGGAAAACCCAAATCAAGTGATTGAAGGTAACCCAAAATCCTTTCCATTTACCTAAATATGTTGTCTTGTGCCTTCACATATTCGTGATAAATTATCATGTGTAGGCATTGTATTCCTTAGTGATTATCCTATTAAAGCCTTATTTGATTCCATATATACAAATATATTCATTTCATAAAATTTGACCTCTATGTTACATTTGCATATAAAGATCTCAGATATATTCTTGATGTGTCAACTCCTAGTGGCAAAATATTCACTACATTGTAGAAAACTAATAACTTGCCTATAAAATTCGAAAATCATGATATGCCCTTCAAATTTATCTTCTTGTTATGGAAGACTTTGACATTATACTTGGTATGGATTGGTTGTACAAGTATTATGCACATATTGATTTTAGGGAGAAGAGAGTATTCATCTGTCCATTGAATTCTAATCATGTGGTGATCCCTAGGGGAAGTAGATTATATAATAATGTTATAATATCCTATCTAAAAGCTAAAAATCTTATTTCTAAAGGTACAAAGTCTTCATCACATTAGTCTCAGAGACCAGTCCTAGTACCAAACTCATAGAAAGACTGGATGTGGTATATGATTTTCTTGACATATTCCCAAAGGAGCTGCCTAGGTTGCATCCTAACCGGGACATTGAGTTCTCTATAGATCTTCTTCCTGGAACCACTCCAATTTCTAGGGCCTCGTATAGGATTGCTCTTGCTGTGCTTTTGGAATTGAAGAAACAATTGTAATAACTTCTTGATAAAGGCTTCATCCATCCTAGTGTTTTCCCTTGAGGTGCACCTATTCTCTTTGTAAAGAATAAAGATGGTTCTATGTGCATGTGTGTTCACTACCGCATGTTACCAAGAAACTATTAAAAATAAGCACCATCTTCCCCACATTGATGACCTCTTTAATCAACTTCACATTGCTAATGTCATCTCTAAAATTGGTCTTCTCTATATATATTGACAACTTAAGGTCAAATATTCTAATGTTCTCAAAACTACATTCCTAATTTGTTATGGGCACTATGAATTTCTAGTGATGCCATTCAGGTTAACCAACACACCTAGCATATTAAATCTTATGAACAAGGTCTTCCAACCCTATCTTGATGAGTTTGTGGTCATTTTTATCGATGATATTTTGATTTATTCTTATTTGATGGAGAAAAATCATGAGCACTTGAAAGCAGTCCTGGAAGTACTTCGAGTTCATAAGTTCTATGGAAAACTTTTTAAATGTGAATTCTAGATTGATAAAGTCATGTTCCTTGGTCATGTCAATTCTTGGGGTAGTATATTTGTGGATCCTACAAAGGTGTTAGCTATTCTTCACTGGAAACCTCCCCAGAATCCTTTTTGAAATATGGAGTTTCTTGGGCCTAGCCAGATATTATTGTTTCATCATCCTTAATTTCTCCAAAGTTGCACTTCCTCTTACTAAGCTTACTTGGAAGGATGAGGGTTTTATATGGTCAACTTCTTGTGATTCTAGTTCTAGTTGGTAAAGAAAAAATTGACATCAGCACACATTCTAATCTTAACCTCTGGCAATGAAGGGTTTGTGATCTTCGTTGATGCTTCGAAGAATGGATTAAGTTGTGTTCATGTAAGACCACTGACCTTTCTTTTTGGTTGAACATACTTGCATGTCATAACTAGATGCTTAAAACCTTAATCAAACCTTGTGATGTTCTTTGATATCATGTGACAAGCTTATGTTTTAAGTTTGGTCCAGTTTGGACATTGTTTGAGCTAGTTATGCTTATATGTGCTTGTTTTGGACCTTATCACAATTTACCCACATCTAGGGTTTTTCTTGCAATTTGTCACATACTTGGTGTGCCTCACATGTTTTGACATCATGTTTGATATAGTTGATCTTTGGGGCACCTTGTCACACCTTGGTTTGATATGGTGACAATTCATGATTGAGGTTATGGTTTGCATGGATGCCCTAAGTTGATGGTTGGTCTTGAAGTGTGTTTGACTTATGATCACCTTGTTTTTGGCAATCACTATGTTTTCCTTTGGCCTTAGTTTTTTGCGATCGATGATGTACGCTTTTCTTTCTAGGGTAGGAGGTCGATAAAGTGCCTTTTTCATCTTGTCGCCAACATCACCTAGGGTTAGCGACCATTTACTTTCCTTGATCTCTTTGGTCACCAACATCTTAGTTTAGAGACCATTTGATTTTTCTGGACCAATTGGTTGATGGTTTTTCTTAGTGGGGTCTCCCTAGTTGCATGGATGAATGTACTTCTTGCATGGGCGAGATCTCTTGGATACATGGTATGTTTATCTTGACACCTAACCCTCTTTCCCTCTCTCCAAACCTAAGTTATATAAACCCCTCTCTTTGCATGCAAATAACCTATTTACACACCTAGTTTCCTCTCTCTTCTTCCTTAGTTTCTCTTGGATCTCATCCCCTCTTGCATTGTGGTGAAGGAGGAGCTCAAGGTTGTAGAAGGTGGGCCGATCTCCATTGCATGTTGAGCTAGGGTTTGGATCTACACTTGTTGTGATCGCTTGGTACATCCTTGCTCTTCTTCTTGGTCTTGGTAAGTTGGCTCCCTCTTTGCCTATGTTTTCCTTGCTGCCCTACCTTTCTTCTTTCTCTTCTTGGTCAAACCCATGGTGTTCCATGGTAGTGCTTGAGTTAGAGCTTGGTGAACTTTTCTTTCTTTGCTTCCTTGACCTAAAGTTTGTTTCTTTCTTGGAGGTGGGGATAGCTTGGCCGGGAGGAGTGCTCAATATAGAGTTCCTACCTCTCTTCTTGAAGCTACCTTGCTATTTGGAGTTTATACATCAACTCTAAGTCAAGTTATATAACTTTATCCATGATTATTGCTTACTTCCATCTTGCATGCACCTAATCTTGCCTTAAACATGGTTCCAAGTAGAAAGAGAATATCCTTAAACTAGGGTTTGTATTTACATATGGTGATCTAGAGTAGATAATTCTTCTTGGATGAACCCTAATCCCTTGTACACGAATTCTTCTTTGGTGTTGGAAGTTTGGTCCTTGCATGCTTGTGTAAATGTTGGTTTTGTTCTCTCAAATGAAGGTTTTACTCTCTGTCTCTCTCATGGTGGTTTCTATTTAGGGTTTTGAGTTAATCTTCTTTCTAATGATGCATCTTAATGACCCTTTTGATTCTTGGTAGTTACCACCTATTTTTGTCTCTTCATGGTCACCAAGGATTTTGATGTCATGTAGGTCACCAAGTTTTGATCTATGCGGTCAATGAGAACCTTGATGTTATGAGGTCACTAATGTTTGGTTTCCTTGATTGGTCGCCATGATTTGAATGCTATGTGGTCGCTGAGTTTTAGACCCTTTAGTGGTAGATGAAGTTCATACATGATCAATTAGTCGTTGATGTTTTAACCTTAAATGGTCATTGAAGTAGTCACTCTTCACCGACCGGTGACCTTCTTGATCTTCAGTGGTCGAAAGGTCCTAATTTATGATGGTCACTAATGTCTCTAGCCCTAGTTTCAACAGTTTCCAACTTTTCTGGTCCTTGGTGGTCACCAACCACTTTGGTTTTTAGTGGTTGATGACATCCCTAACCTATGTGGTCGATAAAGTTTCTTGACCTATATGGTGGTCATGTGGTGTTGACTCTATGATTATGGTCGTTGGCTTTATACACTCATGATAATGGTGTTTTGATTTAGTAACCCTAATTTATCGGTGCTTGGCTACACATGATCTAATAGTCTTACCTTTGCCCTCGAATGAATACAAACCTAAGGTTTTAGTAATGTGTTGTTTGGAAATGTTAATGCAACTATTCTCATGAATCCAACCCTTAAACAAGTAAGTGATGACGTTGCATAGTTCCTTATGTGACTAGTAAGATGATAGAATGTTTTGTCTCTCACAGTGATATTTTAGCCCTAATTTTCTATCTTATAAACATCATGCCTCTTGAATACAATGTTGTATCAACTTATGTATCATAAGTATGGTGATGGAATGATGAGCCTTGATGAGGCATGGAAAGATAATGATGTTCTTAAAGGGAACAATGTGAATGGTTTTATGACCTTGCCATGTCTTTGTTCCCTAATTGAGGTGTTATCCTCAGTATGATATGACTAGGATTTGAAATCCTATGATGGTATGATGACGAGCATGATTACATGTATGGAAGTGAAATAATATCATTTGATGATATGATTAGCTTTATACTTCAAACATTTTATATCTTCTAAGATTGCAATCTACCCATCTTTTTGTAGAACTCTTTTAGGGTTTGTACATAAATTGATTGATGAAGTGAAAATATACCCAAATAACATTAACTTATCAGTGAAACCCTAATCACATAGTGCCATGTGCCATAGATCCATTCCAGTGACAGGACTTGCTGCATGGTGAAACAAGTATTCCTAAGGGAAAACTCAGAGCACATACTATTGAGTATGAGGTGTGCTTGAGACTATGTATCCTTGTCATCTTGATCCCAAGATTTTGAGGATGGCTATAGTCATACCTCAGTAGGTGAATGACTATGATAGTATCTCAAATATTTTTCTACATGATGGGATTGAGGATAGTTGTGATTGTACCTTGGGTGTTTGGGTTTGTATACCCTGGTTCACTAGTGTCATGACCTATATACCAAGGATAGACTAGGTTGTTGTGCAACTGGACTTATATGTCACTATGGAAGACTCGTACTGACTGAGGATGGATGAGATCATAGGAGTTTGGTTCTCCTAGATCTTATATGACACTGATTTCGACTTAGTAGTGGTCAGTTGGAGTTGAGTGGTATACCTCAACTCCTTAGGGATAAATAAAAATGTAATTCAACCTTGTGGTATATCTATATAGGGTTAAACACAATTCACATTGGATGTTAAACCTTTCCTTGTTTCTTATAATGTTTAGTTGTTATATAATGTGGTAAGAGAAAGAAACTGTATAGAAAGTGGTAGTCTTACCTGTTTCCCTATATACCATGCTAGTCATGATTTACCCATTTTAGTTACTTAGCATTCTTAACCTATTTAAACTGTTTAACTTGCTTAATCTGCTTAACATTCTTATTTAGTTGAATATGCTCATCCTATTTAATAAGGTTAGTTGATGTAATCAATAATCGTTGGTTGAGTGTTATAGCTCTAGCTAGGATAGAGTCTCACCTTGTGGGTCATCAAATCTTTTTAGGTGGTCATCAATGGTGTGGTCAGGATCGTGGTGTTGAGGAGGAGCATCTTGAAGAGCAATAGAAGCAGAAGGTTGGATACTAGTAGTTTGTAGAGTCCTAGAATCATCCATGCACTCACAGGTCTGTGCATGGGATGTTCTTTAAACGATGTATATCATCATGTCGTTTGGCAGTGTACTCAATATTTTGTATATGGCATGTAAATGTGGAACATATCTTCTGTATACAGGTTGTGGATGATGTCACTAGACATGCATGTAAAAACCTGTTATGGTATGTGATGTGATACAAGTTGTTTGACCTTTATGCAATGTATCTGAACATGATAGTAATGTTGAAATTAGTTTTAATTATCCGATTTTCGGGCTATGTTCTTAATTAGTTGTTGAACGCGTGTTCTATTTTGAGTAGTCTCATTTGGTGTGACGAGCTGTCACAGTTCTAGAGCAAGATAAAAAGGAAGTAGCTTTTACATCTAGAAATCTAAAACCCAATGAACTTTATTACCCCACTCATGATTCAGAATTGGTTGCAATAATACATGCCCTCAAAATCTAGAGGCACTACTTATATTGGGAAACATTCGATATCTTCACTAACCACAAAAGCTTGAATTATATCCTAACCCAGAAGGACCTGAACCTACATCAACGCCGATGGATCAAGTATCTAAAGGGTTACAATTTCAACATTTCTTACCATCTAAGTAAGGGAAAATTAGTCAATGATGCCCTTAGTGGAAAAAGGGTAGTATGTGCATATTTGTTTGTTCTTGAGTGGATGAACATGGAGGATCTAATGGAATGGAGGCCATAGTTCATGAACGATCATGTCCATTTCAACAATATTTCGATCATTCTTGGACTACAGTCTGAACTGCTTGAGGAACAAAAGGTTAGTCTCGATCTCAAAGAACTCTCCTCTCTCTTGTCTAAACCTCAAACACACTTGTCTGTGCATTTTGATGGTGGCCTTCAGTATAAGAATCATATGTGGGTTCCTGAGCAATTAGTTGTGAAGACAAAGATTCTCAATGAAGGACATGGGTTCAAGTACACAATTCATCATGACACCACCAAAATGTACAAGGACCTGCAATGAATCTTCTAGTGGAGGAGCATGAAACATTATGTTCCAAATTCTTATTAGATGCCAAACGTGCTAGTGAATCAAGGTAGAGCATCAGAGACTGGGTGTCCTACTATAACCCTTTGAAATACTAGAATGCAAATGAGAACACATCACTATAGATTTTGTGGTGGGTTTACCAAAGACAAGGAAGGGATATGATGCATCATGGGTTATAGTGGATTGCCTAACCAAATTAGGTCACTTCCTACCTATGAAGACAACAAAAAAGGAGTTTGAGCTTTCTGACCTCTATATACGGGAGATTGTATGTTTGCATGGAGTTCAAGAACCAATTGCTTTGGAAAGGGATCCAAAGTTCACGTCTAAGATGTAGAAACAGGTCCAAGAAGAACTGAGCACAAAATTTAACTAAAAAGAGCACAAAATTGAACTTTAGAACAACCTATCACTCGTATACCAATGGACAATCCGAGCGTATGGTACAAATTTTGGAGGATCTTCTGTGAGCTTGTGTGCTTGATTAGGAAGGATTGTGGGACCATTATTTTCCTTTAGATGATTTTTCATATAATAATAGCTATCATGTGAGTATTGGGATGCCTCTATATGAAGCACTTTATGGAAGACCATGTAAATCTCTACTACAGTGGGATGGCATTGGGGAACACACCTTGATGAAATATAAGGATATGCAACTTTACATATACAAGGCTACATTGATAAGGTAGAGGATGAAGCAAACACATAACAAACATATGTCTTATATATAATCTCAATGGCAGGAATGTCAGTTCAAAAAAGGGAATCTTGTTTTTCGAAAGATCAGACCCATTTGAGCCTTAGAAGAGAACAAAGGGAAGATCAATCCTTGCTTTGTGGGATGCTTTGAGATATTGGAAAGGGTTAGTGAATGTGCATACCATCTTGCTCTTCTTCCTCAATATGCTACAATGCATAATGTGTTTCATGTAACCAATCTGAATCCTTATGTCAAAGATCCTAGTCACACTCTGAATCATTAGCCTCTAGAGTTGAAAGTTGATCTATATTATCTATAATCCATGTCAAAATTCTTGATTCTAAGATAAAGGATCTTTGTAATAATCGACACATTAATATGATGAAAGTTCTTTGGATCGACCATGATCAGAATGATGCTACCTGGGAGCTCAAGTCTGAGGTCGAGTAGAAATATCCACATCTCTTTTAAGATTCTTGAATTTTGAGGACACAATTCTTAAAAGGAGGGGAGAATATGGTAAAGTGATATTTTATATTATTATTTTTCTCTCTCTTACAAGTTTAATGATAAAAATAAGTTCTCAATTAATAGCCTAAAATACCATCAATAACCCTCTCTAATGTTTTTCCATGTGGATACACAAAAATTGTGAAATAATGCAAACTCAAAAATCATATTATGATGATTCATATACATTAAGAACCTAGTCAAAGTATCAAGGTCAAGATTCGAGTTTAAATCTCAACTTTTTGTGATAATTATATAACTACATCATAGACCACCATCTAAAATTTGGTAGCAATCTGACCAAAAAGTTGAGAGATATAAATAATTGAAGTTTAATTATAAATACACTCAATTAAAGGCCCTATATGTAATCCAGAAAAGGTCGCATACCTAAGTTGGCATTTTAAATGTGACTAATATAGGTGATGTGTATACCTTGCTATCTAGTCATGGAGTGCTAATATATTCACCTTAATCCTGGTCATCCAGAGTTGATCTGATGATTCAATAATCATCTTCAACCTCCTTCAAGAAATGGTCCTCACCCCCAACAACTTGAATTACTAGCCCTGATCTCATGCGCCTAATCTAGCGACCTCTTTACATTTTCCTAGGGATATTTGTTCCCTTCTCACAAAACCAAACCCAACAACCCCCTACACGACCTCCATCACCCTTAGATCAAGGAGAACCAATTTCCCCATCCATGGTTCTCCCACCTCGTGGCATGCCCAGTTTAGGGCATCCTCGCCCTCACCTCCACACGACTATTTAAATCCACAATAAGCTCCACCACCCTACCTTTATTCATTTCCTACCTTCAATTACTTGTTTTACCACCCCAAGAACCTTCTCCCTCACCCTTATCATCAACCTCATGTCACCTTGACATCCCGGAGTAGAAGCCTTCCCACTACAACCGAACATCACCATAATCATCCCCTAGACACAATGGCCCATGACAACATCTAAACCAGTACAAATCCTCCTCCCTCCTCTTAAAACTCTTCTCTCCAGTGACCTCATCCATCCCCATGAAAAAGACGAGCTTTAGAGGGAGCTACACTACACTAACCAACCTCCTGGGCACATGAGCCTAACCTAAAGTTAGCCAAGACCTCACTTAGTCATGAGAAGGACTGCTTCTCATCCTCACCCTCATCGGAGTTCAACCGAGGTTGTTCCAGCTTGCAACAACTGGGGAAGCAGGAAGGACGTGTTTCCAGTTGGGATATGAAGTGGACCAATCCCAAGCCTCCAACTCAGCATCACAACTGAGTCAGTGAGGTGCCAAGCCGTACGCACACCTCACTGTCAGATCCAGTCTAGGACGATCTGAACCCTTGGTTGAATGGCACAAGGTCGTAGGTTCACGGTTAGTTCTTTTCTAGAAGTTATTTCTTTTTATTAAAACACATATATCTTAGGAAAATCATAATAAAGCATAGGGATATAATATGATGTAAAAATGTATATCAAATTCATCAGAAAAATATGAGGAATGCAAACAAATAATGTTATTCCTAGATCTGGACCCTATTATAAAAATATGACATATATCATAATTGATGCTTTGTATACTTTTCCTAATTTCAAATGTGTTGGAAAATAAAGATTATGATCTGATGTTAGTGAAACTCAACTCTCAAACTATAGATTTCAATCATGTAACACTAATTAGGAAATCAATAATGACAAAAATCCTTCTTAAACCCTAATTTAATGTCTCTCTATCTAAAATGACAATAGAAGAAATGGTCTCAACCTACCTCTAGCCCTAGCTCTGACCATATAGCCCTAAAATAATATGATCTTTCTAAGTAATCTCTAATCTAACTATAAGATGACCGTGAAGAACCCAACTTAGTCAAAAACCTAGTCTTGGGGTCATATGGACTCACAATAATAATGTACCCTCGATCTCCTTTCAGGGTAATCTTTTTCACATCATATCTATAGACTATTTTTGGGATCAAGATATGATAAAATCATCTACATGGAACATTTAAGTATAAAACTAGTTTTTCTAGTGTGAAGTAACTATGAAATATTTGCTTGTCTTACTTTTAGAACATTGCTTATATGTATGTACATGTAATATATTTTTTTCCTTGAAACTAAGAACACTAAGAATGAGAATGAATTGTAGTTACAAATGATGTTCACTAATCTCCATAAAAGAGAGGGGAAGCATTAATGCTGATTATCACCTTCCTAGAGTACATGGTACATAGGGAGATCCCTAGAGTACATGGTAGATAGGGAATGGTCCCAACAATATATGTGATTAAATCTAAGTCCACCATAGTAAAACATATTCAATGAAATGAGAATAACAATGTGGGTTTACCTAATTTTTTCCTTAAATAGTGTTTTCTTTTACCCTTTTCTTCTTTCTCAAGTATGCAATCATAATATGTATGTATCTTTCAGACACATATACAAGGCATTGTGTTGATATGCTATTTCACATATTTTCTAGGTGCAAAGGATCCATAATTGAATCCCAAGTACATGAAAGCAATAATAATTCTCATATTATGTGCTCTCCTATCTTTTTGTAGTTAGATTCTTCTTTCATGCTAATAAATGTAAACACTACAATCTTTTCCCCATTTATTAATGTAGGTTTTGTGTGGCAATTATATGTTTTTGGGAACATGATTTGGATTTTGTTAATTATAGATAATAACCACAACTCATCATATCTTCCCTCTTGACATCTTATTGATATGAGTGCACACATATCAAAAGAATATGACCATGGAAAGTATGGTGGAATTGGGGTCATCACATCACTGCTATTTTTGTTCGAGATGACTAAAAAGGTTGCAATCCCATTATATACTAAGATGGGGGTGCTAACAACTTCCCTACATATAATAGGATCGACGGATATGACCTCGGAATTAATGCATACCTTTCCTCTCTTCCCTTAGGTGGAGTCAAAATTGGGTTTTTATGTGTTTTCCTACTTATTCAAACACCAACTTTGTTTTTTCCTTATTTTACGTGTTAAATCGGGTGGATAATCCAAGCTTAATGGATTTATCAATTTATTCTTGCCTTTTTATTGTTTCCAAGACTGTAGGACCCATTGGGTTGTTGAGGTTGACTTTGACAAAATATGATAGATTGAAATGGCTTAAAGTGATCTACTTCTTAGAAACCTTATTTAGGGTACATCAGAATGAGATTACCTGTAAGGTCCCTGACCCACGTTTTCGGATAACCATGTTTGTTTGGCCTAAGTATGTTTCTTATAACCTTTCTCTAATCATCTGAGATGTAATTAGGACTTGTATAAAGCTTAAGTTTCATGTTTGTGCTTGTTTGGATGATGCTTGTGTTCTGTGGTGTGGTTTGGGTGCAAATTACAATTCACCCAGAGTAGGGGTTGATGTGAAAGTTTTCCAATTCTAGAGTGTTCCTTCTCTCTCTTGGCATTATCTAGAGGGGATAAAGAGAGATATGGGCACCTTGTTTGGGTCTTATTTATGTGGTAACATCCTTGGTGATGTTTAGAACACATGGGTGATGTGTGTTTTGCACCTAGACGTGTTATCTCGGGTTAGAGAGCCTTGAAGAGGCTATGTATTGGCTTGTGACTAAGCATGGGGATGCATCTCAGGCTAGTGAGTGTGTGGGAGGAGATGCATCTCGATTTGGAGTAGTCAGAAGGGTGCTTATAGATTTGTGAGTGTGTGGGGATATGTCATATCGGGATAGTGAGGCCATGATATTTTAGGATACCAAGAGGGCGAGATCTGACCTAGATCATATCACCACGTCTTGCATGTTGTTGCATGTAGCCCCTTTTTCATGGACAAGTGTCACCTAGGCTCCTAAGGTGATGACACCATTCCCATGATCTCTCTCTCATCCCCCTAGTATATAGTCTTCTTTCCCTTCATGCAAGAGAATCCTTTTGCCCATTCTTGCTTTCTCTCCTCCTTGGTGGATGACCTTGAGAAGCTTTAGGAGCTAGAGAGGTTCTCTTGGAGCTTGGAGGATGAGTCCAAGCTTGTGGCATTCCTTGATCATCTTTCATCTTCTACCTTGGTAAGTTATGTTTCCTAACTCACTTCTTCTTCTCAGCCATGGATCACAAAATTCTCCTTTTCATATCGAGCCACCTTAACCTTGGTTTTGTCTTCTTCCTTTGAGGTGTGGTCATGATTGGTGGATCATCTTCAACCTTGAGCTCTTGATCTTGAAGCATGACCTTGGAGATCAGACCTTGGTGATGATCTTTGAGGCAAGTTATGAAACTCTTAGCCTTCTTTATTATTTCCACTCTTTCATGTGCTTATATTGTTTCTCATCTCTAAATCATTTAACCCATGTATGTTAGTAGTTTATGATGGTTTTGATAACTAATTTGAAGAAGGAACCTCGTATAGTTGTTGTCTGGATCTTGTACTTTCCTACCATGATTATAGATGAGCTAGTGGCTGATATATCAAGGTTGAACATTACAAGTTGACACACACACTAAGTTGTGAGTAGTCATCATGACTTGTGGTAATTAAACTGACTTGTCATGTAACAAATCGACATACATGGGAGTACTAAATCGATATGCTTTGATGGGGCTATCCTGACATGCTATAGAGGAGTTGAATCGATATACCTTGTTAGCCGACACCTTAGACCGATATGTTTAGAGTGTTAGTTTGACATGCCTTGTGGTCATAGACCAGGATGATATCTTGTGAGTAGGTATGCTTTGAAGTGCCAAACCGATACTCCCTTTGCTAAGTAAGAGACTGGCATGATAATGTCTAACCCGACACCCTTTCAAGTAGGGATAAACTGACATGCCTTGGAGAGGTTAACCCTTTGAGCCTTGCATAGAGGTAGCCGACATGTTATGGTGGTGACAAGTCAACACTCAATGTCAAGTATCACCCCAACACCTTGAGGTCTAACTTGACACACCTCAAGTGTAGCTAATCTGACACCTTGAGTGCTAAACTGATACACTTCAAGATGAGCTTGCCCAACACCTTGAGGCCTAAACCAATACACCTCAAGTGTAGCTTGCCCGATACACCTTAGTATGGCCAAGATGACACATGTAGATGATGAAATCAGGATCCCTCTAGCAAGATGAAACTGATACCTTGTAATGGTAGTCATGTTACACCATGTTGATGATGGGGTTATATGGTATGATAATCTACCGTATGAGGTGTTTGTATGAGCAACAAATGATTGTTGTTTTTTATAAATATCACTCTATAGTGATAATGGCAGTAATGAATGGAGGTTGGTTGTTGATCCAACCCTGTAAACTCTAATTAGTTAAAAGAGAACCCTAACCCTAATAGTGTAGTGTGAATGACATGAATCTTTGTGGGATGTTAGTAATGATGAAGTATTATCTTTCTTGTTATAAGTCTCTAACCATGTGTACATCACAAGTTGATAAGCATAGCTAGATAAGAGCTATGTTTTTTACGATATGATTGAATGGGCCTTATGAGGCATGTGAGATGTTGGCATCATAGAAAGAGGAGGTAAATGGATCTTACTAACCTAAAGATGGTTTATTTCTTAATATGAGGTGATAATTTTCTCAGTAATGAGATGAGGGGTTGCTACCTCAAGGTATGTGGTCCTTGTGATGAAAAATATGGTGATTGCTAAACATCAAGTGATAATGTGATGAGATCACACCTGATATTCTCAAAATTTTGGAAATGTATTATGCCCTTATCTTTGTAGAACTTGTTTGAAGTTTATACATTGTAACTTGATTTATGCTAAAAGGCACCCAAATGAACTAACTAACCAAGTAGAACTTAATTATGTAGCTTACCCTATGCTATAGATCCATTCAGTGTCAGCATTTGCTAGATGGTGAAATGAGTTTAACTTGGAGCACACATTCTTGAATATGTGGGGATGAGGATGAATATCCCCTTACATCTAGGATATGTGATACATGATTGGCTACATGCCTTACCCTGGGAAGAGTGTGGCTTCAGGCTGTAGCTCTGTGATATGTGATACAAGATTGGCTGTGGGCCATACCCTGAGAAGAGTGCGGATTCAGGCTGTAGCTCAGTGATATGTGATACACGATTGGCTGCGGGAAGTAGCTCAATTTCACTAGAGCCATGATTTATACCATGGCGGGCTAGGTTTGTACAACTAGACTATATGTCAATAGTAGCGATCTAATTGATAATGTCATTGCATGTTCACTCGTATTGACTGAGGGGGGTGAGGTTGTGGATTTTGACTCTTCCACTAGACCTTGTATGACACCAATTTTGACTTAGTAGTTTTTGGTTGGATTTGGGTGGTACGACTCAAATCCTCAGGTTAAACTAAAATATGTAATCAACCGTGTAGTATACTTGTATAGAAACAAATGCAAAAACATTATATGAGGCCTTGGTTGATTTTTTACAATTTTGTTAGTAGAAAATATACATTTTCTTCATATTCCTTCTATAATGTTAAAATGTTTTAGTAAATGCTTATTTTGTTAATAATGATTACCTACTTATCATGGTTTTAACTTTATGGCTTGCTTTAATAATATTATCCATGTTAATAATAGAGTTGGTGGAGAGTTATATCTCCCGTTGAGATTTGGAATCTCATCACATGGGTTTCCCACATCTTTGTAGGTGGACATGCACAAGAAGGCAGAGATCATACAACGGAGGTGGAGCGGCAGCAAGAAAGTCAGTAGCTGATAAGGTTGAAAGTGCTACTAGATGTCCTTTTAATGTTAGAGTCCTAGAGTCATCCCCGTACACTCATGTCTTTGATATGTTTGTTGGACGCGTTTGTGGATGAGTATCGATATGTGTTTTGGCTTTTGTAACTCTATTCACACATGGACATGTGGATATGTATGTTTGGAAAAGGCTTTCTTGTAACGGGCTGTTGAAACCCCTACTAAGTGACTTGTGACACGGAAGGACTTGTATGTAAAGGTTTTTGCTGCTTTGGTGTTTAATGAAATTGGTTTTAGATTTGTTACCATGACAGAGTTGTGGTTCCTGATGCTGATGATCTATGAAAGATAGTGTTGAAAGAGGCTCACTCATCCATGTATGTTATGCATCTAGGTAGCACCAAGATGTATCATGATCTGAAGGATATGTATTTGTGGCTAGGCTTGAAGAAGGACATGGATGAGTTTGTTGTGAGATGTGATGTATGTCAGTAGGTTATAGATGATCATCAGAAGATGACTAGGATGTTGCAACTATTGCCTATACCCCAATGGAAATGGGATCATGTGACTATGGACTTTGTGGTTGGTCTGCCTAGGACAGCCAAAGGTCATGATTCCATCTGGGTGATTAATTATTGGTTGACCAAGTCACTGCATTTCCTTCCCATGAAGATGATGCTCACAACAGAGAAGCTTTCCCAGATCTATGTGGATGAGATAATGTGTTTGCACGGTGTTCTAGAAACTATCATGTCTGATAGAGGTCCCAAGTTCATGAGTCACTTTTGGGAACGACTAGACACAACTTTGGGTATATAGTTAAATTTCAACACTACTTTCCACCCACAGACAAACAATCAATATGAGAGGACCATTTAGACCTTGGAGGATATGTTAAGAGCCTGTGTTCTTCTATTTTTAAGAAGTTTGGACATACACCTCAGTTTGATAGAGTTCACATACAACAATAGCCAACAGAGTAGCATCGACATGGCACCTTATGAGGCGTTGTTTGGGAGGCGTTGTAGATCTCTGTTGTGTTGGTATGAGATAGGTGAGTATCAAATTCTTGGTACTGATCTTATACAATAGACGGTAGAGAAGATCAATTTAATCCTACAATAGTTGAAGGCAACACTGGACTGACAGAAATTGTATGCAAATAACCGTCATTGACCCTTACAGTTCCAAGTGGGAGACAAGGTATATTTGAAATTCTCTCCTTGGAAAAGTGTTCTAAGGTATGGGAAAAAGGGTAAGCTAGCTCCCACGTTTATGGGACCTTACCTAGTAGTGGCACGTTTTGGGAAGGTGGCCTACATGTTGGAGTTTCCACCTGAGTTACACATGTTGCATCCAGTGTTTTATGTGAGTTTGTTCAGGAAGTTCCATCCAGATACAAAGTTAGTGTTGCATCCTGTGGAGGTAGAGCTCGATGAGGATATGACCTATGTGGAAGGCCCAATGTTGATCCTTGACCAGAGAGTGAAGAAGTTGAAGAGGAAGGACCTAGTGTCGGTGAAGGTTCTTTGGCATCATTTTGGTGTTGAAGAAGCCACATGGGAGCTCAAAGAAGAGATGAGGAGGAAGTCCCCCTCTCTTTTCTCTTAGGATTTTGGGGGAGAAATCCTTATTAGGGATTTATGACATGTAAGGATCCTAAGCCACGTTTAGGGATAACCCTATTTGTTTTGCCTAAGTATGTTTCTTAGAACCTTTCTCTAATTATCTAAGTTGTAATTAGGGCCTATGGAAAGCTTAAGTTTCATGTTTGTGCTTGTTTGGATGATGCTTGTGTTTTTTGGTGTGGTTTTGGTGTAAATTGCAATTCACCTAGAGTAGGGGTTGTTGTGCATGTTTGCCACCTCTAGAGTGTTCCTTTTCTTGCTTGGCATCATCTAGAGAGAGAGATATGGGTGCCTTGTTTGGTTCTTGGTTATGTGGTAACATCCTTGGTGATGTTTAGAACACATGGGTGAGGTGTGTTTTGCACCTAGATGTGTTATCTTGGGTTAGAGAGCCTTGGGGAGGCTATGTATCAGTTTGTGACTAAGCATGGGGATGCATCTCGGGCTAGTGAGTGTGTGGGAGGAGACGCATCTCAATTTTGAGGAGTTGGAAGGGTGCTTATGGGTTTGTGAGTGTGTGGGGATATGACGTATCGAGTTAGTGAGGCCATGATCTTGGTAGGAGACCAAGAGGGTGAAATAACCTAGATCATATCACCACATCTTACATGTTGTTGCATGTGGTCCCTTTTTCATAGAAAAGTGTCACATTTGCTCCTATGGTGATGACACCCTTCCCATGATCTCTCTCATCCCCCTAGTATATAGTCTTCTTTCCCTCAATGTAAGAGAATCCTTTTGGCCATTCATGCTTTCTCTCCTCCTTGGTGGATGACCTTGAGAAGCTTTAGGAGCTAGAGAAGTTCTCTTGGAGGATGAGTCCCAATCTTGTGGTATTCCTTGATCATCTTTCATCTTCTACCTTGGTAAGTTATGTTTCCTAGCTCTCTTCTTTTTCTCAACCATGTATCATGGATATCTCCTTTTCATCTTGAGCCACCATAACCTTGGTTTCATCTTCTTCCTTGGAGGTGTGGTGGTGACCATGTTTGGTGGATCATCTTCAACCTCGAGCTTGTGAGCTTGAAGCTTGACCTTGGAGCTCAGACCTTGGTGGTGATCTTTGAGTGGGTTGTATAACTCTTATCCTTCTTTATTATTTTCACTCTTTCATGTTCTTATATTGGTTCTCATCTCTAAGATTTATCCCATATATGTTAGTAGTTTATGATGGTCTTGAGAATGAATTTGAAGAAGGAACCTCATATAGTTGATATCCATATCTTGTACTTTCTTGCCATGATAATAGATGAGCTAGTGGCTGATATCTCAAGGTTGAAGATGACAAGTCAACACATACACTATGTTGTGAGTAGTCATCATGACTTGTGGTGCTTAAACCGACACATCATGTAACAAGTCAACATACATGGGAGTACCAAATAGATATGCTTTGATGTGGCTAACTCAACATGCTTTAGAGGAGTTGAACCGATATGTCTTGTTAGCCGACACCTTAGACCGATATGTTTAGAGTCTTAGCCTGACATGCCTTGTGGCCATAGACAAAGATAATATCTTGTGAGCCGATATGCTTTGAAGTGCCAAACTGACACGCCCTTGGTTGAGTAAGAGACTGACATGATAATGTCTAACCCGACACCCTTACAAGTAGGGATAAAATGAGATGCCTTGGAGAGGTTAACTCTATGAGCCTTGCATAAAGGTATCTGACATGTTATGGTGGTGACAAGTCGACACTCAATGTCAAGTATCAGCCCGAAACCTTGAGGTCTGACCCAACACACCTCAAGTGCAGCTAACCCGCACCTTAAGTGCTAAACTGATACACTTCAAGATGATATCGCCCAACACCTTGAGGCCTAAACTGATACACCTCAAGTGTAGCTTGCCCAATCCACCTTAGTATGGCCAGACCGACATATGTAGATGATGAAACTGAGATCCCTCTAGCCATATGAAACTGATAACTTGTAATGGTAGTCATGTTACACCATGTTGATGATGGGGTTATATGGTATGATAGTCTACCCTATGAGGTGTTTGTATGAGTAACCAAGGAGTGTTTTTTTCTATAAATCTCATAACATACTCTATAGTGATAATGACAGTGATGAATGGAGGTTGGTTGTTGATCCAACCCTATAAACTCTTATTGGTTAAAAGAGAACCCTAACCCTAATAATGTAGTGTGAATGACACGAATCTTTATGGGATGGTAGCAATGATGATGTATTATCTTTCTTGTTATAAGTCTCTAACCATGTAGGCATCACAAGTTGATAAGAATAGCTAGATAAGAGCTATGGTGCTTACAATATGATTGAATGGGCCTTATGAGGCATGTGAGATGTTGGTATCATAGAAAGAGGAGGTAAATGGGTCTTATTAACCTGATTATGGTTTATTGGTTAATATGAGGTGATAATTTTCTCAATAATGAGATGAGGGGTTGCTACCTCAAGGTATGTGGTCTTTGTGATCAAAATTATGGCAATTTCCAAACATCAAGTGATAATGTGATGATATCACACCTTATATGCTCAAATACGTTCTAGAAATGTATTATGCCCTTATCGTTGTAGAACTTGATTAAAGTTTATACATTGTAACTTGATTGATGCTAAAAGGCACCCAAATGACCTAACTAACATAGTAGAACTTACTTATGTGGCTTGCCCTGTGCCATAGACCCATTCAGTGTCAGAATTCGCTAGATGGTGAAATGAGTTTATCTCAGAGCATATATTTTTGAATATGTAGGGGTGAGGACGAATATCCCCTTACGTACAGGATATGTGATACAGGATTGGTTGCATGTCATACCCTAGGAAGAGTGTGACTTCAGGTCATAGCTCAGTGATATGTGATACAAGATTGGTTGTGGACCATACCCTGGGAAGAGTGCAACTGCATGACGTAGGTCAGTTTCACTAGTGCCATGACTTGTACCAAGGTGGGATAGATTTGTACAGTTGGACTATATGTCGTTGGTAGCAGCTGATTGATAATGTCACTGTAGGTTCACTCGTACTGGCTGAGGGGGGTGAGGCTATGGATTCTGGCTCTTCTACTAGACCTTGTATGGGACCATTTTTGACTTAGTAGTGGCCAATTGGATTTGGGTGGTACGATTTAAATCCTCAGGGAAAAATAAAATATGTAAATAGTCATGTAATATAATTGTATAGGAACAAATGCAGAACATTGGATGAGGCCTTACTTGGATTTATACAATTTTGTTAGTAGAAGATATACATTTTCTTCATATTCCTTTTATAATGTTAAAATGTTTTAGTAACTGCTTATTCTGTTAATAATGATTGCCTGCTTATCATGGTTGTACCTTTTTGGCTTGCTTTAATCATATTATCCATGTTAATAATAGATTTGGTGGAGAGTTATATCTCCCGTTGAGATTTGGAATATCACCCCTTGGGTTTCCCACATCTCTTTAGGTGGACGTGCACAAGAAGGCAGAGATTGTGCAACGGAGGTGGAGCGGCAGTAGGAAGTGCTTCTAGATGTCCTTTTGTTGTTAGAGTCCTAGAGTCATCCTTGTACACTCAGGTCTTTGGGATGGTTGTTGGACTTGTTTGTGGATGAGTATTAATACATGTTTTGACTTTTTTAAATCTATTCATGTATGGACATGTGGATATGTATGTATATGTATGTTAAAAAAATGTTTTCTTGTAACAGACTGATGACACCCCTGGTAAGCGCCTTGTGACATGAAAGGATTTGTATGCAAAGGTTTTTGCTGCTTTGGTGTTTAATGAAATTGGTTTTAAATTTTCAATATTTTCCTGTAATCAGTTTGTCTAATCTTTCCTTCGCAGTTAAGTTTTGAGTAATCTCATTTTGTGTGGCACGAGGCATCATATTACCTCTGAGGCTAATATCCAACTGATGATGACTCGTATGAAATGACATGAAATGGGAAATAAACATGTATGTTGTAAATCATAGATTTTAGTTAATATAATGATTTTTTCTTGTTAACCCCAATCCCATTCATGTCAATCTTGTTGTGCAAAAATACACACACATGATAAATAATTAATTGATCTCTCTTTGAGATGAGTGAGAGGATTACATAACAAGTTAAATGATGAATGCATCCTGAGGTCCATTCTGGGGAAATGAAATGGATCTCCATGTAGTAATCATAGGATAATGAGAATGATTTCTAGAGTCTAGATCATGAACCTGAAGGTTAGACCTCCATGACTTAGTAATGAGGACATGACAAGATTCTAATCCTAAATCCTCTAATGTGAAGGTCAATGTGTATATGGAATAGAATCTTTTCAACTATAAACTATGAAACAAGAAAAATGTAATGGTTGGACATAGCCTTAGAAGGGGGAGAGGGCAAAGCGGGTGTAACCCTAGAGGATGGGGAAGCTTCAGAGGAGATGTGGCATTAGATTTATCTGTCTTGACTCCCCATTGTGTTTAGGAGGGACCCATGGGGAGCAAACCCCATAAGGTCCACCCCAGTTACTCTTCATTCTAGGTATTCTAACATCTTTGCAAACAAAGGAGGTGACTGAGGGGAAAAATCATAATTCCTTCAATTCCCTCCTCTCTATATTCTCATCCCTCTATATAATTCCAAGAAACTTCTAATCCTATATTCAAATTGACTCCTCTTACATCAGTGGCTGCTGATTGGTTCTTGGTTCGTCAACAAGGGCTAGAGGATGCTGATGTTGTGGTTATCAATGTTGTGGAATCAGCTCTATGAAATAGTATCAAATATGTAGAAGTTTTCATTCAATAAGGTGAGACTCCCAATTGGAATGAATTTATTTTGATTTGATATACTAGTAGGAATCCATTCAAAGGATAACTCACAGGTTGGATTCAAATTCTGTTGAGACCTAGCAACAAGTTTGAGATTGAGGCTGAGGAGAAAGTAGGGTTCATGGTCAAATTGCTAATAGAGAGGAGAAGATCGAGTTCTTGTAAAAGCCATGTGATGATGAACGATGCGCTCACCATCGTTCAAGTGTAGGATTCGAATTCACTACTTTCTCTTCTATCCTTCTTACTACCACTAGTGTATTTTAATATCAAGAATCTTGGTCTTCCCTAGAACTCAGATTGACTGGCTCAGATTACCAACACACTAGGAATACCCCTCGACTTTGATGACTCTATTCTCTCAGCTGGTTGCTTAGGTGACGCCTGGTATGCATAGAATTACAATCTACTAAGAATTTTCCTAAAGCTACCTTATTTCTTCTGAAAATGGATAACCCTTGAAAAGAGAGTGACATGCTAGGGATGTTGAACTTTTGGGTACAAGCTCAATTCTTTGCCTTTGGTTTTACACAAGGAGGTTTCAATAATAATCTACAACTAAGGGTCATGTGACACATTGATGTTGCTTGTAGAAATGTTTGTGAGGCTAGGTTGGCTTCACAAGACCAAACAAGAAAGTCTATAGGAGGCATGAAAGGAGATTCAAATCCATATTAAAGCACTCCTCATGATGTTAGTAGAGCCTTAACATCACCTTAGTGCGGTTACAAGATAGTTGTTCCCACTTTAAGTGAAATTGGTGATGTCTTGGGTACTGATGTGGATGACAATTCATCTCATCTACACCAAGCCCATGTTGCTACTAGCCTTGTTACAATTGAACCAGAGATGTTCAACTCTCTTATGGTAATGGACTTAGGTAGTTTGAACTTGGAGTGGGAGTAATGTCTCACTCACTCAAGAATTGGATAAAAAGCATGTCATGGAGAATGTTATGTGAATTTGTGGCCTATTGTTGAGTTATCAACAAAATGAAAAAGGTCTACTATGACCTAGATGGAGAAGTATTATCTTATTATTTGCAAGACTCTAAACATGATGTATCAGAGAAGTTTAAAATTAGTGGCGATCCCAAGACAAAAAAGAAGAAGAAAAGGCTAATGAAAAACAAACTCTTTGACATTCAATCATCTGATTTTGATAAATTCATTGATTCTATCTAGAATACTGGGGCTTGTTCTAGCCTGTTATGTTTGAAATTCAATGGTGGTTTTCCCTTCTGTAGTGAATCCATTTTTCACAATTGGGACTTATTTTTCTATTTTTTTATATAGGTATACAATTGCAGTATTGCCTTCTCTGAAGTTGCTTGTAGTAGTTTTTATGTATGGAGGTTTGGAACTAGGTTGTTCACATATGATCTAGTCCTTCCTGTGTGGAGTTGTGTTGCCTATGGATTCTCTTGTTATATCCCTGGTGAGGGACTTAGTAACTGGATATATAATTTTACTTATTTCTAATGTCTGTATCTTATATATTTGGTTGTGTTTTCTATTTTTATTGTAGGGGCACATCTATCTGTGTACATAAAGCTTGGTATGAATAAATAGAATCACACTTGTTTGACCAAAAAAGACGAGAATTGTGGTGATATGTGATATTCTGTTATGTTTGTTCTAGAGGACCTGAGCCTCTTTGACAACCCTATGGTGGACCAAGGTATATTGCATCTACCTTAGGGTGGTTGGCTAAACCCTAAGATAATGACCGTGAGTCCGAGTCATGATAATCTGGCGTGGTGACATCTACTTGGTTAAGTATGAGCCAAGTAGGTTCAAGTCAAATGAACTAGAGATGACAAGACATGTAGAATATGATATGAATGATTCATATAATGCGTTTACTACAAGTTGATAATCTATTGTTCTTGAATATATTTCTTATTTTTTTGAGATTGATTAGTTTCTTTATTTAATATCATATGGTGCCTTATTGTTATATGTATATAAGGGAATATGGCCATAAACTTTGACATCTTGTTTATGATGAATTCAATATCTACTCTTATTCAAATTTGGATGTATTTATTTCTTGAATAGTTCTATTTGATAAACATTTCTGATGTGTACTTTAGCTTCAGGATGCATGATGTGTTATTGTTTTGGCCGGTGGGGTGTCACAAAGATGGTGTTATTGTAACATGTTTAATCTAAATTTTTGGATCTTGACTTATTATGTCTTCAATAGTTACTATGAAATAATTAGTATGTGCCATTCAAGGATATTCTCTCAATGATAATTGAAAAAAGGTTGAGATTTAGCTAAATGAATGGCTTTATGATTAATTAGATTATTGTGATAAATTGGATTTACCAAATTTTATATTTTTTCCAATAGACATTTTAATATCAATAGGTTTCCCTTAAGTTTAATATACTTAACTTGAGGTGATGTACATTACTTGACTGGGTGGTTAATTCTACTCATTGAGACTCTATATCAGTCTCAAGAGGTTTTTTTCATGTATTTTGGTATAATGACATCCAACAAAGAGGCCATGAAAAGAATACGCAAAAATAATAACTTAGACTAGAACTAGAATGAATCTATAGTCTCACTTTTCGAGAAGGGTTGTATATGACATTTATTTCTTTCATGTACGTGTCATTTGATATAAAAAAAACTACGTATGATTAATAAGATATGATTCTAGTTTTGATGTATATGAATGAGATTTATGATGACTAAGCATGTGAATATTTTGATGTGGAATTTTCTTTCTAATGTTTTTGAGAAAGGAAAAATGGTATGTGTTTCTTGTATACAATTTTGATTGTGTTTGTCAATAATTTGGTGCTTTGATTCTTCATTTGGGTTTAGATTCAAGATTTATCTCTAATGATTGGAACTTATGCTTGATCAATAGACATGTACCTACAATATGGTATCATAGCTTAGGTTATATGAGCTTACATGGATAATAGGATCTTGAGCTAAAATATAACATCATTGTTGAACATAACTTGAATTATATGCATACTAATTGAACTAAGTCTTCAATTACTTTGCCCATGTATCCAACTACTAGGATAAGTCATTATGGGACTCCCATCTATACTTAGTTTGGATTCCCTAACCGGCATCCAAATGAAGATAGTTTGGGAGTATGATAAGATGCAATATGGAAATACAAAGCATAAAGATGTATAAAGAGAAAGGAATATATGATTAAATATTAAATATAGAACCAAAAAAAATTCGGGAAATCATGCAAAAAGATGAATGAATCTAATGGTTTATTAATATAATCCGAATGATATAAACATGGCCACAGATTGAAACTTATATGAAAAGCTAAGAACTAATAAAGATGGCATGACAATGATCATTCTTATGAAAAGAACTAATGAATGTGAGCAATAATGAAGGATGAGTTTGAACTTTGGTCTATGAGATATATTATTTCAATTTGATAAGAATGTAAAGGGTGATGGGAATCACACCTAAAAATTATGTACTAATAAGATTGGAGAAATAGTACTTATAATACTAAGATGATAACAGAGGAAATATTTTTGTATACCAGTAAATCAATATTTCCAATGTAAAGAATCCAAGAATCAAGAAAGTGATGTGATAAGGAAGAATGATAACCTAGAAATCATATTGATAGAATACAAAGACAGAGGAAAAAATATATGTTATGATGTTGTTCTACTTCATTGCTTGGATTTTGAGACAAAATACTAAAAGGAGGGAAGAATATGTCATGACCAAATTTTATTTTGCCTGTCTATTTTGGTTATGCTTGAATGATTACATCCTTAATAGATGTATCCTTGATTAAAATTAATCAATGATGGAATTTTTATTAAAGTATGTTTAACATTATGGGACATTATAGAAATTCTTTATTTTGAATAATTATGGTTTGGAAATAAAAAAACCTAGTCAAATGAAATTGGGATCTTGATAGTATAAGAGACTAAAAATGTGATAAATACAATGTTGTAGTAATTGCTTAGTATTTTGTTTGTAACTCAGATCTCTTCAAAACTTGGAGATAGTTTGGATAACTCAAATACATGTGCTTTTATTAAACTTTAGAATTCAATAATATTATATATACCTATTGTTTAGTTGAGTTTTCCCAAGACAAACATACATGACCATGTTGTACATAATGCAATATAGAAGTGTGGTATTTGATTTTTTATATATTGGTAATTCCAGTGAAATTTTAGCTATGACTTAGGAAATCTATTTTCAAAAAATATTTCAAATTTGCATGATTTTGGTATGATATTTTAAGTGAGACCAAGTATTGTGTCGATAGAGTCTCTTATTAATAACTACTCAACTGACTAATCATTCTGAATAATTAAAAAAAAGATTGGAGACAAACTATAGACTTGTTTGTAATTGTTGTAGGAGCCTAATTTATCCATGTCACAAGCCTAACATTGTAGTAGCTTTCATAATTATCCATTCATACCAGAGAAATGAAATTCTAGAGAGAGAGAGGAGAACTAGCGTTTTATAGAATAAAAGAGTCGAAAATGTTGATTTGGTGTTTCAACTTTCAAAATTTTGCAAAACATGCAACTTTATCCACCCTAGATAGATCTTCAAGTAAATCTTATATGCTATGTATAAATTATGTTTCTCCTCTTATTTGGATTAAAATGATATCAACTCAGTTATAAGGTTTGTGTGTTGGATGGTGGAAGAGAAGCATTGATTACTCATAGTTTAATAGGGATTCGAGGGCAATAGTTCTTAGACTACGTGTTTAATATGTTTGAAACCTAAGGTGATTAGTAGTTAGGTCCTTATTCATATATTTGAACATGTTGATCTCAATCCTATCTGGTCTAAGTTCAATGAAATTATTGCATGTATTGTTAAAATATTGGGCAATCAATTGGGGAAATTTCTTGTGGTATTGAATGTTAATGGTTCATATGCATTCTATATGGCTAAATCCCTTTGGTGGTAAAAATATTTCTCAATTATCTACTTTAGTTACTTCTCAAATTCATGATAATCATATGTTAAGTTTCACTTGCAAAGATATGTAGATGGAAAAAATTATCTTAATGAAATCCTTCATCATGATGTCAAGAAAAGTAGTAAACATGGTATTCAAGTTAGTGGAATACAAAGAAATAACAAAGGAAAGGGCATCCAACATTCCATGGAGAATCCTCTAATTGATTCCAAGTCCAAGGTCACTTGCAATTATTGCAAAAAAGCTCAATATTTTACATGTTTTCCTTTTGGGAAAGCACCCTAAAAAAAATTGACTTGGGTGTCCCAAGTTAACCTCCTCAGGCCAAAAATATAATTGGGATCAATTCATCTATATTTTTGTAGGAAATTTGGAAAAGTATTGACAAGAGTTATTCATTTTAATGTTGAGTTCACAGTCCACATTAAGATAAGAAATGTGAGAGGTGTATGGTTTAGTAAAAACAAGAAACATAAAGTAAGAATAGAGGTAATGGTATTCATGTTCATATCCAAACATTTCATGATGTTGTCAAAAGTTTTATGAACTTTCAAATGGTTTTTAAATATTACAATTCACATTTTTGTTTATCATTGTTTTCTTACTCGAAAACCACCCATAATGCTTTCAAGGTGCATTACTAAATTGTTTATACATGTTTTGATATGCCTTGTAGTTTTATTATACCTCTATAATAGAATTCTAGACATCTTTCATTTTTAGACAACAACTTTCATTGACCGAGTTTGCTTTGAGAGAAACCCAATGGATGGGCAACCCTGTGGTTTATCAAACTACTTTCATCGGGTGAGAAATTAAACCCAAAAATTTGGACAATGACAATGTGTAGTAAATATTTTAGAGGAATATTTGATGAGAATTTTCCTCTCAACTAGATTTTCTCAACCAATTCCCTATACTACTGGCACTCCTTTGGGTTGTTTCATTGTAATATTCATACTTCCATGGTTTAATTTTCTATCTTGCATGCAACTCTATCATTGTGGTTGATTAAAAAATAGTATCATTATATCTTGCAACTAATGTTCTTAATTTTAATGCATATTTTGGTGATAATCTACTCTGAAGTCTTGATAATGATTAACCTACTTCCCTTGTGCTCTAACTTGCTACATCTTTCTAGTTGTAAATCTTTGGTGATTAATCAACCTTGAGATTTTAACCAACAAATTTTTTAGTGCATGATTGCTAGTAAGTAGTATTCATAAATGGCTTCACAAATTGCATATATATTCATCTATGTATACTAACCATATGTTTAAATTTTCTTACCTATGCTACATATTCTATTAGTAGTTATTTTTCAACAAGTGGCACACTTTAACAAGTGATGTCATCTAGTAATAGTTTGTTTTGAGCAAGTGGTATCTAACTTATGATGTGATTTTGTTTCACTTCATATACACTCAATCTTGTCTAGTGATTGGTATATCTACTGGTTTGAGTTGCTTTCTTTCATATTGTGATGATACTTTCTTGAGTTTAATGTTGAGCTATTCAACTGCATGACTTGATTTACAATATCTAATATTGCTCGAACTATCCCATTGTAATTTGCTCTTCTACACCCCACTTTTTGATATCACAAAAGGGAGAAGACATAACATCTATGGGTATAGCACATAGTTTCAATAGATTTTACCAAATCTAACCCTTATGTGAAATAGCACAAACTGAGGAGAGCATACAACTCAATTAGTATAAAATTGAGAGTGAGCATATGAACTCAATTATTTGGAATTTCTAGTTTCTCAAAAGATATGATTTTTCTTCAAATATTTCGATACATTTATGAAATAGTTTCTCATCTAAAAGAAGGAGGAGAATGTTGACTCGAGAGGGTGTATTTCCGAATCTCATCTTCCTGTGATGACTAAATCATTCAACTTATTTTTATTTGATGCTTATACTTGAGTGATTTTTGACAGACACACTCCAAATGTGTACCCATGCAATCCCTATTTTGGATAAATCAAATCATATGTGTACAAATATCAAGACTAAAGAAAGAATATATATATATATATAAATATATATATATATATATATATATATATATCATTAGATTTTTTTATATCACTTGTAATGATTGTATAACTTTTGGTCAACCTCAATAGTTTAAGAGAATTAATTAGACTGAATTAATATTGTAGTTAGAATTAATTTGGATTTTCCAAATAGGCACTTTCAACATTTGAGATTGTTTTGGGCTAAACTCGGTCGATGTCCTTGTTTGTTTGCCCGGTTGATTCCACAGGCCAAATTCATAACTGATAAGAATCGTCATCGATGATAAAAAAAGGCTAAAAATTTTACCAACTGAGATTTCAAGGGATAAACATGATGTTGTACATCTCTTGGCATTATATTTAATTACATAGACTAGTTTTTGGAAACACAAATTTTTTCAATGATTTTATAACTATAAAGTGTTATATAGCTATCAAAGGGAGTTGGAAAGAGAAAATGTATCTATTGGTCACCTAAATAAAAACTAGAATTTATCCTAAATAAGTATGATGGATAGGAGGCATACTCAACTATAAATAAGATGCATTGGGCTTCACCCCATGCTTAGCTAGATGTCCCATAAGGCACATATGTGTAGTTGTGAGAGTTCATCTTAAAGAGAATCTACTCACTATTATTAGTTTAACCACTTGCAACATCCATTTATAAGTTAGAGATTTGTGAGTGAGATAGACGTCCATGTATAACCTTTTAGGTTGTCACTTATCTACCTTACAATATTTCTCTCTCTCTCTTACTAGAAGCATGGTTTTATTTGGAAAAGACAAGAAGGGAAGGTGGCTCTTATCGAAGAAAAAATCTCTCAACAAAGAGGACATCGAAGGCAATTCTCTTGGAGCAAGTGAAGGGATCCTGTTGTGTTTAAAGCTAATCCCTGAAGTGAAAAGAAGAATATCCTTGTCAAGAGGGGGTTAGTCCTTTACAAAGAAGTATGACTCTTGGTCAATTTGTAATTAAGGAGATTGGAAGGTTGTTGGATCCCTTGCCTAGAAAAAGGAAACTAGTTTACCTTTAATCTTGAAAAATGTTATTTCTTTTTGTAACTATTATAGTGGAATATAAGGAGTGAATCAAGGTTGAAAATCTTATAGGTTTAATTCACTAGGTAGTTGAGTTACATATGAGACAGAACCACAATAAATATAGAGATCACTTGTGTATTGTTCAATCTTCATCTTCCTTACTTTTAGTACTTGCATTATTGTCTTTGAAAATATTTTGAAGGTATAATAAATTTTGCAAAGTGGGTTTAACTCAATTCATTCCCTCTTGATCCCATACAATAAAAGGTGTATATATAACATATTTTGATTATGTATTGTATTTATAATTGTAGCAATTGTTTTCTATGGATATATTTGTAAATAACATCTTATGCTAAAGTTTCTTTCAATATGAGAATGTTGAGGTCTCACTACATATACATGAAGTGTTATCTTTGATGTGTGTTTGGGATTTAACGTTTGTGATTGATTTTTAGTTCATTTCTTATCACTTTTGAAGTTCCCATAATGATCACGATTAGGTTGACTATTAGGAGAAGTGACCAAAAATTGTGGTTTGTGGATGGCCTTTCTTTGGGAATCTCCAACGACTGATGGATCCACTACCAATTTGACTCAGTGGCTTGAGACTATATTCAATAATTAGAGGCTTCCTCATACGACTTATTAGAATTTGGGGCCCAATGATGGGTTCTTTAGGGTTATATCTTGAGAGGAAACATGATTTATGATATGTAATCAGATTTAGACTACATTTTAGGTTATTTTCAAGTTATAATTTTGAATCGACCTTATTGTTATGCTAACAAGGACATAGTCGCTCATAAATTTCAACATGATTTCGTGAGGGACCTTTTTAGCAAAGTTCATTCAGACACAGTAGGTATGTTCAACATGTTTGTTAAACAGAACAACTTTTTGGTGGTTCCAAGATGAACATGCACAATATCTTCTTATTGTTACTCCTATTCAACGGATATGCATGTATTTATTACCATTTGAGTATCCCAATCGTCATATATAATCTTATGATTACATTGTTTACATATTATGAGGTGTGTGTAGTTTCTCGTAAGGCATTCATATATGATATTCATGCAAGAGCTCACATGTTTCAACTACATGTATGATTTTATAGTGGTGTTCTCTATGATGTATGCATACACACACGAATTCTTGATAAGAAATAAACACTTGCTAACTTTGTGAGTGATACATACGAGGGGAGTCACGCTTAGGCTGGCTGATGCCTTGATTTTTGGATGAGATGAAAGGATGAATGCATGTATGGATGTAAAAAATTTCTCTAATAGTGTACATGAAGGCTAGGCATTTTTGTGTTGGACATGCTTCCCAAAAAACTATCTTAGCCAAAGTAGTTAACAATGAGAAAGTGTATGTTGACAAGAAACAAATATTCATACCTTTCTGGATTGATGCTTCCTGTTATTTGAAGTAGTAAATGTGGAGATCTTCAAACCATTCCAAAAAGATATATATCATAGAATTGTGACTTATAAATCTATGGATGGAGTGTTTCAGTAAAAACTGTTATTTAGAAAAGACATATGGCATAGATGATTTCGAATCACTCTTAAATTTTGATGTGAATTTAAAGTGTATATTAGAGATATTCAAATATCAGACAATTTTTTCTTATAGATAGGCCCTAAACATGTAACATAAAAAATTGCAATAGAGAATATATAAAAAATATATTTTTCCATCTAAAAACATGTTTGAGTGAATATGGATCCAGATACAAGCACATCAATAGTTGTATACTACATGATGAAACCAGTAGAACCACTAACAGAATGACTACTGTTAGATTATATTACTTATTAAAACTCCATGTAGAATTTATATCATTGCAAATACAAACAAATAAAAACATGCTACTAGTAGACATTGAGTTTTTAACTTTAGACATGAATACAAAACAATATATATTTCAAGAATCCTTTGATGGATATATCTCACTAACAAAATACGTATCAACAAAAAACATGAATACCACTTAAATCTCAAAGTTTCTCTTAGAAAAAGGATACACAATTGGAATGATGTAGAATATTGAAGTACAAAGATAGTAGGATAATAATTGCAAGGAATGTTTAATATATTATCATGACCACATTCATAATAACCTGAAAAAAGTAGTTTCATAACATATAAAACTGAGATTCATACATGGAACTTTAGAAACAAAACTATTTGGAATTCTATGTGTGGAAATACATATTTCAAATACCAAAAAGCATGCCAATAGATGAAGTCGTGGATATAAGAATATCTAGTTGAGGGACATTCTCACTAAATTTTCATTTTATATTTTCATTAAAAAATTCATTTGTCGAGTTTTTGATTAAAATACTAGATGACACTGTCTATAGGAAAATCCTCAAGGATGCTCATCGGTCGAGTTTCCTTATGACAAATTTGACTTTGTGGAGATGTTTCCAAAATCGTAAAATTTTAAAAAAATGGAGACTTACAAAAAAAAATGCAAACATGATTTAAAAAGATGTAAAAAAATTAGAAATGACTTAGAAAACATCAAGGTAGAATTTGTTAAAGATTGTGACAAGAATCACCCCATACAAAACTTGAATAAAAAACCATATGTAAAATGTATAGAAACTTGAAAATATCAAATAATAATTGTATATGATAATGAATACGAATGGCTCTATTTTTACCATGTGTTTTCACATTTTACCAAGCCATATACATCTCACCTTTCTTCTTTTATGTGGATAGAAAAGTAAAGTATAAAATTTATTGCTCATTTAATCCCTTTGTAAGTGGCCTACATAAGAAAGATGAATAGTCCCCATCATATTTTGTGTCAGAGGGGGTTAACTTGGTCATTCAATCATGTTTCTTTTTGGTGTTTTCCTAAGAGGGATACATGTATAATAATGAACAATTTTCTTGTAATAGCTACATACGCCCTACTCTTAGAACTAGACAATTCTCCATGGAATATTGAAGACTCCTTACCCTGGTTGTTCGCTTGAACACAATCATACCAAATAGCATGTTTACCAATTTGTTTGACAATATGGTTTAGAATTTCATTCAGATTCCTTCTACCACAAAAATATCTACGAAATGAATCTGAAAATAACTTTAAAATGAGAATTAATAGTATAATGAAATTGAGAAATGTCAGCTCTGGCATGCAAAAGACCAACCACTAGGAAAAGAGATTTTTCATATAAGAATCTTTTCCTATATTAAAAGCAAAAAAAACTTTGTATAATATTTTTTCAATATCATGTATAACGTGTCTAAATAAGGAAGGTAGATCACTAAGATTAACACCACAACTATCTAGCATTGCATCAACCATTTCTCCCATAATTGGTTTGTTTAGATCAACATTGTTTGCAATTTCTTCTTTCATGAAAGTTTCATTATTAACATCTACTGATCTCATAGTGGGAATCTCTTGTCAGTACCATTATATATAGTCCTATATAATATCATTGAACATGGTATGACTTTTGATTTCATCAACAATGTCAACTTTCAAGATGTTACTGTAATTTCTATAAGGGCAATAGAACCTATGTCCAAGTTGTCTCCTATGCTACTCTACAAATCTGATAAACTCACCAAAACTACTGTTAAACTCTTCTATTTATTTATTTTCAATGGACATCCAACGTTGATCCATTGTGGGCCAAAACCTAATGCCACACTGAGTATTAAATCAATCTATTGTCAACTACGTCAATTTATAAATAAATTATATTTGAATTAATTTTAAGTTAATTATTTGCAATTGTATGTATCATTCATATTGGTGAATATTGTGTATCTCCTATCTCATGATTGAATACTTAATTTCACTATTAAGTGTATAATGTGTGTTTGGATTTCAATAATATTCTAGTAGTATTTATTTGCAGTCCTTGAAGTACACCAATGTAGATAGACATATCCCACCTACATATGTACCCATAGAACAAACGTGGAAATGATTACTGAAATATTCTTGAAAGAAAATAAGATTTATACAATCACATTCTAAGTGAATGTTAAGTGTTCAAGAATAGTTCTAAACTAAGGACTATGCAATATTTACTGCCAATAAATAAATCTTGAATTGGTTTCTAGGCCAACAACATAATACGATATTTAGTGATGAATATTTTCTACCACCTATGCCATTATTGAATACTTAGTGTCATTAGTAATGTATAATGCATTTTTTATTTCAAGAATATTTTGAGATTAAATGTTTAAGAACCGTCCAAATTGTGGACTATCTATGATTTACTCCTAATGAGTAATCATAGGCGGGTTTCTAGGACAACAACATAACATGGTATGTATCTTTCAAATTAATGAATATTGTGTACCACCTATCTCATTCTTGAACAGTTAATATCATTACTAAGTGTATAATGTATGTTCAATTTTCTAAAATATTTTGAAACAATTTCCCTACATTTATGTAAGTACACTGATGTAGATGGGCCAAAACTAACCTACATATGTATTACGAGAACAAATGGGGAAGCGACCACCAAAATATTATTGAAAACCAAACACCGCATTATAGACTCACACCCTGGGAGAGGTTAATTGTTTAGGAATAGTCCCAAATCATAGACTATCCAAGATTACTTCTAAGTAGTGAATATTAGATAGGTTTAGGGGCCAAAAACATATGCCTTTTTAGGAATTAGGGTTTAGGGTTTACAGGTTTAGGGTATAGGATTTATAATGTAGATAAATTCATTTTTGTTTTAGTCTAAATTAAGTTAATTTAGGTGATTTCAAATCAATTCAGTGTATCAAATTGTAGGTGTGTTTATTTATTCTGACAATGGTCAAATTGAAAAAAGCCCTGAACATAGAGAATAAATGAACTTATACAACTACACACTATAAATATATCAAATAAGCAATATTACATGTGTTTTCCCTTCTATTTAGGATATTCTAAATTTATTCCAATTATGCAAAAAAATAACATGAAAACAAAGAAAAAATATATATATAAACGAATTATAGAAAAAATATATCTAAAATGCAATTATACAAAATATTAAATGCAAAAACCAAATAAAAATATAAATAGAAAAAGCCTTAAATTAAACAACATGCGACATCCAAGTGTCTTGCTACCAGCGAAGGAAATAGCAACATCGGTGGCAATAGGGTACCAACAACAAGAAACAAAGGTGGCACTTGTAGTAGTAATAGTAGAAACCAACAACATTGGCGGTAGTGGAGTAGCAGCAGCCGACAACAATAGCAGTAGAAGCCCGAGCAATAGTGACTGCGGTGGCTAGTACATATGGCAAAGAGAGACAAGGAGTTGGTAGTCTCCTTGGAACCATCGGGGAAAGATTTCTTACAAGGATAGAGAGAAATGGGGGAAAGAAAAATATGTGGGTATTATTAACAGACATACAATGTTGGTTCTAGGGAAAAAACTGAGATTGTATCTGAAAACGCCCCCAAGTTTATCATAGTATGCCAATTTTAGTAATAAAATGACATAACATTGAAGTATGTCTACATTGGTTTCATAGTCAAAACTGACATCACAATTCTATATAAACTCAGACTTATCACGTTGGCTTCCTTTGCAAACCAACATAACAATCTAATTTGGGGTGGGGGGAATAAAATTTAATGAAGGGAGCATTTCTATGTGACTTTCAAGGCCAAAATCGATGCTACATTTCTATTTAAACTCAACATATCATGTTAGTTTCCTTTGTAAACCGACATAATAGGGGTATTTTTCGAGATTTTTTTTCACTGGAGCATTGTGGGAAAATGACAATGTTGGTTCTGCTCGGCCAAATCAATGTCATAATTGATGCCAATTAAATTTTCTTTTTGAAGTATTACATCATTTTGGTTAGAAAAACTGACACCATAGGTTTTCTCGAGTGAAATTTTATTTCACATGTATCATAGTCGTAGAGGTTATATATTGGATTCACATGAAACCTACACAATATTTCATTGTGCTAAAATTTTCCAAGAAAATTGAATTCCCTGATATTTTGTAATGGTGGTTCTGAGTTACAATGTTGATGTAGTAAGAAAAGCGGTACTTGAATTTTTTCCTTGGTGGAGACTACTGATTTATTGTGACACTTTTGTTTATGGGCTGATGTTGAATATTTATTGTGTTTGTTTTCTATAAAATCGACATCACATGTATCAATGCCACAAGTCAGATATGCACTAGTGAATTATATTTTTACAAAAGAATTATTCTTGATCCAAAAAAGATGTTTAAATTGACTAGAAAACCTCAAATTGGCATCCAAGTAGGATTGGATGGTGCTATTCAATTTAGACAAAGGCTATGGGTTCTGAATGTTGATGGTTTGAGGGAAAATGTTCAAAATGAAACTTATTGCTCAAAGTACACTATTCATCCAGGCACTACAAATATGTATGAGAAAATACAACGGCCTTTTTGGTGGTGTAACATGAAGGGCGAATTGTCTTACTTGCCAACCAGTCAAGAATTGAGCACTAAGGATTAGGTGGATTGTCACAACTTATGGAGATTCCAAAGTGCAAATGTGAAAAAGTAATATGGACTTTGTTTTAGAAGTACCAAAGATGAGGAAAGGATATGATGATATGTGGGTTGTTATTGAACTCCTTACTAAGTTTTCTCATTTCTTTCCTTCTAAACTACAATGGATATACATATAATGTCTGAATCATACATCTGAAAGATTGTTTGATTACATGGTACACCTATAAGGATAGTCTCCAACTCAGATCCCAATTACTTTCAAATTATGGAAACAAAGACATGTTGAATTGGGAACTAGTTTGGGTTTTAACATTGCTTATCACCCACAAATTGATGATCAATAAAAAAGAACCATATTTGTGTCAGTGGGGTTAACTTGGTCGTTAGTTCATGTTGATTTTTGGTGTTTTCCTAAAAGGCAAATATGTAGAATAATGATCAATTTTCTTGTAATAGCTACATACACCGTACTCTTAGAACTAGACAATTCTCCATGGAATATTGAAGACTCCTTACCCTAGTTGTTTGCTTGGATACAATCCTATCAAATTCCATGTTTACCAATTTGTATGATAGTATGGTTTCAGATTTCATTTAAATTCCTTCTACCACATAAAAATATATGCAAAGAGGATCTCAAAATAAAATTATCATGCATATGAGAAGTAATAATAGAATATAATTGAAAATATTATCTCTAGCATGTAAAAGACCAACCTATAAGCAAAGAGATTTTATCATATAATAATTTTTTTCAATAGTTTGAGCATAAAATTCTTTTATAATGGTTTTTCAATATCATGTATAATGTTTATAAATAAGGAAGGTGGATCACTAAGATTTACCCTACAACTACATAGCATCTCATCAACCATTTCGTCAATAATTGGTTTGTTCAAATCAACATTGTTGACAATTTCTTCTTCCATGAAAATTTCATTATTGACATTTACTGATCTCATAGTAGGAATCTCTTGTCAGTACCATTTTATATTGCCATGCATAATAACATTGCACATTATATGAATTTTGATTTCATCAATAGTGCCGACTTTCAAGTTGTTACTTTAATTTATATAAGGGCCATATAACCTATCTCTATGTTGTCTCATTTGTTACTCTAAATATCTTATAAACTCATCAATACCATTGTTATACTCTTCTGTGTAGTGGTTTCAATGGATGTCCAAAGGCGATCCATTTTGGGCCTAAAACTAATGTTAAACAATTTATTAAATTGATCTAGTGTCAGCTACGTCAATCTATAAATAAATTATATTTGAATTGAGACCAAGTTAATTATTTAGAATATTATAAATCATTCAAATTGGTGAATATTGTGTATCACTATCACATGGTTGAACACTATATCTCATTATTAATTGTATAATGTGTGTTTATCTTTCAAAAAATTTCTAGCAGTATTTCTTTGAAGTCCTTCAGGTACGCCGATGTAAATTGGCATATCCCACCTACATATGTACCCACAGAAAAAATAGGGAAACAATTGTTGAAATATTCTTTATCAAACAAGCTTTATACACTCACATCCTAAATGAAAATTAAGTGTTCGAGTTTAGTCCCAAACTAAGGACTATCCAACATGAATAAATCTTGGATTGGCTTCTAGGCCAACAATATAATATGATATTTAGTATTCATATTGATGAATATTTTCTACCACCTATGTCAGTCTTGAACACTTAGTCTAATTAGTAAGTGTATAATGTAATTTTTCTTTCAAGAATATCTTGACAATATTTCCCTTTAGTTCTCCAACTACACCGATGTAGATAGGAAAAATACCCACCTACATATGTATCTAAAGAACAAACAGGGAAGCGAGTGTCAAAATATTTTTAAAAAGCATTCACTCGCATCCTAGGTGAGATAAAATGTTCAAGAACATTCTAAATGATGGACTATCCAAGATTTACTCCTAATGAGTAAATTGTAGATAAGTTTTAGGGGCCATCCAAGTAGTTACAATCATATCATCAAATGTACCCAAGAAAGGCAGTCAGAGATGCCTTCGGGAATGCACACCAATATAATATGGTATTTATAATTTATATTGATGATATTGTGTTCCACCTAGCTAGTTCTTGAATAATTAATATGATTACTTAGTGTATAATGTATGTTTGATTTTAAAGAATCTTTTGACACCATTTCCCTACATTTATGCAAGTACATCGATGTCGATGGGCCAAAACTAACATACATATCTACTTAGAGAAAAAAATAGGACAGTGACCACCAAAATATTATTGAATACCAAGCACACATTATACACTCACATCCTATGAAAGATTAAGTGTTCAAGAACAGTCCCAAATCATTGACTATCCAAGATTACTTCTAATGAGTAAATCTTAGATGGGTTTCAAGGCCAAAGCATATGTCTATTTAGGAATTAGGGTTTAGGTTTTAGGGGTTTAGGATTTATAATTTAGGTAAATTCATATCAATTTTGTCTAAATTAAGTTAATTTAGGTGAATGAATATCAATTCAGCATATTGATTTGCAAGTGTGTTTATTTATTCTTATAATTGTCAAATCGAAAAAACTCCCTCGACATAGAGAATAAACGAATTTATACAACTACACATTATAAACAGATCAAACAAGAAATACTACATGCATTTTCACTTCTACTTAGGACATTCTACATTTATTATAGTTATGTAAAAAAATTAACGTGATAACAAAGAAATAAAAAATATATATAAAAGTCAATTATAGAAAAATATATATGAAATGCAATTATACAAAATATTAAATGTAAAAACCAAATAAAAGTAAAAAAAACTCAAATTAAACACCAGATGACATCCAAGTGCTTTTTTACCAGCGGAGGCAATAGGAACACCGGTGGCAATAGGGAATCAACAACAACAGAGGTGACACTTTCAATAGCAATAACAGAAAGTAGTAGCATTGGTGGCAGTGGAGTAGCAGCAATCCACAATAGTAGAAGTAGAAGCCCAAGCAATAGCGCAACTGGTGGCTAGCACAGATGGCAGAGAGAGGGAAGTAGTTGGTAGTCTCCTAAGAACCATTAGGGAAATATTGGGGAAATAATTTCTTACAAAGATAGAGAGAAATGGGGGAAATAAAAAAAATTGTGTGTGTTATTAACAGAAATACAACATTGATTCTATGGCAAATTTTGAGATTGTATATGAAATGTCACTCATGTTTTTGAAAGACATAACATTGAAGCATTTCTACATCAGTTTCATAGCCATAATTGATGACACGATTCTGTATAAACTCAGACTTATCATGTTGGTTTCCTTAGAAAAACCAACATAACAAACGAATCTAGAGGGAGTAGAGTTTAACGATGGGAGCATTTCTACGTAACTTTTAAGGCCAACATTGATGTCACAGTTCTATAAAAACTTGATCATATCACATTAGTTTCCTTTGTAAATCAACATAATAGGCGGGGAATAATCTTTTTAGGGAGCATTGTGGGAAAATTACAATGTTGGTTCTACTTGGCCAAATTGATGCCACAATTGATGCCAATTAAAATTTCTTTTTTGAAGTATTACATTGTTTTGGTTAGAAAAACCGACACCATAGGTTTTTTGGAGGGAAATTTTATTATATGGGTAGCATAGTTGTAGAGGTATTTCTTGGATTCACATGAAACCTACATGATAATTTAGTTTCCCAAAATAATCTAGGTAAGTTTAATTCCCTGAGATTTTGTAGTGGTGGTTCTGAGTTACAAAGTTGATGTAGTAAAAAAAGCGATACCTGAATTTTTTCCTTGGTGGACACTACTGATTTGTTGTAACGTGTTTGTTTATGGGCTAACATTAAAGATTTACTATTTTGGTCTTCTGTAAAACTGACGTCACATTTCTCAATGCCACAAGTTAGAAATGTACTAGTGGATGATTTTGTACAAAAGAATAGTCTTAATCCAGAAGATATGTTTAAATTGACTGGATAACCTCAAACTAACATCCAAGTAGGATTGGATGGTGTTATTCGATTCAAACAAAGGCTATGGGTTCCAAAATGGTTTAAGGGAAAATGTTCAAAATGAAATACATTGCTCAAAGTACACTATTAATCCAAGCACTACAAAGATGTATGAGAAAATAACAAGGTCTTATTGGTGGTGCAACATGAAGGGTGAAGTGTCTTACTTGTCAACCAGTCCAAAATTGAGTACCAATGATTAGGTGCATTGTCACACCTTTGGAGATTTCAAAGTGCAAATGGTAAAAAGTCATATGTACTATGTCTGAGAATTTCCAAAGATGAGGAAAGGACATGATGATATGTAGGTTGTTATTGATCTCCTTACTAAGTTTGCGCATTTCTTGCCTTCCAAAACTACAGCAGATATACACACAATGTCTAAATTACACATCTGAGAGATCGTCCGATTACATTGTACACTCATAAGGATAGTCTCCAACTCAAATGCCATTTACTTTCAGATTTTGGAAACAAAACATGATGAAATGGGAACTAGTTTGGGTTTTAACATTGCTTATCATCCACAAACTGATGATCAATAAAAAAGAACCATATGTTGTGTCTTAGGGGGATAACTTGGTCATTCAGTTCATGTTGCTTTTTGGTGTTTTCCTAAGAGTAAAATTGTAGAATAATGATCAATTTTCTGGTAATAGTTACAAACACCCTATTGTTGGAACTAGACAATTCTCCATAGAATATTGAAGACTCCTTATCATGGTTGTTCGCTTGGATACAATCATATCAAATTCTATGCATACCGATTTGTTTGATAGTATGGTTTAGGATTTCATATAGACTCCTTATAACACATAAAAATATTTGCAAAGAGGATTTCAAATTAACATTTTCACTCATATGAGAAGTAATAATAGAATTAAATTGAGAAATATCATCTCTGGCATGTAAAAGACTAGCCTCTAAGCAAAGTAATTATGTCATATAAGAATTTTTTCTAATTTTAAGAAAAAAAAATCTTTATATAATGGTTTTTCAATAACATGCACAATGTTTCTAAATAAGGAATGTTGATCACTAAGATTTACCCCACAACTATCTAGCATCACATCAACTATTTTGTCCATAATTGGTTTGTTTAGATAAACATTGTTGGCAATTTCTTCTTCCAAGAAAGTTTCATTATTGACATTTACACATCTCATAGTAGGAATCTCTTGTCAGTACCATTTTATATAGCCCTGTATAATATCATTTCACATGATATGACTTTTGATTTCATCAACAATGAAAATTTCAAGTTGTTACTGTAATTTCTATAAGGGCAATAAAACTTATCTCCAATTTGTCTCCTATGTTACTCTACAAACCTTATAAACTGAATAGTGCCTCTGTTGAACTCTCCTATCTAGTGATCTTCAATGGACATCCAACACTGATATATTCTATTCCTAACCCTAATGTCGTATTGAATATTAGATTGATCTGGTGTCAGCTGCGCCAATTTATAAATAAACTATATTTGAATTGAGACTAAGTTAATTATTTGCAATAGTATGTATGATTCATATTTGTGAATGTTGTGCATCCCCTATTCCATTATTGAACACTTAATCTCACTAGTAAGTGTATAATGTGTGTTTATCTTTCAAGATTATTCTAGAAGTATTTCTTCACAGTCATTCAAGTATACCGATGTATATGGGCATATTCCACCTGCATATGTACCCATAGAACTAATAGGGAAACGGTTGTTGAAATATTCTAGAAAGCAAGCAAGCTTGATACACCCACATCCTTGGTGAAAATTAAATGTTCAAGAACAATCCCAAACTAAGGACTATCCAAGATTTACTCCTTATGAATAAATATTGGATTGATTTCTAGACCAATAAAATAATACAATATTTATTATTCATACTGATGAATATTTTCTACCACCAATGCCATTCTTGAATACTTAGTCTCATTATGTATAATGTTTCTAGAATATTTTGACAAAATTTCAATGTAGTTCTTCAACTACACAGATGTAGCGGGGAAAAATACCCACCTACATATCTACCCAAAGAACAAATGGGGAGGAGGCTATCAAAATATTCTTAAAAATAATTCACTTGCATCCTAAGTGAGATTAAATGTTCAAGAACAGTCTCAAATTGTGGATTATCTAAGATTTACTCCTAATGAGTAAATTAGAGATGATTTACTAGCCTAACAATATCATATGGTATTTATCATTCATATTGATGAATATTGTGTACTACCTATCCCATTCTTGAATAGTTAATATCATCACTAAGTGTATAATGTATGTTTGATTTTCAAGAATATTTTGACATCATTTCCCTACATTTATGAAAGTACACTAATGTGGATAGAAAAACTAACTTACTTATGTACTAAGAGAACACATGGGGAAGCGACCACCAAAATATTATTGAAAACCAAGAACACCTTATACACTCACATCCTAGGTGAGATTAAGTGTTCAAGAATAATCCCAAATCACAAACTATTCAAGATTACTTATAAAGAGTAAATCTTCGATGGGTTTCGAGGCCAAAAATATGTCTATTTAGGAATTAGGGTTTAAAATGTAGGGATTTAGGGTTTAGAATTTAGAATTTAGGTAAATTCATATCAATTTTTGTCTAAATTAGGTTAATTTAAGTGAATTCATATCAATTTAGTGTACTAATGCTTAGATGTTATTATCTATTCATACAAAGATCAAATTGAAAAAGGCCCTCAACATATAGAATAACTAAATTTACACAACTACACATTATAAACAGATCAAACAAGCAATTTTAGATGTGTTTTCAATTCTACTTAATACATTCTACATTTATTCCAATCATGCAAAAAGATTAATGTGAAACAAATAAAAAAAGATATTATATATGAAAACCAATTATAGAAAAAAATATACAATGCAATTATACAAATAAATAAATGCAAAAACCAAACAAAATTAAAAAATGAAATAAAACCTCAAATTAAACAACAAATGGCATCGAAGTGCCTTGTTACCAGTGGAGGCAATAGCAACAATAGTGGCAATAGGGCACCAACAACAACATAAGTGGAACCTACAGTAGGAATAGCAGAAATCAGCAACATTGGCAATAGTTGAGTAGCAGCAGCCCACAATGACAAAAGTAGAAGCCCGATCATTAGTGACACTAGTGGCTAGCACAGATTGTAGAGAGAGAGAGAAGGAGTTGGCAGTCTCCTGGGAACAATCAGAGAAATATTGGGAAAAGGATTTCTTACACAGATAGAGAGAAATGGGGGAAAGAAAAAAATGTGGGTATTATTAACAGACATAAAACATTGGCTCTAGGGCAAAAGCTAAGTTTGTATCTAAAATGCCAATTGAGTTTTTGATATTACGCTAGTTTCAGTAATAAAATGACAAAACATAATACCATGTCTATGTCGGTTTCACAACAAACACTGATGTCACACTTTTGAATAGACTCAGACTTATCATGTTGGTTTCCTTTGTAAAACCAACATAACAACCTAATTTGGGAGGAATGAATTTAATAAAAGGAGCATTTATACATAACTTTCAAGGCCAAAACTGATGTCACACTTCAATAATAACTCAACATATATGTCAACTTCCTTTTTAAACTGACATAATAGGTGGATTTATGGGGAGCATTGTAGGAACATTACAATATCGGTTCTACTCGACCAAATGAACGTCACAATTGATGCGAATTAAAAAATTCATTTTGAAGTATTACATTGGTTGTGGTTAGGAAAACTGGCACCATAGGTTTTCTAGGGGAAATTGTATTTTACGAGTAGTGTAGCTGTAGAGGTTATTGCTTGGATTCACATGAAAACTACACAATATTTTACAGTCCCAAAATTTTCTAGGAAATTTTAATTCCCCGAGCTTTGGTAATGGTGGTTCTGAGTTACAAAGTTGATGTAGTAATAAAAGAGGTATCTGGATTTTTCCTTGATGGACACTACTGATTTATTGTGACACTTTTGTTTATGGGCTGATGTTGAAGATTTATTGTCCCAATCTTCTACAAAACCTACATCACATATATCGATGCCACAAGTCAGAAACGGGCTGATGTTGAAGATGTATTGTCCCGATCTTCTACAAAACCTATATAACATATCCTGATCCTATAGAGATGTTTGAATTGACTAGAAAACCTCAAACTTACATCCAAGTAGTATTGGATGGTGCTATTCTATTCAAAAAAAAGGATATGGGTTCCGAATGTTGATGTTTTGAGGGAAAATGTTCAAAATGAAACCCATTTCTCAACGTACACTTTTCATTCAAGCACTATAAAGATGTATGAGAAAATACAATGGTATTTTTGATGGTGAAACATGAAGGGCAAAGTGTCGTACTTGCCAACAAGTTATAATTGAGCACCAATGATCAGATGGATCGTCACAACCTATGAAGATTCCTAAGTGCAAATGGGAAAAGTCAATATTAACTTCATCTGATAATTTCCAAAGACTGGGAAAGGATATGAATATATGGGTTGTTATTGATTTTGTTATTAAGTTTTCTCATTTCTTGCCTTCTAAACTACAATGAAATACATCCAATGTTTTGAATTACACAGTTGAGAGATCATCCAATTACATGGTCCATCTATAATTATAGTCTCCAACTCAAATCCCAAATTTACTTTCAGATTATGGAAACAAAGACATGATGAATTGGGAACTAGTTTGGGTTTTAACATTGCATATCATCCACAAACTAATGATCAATAAAAGAGAACCATACAAATTTTATAAATTTTATTCTGATCTTGTGCCATGGATCAGAGTGTATCATGGGACATATGTGACACCTTGTCACCCTAAACAAGATTACTCAAAACATAAAACATGATCAATTACTAACTAGTAAAATAATCATAAAAGTGGAATAATGAAAATTGATTTTAACATCATAAACATGTTTTGAAACATTTACATAAAAGCTCATCTTTTCATAAACTCATATACCATAATAGGTATTTACATCTGTATCCTGTGGCCTCAACCACATCTTGTATACAAAAGAGATATTTCACATGTACGTGCTATATATACAAACACATGTATACTACCATAAACTCATGTCGATACATGTATATCATCTACATAAAATATCCCATGCTCGGACCTGAGAGTACAGAGATGACACTAAGACTCTACTACTATAACTACAATTGTTCCAACTTTCAGTGTTTAATGATCGCTAGGATGCTATTCTTCTACAACACGGTCCTGGCTACGTCATTGTCAACCACCTCAAAAGAGGTGGTGATCCATGAGGTGAGACCCATGTCCCATCGAGAGATCTAACTCTCCACATCGACTATTGATTACAACAAATTATTTTACAATAATTAAATTGAGAAGATTGAGTATATAATAAGAAATTAAGCAGGTTGGACAATTCTAGCATACTAAATATGTTTAGTAGATTAAGTAATTCCACAATTAAGCATAGAAACAAGTAGGATCAAAAATATATGTAAGAGAGGAAGTAGAACTTATCATGTACTGACAATTAATCTCTCTAATTGCATTATATAATATTTAGTAGTGTAGAAGAATAAGGCAAGGGTTAACATCCAATATGAAGTGTATTTAACCCTAGGAGATATATACTACATGATTGTATTACATCTTTTAATATGCCTGGAGGAATTTGAAAAATACCACTCAAATCCCAACTAGCCACTGCTAAGTCAAAATCAGTGTCATACAAGATCTAAGAGAAACGGATTCCTAAGTTCTTCTCCACTATCAGTTAGTACGAGTCTGCTACAATAACACATAAGGTCAAGCTGCTAACAACCTAGTACGTCCTTAGTATAGGTCATGATACTAGTGAAAGGTGGTGGGTATGCAAACCCTACCTTCTGAGGTACAACCACAGTTGTCCTTAAATCTAATCATATATATAATCACCAAGACATGACCACAACCATTCTCAAACTGAGGGCTAGGTATGACTGCAGTCATCCTCCCAAATCATTAAGTCAACATGTCAATGATACACAATCACTTGCACCTCACATACTCAATAGTATGTGCTCTGGGTTTCCCTTAGGAATACTCATTTCACCATCCAACAAGTTCTGACACTGAAGATGGATCTATAGAATAGGACACTACATGATTAGGGTTTCACTTGATTAATTATTGCCAATTAGGTGAATCAAGGTTGCGTCATAAAAATGGACAGAAAAACCCTATTTCATTTATAGTAAGTATATACGTATGAAAACATTAGAAGATATATAACTTTTGAGGTATATTTCTTAATCATATTACCACATGCTACTATTCCTTACCATTAATGGGATCACACTTTTCATCATACCATTACAAGGTATAAATTCTTATCTCAATGTTCTAGGGCTCCAACCCTTATCATATCATGAAGAGAATTATACCCCCTTCAGGGCTCAATCATGCCCAAAGGTCATTAAGACCATCACATCATTCCCTACAAGAATACTATTATCTTTCTATGCCTTAGAACAAGGCTCAACAGATCATCAACACATATGTGACACACAAGTTTTAACATAGAAAGGAACTATGATGTCTAGATAACACAATATTAGAGTTTCAACAACAATAAGAGAGTTATTTCATTGTCACATTAATCATTCAAGAGGGCTGGTTTCAATCAATCACCATCACTTATTTACATTAGGGTTAGGTGTAACAAACTATGTTTCATTAGGGTTACACATCCACTTATTTTGGTGATTATAAATTATATTTATCCAAAGGTAAGACTACAAGTTAAGGGCATTGAACCATCAAATTTTCATCATTAGAACCAAAACATTCCACTATAGACTTCACCCCAAACCATTGGATGTTGAAGCATCAAATCCTAATCATTGGACCATGTTCTTCATTCAAAAACCTTGAATCATTTAACCAAGAAAACCACCAGATTAGGGCTTAAAAGAATCAAACATAAGAGACCTAGTATCACCCTCGGTTGTGGTATCCAGTACCACCATCAGTTGTGGTGTCAAGTACCACCATCGATTGTGATACTTTGTGTCACCATCGGATGATGGGGTTAGCACCACCATCAGTTGACACCATCATGTGTTGAACTACTACCACCATCGGTTGATGCCATATTTAGAACAGTAAACATCGAGTGTTGAGCTTCCAAAATAGTCCAAAACTAAACTAAGGGTGACCATCAGTTGACACCATTGGGTGTCAACAAAATAGCACTAAAAGACAACTCCATTGGATCTAGCAAGGAAACAACCATCAATTCTTGTATAAGGTTTGAAAACAGCCTAAAACCTTAAGTATAAGACATCGTTTGAGAGGTACTAAACACCATATTTTGACATGTTAGAAAGAACAAAGCCATTATCTACCTTAGGAATGTTGTACACATGGTTTTAGGTTCATCTAGAGTTAGAAACTAATCAAGGAGAAACATTCAAATTGAAATTCTAGGCAAAGATATCTTCTATATGCTTAGATCTTCATTTTAGAACAAGAACTTGAACAAGCAAGCTAGTAGTAAGAAATAAACATGAGGAGGGTTGTAAAAATCACCTCTAGGAAGGAGAACAACCTCCAAACATCAAGAAATCTCGAACAAAGGAGGTAGGAAACTCTAGTTTTAGCTTTGAACTTGACCAACTAGCTCTTTCTCCACAAGGGAAGCAAACCCTAGGTGAAGGGAGCAAGAAAGATAAGTTCTTTAAGATTTAAAGTAGGGTTTATCATGAGAAACCATGGTTACATCAAAGAAGAAGGTATAAGGAGATAGAATAGCAATAGAATTTAAGGAGAATAGAAACTTACTTTCTTAGGTCAGGAACAAGCAAAGGGAGCTCCACAAACCCTAGATGAGGCAGATCTGAACCCTAGCTGCTCCAAAAAGAAGGTTGGTTGTCTTCTTCAACCTTGGTCACCCTTTTCACCACAAAATAGGGAAAGTTGAAGCCCTAGATAGGATAGAAGAGATAAAGATCCAAATGTTTCATTTGGGCACTACAGGAGAGGCATATAAAGCCTATGGATAAGGGAGAAGAGAATCTTGAGGTGTCCTAGTAGCTTTGCCTTGTGTCCATGGCCTATGGCTATCATGGACATGCAAGAATTAGCTCCACCAGTTGTGGAGACCTAATAAGCCATATGTTGTTGTCTCTCTAGGTCAACAATCAGTTTCCATGCATGGTAGCCATCGATTCTTCAAACCATAGCTTACTAAGTGGTGAACCATCTTTTGATTACTTCTTTATGTGAACCACTGTCCAAGGGGTCCAAAGAGATAAAAACATAAAAGGAATACCTCTAAGGATCACCATTAGCTATCACCACCTAGTGATGACCATCTGATGTCAACCAAACATGGGTAATTATTATCTGATGGCCTCAAGGGTAGCTGATCCATGAGGGGGTAAACCCTAACACATCTTAGAAGGGTAACACCACCAAACCAAAGTATAACTAGGTTCTCCATGGCCTAATAATCTCAAGAACGATAGGAAAACATCTATGGAACATAAATAATGTCATAAATTGCAAAGAAAACCTCTGATATGTGTAAATTGTAGAAAACATGAAATATGCACAAAATTGCATAACTTGCACAAACAGTGTCCAAACATGAATCTTAAGCTTGTTACTTGATGTCAAAGCACCTCATAGGGTTCAAATAAGGTTTTAAGCACTTATTTAGGATAATTAAGCATGGTCAACATGTTAAGCAAGGCTATGGATCTTATAATCATAAACCTGTAATAAGGATTTCAGCCCCAAAATCCTACATAAAGAAAGATGGGTACTTCCTATGCATCTCATCATCTAACTACCGCTTGGCATCCTCCACACCATGGTGATGCCACAAAACCTTCACTAAAATAATATCCTTCTTTTTCAACTTCTTCACCATCCTATTTACGATCAATACAAGACCCTCAACATAGGAATCATCCTCATCTGACTCAACCTCCACAGGATGGATTGTGTGCTCTATATCAGGATGAAATTTCCTCAACATGGAGATATGAAATACATTGTGTATCCTGTGCAACTCTAGTGGTAGCTCCAACTTGTATGCCACTTTTCCAACATGAGCCAAGATACGGTATGGTCCCATAAACCTAGGAGCCAACTTACCCTTTTCCCCAAACTTCTGCACACCCTTCTAAGGAGAAACCTTGAGATATACTCTATCTCCCACTTAGAACTCTAATAGTCTATGAAGGTTATCTGCATAAGAGTTATCCCTATTGTGGACTTCTTTCAACTATTGTTTTATCACCTTAATATTCTTTGTGGTCTAGTGTACTAACTCTTAACCCAAATGTTGCTACTCACTTGTCTCATACCAACAATGGAGACCAACAACATCTCCAATACAGATCCTTGTAAGGTGCCATATCTACAATTCCCTGATAGTTGTTGTTATAAGAAAACTCTACCAGACTCAGGTGTACATCCCAACTTCCAAGAAACTACAATATACATGCCCTCAAAAGATCTTCCAAAGTCTGAATGGTCCTTTCAGAATGGCAATCTGTCTACGGATGAAAATTTATGTTGAACCTCAAATTGTGTTCCCAATCTCATATGAAGACAATCACAAAATTGACTTGTAAATTGTGGACCTCTGTTAGAAAATATAGTCACTGGAATGCCATATAAATGGACTATCTCATCAACATATACATGTGCCAGCTTCTCTACTATATATGTTGTCTTGACTGGAAAGAAGTGAGCAACTGGTTCAGTCTATCCACTATCACCCATATGGAATCATGACCTTTGGCTATCCTAGGAAGACCAACCACAAAGTTCATGGTAATATGATTTCATTTCCACCAAGGTATCAACAAAGGTTGTAATGTCCCTACAGGATTCAGATGTTTAGCTTTAACGTACTTACAAACTAGACATCTGGTAATAAGCTCTATCACATCACGAGTTAAACCTGGACACCAATGCAAGTCCTTCAAATTATAATACATCTTGGTACTACAAGGATGAATTGCATACATTGAGGAGTGAGCCTCCTCAAGCACCATATTTCTCATCCCATCAACATCATGAACTATTGTCTTGTTATGAAAATAGAATGTATCATCATCTACCTCGTGGAAGCCATCATGCTTCTCTCTATTGAGTTCTAAGCAGATAATTCTATATCAAAATATCATTTTGTTATGCATCACAGGTCTATTACCTTAAGGTAGGTTTAACCTGTAACTGTGCCAACAATCTTGCCAACAAAGAAACCTCCAATTGAACATTCATGTAACAAAGCAACACCAACATGTCTCACTTATGGCGCACCAAAGAGTATAATTGTGTCTAGTTTGCAGATGATGATGAAGATGAATTCTTACTTAATGCATCAGCTACCACATTTTCCTTGCCCGAATGGTAGTCTATCGTTCAATCATAGTATTTAATTAGTCCATCCATATTCTCTGCCTCATATATTGCTCCTGCTTCAAAAAGATATATTGCATATTCCTGTAATCAGTGAAGATCTGACACTTTTCTCCATATATGTAGTACCTCCAGATCTTCAAGGCATGAACCACCACTGCAAGCTCAAAGTCATGTGTTGGATAGTTATCCTCATGTTTCTTAAGATGTCATGAAGTGAAAGAAATCACGTTCTTGTCTTTCATTAGCATGCATCCCAAGCCGTTCTTTGATGCATCACAAAAGGCAATGTAATCTTTCCCTTTTTCTAGCAACACTAAGACTGGTGCACTGGTTAACTTTTCTTTCAACAATTAGAAAGAACACTAACACTTGTCATCCCAACCAAAAGGAACATCCTTCCTGGTCAACTTAGTTAGAGATAACACTACATCACTGAAGTTCTTGATGAAACTCCTTTAGTAGCCTTCCAGACCTAGGAAATTGTGAATCCCTGTCATTATCTTGGGTTGTTCCCACTCTAGAATAGACTCCACCTTCTTAGGGTATACATAGACACCCTTAGCAGATATCACATGATCCAGAAAGGAAACTACTATCAACCAGAACTCACACTTGCTGAACTTTGCATATAACTGGTGCTAACTCAATAATATAAATGCCTAGTAAAGGTGTGTTTCATGTTATTGACTATCCCAGGAGTATATCAGGATGTCATCTATGAACACAACCACACACTGATCTAGATATAGTCTAAACACCTTGTTCCTCAGATTGATGAATGTTGTTGATGCATAGGTTAGCCCAAACGGCATAACCACAAACTCGTAGTGACCATACCTCATCCTAAAACCTAACATGAGTATGTCATCTTCCCCGATCCTCAACTAGTGGTAACCTGAACTCAGATCTATCTTTGAAAACATTGTAGTTCCTCTAAACTAATCAAAAAGGTCATGAATCCTTGGCAACGAATACTTGTTCTTTAACGTCACCTTGTTCAACTGTAGGTAGTCTATATATAATTGCATAGAACCATCCTTTTTCTTGACAAACAACATGGGAGCACCCCAAGGGGAAATTCTCAGTCTAATAAAGCCCTTCTCTAATAGTTCCTACAACTATTTTGTCAGTTCTTGCATCTCTACAAGTGACATCATGTATGGTGATTGTGCTATGGGTTGTGTTCTAGGAACAAGATTGATCTCAAAATCAATTTCTCTAGGAGGGGGAATACCAGGAAACTCCTTGAGAAAAATATCCACAAATTCTTGCACCATTTCTACCTCCTGGATACTAGGACCTCTCACCTTGGGATCCACAACATGATCTAGAAAAGTTTCACAACCTTGCCTCATCAACCTCTTTGTTGTCATAGATGAAATCAAGCACGTGGGAAGAATCTTTCCATCTCCTTGTGAGATCCACAAGACATCACTATCATAGAACGTCACCACCTTAGTACTATAGTCCAACACCACCTTGTACTTCTCTAAGGTTTCCATACATAGTATCACATTGAATCCATGCATGTCAAGTGGCATAAGATCCACTTGAATGATGCATCTTGAGAAAGAAAGAACACAAGAGGCACATACCTCCCAAAAATTGACAGAACTGATTAAAGGGGTTTCCAACCAAAGATTATCAGATCTAATGCAAATAGGCAATTTACAACTACTTATCACCTCTCTAGTGATAAAAGACTGCATCGCACCAGGGTCAACTAGAACATACACAAAAGAAGAAGTATACAAATCATAATAAAATAACACCATCAAAACTATCACGACCTATGGATTGACCCCTACTTTCGGCTAGCTCATAGAATAGAACCTAGACGTCGCCTGCTACCATCCATGTCCTCTGCTAGATTGTCCAAAGGATCATATCTTTGACATCTAACTGTGATCGTTGCTACTACCACTATTAAACTGGTGTTGTTGTTGTGAACCTCACTTATTCTACCTTAGATGTTGGGTTACTTTCTCATTCTTCACTTAGAAATTCTATCTGATATGCCTTATCAATCCACACTGATGACATGTCATGTTATCATTATGTGGCCTAGTTGGCCCCATCACTGAGACTGATGTTGCATTGCGCACTCTTTCCGATGGAAAGTTGCAGCCTATGGCCCTACTCGGAGACCACTATGATGGTGTATATGACCACTACTTGGTAAAAGTTTACCCCTATTGCGACTATGGTGGACAAAACCTTCGTTTACTAAACCACCAGAAGACTGTCCTTGGAACTGAATTGGTCTCTTCTTAGCATTAACTTCACGCTTCCTTATAGAAGACCTCTCAGTCTGACCTACTAACTCTATAAAGGTGGAAAACCTCTCTCTATTTTCTAAAACTGAGCCATTATAGACAAGTTCGTACTCAGACCCTTTTCAAACCTACATATTCTTTCCTTATATGCCACTACCAAGTGAGGAAAAAAAATTCAAAGCTCCAAAAACTTTGACTTATACTCATTGATCGTCATCGATCCCTGACGGATCTTCTCAAATTGTGAAATCTTCTCATCCAGATATGTCTCTGGAAAGTATCGTCTCACAAATTCTCATTGAAACTCTTCCCAACCTATCATAAATCCAAGTCTTTTCTACTCCTTTATGGCCCACTAGTGGCCAACACTAACCTTCAACAGGTACAAAATGCATTTCAACTTGTCCTCTTCTGGGATGTTAAGGATCTTAAATGCCTCCTTGAGCTCAGTCAGCCACATATCGACATATGTTGGGTCCGACATACCAACATACTCGATCTCCCTAACACGTCTGAGTCTTTCAAACATCTTACCAACACCCTTGGATTCCACATAAGGGATGGCTACCCTAGCTTGAGGTGTTGGTGTTCTATATGCTAGATCTGTAATCATGGCCATCATCTGTCCAAACATGAACTGAAATGTTGGGTTGGCCATAGTTGTCGAGTCAAACTAAGGCATTGGAGGCTACTCTGGCCCCACTTCTGACACTCTCTCATCATGTGCATGCCTCCTAACACCACCTCCTTGTGCAACATAGCTATTCTCAACATGTTCTTCATGTCTTGCAAACATATCTGCATAAGCATAAGTGATGATCAGATATGTTGGATAATGTAAGAACAGACTCAAACCTAAGCCCTATGTCCCTGTAGACTTAGCAAACCTAGAGCTCCAAAACCAACTTAACCATGACACCTCATCACACTAAATGAGATTACTCAAAACATAAAACACAATCAACTACTAAATAATCAAATAGTTAATAAAGCTAGTTAATTAAAATTGATTTCAACATCATAAACATGTTCTGAAACATTTACATAAATGTCCATATTTTCCATAAACTCATATACCATAACACGTATTTACATCTGTATCCAGTGGCGTCATCCATATCATGTATGCGAAAGAGATATTTCACATGTACGTGCCATAAATACAAACACTGGCATACTACCATAGACTCATGTCGATACATGTATATCATCTACATAACACATCCCATGCCCAAACCTGAGAGTACATGGATGACACTAAGACTCTACTACTATAACTGTAATTATTCCAACCGTCAGTGTTTACTGATCACCAGGATGTACCTCTTCTACATCATGGTCGTGACAACATCATCGTCGACCACCTAAAAAGATGTGGTGATCCATGAGGTGAGACCCATGTCCCAGCGATAGATATAACTCTCCACAACAATTATTGATTACAACATATTATTTAACATTAATTAAACTAAGCAGATTGAGTATGTAATAAGAAATTGAGTAGGTTGAAGAATTCTACCATACTAAGTAAGTTCAGTTGATTAAGTAATTCCACAATTAAGCATAGCAGAAAATATGATCAATAAGATATGTAAGCGAGCAAGTAGAACTTATCAATTACTCACAATTGATCTCTCTAGTTGCATTATATAACATTTAGCAGTGTAGAAGAATAAGGCAAGGGTTAACATCCAATGTGCATATTTAAGCCTAGAAAATATATACTACACGGTGGTATTACATCTTTTATTATGCCTTAGGAATACCACTCAAATCCCTAATACCACTGCTAAGTCAAAATTTGTGTCATACAAGATCTAGGAGAACCAGATTCCTAAGATCTTCTCCACCCTCAGTCAGTACAAATCCACCATAGTGGCACATAAGGTCAAGCTGCTAATAGCCTAGTATGTCCTTGGTATTGGTCACAACACTAGTTAAAGGAGGTGGGTATGCAAACCCTACCTTCTGAGGTACAACTATAGTTGTCCTCAAATCTCATCATATATATAATCACTAAGAAGTGACCACCACCATTCTCAAACTAAGGGATAGGTATGACCTTAGTCATCCTCCCAAATCTTTAAGTCAATATGTCAAGGACACGATGTCACCTGCACCTCGCATACTCAACAATATGCGCTTCGAGTTTTTCTTAGGAATACTCGTTTCACCATTCAACAAGTTCTAACATTGAAGATGGATCTATGGCACATGGCACTACATGAATAGTGCTTTACTTGATTAATTATTGCAAAGTGAGTGCATTAAAGCTGCATCATACAAATGGACATACAAACCATATTTCATTTCTAGAAAGCATATAAGTATGACAACTTTAGAAGATATAAAATATTTGAGGTATATTTCTTAATCATATTACCACATGCTACTATTAATTAGCATTCATGGGATCACATTTTTCATCATACCATTACAAGGTATAAATTCTAATTTCAATGTTCTAGGGTTCCAAACCTTATCATATCATGAAGAGGATTATACATCCTTCAAGGATCAATCATGCACAAAGGTCATTAAGACCATCACATCATTCCCTACAAGATTGCCATTATCTTTCTATACCTTAGAACAAGTCTCAACAGATCATCAACACATATGTGACACATAAGTTCTAACATAACAAGGAACTATGATGTCTAGATAGCACCATATTAGGGTTTAACCAACAATAAGAGAGTTATTTCATGTCACAATAATCATTCAAGAGGGATGAATTCAGTCAATCACCATCACTTAGTTACACTAGGGTTAGGTGTAAGAAACTATGTTTCATTAGGGTTACACATATACTTATTATGGTGATTATTAATTATATTTATACGAGGGAAAAGGTAAGACTACAAGTTTAAAGGCACTGAACCATCAAGTTTTCATCATTAGAACCAAAACATTCCACTATAGGCTTCACTCAAAACCATTGGATGTTGAAGAATCAAATCCTACTCATTGGATTGGGTTCTTCATTCCAAACCATCGGTTGATGTATAGGTCTAACCCTTGAATCATTTATCCAAGAAAACCATCATAATAGTTCTTAAAAGAATCAACACATGAGACCTAGTCTCACCATCGGTTGTGGTATCATGGACCACCATCGGTTGTGGTATCCTGGACCACCATCGGTTGTGGTATCCTAGACCACCATCGGTTGTGGTGTCCAAGACCACCATCAATTGTGACAATGACACTTTGTGTCACATCAGATGATGGGGTCAGCACCACCATCAGTTGACACCATCGGATGTTGAATTACTACAACCATCAGTTGATGCCATCTTTAGAGCACTAAACCATCAAGTGTTGAGCTTCCAAAAGAGTCCAAAATTGAACTAAGGGTGTCCATCGGTTGGCAACAAAACAACACTAAAATACAACTCGATTCGGATCTAGCAAGGAAACAACCATCGGTTCTTGTAAAAGGTTTGAAAAAAATCTAAAACCTTAAGTATAAGCCATCATTTGAGAAGTACTAAACACCATCGTTTGACATGTAAGAAAGAACCAAGCCATCCTCTACCTCAAGAAGGTCGATATGATCTGGTTGCAGTTGCAACTCAAGCAGCATGGATTTAAATGTTGGCACTCTTGTGGTGGTGGAAGTGAGACAAGAAAGGAGAAAACCCCTCTTCATAGTAATCTGAGTACATGTAAGCTCATATCCAGAGGTGATTTGCTTCCACACGTGAACAAATTAACCATAGAACATGAAGGAGTAGTTGACGGCATGCACACGAGAGGTATACGGTCTGTGATTCTCTATCTCCTCTTTGGATAAGAACACAAACATAACAAAACTGGATCTATTGGTGTTTTAGAGAATGTGAACAATCATGGCATAGCGTGGAGATTGGTAAGTCAACCTTCCTTTGTGCCTACTGATCTGATATGTAATAGAAGATACAAATGCATGTCAACGTAGTGAATCCTACAATGCTGAATTGACAACATTAGTCTCTCAAATGTGAATAATACTATAAGGAATATAATTAGTACCCACTTGCAACCTAGATTATCATGTAAATACAGAACCCTACCCATGTTGGTATGAAGAAATCATATGGCCAATGATGATATTCCTATAAGCTTTCATGCTACTATGTTTTGTACATCGATGATAATATAACAATCACATGACTAACTGATAAACTGATCATTGATGAGAAATTAACCTATTGGCACACCACTAAAGTGTATATATAATACTCCATGCATGGTTGCATCGTTAATAGGAAGCGTTTGTGGCCTAAATCATATTACTATTATAGGACTATACCGACCTTTGCACAACATATAAATAAAGTATACCATTACATATTCATTAATGTCAATAGATAGTAGAATATATTAATTCATTCACCGAAGTTTGGTCACAGATATTCAATGTGAGTCGTTAACGTAAATGGCTGGAACATGCCTAAACTTAAGTACATATTCAATATTTTCCATTTTTTCATGTGATCTCTTATTTTAAGACCCTTTTCTTAATTAGATTGTATTAGGATGTTAATAATATCTAATGATGATGTTTTGACTAATAAATCTATTATTTGAGACTTTAATACAAAAAATTAAAATAATCACATATACTGTCTAATTATATAAGTTCACCACATTGAAGGATTTAAATTCAAAATAAGACTTCTAGAATTTTTATATGAATAGGCATGAACAATGGAGAGACACACAAAATTTGTATATTAAATGATTAAAGAATAAATAAAATGTTTAATATTTCTTTTTCCACAAGTAATGGAATTTTGTACATAAAAAGTTACCAAAAGGTGAAATCGGTTTTAGATTTGGACTCCCTCGGTCCCTTTTGATCTACTTGTAAAATTCTTAACTAGACACTTTTTACTCTTTTAATTTAGATTGGGAAAGAAAAGAAAAGAAAATAACGATATAGTTACACTTCAGTCATAATCAGTTTTGGCAATGTTATTAATTTGTCACGTGTTACCTTTTATTTTTCTTCTCTAACCCGACACAGAGTACAAAGTGTATGGCTAGGATATTTACCACATTCATGCCCCAATGGATCAACAGAGTAGGGCTCATCCTCCTCCCCAAATCATCCATTGGTCTGAACATAGATTTGTGGAATTCTTTGCCATTGATTTTCTCTATCCACAATCCATGAAATTCATCAATCTTTCTCCATTGTTTTTCTCACAAAATCCACATCTAACAATGCCTTTCATGTATTCTAGTTTAAATTGTTGATGATTTGTCCAAATTCTCTCCCAAACCATTTCGGAGCTTCAATATTAAAAACCTTAAAATGAGACTATATATACAACCAACCCTACCGATATTTTTGCCACACCCCAACAACTCAATCCCAAAGACAATTTTTGCCCTAGCCTCGTGCATTTCCTCCTATTAGTCAAACTTAGATCTTTTTTTCCAGTGTCATGTGCAACAAATCACTCCATCAGTCAAAATTGGTGCAGGGGTATGGTTTATTGGACCTTCGTCGTCGTTCTAGTCTAGCCAAATCGCTTGAATTTGACCGATCTTATTTTCCATAAATTTGGCTCTAACCTTATATACTTGGAACTTCTCCCATGACACACTAGAAGAGAGACACATATGAGCCAGGGGTAAATCCCAACTTTTTTCTCTCTATTTTTTCTATTAATAATTTCTTGCATAGATGTTTATGTAATTTATGACATCACTACTTTGCCTTTGTCACACTGATGAGAAGATGCAATTATGACAACAATGTCTATGTCACTCCTTAAGAGATCAAGTATCATGTCAGGATATCCCTGTCATTTTCTAATTAATGTATCATTTTAGTAATTGATAATATCATTAAATCACTAATCTTATAAAAATCATAACTTTTTACTGGAAGCTATAAAAATATGTTCTACAATTGTGAGTTTTTTTCTCTATTTCTTGGTTTGATTTCCATTTGCCAATCCCAAAGTTTTAAAAGAGTGATCATTTGGGTTTTACTCTCTCTATTTCTCTTATTAATAGTTGAGATAAATTACAATGGCCAAAATTAAGAACTCAAAGATTAATGGTGAACCAGTCTTTGAAACAGTAACTTAGGACCCTCTTAGTAAACTTAAATCATGAATTGAACTAGTGATTTTCTAAATTTTGAATTGAAGGGTTTCATCATATGCGACATAATTAAACCTTAATTTGTGTAAAATATTATATGTAGGTTTGAGGAGATTTTTAGGCTTGACAGGGTAGAGTTTGGCCTACTGGTCCAAACACTCAATCAAGGTATATGCATCCTCCTAATTTATCTAGGCATTACAAATATGACCAACCAACCTTTTCCATATGATGAATCTATTGATTCACCTTGATTACTTATGTATCTTTTTGAAATTCTATCTCTTGTGGGATTAATTACCTCAGGTTTTACTGAAGTTATGTGAATATATTGTTGATGGTCCTTTGACATAGATTTACTTCTTATATGGATGTTCTCATCATTTTATTGAAATATGTGGATAATTGACTAAACATCAAGTCCTTCCCTATTCATGGATGGTTTAGATTAACTTTATATTTAGTAGTGGTACATGAGTATAATCATAGATAGGGCATGCTTTCTCCTCCCCAAGTGTACTTTTCCACATTATATATATATATATATATATATACATATATGTATGTATGTATGTATGTATGTATCTGTAGATATGTATATAAGTATATATATATATATATATATATATATAAGGCATGCTTATTCAACCCAATGTGTGATTTTCAACCCAGTTTTTGACTGATATCCTATGGTGTCCCAGTCCTGCTTTTAATAACTTTAATCTAATCTTTGTTTACATACATAACTTATGATTTGATATTTCTTGAGGCAAGACTCACTAGTTCTTAACCATCTTGTTACAAATAATGCCACATCTTTTGATGTGTTAATTCTTTTCAAACTTATCTCTCTTGAACATCCCTTTATTAAAATATCTTATATTGAACTCTCAATGATCTATACCAATGCCTAGTTCTTATGTTACTACACATACATACTTTTATACTTACTCCTTTTCTTTTGTTTTGCTTCCTCTTTTGGGTGTTGCCTTCAACCCACCTAGAGGTTGCACAACCTGAGCTGTAGAAATATGGGGCATTCATTAACAATAGCTTCAATATGTCTTCTGAAATGGGCATGTTGCTCACCACAAATCAATCCTACTAGATTAGGTCATATCTTGCAAGTTGTCCTTTGTGGCCCCTTTGTTGAACTTGGATTAAAAAAAATAATCATCACATTTAAATTTCCGCTTCTTAAAACTATATTTCTTTTATCATTTCATTTGAAAAAATATAGTGCACCCCTCTTATTTGAAGTTTATGACTGAATGGGGAATTATGCAATATTTTCTTAAATTAAGTGAGAAGTGGATCCCCTCTCAGGTGACACTCTTTACAGTGGCCTAGTATACTACAAATGCTTAAACTACTTTGTATTAATAACATGTTATACATTTTTAAAATGAATATGTATATATACTATGCAATAAGTTACATACTTTCATACATCTAAGTACATTCCTATACTCATAACATATCTCTAATCTTATGTATTGTCACTTCAAGAAATATATATGTATGTATAGAGTATTTTGACCTCTGTTTGATGATCTACTTATGAGATATAAAGTACACATAAGATTGAAACAATAACATTATGATCAACTTGGTTAATAATCTAGGAATGACTATAGTATGAAAGTTGATTAATAGTAGTATATTTTTAAGGAAACTACTCACTAATAATGCAATCAAACTTATTCAAAATTGAATGATTTTAAGACAATAGTAATTTGTTCTGCCTTACAATGTAGATCTGTTCTAAATAAAAATAGGAGATCAATGCCTTGCACTTTGAACTTTCTAGTCGTAGATTTTAAGGTAAGAAATTTCTATAACTTTTAGAAATTTTATTTCCCTATGAAAATATTTCATAATAGATAAGTTGGTTGACCTAAATTGTTTTAAAACTTTATCCCTCCTATTTAAAAGGTCACTGACAATTATTAGAAATAGTAGCACACTATTAAAACATTAAAATGGTCAGGCTGGTGCCCATTAGTTTAGTACAATGATGCTTCCATGACACTACATAGAGAGAAGGATATGACGTTCCTCGATATATTGAGAAACACATTTGGTGCGTTGTCATTCTCCATGAAAAGAACATATTGCTTCCCCAACAACGTAGTCATTGACACGTGCTATCTATTTGAACATTTGAATTACTTGTCTAAAATTTTGATATTGAATCCTATTAATATTATAAACCCGTTTTTCTAATTGATACTTGCCTAAATTATTTAATTATTTGCATATTTTTATACAAAAATCCTATTTATCTAGGGTTCATACTTACTTACTTTCCAAATATTGATTTTATATTGTTCATTTGACTAGCCCATCTTACCTTATTTGGTCCATGTGTAGTTTTAATTCCTTTGGGAATTCACAGATAGTACCCTAAGCCCTAAAGGAAGGAAACAAAAAAGTTTGAGTATGGATAGGTTTCCTTTTCTTAGAATTTATGTTATTCTACCGTCTTAGAAGTCCCACTAGGACATACACTTTTTCTAAACTTGTTGAAGTAAATGTTTGAATTGTTTAATAAATACGTAAAATAATATTGACTTTTAGAATTTATTCATCACCATGGTGTTTTCCTCCAAAGATGAACAAATTTGCATGATTCATCCTCTTTTCTTCCCCAATCTCCTTCTTTTGTCTAGCAAAGTCATACAAAGGTGGCATCTACTACAATGTTGGATGAATGATAATTTTTTTTTATCCCGGATAGGGAGTACAATCTACCTATGATAAGGTGAGTAAATAACTACATACGGAACCAATCAGAAGAAAATTCACATTCGTACATCCTTAGCCTTGCCAGTTGATGGTTTTAGATAATAAAGGAATCTAAGGGAGAGTTTCTAAAAATTATTTTTAGTTTGAAATGAGTATTGGTCGGTATTGGTGTGAATGATATAGACATATGATAATGAGTTTAGTTTAATATAAAAAAATTATTATCTTTTTTACATGCATGTTGTTAAAATTTCCCAAAATTGATGTGAAATGACAGTGAGTGTATTGGATTTGAAATATCGATGGAAATTGAGATTTATTACATATGAGAAACATTACTTCTAGAGTGTATCTTATATTAATGGATCTAAAAAATTCTTGATCTAAACAATCTTCTTTGTTGAGTTACATTTAAAGGTTGATTTCTTTAATTGATTTTTAATTTGATTAAACTTTAATTTTACTTATGAAGGTGATTCACAAGAGCTACTTCATGAAATTATTTGATCTTAATAGCTTCAGATAAGTAAGATACTAATGTTATAAACAAATAACCGAATCTCATGATGTTAGGCGCTCATAATACAACTAACCCTTCTTGATGCTTGAGTTGAGAAGGGTAAATGAGTCTTCTTGTTATGGGTTATATCCATTAGAAGATGACATGCAACAAATTAAACCATGAGGACTAATAATTGGAAAGTCAAGGGGACCCCTACATCTTGTCAAGATGCCCCAACTCTTTTAATGTTAAATGAAAAATTTCTCATTAGAGGAAAGAGATATCATTTTTGAGATATGTAATATAAACATTGAAGGATGTAATATGTGTTATGAGATGGTGTTTGCACATCCTTGTACCAATGTGTTTGAATGAGAAGATAGAGATGGTATTCACTCCGACCAAACTCCATGCTAAACTTAGGCAGAACTGGTTGTTTTCAAGTTTCTAGCTAAGACCTAAGGCATGGCTGGTAAGTCATGCATGTGAGCACACTATGACAACTTATACTTGTCTAGGATTAGATCAAGTAGTTTCATGAAAAAAAATAAAAAGGAACAAATTATAGTCTTATATATTGATTGATACTCTTATTCATGCTTTTTTATGATATACTTTCTTTATTGCTAAGTAACTGCTGGGAATAAACTTTATACATATTTACTGACTATCTTGAATCATAATATTCTAGATAATGAAATGAAGATAAATTCAACTATTCTTGTATTTTATCTTCTCACTTAGACATTAGCTACTCAACACATGATTTTTGGCCTAACATAATATAATTATTCTTATATTTTATCTTCTCACTTAGACATTACCTAATAAACTAATGAACATCTTTTTTGGCCCATAAGTTAATTTTTCAACTACAAATCCTAATAAAATACTTAAGCAAGTTCATTGCTAGGTGAAACTTGAGTTTTGATTAGAGTGTTAGAAAAGTTCAGGTACATGGGAATTTGGGAGAAGTGTATGTGGTTGTGTACAAGGTTGTATATATAATTTAATGTTATTATGTACATGTGGTTTCTAGGTATATGCATAATATTTATGGATGCTTTATGAAATATTAATATATGATATTACTTGTTCTTTAGATATGTTAATGTTGGACTTTCAACGTCTATGCATGGTCTGTTCTCTACTTATGTGTGCATAAGGGTTTGATGTTAGTGATGATTTTTGTAGTTAATTTCTTATCACCTTCACACCATCCCTAATAATCATGTTTCGGTTGATTATTAGGCGCAACATTGATTATTGTCATTCGTAGATATCCTTTCTTAGGGGACCTTCTGTAGCACCTCACTTTTGCATACATACAATATATGGGCAGAATCATTTAACTTTTGTAGGGGGGTGTCACATCACAATACGAATTGCAAATAAATAAATAAATCATCATACAATTGTCTTAAAAAGATTCATACATTGTTCTTGGAATATGAAAACTAAAAGTAACTTCTTTATCAAGTCTAAGATCAAACATTCTAGATATGGAAAAACTAAAACCTGGAGAAAACATTTTAAATGTTAGGATCCTCTAAGGTAGATGACGCCCCAACAGGTTGCACCTAAAGGTCTTCCAATCCTTGGATTTCTCCTCTTTAATCTTTATTTTATCCAATTCTTGGGAACATCGTGTCCCAGCAATCCAAAGGGGGGAAACAACACATCAGTAAATAGTATAATTATACTTGACATGAATGAAAACTTGACATGAATTAACTTTATACATTCTTGTGTCATTAAATAACATGATGAATTAAGCAGTAAATTTACACATCTCTCTATAACACCCACTTAAGAGCACATGATTGCTAGAAAATCCCTTGATGCTAGGAAATCCCAAAGTTGGCATGAATGTCCATGATTTGGCTATTAAAGCCCATAAAAACCCCTTGAAGTCCATGATTCAAGAAGTATATAAAATTTGATTCAATTCCAATTATCTTAATATTTACATTTACATGAACATGAAAATAATCTTGAACTTGAATCTTTAACATGATGGGATTTCTCCCTCTTAGAACTTGAACTCTAAATTCATTAATCATTAATCACAATCTATAGTCTTAGTGAGCATTCTAATCATAAGACAAGATATATCAATCATCAAGAAATTTATATAATGAACATAATTTGGAGCATTAAACTTGAAATCACAATTTCTACATTATACATAACAGTCAAACCGATCATGAATAATTGTACACAGTAGCATGACCCATTTACCTAGATCAAAGTAGATCCTAACTTAATTTATATGAAATTGAGTCAATCCTATCTCTCCTGAAATAACATGATTTATATTAATTATCATCTTATTTAATTGTTAAATCCTAATCTTATGTCATTAGGAAAACATGGTAAGACATAATTGAATTGAGGTTTTAAAACCTAAAAATTGGATTTCTCTTTAAAAAAACCTACCCAACACACATTTTTATTATTTTATGATTATCTATGTATTTAATATCAACTTTTAAAGAACGGACCAATCAGGTAATTTAAAAAAATCACGTAGGCACTAACTTATCCATTAATGTCATTGGGCTCTTCCTAACTGGCCCAATTAGGGTCAGCTGCTTCTTCATCAAGGCACCCTTTGGAAAAAAACATGTGGTTGATGTATAAGCCGAGTGGTTAAACTTCGAATATGCACCTAAGGGTATGTGACAACCAAAAAAGAACTATGGGTAAAGTCATAAAAATTATAGGTTGTCATCTTCCTCGACATCGTGGCAAGCAAACTACTTTAGAGCTCAAAATTGATGAGCACTCCCATGATGATAACCCATAACATAATCATGGCATTGGTCCCATCTGAAGACCAACGCCTCCTTGTTTCCTTGCTAGGTCAAAAGACCTAATTTGATGTCTCGTGGTGGCTAGCATTACTAGTCATGCTTTGGTTGATAAGGAGAAGTGACAAATAAGGGTAAGAAAGTATACATACTCAAACCATTCTTTTAAAACTAGGATCCAACTTGGAAGCATCGTGTAGACCTATAAGTGGAGGAACCTAGTCATTTCAAGGTCACGAAGATGGATGTGCAACTCTGATCTAGGTATGTACAGAGAAAAATGTAGAGAGGAAATCATAAAGCACCTTGACAGGGAGTCAAATTTCTAGATTATAAGACTTGTGAGAGGTTCTCTTTTACTTTTTACAGCTTTTCTTGGGTTCAACATAGGTGGTGGTGCTCATCTGGACCCCAAAGTGTAGGCTAATGGTAATAGGGTTTGGGGTCAGGTCGCCAGACTTGATAAGGGATTTTGGTGATGCAAAAAGGGTTTCTGGAGATCTGTAGCTTTATATGCATGGCTTATATATATATACTAGTCAGCACACATGTTCCCATTCATATGGGAAAAAAATATTAGTTGTATTCCTATTTCAATATAGATTTTGATAATACATTACAACATTACATCAATTAAAAGAGGAAATATATAATGGTAGTGAAAAATGATAGCAGAAAATGGAATAATGGTAATGATAGAGGAAAATGGGAGTTAGGCGTCTTTTTGTACATGAGGAGTTGGAGGGAGGCCGTTAGGATTTAGAGGTCAGGAGATCCAAAGAAGAAAGGAAAAAGATAAACAAATTTGTTAAATTATATTGTATAAAGTATAAAAAATGCTTTTAATTTTCATATTAAATTGAAGTAATTTAACATAGTTCCAAATTATTATTATTCTTAATTATAAAAAAATTATGTAAAAAATTGTGTATGAAGAAAAAGGTAGTGTAAATCATGATGTAAATCCAAAAAAAATAATGTCATGTTATACCAATTACGGGATAAGTAGTACAAATTTGCACATATGTTTTACTTTTTGTGTCAAACTATAAGTTTCAGAATGGGATTTGCCATTTCATAACATAGTCAAACACCCTGCTAAAATTAATAGATGTATATAAATGGTCATAATAAACAACATGCACATGACAACAGAAGAAAGTAAACAAAATTCTTAAGAAAATAAGTAAGGAAAAAATTATTGTTAAGATGTTTTGCAAGAAAAAGATGAGCTCTTGCTCCCTGTGCCTAATGTCATTGTTAAAATTAATTCCACATAAGATGATAGGTGAGAATTCACTTGCTTTATACGGCATTGTACTCCATCACAATGTCATTACATTGCATAAGTCTCTATGATATAAGATGTGAAATCGTATAGATAATTTGTTTACTTACCGATTTTGATAGACATAGTTATCCAAGAAGAAAGGGTGAAATCACTTTAACATCTTCTAAAGAATATGTATTAACCAGTTGAGATTTTTCTAGGGAAGCCTAAAAGTGCGGATCCAGGGAGAGAGATGGAGCGAGGGAATTGTTTGTTATGAGAATTGTTGGGGAATACATGGTGTAGAGGAGAGGGAAATGGGGAACCGAGTTGACTTTGCAAGAGTCGTGTGGAGAGAACAATTAATTAAGAAGTAGTATCAATTGCATTTGGTAGGGAGTACCTGGTGAGAGAGGAGAGGGAAGTAGAGAGAGTGTGAGGTTTACAAAGGGAGTATTCATTGCAGAATGGTTAGTTAAAGAATGGAGTTAAGTGTAGAGAGAAAAATAGTGGGCAAAGGATGGGTGTGCAATGAGTTTGTTACATGGTTAAAGGGTCGTTAGAGAGTGATTGGAAGTTGTAGTTGGCAGAAAATGATAAAAAAATACAAGGTAATTCTGACAAAGGGATTGAGAACCGTTTGCAAAATTTAAATAGAACGTAATAAATACTTGATTATTTCATGTACTTGTTTTTTCTATAAGATATTATGCTTGTATTTTGATATCTTTATGAGAAACGTTTCTTTGAATTAAGTGGTGATTAGTATGGACGTGGTGAGAAGGTGGAGAAAGTTGGGGGTTGCTGGTAACGTAACGTTAGTAATTCATGGAAGTCGATTAGTCAATTGCAACGTGGGGTAGAGATAATAAATATGTTAAGTTTTTCAAAGAAAAGAAAAAAATATTGTGAGAAAAATTGTGAGAAGAGAGAGGGTCGAGGACAACTCAACATTTCAAATTGGGGTGATGTGATTGGCTGAGATATTTTTCAGAAAGTAAAAAATGACATTGTTATAATTATGTAGAAAAACTCTCTCTTTTTATAATATATATATATATATATATATATATATATATATATATATATATATATATATATATATATATATATATATTAGTCACGGTCTGTGAGGGGACCTCTAGGGGTGGAGTTCGACCTGTGGTGGGATTGGGAGAGTTCTCATTGACCGGGATTTCTAGTGATCAAAACCCCCTTAAAATTAGAACAGATTTGCTTGGGATAATCGGAGTATGGTGGAAACCACCCTATTTTTTGGTGTGGCGACCATAGAGAGAAATCTGTTGGGAGGAACATTGTTGTGGGGAAGTCCACCAAGCATGGTATTTAGGTGAAGGGGATGAGTCCCCCACATGTGCAACTCTCGATTCGAGAGTCCTAAATGGATTCTGAATCATTCCAAAGGAACCTGTGACATTTAATTATTTGATTAAAATCAAAGTGAGGGGGGGGGGGGTAATCCAAGAATTTTATTATATTTTCTTTGTTACTTAAAATGGGTATTATAGGATTATCCAAATGAGACAAAACTCTATGAATAATTTGGATATAAGGATTCCAAAAATATCATTGACTTTTTGATTTGAAAATTCCTATTTTTGTATTTTCCCCTTCTTTGATAACATGAGTTAATTATATATAATTACTTAACAACATAGGCTCATATTTTGGGAAAAGTCATATATCATGGTTTAAGTTCATATAGTAATTATTAGGTCGAATGATTCTAATTAATAGGGTCAATCTTACTTTAACCCCTTGCACATCAGTAGTTGACTAATTAAGGCTATTTTGATTAAATATTAATTACAAATAGGTTTTTAAATAATGTGAAATTATTTCTTAATTCACAGGGAACATTATAATTGAGTCTCATTGTTGCATTAGATTTTAATTGAATCATCAAAGCTTGAAAATGAAAATTATGGTTTTAAAATTAGGGATTTTCTATAAAGATCAAAATTTTAGGATGTTACACCTACATTGGCAGGTGGATTCTTTAGCAATTTGGCTCCATAGGGCAGGGCTATATTTAGTACTAGAGGCTTCCTTATACAATTTTTTGGCCATCAAGACCCAATCTTTGGTGCTTTAAACTTATATTTTATGAGGTAGCATGACTTGAAGTATAGACTATGATTTTAACTATGCTTTAAATTATATTCATATGTCACCAACCTTAGTTGTTTTTCCTAAAAAGAATATTATAACTTATAAATTAAAATTCTTAAGCGGAGTGAGCTTGTTAATGAAGTTCTTGTAAACATGAAAATTAAGTTTGATATGACCTTTAGATCGAGCAAATTTTGGGTGTGTAAGCCAATCGTTCTCAAAATTTTCTTCTTATTATTCCTCCTGAAGGGCTATGCCACCCATTGAATATCTTACTATAATCAATATCCTTTATTTGTAGTGTATTAGGCGTGTGTTTGGGAACATTCAATTCATGGCAGATAGCTCAATAATTTTAAGTCCATGTGCATATTTTTGTTAGGAATGTTTTCTATGTCGTACCCAAAATGAAGAAGTTGATGCTAAGAAAAGTGGCACTTGTTATTTTTTTATTGGTCCACGAAGGGATATCACCCTTAGAATATCTAATGCCTTGAGTTTTGGATGGGATATAAAGAAGAATACATGCGTGTAAGTGACATGAGTTTTTGCATTGGCCGATTTGAGGGGTAGGTTTTTACCGTGGGACATACATCCTTCAAAATTGTCTCGACCAAATGGTTAGACATGAGAAACCATTTTTCAAAAATGAATACCTTGAAAACATGTTGGGTTTGGCTGTTTTTGGGCTGTTAACACTTGAACATGTGGATTTTCTCAAAGGGTATAAAATATATGCATCGTAGTAACATCATGACTTCAAACGCTATGGATGTAATATTATAAAAAACAGATTTTGTTATTTTTTTTTTTAATTTAGATGTCATGGACCTAAATCTATTTTACATAGTGACTTAAATCTTAAAATATTTAGGAGTGATGTTCCAATATAACCTAAAATTTATAATTAAAAAGACTAAACATGTGGTAGAGAAGAGGCAAGAATGGGGGATTTTCATTTATGACAAGGGTAATTTAAATCCCACATGTTGAATGCCTATTTGACAACACGATAGGGAGGGACGGAATAGAAGAGGAGGGTAGAAAGATGTGGATTTTTTTTTTGGGGGGGGGCATGACTCATGAGCAGCCGTCCAAAGAAACAAGTTGACAACCGCTTGAAGCCCGTAAGGACGTCGATGCAATCCATTGGCCCCAACTCCATTAGACTTGTCAAATATGTAGTTGGGTTGGATTTGGGTTCGGTTATTGCAAGTTTGGGTTTGGCGATGCATGTCATAAAGATGTAATTTTAAATGAGTCAAACAAAGATAAATGCAAACATAACACAATGGGTTAAAAAAAGACCATTCGTTACTATTTTCACATGGCACAAAAAATCAATATTATACATTGTCGCGATCAAACCAAAAAATATCTTGTTTAATTTTTACAACCATTCAAAGATATACTATTTCTAAAATAAAATTCTCTAATGTAATTCTCAATGTATAATTATGACTGATATACTAGAGTTAGACTGAATTTGGTTAGACTGCATTTCAACTCATGTTGTTCCATCTCAGTGTGAGTTCTAAGTTAAATCATTTTGGTTGGGAGGAATTTAATCCCACAGTGCGAAAATGGACTATAAGCTGATCTTCAATTATGTACAAAAAGTTGGAAAACTAATTACGCCCGTTTTGGGCGCAGTTTGTTTTTTTACACTTGGGCACTACAACGTGTATTGTATCCTCCTACACTTCTGTTACACCAGCAACATCTTTTCTCTTTACATGTATCTCCAATTGCCAACTACACACTTAAGATCCTTCCAACCTAACAAAAAAGTGCATTTGAATTGGTGTCCAACCAAACTTTACATAGAGAGGTCAGAAATATGTTTTCCATTTTCTATTTTTGAATTCCCCCATCATGTTGCAACCTTATCCAACCAAACTAGTCTTTAATAGCTTATACTATAAATCCATATTAAGTTAGATAGAGCAATGTGCATGTAAATTTATTTTCCTCCAATATGTCTCTCTTCCATATGAAATCTTGTTGGACAAATTCGAATTTGGACTAGATAGTAGTATATGATCAACTTATTTAAATAGTAGTAGATCATTATATATAATTTTATGTAATTAATTTAGTTTAGCGGGTCAACCATGGGTGTGTCACCTACGAGTGTCCATAGATTGCCTACAAAATCTGCTAACTAAACAAATAGGTATGTGTGTCAGTAATTTGCTACGGGTGTTAAATTTCATCACTCAAATCTGACATAAACGGGTTGATCCATGTGTGTCCGCAAATCTTGACCCAGTTTGACAGGTCTAAACCCAGCTATGACACAGAGGGGTGCAACAAGGATGGATTTTTTTAAATTAAACTGGGGAGATTATATTCATCCTGTCTCCCTCTATCAGGTTCAAAGCAAAATCGGAGATACCTAAAAGAAAAGTAGTCAAATTTGTAAACTACTCTAATAAATGGAGGCATCAACTCCATCCTATTGGAAAAATAGATCATATTTAAATAACTAGGGTAAAAATCAAGTTCTCTAGTAACCATATTAGCTTTTCTGTCATAGTGACGCCCCGTGCCACAAAAAATATGAGATTACTCAAAACAAAACCGCGGAAGAAGATTAATGAACATATTACTGGAGAAACACTAAAAATAAAAACCGCTTTCATAAAACTGCCAACATCAAGAACTTTTACATACATGTTATTTCATGGTTCAAAGCACTTATAGGTGTGCCACCAACCTGTTACCAGGGAACCTATTTCAAAACATACGTACATGCATCCATTACAACTGTATACAAAAGGGCACACAAGCCCAACATGTATCGAAAGGACATCCGCAAAATGTCTACAAAACATCCCCAAGGATCAGAGTGTATAGGGATGACTCTAGGACTCTATCAACAAAAGACATCTAATAGCACTTCCAACCTGGTTAGCTACTGCTCTTCCTAATGCTGCTCAACCTTCGATGCACGATCTCTACCTCTTCATGCTCGTCCACCTAAAAAGGATGTTGGAAACCCACAGGGTGAGATTCTAAATCTTAGTGGGAGATATAACTCTCCACCAACTCTATTAATATAACAAATAAGATAAACTAAGTAGCAATATAATTACAACCATGTGAAGGTGGTATTCATTATTAACAGGAAGAGCAATTATTGTTGAATTATGAAACATTTTAACCATTTAAAAGGAATATGAAGAACATGCATATTTCCTATCAACAATATTGTATAAAGATCAACCAATGCCTCGTCTAATGTTTCCGTATTTTGATCCTATACAATTATGCTACACAGATGATTACATATTTTATAATTCCTCAAAAACTTGAGTCATACCACCCAAATCCAACCGACCACTTGATAAGTCAGAATCGGTGCCATACAAGGTCTAATGGAAGAACTAGAATCCACGACCTCACCTTCCTCGGTCAGTACGAGTGAACATGCATTGACATCATAAGTCAACTACTTCCAACAATGTATAGTCTAGCTGTGCAGGTTTATCCCACCTTGGTACAGGTCATGGCGCTAGTAGAATTGAGCTACGGCTCACAACCGTTCTCTTCTAGGGTATGGTATGCAACCAATCTTGTTTTACATTTCATGGAGCTACGGTCCAAAGTCGTACTCTTCCAGGTATGGCTCACGGACAGTCCTATGTTACATTTCATGGAGCTACAGTCCAAAGTTGTACTCTTCTAGGTATGGCTCATGGCTAATCCTGTGTATACATATACATTCAGGACACAAGGAGATACCTCAACTTGCACCCCACATATTCAACAATATGTGTTCCAAGTTAAACTCATTTCAGCATTCAGTAAATACTGACACTGAATGGATCTATGGCACATGGTAAGATACAATATTAGGTTTTACTTGATTACATAGGTCATTTAAGCATCGATCAACATAAATCAAGTTACAACGTACAACATCTAAACAAATACTACAAAAATAGTGCATAACACATCACCATACATATTTGAGAACATAGAGTGTGATCTCATCACATTATCACTTGATGCTTATCATTCACCATAATTCTCATCACAAGGATAACATATCTTGGGGTAACAACCCTTCCTTTCATCACTGAAAAAATTATTATCTCATACAAGGCAATAAGCTTCATTAGGCCATAAGACTATTTACCTTATCTTTCAAGGATGTCAAAAACACTTTATGCCTCACAAGGCCCATACAAATAGATCATAACCACCATAGCTCATACCTAGTTATGTACATCAAATGGCGTTACCTGCATAGTTAGAAACTTGTAATAAAAAGAGCAATACATTATCAATACTATCACCCTATAAGATCCATGTCATACATATTACATTTTAGGGTTAGGGCTTCTCTCTTTACCTGGTTAGAGATTACGTGGTTTGATCAACCACCACCCTTATATCATCACTTTCATCATCATATAAGGTATGCCATAAGATAAAGGTTATAGAAACATCACCCATATAATTGCTCACACAACCACCAATAGGGTATCCCATATGAGCATGTAACCCTATTATCAACATCATGTATCACAAACACCACCACAAGATATCCATTAGGGTTATAACATAGAGTGTCAGGTTAACCCTAATTGTGTCAGGCAACCTCATCAAGGTGGGGTATCAGTTTAGGATGCATTAGATGAGCAAACATGGTGTCGGGCTACCATCTCAGGAGGTGTATTAGTTTAGGATGTATTAGATGAGCAAACATGGTGTCGGGCTACCATCTCAAGAAGTGTATCATTTTATCATCTAAGGCAAGTGTATCAGGAAACAACACCTTAGGAGAGGGTGTTGGCCAACCTACCCTATCCGAAAACACCATCACAAGGTGTGACGGGCGTCAGCAGGTAACGGGAAACACATGTATATCTGCAATATCACAAGAGTGATGGGTTGCTTAAGGTTTCAGTTGGGCGTCATGGTTCTCCAACTCACTACATATCGGGAAACACCGTCCTAGGGTGTGACGACATCACATCTATGGATGTATTGGGCTACACCGTCCTAGGGTGTGTCAGCTTTTACCCAAGTAAGGGGTCATAGATTGTGAAGGGCTGAGCCATGATGGGCTAACACTCACAAGCGTACTGACTAGAAACACATCTTTGATTGCAGCACATCTTAGTTACAAAGAATCTTGTTTAAGAGTCATATCAGTTTAGGAAACTCAAGGATTGTGATGCCTAGACCCATCAAAACTTATCCACCACATTGGTTTAATAGCTACTAAGCAAACTGAACGCTCTAAACTCATATTAGCCTATTCATGCCCAAGGCATGATGACCCGTACATAACCAAGGCATGTCGAACTAGGCATCCCCAAGGTCGTGACGACCTATCACAAGGTATGGAAGATTGTGGCATCATAGGTCGTGATGGCTACCCACCTTAACATATAGGCCTGTTCATCCTCAACCTAAGGTCATGCGTCTAAAGCAAAGCTAGAAGGTGTAACGCTTAGCAGGAACTAAACAAGACTCATTTCTTCAAAATTGGACCTGAAACTACCAAGAAGAACTACTGATCATGTAAGGAGTAACATTCTAGAGATAGAAAACAAGATAGCATTTAAAGTGTGATAATAACAAAGAGGGTTTAGAGTTATATAACCCACCTCAAAGATCACCACCAAGATCCATGCTCCAAGGTCAATCTCCAAGCTTCACGAGCTCAAGGAAGAAGATGATCTTCCAATCTTGGTTGCCACAACACCTCCCAAGAATGAAGATGGAACTAAGGGTAGGAGGGTTTGGGATGAAAGGAAGATAACCAAGATCCATGGATAAGAAGAAGAAAGAAGGAGAGAAGGAGAGCTAGAAACCATGGCTTACCAAGGTAGAAGATGAAGGGAACACCACAATCTTGGGACTCATCCACCAAGCTTCCAAGAGAGATCTTCTAGCTCAAGATCGTCTACTAAGTAAGAGGAAAGAAAAGATGGCCAAAAGGATTCTCTTATAAGGGGAGAAAGGGACATATATACCAGAGTGATGAGAGAGGGATCATGAAAGAGGTGTCACTGCCTTAGGAGTTTAGGTGCCACTTGTCTATGAGAAAGAGCCACATGCATAACACCATACAAACATGGTGATAAGATCTATGTCACACCCACTAGGTCACCTATCATGGTCTTGCTCAATACCACATCTCTACCCTCTCACAAACCTATAGGGGTGAAACCCTAGTCACCACAAACTGATGGGGTGAAACTCAAGACACCCATAAACTGATATAAAGCCTCTCCAAGGCTCTCAAGCCCGAGACAACACTTCTAGGTGCAAGGCACACCTCAAATATGTGTCCAAAATATCGCCAAGGGTGTCCCCTCACAACCAAGGTCCAAACAAGGTGACCATCTCTCTCTCTATCCTCTTGGTGGTGCCAAGAGAGAGAAGGAACACACCAAAGGTGAAAAACTTGTAAATCAATCCCTAACTTTGGGTGAATTGCAATTTGCACCAAAGCCTCTCCACAAAACACAAGCATCAACCAAACAAGCTCAAACAAGGAACTCAGGCTTCCAACATGTCCTAATTACATCTCAAAAGATTAGAGCAAGGTGCTTAGCAACATGCTTAAGTAAAATAAACAGGGTTATCCCAAAATGTGGGTCAGGGTCCTTACAAGCCAAAAACCCCTAACAGGGATTTCTCTCTCGATATCCTAAGAGAAAAGGGAGGGATACTTCCTCCTCATCTCTTCCTCGAGATCCCACATGGATTCCTCAACACCACGATGACACCAAAGAGCCTTCACAAGCACAAGGTCTTTCCTATTTAGCTTCTTCACTCTCTGATCAAATATCAGCACTAGACCTTCTCCATAGGTCATATCTTCATCAAGCTTGACCTCCATAGGCTGCAACAAGAACTCAATATATGGATGACACTTCCTCATCATACTCACATGAAACACTGAATGCAACCTATGCAACTCAGGTGGAAACTCAAACCTGTAGGCCACCTTCCCAACACATGCCACCATTGGGTAAGGTCCCATAAACCTTGGAGCCAACTTACCCTTCTTCCCAAACCTCAAGATATCTTTCCAAGGAGAGACTTTCAAATATATCATGTCTCCCACTTGGAGATCCAAGGGACTTTGATGGTTATCTGCATACGACTTCTATCTGTCTTGTGATGCCTTCAGCTGTTGCTAGATCACTTTGATCTTTTCTATCATTTATTATACAAGATCAGGACCAAGAAGGTGAAATTCACTTCTCCCATACCAACATAATGGAGATCTGCAACGTCTCCCATACATCACCTCATAAGGTTCCATATCAATACTACTCTAATGGTTGTTGTTGTAGGCAAACTCTATCAAACTGAGGTGTATGTCCCAACTTCCTGAAAACTGAAGAATACAGGCTCTCAATAGATCCTCTAAGGTTTGAATGGTCCTTTCCGATTGACCATCTGTCTGTGGGTGAAAAGTAGTGCCAAACTTTAACTGTGTACCCAAGGCTGTGTGTAGTCGTTCATAAAAGTGACTCATAAACTAAGGACCTCTATCAGATATGATAGTTGCTGGAACATCATGTAAACAAACTATCTCATCCACATAGATCTGGGCAAGCTTCTCTGATGTGAACGTCATCTTCACAGGAAGGAAATGCGCTGACTTGGCCAACCTATCAATGATCACCTGAATGGAATCATAACCTTTGGTTGTCCTATACAGGCCAACCACAAAGTCCATGGTTACATGATCCCATTTCCAGTGAGGAATAGGTAATGGTTACAATGTTCCTGTAGGCTTATGATGCTCAACTTTAACTTGCTGACATACAACACACCTTGCAACGAACTCAACCACATCCTTCTTCAAGCCTGGCCACTAATACATATCCTCTAGATTATGATACATCTTGTTGCTACATGGATGCATAACATACACAGACTAATGAGCCTCCTCCAGTACCATCCTCCTTAGGTCATTAGTATCAGGAACCACTATCCTATTATGGCAACAAAATTTCCCATCATCTGACTCGTGGAAGCCATCACGCTTCTCACTACCAAACTCTGATCTAATCTGCTATATCATGATATCCGTGTGTTGTGCCTCTTTAATCTACTATCTCAGCTTAGGATTCACTTGTAGATGTGCCAACAAATCAGTTAGCAAAGAAACCTTAAACTTAACATTCATCTAACGTAAGGAGACCAACATGTCTCACTTTTGGCACCTCAAAGAACTCAACTGGGCTTTATCCATAGGAGAAAATGAAGAATTCTTGCTCAACACATTAGCTACGACGTTTGTCTTCACTGGATGATAATCAATCATGCAGTCATAGCCTTTGATCAATTCCATCCAACTATTCTGCCTCATATTCAACTCCTATTGTGAAAAGATGTACTTTAGGTTCTTGTGATCTGTGAAGATTTGACACTTCTCTGCATACAAGTAGTGCCTCGAAATCTTCAAAGCATGGACTATCACTGCTAACTCCAGGTCATGAATGGGTAATTCTCCTCGTATTTCTTAAGCTATTAGGAAGAAGAAGAAACCACTTGCTTGTCTTGCATCAACACACAACCCAAACCATTCCTGGACGCATCGTAAAAGATGATGTTTCCTTTTCCTTGCTCAGGAAAAACCAGAACTGGTGCACTTGCCAACTTTTCCTTCAATGTATGAAAATCACCTTGACATATGTTGTCCCAAATGAATGGTGCATCCTTCCTCATTAACTTAGTTAGGGGTAAGGCGATAACACTGAAGTCCTTGATGAACCTCCTATAATAGCCTATCAAACCTAGACAACTATGCACTTCTATCGACATCTTAGGTTGTTCCCACTCTATCACAGAGTCTACTTTCTTAATATCCACACACACTCCCTTGGTAGATATAACATGCCCCAAGAAAGCTACCTTCTTCAACCAGAACTCGCACTTGCTAAACTTAGCATAATGTTGGTGTTGTCTCAACACGGTCAACGCATGACAAAGATGTTTCTTATGTTGTTGACTATGACAACTGTATATCAAGATGTCATTTATGAAGACCACCATGAACTAGTCAAGAAATAGATGAAACACTTTGTTCAGCAAATCCATGAATGTTGTTGGTGCATTGGTTAGCCCAAACGGCATAACCACAAACTCTTAGTGACCATACCTCATCCAAAAGGTAGACTCGGTTATGTCATCCTCCTTGATCCTCAATTGATGATATCGTGATCTTATATCTATCTTCGAGAACATTGTCATGCCACACAACTGATCAAACAGGTCATCTATCCTTGGCAAGTGATACTTATTCTTTATCATCACCTTGTTCAACTGTATGTAGTCTATACATAACCTGATAGATTCATCCTTCTTCACAAACAACACTGGAGCACCCCATGGCGACATACTCGGCCTGATGAAACCTTTTTCAATCAGTGCTTACAACTGTCTCTTCAACTCTTCCATTTCTGTTGGAGCCATCTTGTATAGTGTCTGAGCTATCAGTTGCGTTCCGATAACCAGATTGATCTCAAAATCAATCTCTCAGGGTGGGGGAAGACCGGGAAACTCTTTAGGGAACACATCCTCAAACTCTCTAACAATTGGTACCTCATGAATATTAGGGCTCCTTTCCTTAGTATCCATCATGTGTGCCAAAAATGCCTCACAACCCTATCTCAAAAGCTCCCTTGCTACCATGTTCGATACTAGACACATCAGAAGAATCTTCCTATGTCCTTGGAAGATCCACGTCTCACCACCATCCACAAATGTTGATTTCTTGGAACTACAATCCAAGACCACTCTATATTTCTCCAAGGTGTCCATTCCAAGAATCACATCGAATCCATGCATATCAAGTGGTATGAGGTCCACACTACTACAGAAGTGCCTTTTAGTGTCGGTTGTTTAACCCCCTTTGGCGTCGGTTTCTGAACGACGCCTATGTGGGCGCCGCTAAAAGGTTGGACACTTCAGCGTCGGTAAAAAAACCGACGCCTATTTAACATAAAGGCGTCGGTGTTTTATAATAAACCGACGGCAAAAGGGTTCGCGCCACAGAAAACAGCGTCATCTAGGATGCTTTCTGCGTCGGTTATATACTAAACAACCGACGCAGAAAAGTGTCCTAGATGACTCCCATTTCCTGTAGCGCGAACACTTTTGGCGTCGGTGTTCAACAAAAAACCGACGATGTAAGTCTGTGCTGACGGTTATCGGTAAATAACCGACGCCTATATCTATTTTTTTTTTATAAATCTATTTGCAGGCCTGCTGTGGCTGGTCAGCAGGATGAGAACCTACATTTCAGTTTTCTGAACTGCAGGTTTACGACATCCATTGATATCAGCCTACAAACAGGCCACAAACCTGCAAAATTAACATAAAAAGATTCACACAAGTAGATACATTCAGACATCAATTCAATTGTCACGTTCACACATATAGAATCATTCAAATACATGTTTTAACATTCAGAAACATTCATTTACAAAGTATCATTCATCATCACTATCAACATCCCAATTATATCTTACAGTTGCCACTGTTTGTACAGCTATTGCCCATTCTTCTCTTACTTCATTTAATGCTTCCCTCGTATATGGAGCATGTACATTTTTTAAGCGTTTGCCTATAGTGTGGTCAGTTTTAAACACCTGCAAAGAGAATGATGTATATATATAAGTAATAATATAAAAATAAGATTGATATATTTCATACTAACTAATGAGACTATATATAATACCTCATGTATGGTATCGATGTCCAATGCGACATGTTTGATAATCATCTGCATAAATCGCATCACATAGTATGCGCATGCCCAGCCATTGTCTTGTGTAGCGCACTATAAATTGAAACATACAAAATAATACAACTAAGCACAATTCACATCAATAATATATACATTGGAGTCGGGGAGTCGGGAACTTACTTTTACGTTCTCCCAAGACAATGGCTGGTTCTTTTTCCTTGGGACCTTTCCTCCAGCATTTTTGAATGCATCTAAACCCCTACATGTTAATATAACACACTAAGTTGCATAAGTAAATAGTAATGTAATAAAAGATGTTAACGGATATAAAAAATGAAATATTTCTCACCAGAATAATGCCATTCTCATTACGTGTCCAATTTTAGTGTTTAATGTACTTCCTGCGGGATCTAGATAATAAACAGTGAACGTCCCGGGGACAATAACTAGTAACTCCCAATGTCTACCACTAGAGGTAAAAAGTTAACAATTAATAACTCAAAATGCAAAATAATAATGGAATTTTCTTAAGTCCAAATTATAAATAAAGCAAACTTACTTGACATTGAATGGAGCTATTATTATCGTCTTCATTTGATGACCAAAAATTGTAAAAGCATCTATATAGTATTGTTGAACACTATCAGGGTCTTTAGCTACCATACTAATCAATGATGGAATCAAAAATCCCACATGATCATATGCAAATTGTTTGCAATGATCTTCGATTAAGTAGCTGCAAAACATATAGACGTATGCATTAATATATAAGAAACTAGATCACCGGATCTTACACAAGGTATATGGATGTATAAACAAGATCTCACCTTATCCATGTCTCTATCATTGATGTATTCAACCAATCATACATAAACAGCTCAATAATATCTTGTATAAATAAAGAGCTGTCGTATGATTGACCTGCATAATCTGCATCTAAAGAAACAATTATAGGGCAAAGTATATTATGTGCCCGTAGCCAACATGCCATTCCCCTACAAGCAGGACCTAACGGGTATTGTAGGTCAGTTGGAACCCAAGTTGGTAATGCGGGAATTGGAGGTGGAGGCCTAGGTGCTCCTGGTGTCTTCTTTTTAACCTGTATATATAATTTCAGATCAGTTGACATCATATATACACATTAACAGACTAAATCAATGTAAATTTATCTTACAATTTCAGTCGTGTAGAGGACATCTGCTTTGGGCCACAATATGACCCCCCTTTCTGCCTCACCAAGTGTATCAATATCTGGGTGGGCATATGGCAACTCAACTTCCCTCCAATCGGGTAATACATGTATCGGTCTCACACGAATGTAGCCCTGCGGCATTGGAGTCCCATGAAACGTTGCCCCAGGAAGGGACTGGTAAGCTTGCGCCTCTGCAACAACATAGTTTTCCATTCTTAAGCGGCATGGCTTCAATGCCTAAAAATTTACGTAAAGAATGTTATACATATATACATATCATCTTGAAAACATATCATCTTGAAAAGACTAGATACAATGTCATAAATAATACTTACAGCAGACGTGTTAGGCGATGGGTCTCTAGGATTACTTGCAGTCTGTGCACCAGGAGAAGAGTGGGTCGGCATAGGCTGATTGGAAGCCTGAGATGCCTGCCACCGCATCAATTCTTCCTTGACCTTCTCAGCAACCACATCGTTGAGCTTCTTAGCAACTATATCCTCGACTCTCTTATTCTCCTATACATGGATAAAACAAATATTAGCTTTTTATTAATGAATTTCCTTTTGCAGTAACATTATAAAAATAGAATATGTTACCTCTTCTTGAGAAAGTCCCGCTCTGGGTTTGCGCTGGGATGGCCCAAAGAATGCTTTGATGCCCACACCAGCGCCGGCACCTCTAACACGTCCAGGATGCTCTGGGTTACCCAGAGCAACTGTCAATTCATCCCTTGTACCCTGAGGGATGAACGTGCCTTGTTTCCTCTGCTCGTGCAGCTCCCGCTAATCACCATAAACAAAAATTGGTAAGTTAACACCACAAATAATTAATATTCAAATGATTGCTCTAAGAGTTGTATTTTACCATTTTTGCAGTCGCTTCAGCAGTTTCGGGCTTCTTTATTTCATCCTTCTTGTTTTTCCTGCCAGCTATCCAGATATCATGGCGAGGGAAGGGTGTGGCCGTAGACTCCTGAGTAGTCGCAGACTCCTGAGTAGCCGCAGACTCCGCCTGTAGTCTTTGGCGAACGCTTGCATAGCCTTTTGGACCCATAGTATGGTCATGTACATTCAGTGCACGCCTTGCTTTTTGTGCGTCACTGAGGGCCTAGTTAGTATGCACATTTATAATTAGGTTAGTAGCACTAAATGTTAATCTTGAATAGGTGAATACAATGTATATTAATTAAAATGGGAGTGACGCCTAATACCTTGAATTCTTCAGATTTTCTTGAAGCAACAAAATTGTCCCAATCTTCTTTGTCCAAGAAGTTCCATTGTTCAAGGGCTGACTTCTTCTTCTTATCACCCTGTCTTATGTATTCTCTGTTCAGATTTGTCCTGTAATTCCTAAGCATCTTTCCAGCGCGTTGCATCACACTTTTACGATGCAACATCTCATCCAATGCAAACAGATTCTGTAAAATAGAAATGTTATTAACTAGTACCAAAAATATAATTGCAAATAATAGAATTTGTAATCTACAAAATAGAATTGCAAATAATAATAACTCACGCATAAATCTTTCCATATCAAGTCTTTCTTCGCCTGAGGAACTTTATGCCAATTATCATACTTAACACCACAATGGCTTCGAGTGACAACCCCAAGATAGTTTATAAAATTATTGCGGTTCACTCCAATTGCATTCCCTCCATTATCAAACTCCACAACCAATTTGGATCCACTGCCACTCAGCGCAAGTAACTTTTTCAACAGAGTGATACCCCTTTTCTTGTTAAGTTTTTGTTGCTGCGCATCAAGTTGCTCAATTGCTTCAGTGGGTAGTTGTGCATCATCAACCTAAAATTTGACAAAAATAAACACACTGAATTAAGCCAATATAGAAATACAGGATATATGACATAACTAGAAGATAATGAATTTTATAGAAATACGGGATATGTTTTTAGAACTTACGTTGGTATCCTCGCCATGCTCGTCATGGACAGCATGCTCATCATGGACTTCATGCTCATCATGGACATCATTCTCATCATGGTGAGCCATCTGAAAATTTCATTAAAAAGGAAAACATTTAGCATTTGTATCAACTAGAATAAGGAAAACATTTAGCATTTGTATAAACATACATGTCTCTAAAATTGTGATCTTTTATCAATTAGCAATCCTTCAATGTACAAGTAATATAAAAAACAATGATTGTTCACATTCTAGGCCAACAAACACATGTGATGTCATTCTTATATATAATAAATGTGTACCACCTATCCCATCCTTGAACACCTAATCTCACTAGTAAGTGTATAATGTGTATTGGGTTTTCAAGAAATTTCGGCAGCATTTCCCCGCTGTTCTCTAAGTACATATGTACTTAGAGAACAAACGGGGAAATGCTACCAAAATTTTCTCGAAAACTCAATACACATTATACACTTACATCCTAAGTGAGATTAGGTGTTCAAGAACAGTCCCAAACTGGGGACTATCCAAGATTTACTCCTAATGAGTAAATCTTGGACGGGTTTCTAGGCCAACAAACACAATAATAGATATCTACAATGAAGCCGGACTCCATACAAACAGTATATAATTTAGTGATTGTTCATTCTAATTTATATCAATGTACAAGTAATATAAAAAACAATGATTGTTCACATTCTAGGGCAACAAACACATGTGATGTCATTCTTATATATAATAAATGTGTACCACCTATCCCATCCTTGAACACCTAATCTCACTAGTAAGTGTATAATGTGTATTGGGTTTTCAAGAAAATTTCGGCAGCATTTCCCCGCTGTTCTCTAAGTACATATGTACTTAGAGAACAAACGGGGAAATGCTACCAAAATTTTCTCGAAAACTCAATACACATTATACACTTACATCCTAAGTGAGATTAGGTGTTCAAGAACAGTCCCAAACCGGGGACTATCCAAGATTTACTCCTAATGAGTAAATCTTGGATGGGTTTCTAGGCCAACAAATAATGTGTTGTCATTCTTATACCTAAAATCCTAGTTCTTCAAATTAGGGTGATTATTGATGTCTTTAAAAGCATGATTGGCAATTTAGGGAAAAGTTCATCATTTAAATTCCAAGCATTCACATGTGTGCATTACAGTTCATCATTAAGCAAGAAGGGTGATTAGGATTCTCAATATACTCAACAATAAAATAAGTTAAACATGTGTGCATTACAGTTCATCATTTACATTCCAAACATGTCACATGTGTGCATTACAGTTCATCATCAAGATATCTATAACTTACTTAAACATTCAATTATGAAGTAAATATACACTTAATTAAGAATAGCATGACACACAAAGTTGCAGTCAACATCATTATGTTTTGTTCTATCATGGACTATCAGATTGGTATATCACATATGTATCAGTACATTATTAAATAAACACAATCAGTAAATAACTTTTAGCAAAAAATCCACTAGACGTGCAGCCTAGACGTGCCCTGGCGCCGCCCAAGCATCTGCCCAGAGGCCTATCTAGGCAGGGCACCTGGGCTTGGGACCCTAGGCGTGCCCTGGCACCTACTTAGGTGCTGCCTGCGTGAGTTCTAGGTTGGCGGCGGCAGAGAAAAGCAAGGCAGAGGAAAAAAAAGGTGGTGAAGGTTTGTGGGTTACCTTGCACGAGGACAGCACGAGTAAAGTTGCTTCTACCGGCGGGGGCGGAGGTGACGACGACAACACCGTAGCTGCTTCTACTGGCGGCGACGACTAGAGGAGAGCAGGGGCGGTGGGCAACGACCGGCGGCGACAAGCGGACAGCAGCAGTAGCAGGGGCGGCGGAGAAGAAGGGCGCCGGAGAAGAAGGACGCCGGAGATGGGGCGCCGGAGAGAAGCGCCGGAGAGCAGCAGCAGCAGAGAAGCGCCGGAAAGTCGCCGCAACAGGGAAAATCGCCGCAATAGGGTAGCAATGAAACAGAAGAAAGGGGAAGAGTCGGGCGATCGCGGGGGGTTATAAGTTCCCAAATAGCGTCGGTTGTTTACAACAACCGACGCCTAAACATCTTTAGCGTCAGTTGGTTGAAACAACCGACGTCCAATTGGATGATATTTTCATGGAAATTTTTGGCGGGAACCACCTTCAGCGTCGGTTAGAGAGGGATAACTGACGCTGAAAATGACACTATTTTTTTTATCGAAAAATGGATTTCGCGGGCGACTTTAAGCGTCGGTTGTTTATAAAAAACCGACGCTTAATACAAAGCGGTACCCGTGTCTGGCTGGTCTTCGAATATAGACGTCAGTTTTATTAAACAACCGACACCTTATATGTTAGGCGTCGGTTTTCCTTAATAACCGACGCCCAGAAAAGCGACACTGAATGCTATTTATGTAGTAGTGCCACTTGAATGTTGTGTCTTGAAAAGGAGAGGACATGGAAAGGACACACATCCCGCAACACTACAAAACCGACTAATGGTGTTTCTAGAAACAAACTATTCTTCTTATGACTAATAGGCAAAGGACAACTACTAAGCACTTCATAAGCGATAAAATAGTGCATTGTACTTGGGTCAACCAAAACACATACAAAGCAAGAAGAAGATAAATCAGAATAATATAACTCCATCTGACCTATCACCACTCATGGGTTGACCACCGCTTCCGACTGACTCATGGCGTAGAATCTAGTCATTGCCTATTGTCATCCCCATCCTCTACTTCCCTGAGCAGATGATCCAGCCTGTGACGATTGACCACATCCTCGCCCTCCTACACTGATGTTCTACTACCTCTGCGAGCCCTACAAACTCTGTCTCAGTTGTTGGGTCACTTCATCACCCCTCATTGGACATTCTCGCCTCAGATGTCCAATCTATCCACACTTGTGGCAAGCCCAGTTCCCATATTGTGGCCTAGATGGCTCTTTCACCGATGCTGACATGACACTCTGGTCACCTGCTTGAGGAAAAATATGACCTCTGCCCTTACTTGGTGACCACTGTGTCAAAGAGTTGAACCTCTATGATGCTGGTGGTGCAGAAAACCTCAGCTTCTTAAATCCTCTTGATGAATGCACCTAAGTCTATGCAACCCTCTTCTTGGTGCTTGCCTCTCTCTTCTCCTTCGCTGACCTCTCTATCCTCCGAAAAGACTCCACAAACACAGCAAACCTCTCTCAATTCTCCAAAGCCTCTGGTGAGGTACACAATTCAACAGTCGACCCCTTCTCGAAATGACGAATCCGCTCATCCTTTGTGGCAGCCATGTGAGGATAGAACCTCAACAACTCCATAAATCTTGTGTCATACTCATTGATTATCATGGATCCCTGTCGAATCTTCACAAATTGGCCAATCTTTTCATTAAGATACGTTTGAGGAAAGCACAGACTAAAAAACACATGTCTGAACTCCTCCCAACCGATCACGACACTGGGTCTCTTCTCCTCATCTAGGGCCCACTAATGGCCAGCATTACCCCTCAGGAGGTACACCACATGTTTCAGCTTATCCTCTTCAGGAATACACAAGATCTTGAAGTCCTTCTCAAGCTCGATAAGTCACAAATCCGCATATGTTGGATCAGCCATCCCAACATACTCTACCGCTCCAATACGGAGAAGCCACTCAAAAGTCTTCCCAGTACCCAAAGATTTAGTATGGGGAATCGGTGCCCTAGGCTGAGTTGCAAGCATCCTGTCTTCCATATGAGTCATAGTAGCCATGAACTGCCCAAAAAGAGATGAAAAGGCATGGTTTTCAACCATGGTTGGGTCAAACTGGGAGACTTCAGGCACCCGATCTTCTCGTGCCTAGTTCCTTACACCATCAACTGGTACAACAACACTGCTCTCGTTAGTATGTTCTTCGTATTCTCTAGAAATCTTTAAGCTTTATTCTTCTGCATAAGTAGAAGTCACTATAAGTCAGACTTGAGTATACTAGAACAGACACAAACCCTAGTCCTAGGTCCCTGTAGACTTAGAGAACCTAAAGCTATGATACCCCTTGTCACAATGACGCCCCACACCACAAAAACATGAGATTACTCAATAAAACATCACATAAGAAGATTAACGAACATATTACTAGAGAAGCACTAAAAATAAAAACTACTTTCATAAAATAGCCAACAACAAGAACTTTTACATATAGGTGCTTTCATGCCTCAAAGCACTTACTAAGTGTGCCACCAACCTGTTACCAGGGAACATGTTCCAGAACATATGTACATGTATCCATTACAGATGTATATAAAAGGGCACACAAGCTGAACATGTATCGAAATTACATCCACAAAATGTTTAAAAACCATCCCCAAGAACCCGAGTGTATAGGGATGGCTCTATGACTCTATCAGCAAAAGACATCCATCATCACTTCCAACCTAGTCATCTACTGCTCTTCCTGCTGCTGCTCAACCTCTACTGCACAATCTCTACCTCTTCATGCTCGTCCACCTAAAAAGGATGTGTGAAACCCATGGGGTGAGATTCCAAATCTCAGCGGGAGATAGAACTCTCCACCAACTCTATTATTATCACAGATAGTATAAACTAAGCAATAGTATAATTACAACTAGTCGAAGCAGGTATTCATTATTAACAGGAAGAGCAATTACTGTTGAATTATGAAACATCTTAGCCATTTAAAAGGAATATGAAGAACATGTATATTTCCTATCAAGAATATTTTACAAAGATCAAGCAAGGCCTCATCTAATGTTTTTGTATTATAATCCTATACCATTATGCTACACTGCTAATTATGTATTTTATAATACGCCAAGGATTTGAGTCGTACCACCCAAATCCAACCGACCACTTGATAAGTCAAAATTGGTACTATACAAGGTCTAATGGAAGAGCTAGAATCCACGAACTCACCTTCCTCGGTAAGTACGAGTGAACATGTAGTGACATCATAAGTCAACTGCTTCCAATGACATATAGTCTAGATGCATAGATTTATCCCACCTTGGTATAGGTCATGATGCTAGTGAAATTGATCTATGCCTCTCAGTTGTACTCTTTCAAGGTATGGCATGCAGCCAATCTTGTTTTACATTTCATGGAGCTACGGTCCAAAGCCGTACTCTTCCAGGTATGGCTCATGACCAATCCTATGTTACATTCATGGAGCTACAGTCCACAGTCGTACTCTTCCAAGTATGGCTCACGGCCAATCCTGTGTATACATATACATTCAGGACACAAGGAGATACCTCAACTTGCACCCCACATATTCAACAATATGCGATCTGAGTTAAACTCATTTCATCATTCAACAAGTACTAACATTGAATGGATCTATGCCATAGGGCAAGCTACAAGTTTACATTTCACTTGATTACTTAGGTCATTTAAGCATCTATCAGCATCAATCAACTTACAATGTACAACATCTAAACAAATTCTACATAAATAAGGCATAACACATCACCAGACATATTTGAGCACATAGAGTGTGATCTCATCACATTATCACTTGATGCTTGTCATTCACCATAATTCTCATCACAAGGATCACATATCTTGGGGGTAACAACCCTTCTTTCATCAATGAGGAAATTATTATCTCATACAAGGAAACAAGCCATCATTAGGGCATAAGACCATTTACCTTATCTTTCAAGGATGCCAACAACACTTTATGCCTCACAAGGCCCATACAAAAAAATCATAACCACCATATCTCATACCTACCTATGTACATCAATTGGTGTTACCTACAAGGTCAGAAACTTGTAATAAAAAGATCAATACATTATCAACACTATCACCCTATAAGATCCATGTCATACACATTACATTTTAGGGTAAGGGTTTCTCTCTTTACAGGGTTAGGGTTTACATGGTTGGATCAACAACCACCCTTAGATCATCACTTTCATCATCATATAAGGTATGCCATAAGATAAAGGTTATAGAAACATAACTCTTATTATTTCTCACACAAACACTAATAGGGTATCTCTTATGAACATGTAAACCTATTATCAACATGATGTATCACAAACACCACCACAAGATATCGGTTAGGGTTATAACATAGAGTGACTAGTTAACCCTAAATGCGTCGAGCAACCTCATCAAGGTGGGTATCAGCTTATAATGTATTAGATGAGCAAACATGGTGTTAGGCTACCATTTCAGGAGGTGTATCAGTTTAGGATGTGTATTAGATGAGCAGACTTGGTGATGTGCTACCATCTTATGAGGTGTATCAATTTATCATCTAAGGCCAGTGTATTGGGCTACAAAACCTAAGGAGAGGGTGTCGACCAACCTAGCATGTCGGTCAACACCATCACAAGGTGTGACAGACATTAGTAGGTAATTGGCAACACACGTATATCGGTATCACAAGGGTGACAGGTTGCTTAGGGTTTCAGAAGGGCGTCACGGTTCTCCAGCTCACTGCATATTGGGCAACACCATCCTAGGGTGTGACGACATCACAGCTATGGATGTATCGAGCAACACCGTCCTAGGGTGTGTCGGCTTCTGCCCAAGCAAGGCGTCACAATTTGTGACGGGCTGAGCCATGACGGGATAACACTCACAAGCATACTGGCTTGCAACACATCGTTGATTGCAGCACATCTTATTTGCAAAGCGTCTCGTTTAAGAGTCATATCGGTTTAGGACACGCAAGGATCGTGACTGCTTGCCCCATCAAAACTTATCCACCACATTGGTTCAACATCTACTAAGCAAACTAGATGATCTAAACTCATATTGACCTATTCATGCCAAAGGCATGATGACTCGGATGTAACCAAGGCATCTCGACCTAGGCCTCACCAAGGTCGTGATGACCTGTCACAAGGTTTGACAGATTGTGGCATCACATGTTGTGATGGCTACCCACCTTAACATATCGACATGGTCATCTTCAACCTAAGGTCACACGTCTAAACCAAAGCTAGAAGGTGTAACGCATGGTAGGAACTAAACAAGACTCCTTTCTTCAAAACAGGACTCAAAACTACCAAGAAGAACTACTAATCATGCAAGGAGTAACGTTCTAGAGATAGAAAACAAGATAGCATGTAAGGTGTGATAATAAGAAAGAGGGTTTACTGACCAAAAAAAAATTTATAAAAAGAAAGAGGGTTTAGAGTTATATAACCCACCTCAAAGATCACCACCAAGATCCAAGTTCCAAGGTCAAGCTCCAACCTTCACAAGCTCAAGGCAGAAGATGATCTTCCAAGCTTGGTCGCCACAACACCTCCCAAGAAAGAAGATGAAACCAAGGTTAGGAGGGTTTGGGATGACATGAAGATAACCAAGATCCATGGCCAAGAAGAAGAAAGAAGGAGAGAAGGAGAGATAGAAACTATGGCTTACTAAAGTAGAAGATGAAGGGAACACCACAAACTTAGGACTCGTCCACCAAGCTTCCAAGAGAGATCTTCTAGCTCAAGATCGTCCACCAAGGAAGTGGAAAGAAAAGATGGCCAAAAGGATTCTCTTGCATGGCGATAAAGGGGCATATATACAAGACGCATGAGAGAGAGATCATGGAAGAGGTGTCACCACCTTAGGAGTTTAGATGCCACTTGTCCACGAGAGAGTGCCACATGCACAACACCATGCAAATAAGGTGATAAGATCTATGTCTCACCTACTAAGTCACCTATCATGGGCTTGGCCGATACCACATCTCTACCCTCTGATAAACTGATAGGGGTGAAACCCTAGACACTACAAACTGATGGGGTGCAACTAAGGACACCCACAAACCGATATAAAGCCTCTCCAAGGCTCTCAAGCCTGAGACAACACTTCTAGGTGCAAGGCACACCTCAAACATGTGTCCAAAACATCACGAAGGGTGTCACCACACAATCAAGGTCCAAACAAGGTGCCCATCTCTCTCTATCTCTCCTCTAAGTGGCGCCAAGAGAGAGAAGGAGCACACTAGAGGCGGAAAACTTGAATTTCAACCCCGAACTCTTGGGTGAATTGTAATTTGCACCAAAACCTCTCCACAATATACAAACATCAATCAAACAAGCTTAAATAAAGAACTCAAGCTTCCAACATGCCCTAATTACATCTCAGATGATTAGAGCAATATGAGCTTAAAATAAATAGGGTTATCCCAAAACATTGGTCAGGGTCCTTACATTTTGTATTAATGACCAAGCAGTTCACGTCGATACCACTCAAAACCTCTCTAATAGCCTTTACATGTCTTCTTAAACGCCCTGGTAACACAGCAGCTTGTTGTATAAGCTCAAACATATACTGAGAGTCTACTTCAATAATACTTGGTCTATAATCCTGTATGATGCAGAGATTTACAGCATACAACAAAGTCTCCAGCAACCCTTCAATCAAACTGTTGGATTTCACTAGGAGAAGCGAAAGTTCGCTCAATTTTACCTGCATCGTTCCGCAGTATTCCTACCAGCCCAACCTTGGGGTGAGAATTTGTACTAACCTTCCATGTTGTCGCAATGTTTATTTTTTAGCACCCCGATATGCTTAGACCAGCCCAGATATCGATAAATCTTACTACTGATATGGCTGCACAGCAGCCGTTCCTCAAGCCATTTGGATTTCACAGCAGTATTAATATCTACATCAAATGTCCACGTAGAGAGGATACAGTTAATTGAGCTTTTGATATTCGCCCAAATGCATTCAGCTTTCATGACCTCGGCTTCATATCTACTAGCGCAACGGGCCACCCACAAATGCCATAGCACAATTTGAGAAAGAACACCTCTGAAAAATCCAAGTTGAGACTTATTATTTGCCTTGTCCCAACACCTTCGAAGCACGACCTCTATGGGAAGATGTCCTCGGGTGACTTTAACATTGATTAGCTGCTCCAGCTTAGCCCAAAGATATCTGGCTATCTGTCCTGTGCAAAAAAGATGCTTTATACTCCCACACTCCGCAGTTGAGCAACATTCGTCCATGCGTGGTCATGATTGAACGAATGGGTGTAGAAGCAAGTATCGCACTTGCCATTGGCGGCCCTGCAAAAGTGGCACCGGGATGTCGGACTGTGCAAGCACCTAACCGTAGCTTCTCCGGAGAACCTGATCTGCTTGAACCAGGGATTGAAACAGATGTAAAATTTATTGCTAATCTATAGCACAGACATATATCTGACTGATTGCGAGCAATATCCCTATAGATTGCCGGTTAGCGGTTCAGAGATTAAAACCAGATGCAAAATTAAATTGCTAACCTCATGCACACGCGTTATATATCTGATTGATTGCGAGTGAGATTATAGCATTCATAGCTCACAGAAAAAGATGGCATCATCTTCTTCGTAATCACTGTCTTTCTCATAAATGCAAATCTTGTTCGGCATACTGTGGGTCGGCTTGAGAGAGCATGCGCCATGCGGGACATTTCTAATTTTATATTCCCTGCACGCGTAAGCACGTAACGTTTGTAAGACAAATATTTCGAACATGGATCGAGACTCTTATCTTGTCTCCCTTTCGCAAAGGGCGCTCATCACGTACCTGACTAGTGGCGGAGCTAGAATGTTGAAGTGGGTGAAGCATTAAGACTAAGGGACTATTTTCTAACCACGAAAGTAAATATATAAATTTTACATAACAGTCATACAAATCCTTTCTGTTGTTAGACAATTTGGATTGGATGTGTGATATTTGAAATATCTCTTACAATTTAGGGCGTCCACGTTCCAATTTCCGATTTCAGGGGAGTTTCAAGTTGAACAACTCTTTTGGTTGATGCTAACATTGTCGAAATCAAAACCAAGTAGAATGGATTTTTGTAAAGTTGTTTAGAGCTTGTAATGTCATTTGATACTCGACCAATATTTAACATCTTTCTGTTCTTTATCACATAATAATTATATATTAAAATACATATATTCAGTTTTTTCTTACTTCATTATCAAATATCATCGATCCGAATTGGATCCAATTCTACATTGAGCAATTTTAACATCTATGTCCATGCCGGCTATACATTTAGAAACTTTACAATAATACATATGTTCATCCAACCCAAAATTGTTCTTTTAATATACCAACTTAGGCGTAAACAACTGTTAATCTACTTATCACTCCAAATTCCGAGGCTTTTTGTATTGTGTGAAATAACTAGAAACCACGCTCCTCACATTGGAGAGCAAGCCAATAACAGGCATCTCATTTAATTTCAAGGCATAACTAACTCTCCCCATCAGTTGTGATTCATACGATAATGCCTTATATTGTTCTACAATTATAAAGGCAAAAACGAAGTTAGAAACCAACTATACTAACAATTCGGGTTGTACATTGACAAGAATGACAATGATGAATAAGCTTAACATTCCGGAATTGATGAAAGGAGTTGCTAACAAAACAAAAACATGACAAGATACGTGTATACATAGTAAAGTGGGTGATATTTTTGTTACGCAGGATCAAAAGAATAAACAAAAAGGGCAATGGATATATAATGTCTATATTGAGAAAGAGTATTAAAGACTTACATGAGGCTGCCAGTTCCACCCTATGCTTAAAATTTGCTTAAAAGCCATAGTAGCCTAGAAATTTAACGTGAGCCCCCCCAGACGCCAGACATTTGGCTATAAATTGCCTTCTGCTGCTACTATATACAGTTTATATCCTCTCCACGCCGCCGTCTTTTACCTCTTTATATAGGTTATTTTATCTAATCCAAAGCGTCGTCTCCGGAAGTTTGGCGCAAATCTTGGTGCAACTTGTTGCTATAGAACACAACAGAGGAGGGAAGTAAAAAATAGTCTCACATCTTGTAGTGTGACGCCGCACGCCACATAACTGGGAAAAAAGATTAACAAACGAATTATTAAAAAACGCTACAAATTAAAACTTTTTTCATAAAACCGCTAAACACCAAAAACTTCACAAATAAGTCATTTCATGTCTCAAAGCATATACAAGGCATGTTGTCAACATGTAATCAAAGAGCTCGTTCCATAACGTATATACATGATTCCACCATATCTGTACATAACATGTATACAAACCAATCATATAACGAAAGCACGTTCACGAGGCATCTACAAAATGTTCCTAAAGATCCGAGTGTACAAGGATGACTCTAGAACTCTATCAACAAAAGACATCCAGCAATAATTTCAACCTTATCAGCTACTTCTCCTCTTGCTGCTTTTCAACCTCCGCTGTACGATCTCTACCTCTTTGTGCTCGTCTACCTAAAAAGGGTGTGGGAAACCCACGGGGTGAGATTTCAAATCTCAAGGGGAGATATAATTCACCACCAACTCTATTTTTATCAGAGATAAGGTAAACAAAGCAGCAGAATAATCATAACTAAACGAAGCAGGTAATTATAATTTATAGGAAGAATAATTATTGTTGAATAATGAAACATCTTAATAATTTAAAAAGAATATGAAGAACATGTATACTTCCTATCAACAACATTGTATAAAGATCAAGCAAAGCCTCAACTAATGTTTCCGTATTTTGATCCTTTACAATTATACTACACGGCTGATTACATATTTCATTATGCCCCGAGGATTTGAGTCGTACCACCCAAATCCAACTGACCACTTCATAAGTCAAAACCGGTGTCATACAAGGTCTAGTGGAAGAGTCAAAATCCACGACCTCATCCCCTCGGTCAGCATGAGAACAATAGCAGTGACATCATTAGTCAGACTTCTATCAGCTACTTATAGTCCAACTGTACACATCTAGCCCGTCTTGGTACAGGTCACGACGCTAGTGAGTTACGACCGCAGCGATACTCTTTATTAGGATATGACCACAACCATTCTTGTATCTCAAATTGAGCTACAACCGCAGCTGTACTCTTATTGGGGTATGACCGCAACCAATCTCATATATCTACATTCAGGATGCAAGGATAAACCTCAACTTACACCCTGCATATTCAACATTATGCGGTCTAAGTTAAACTCGTTTCACCGTTCAGCAAGTGTTGACACTAAATGGATCTATGACATATGGAAAACTACACTGTTAGATTTCACTTGATTAATTAGGCCAATTTAAATATCTTTAAGCATCAATCAAGTTACAATGTATAACCACTAAACAAGATCTACATAAATAAGGCATAACTCATCACCAAAACAAATTGAATCACATTAGTGTGATCTCATCGTATCATGTCTCTTTATGATTGTTATTCATCATATGTCCATCTCAAGGACCAATGTCCATCACAAGGACCAATGTCCAACATATCATAATCACCATAGCTCATACCTGGCTATGTACATCAATTGATATCAACTGCATGGTTAGAAACTAATAGCAAGAAGGCAATACATCATCAACGTCATCATCTCATAGGACTCATGCCATACATTCACATCATACATTTTACATCATGAAAATTAGGGTTTCACTTTACGCGATTAGAGTTTTACAAGGTTGGATCAACAACCATACTTAGATTATCACTTTCATCATCATTATACAACATGTTATGATGTATAGAAACATAAATTAACACCCTTCATACAACTATCCCATAGAGTATCACATCATACCATGAGGCTCTAGTACCAACATGGTATATATCAAACACTACCACAAGGTATCGACTAGGGTTCCAACATAGGGTATCAGATTGTCCTTAAGTGTGTCGGGAAACCACTCTAAGGGGGGTTATCAGTTAAGCATATTCTTAAGAGAACCACCAAGGTATCGACATGGTGTATCGGTTATACCACCTAAGGGGAGGGTGTCGGCGAACCCCCTTCTATCGATAAATTCCATCATAGGGGTGACAGGCATCAAGGGTAACATGCAACACACAAGCCGTGACGGCTGTAGGGTTACCGGGCTACAACGCCCCCAAGGGTATTGGCTAGCAACACCTCCACCATGACGGATCAACAACGCACAGATATCGGGCAACAGGGTGTATCGGCCAACCTCTCCTATTAGCAATGTCAACACAGGTGTGACAGTCTCTAAGGGTAACGGGCAATGCCCTAGGGTATCGACATAGCAAAGCATCAAGTCACGTCCATGGCCACAACGCCAAGTTGTGACAGCCCAGGGCATATCGGCCAACACTCCTTTGTATCATGACCCAACACCACATCGGTTCTAAACCGACGAACCAACTATCACCCTCATCTAGAAATGGCCCACTCATTCCTAATGGCATGATGATATAACAACATTAGAATGAGTCATCCTAAACCCAACCAAGGTCGTGATGACCTGCCACAAGGGTAACGTCCAGGGGTGTCATAGGTCGTGACGACCAACCAACATATCGTCCTACCCTACCTATAGGCCTCTCAAGAACATCAACCTCTCAAACACATAGGCCTCTCAAGCATGTCAGTCACTTCATCTTCAACCTCATGATGATGTTATAGACAAGGTAAAATAAAGTGCAACACATGGACAACAACTAATCCATGCTCTTCTACTAAAACTGTCATAAAACTACCCAAAGGAACTACTAGAATGCAAGCAATAACGAGACAAGAAGAAAGAACAACATAGCAAGTAAAAGGTGATTATAACAAAGAGGGTTTAGAGTTATATAACCTACCTCAAGGATTACCACCAAGGTCAAGATCCAAGCTTCACGAGCTCAAGGTAGAAGAAGATCCTCCAAACTCAATCACCACAACACCTCCAAGAGAGAAGAGGGAACCATGGTTAAGAGAGCATGAGAGGGAAAGAGAAGATACCAAGGTCCATGGATGAGAAGTAGAAAGAAGGAGAGAAAGGAAACTAAGGACCATGGCTTACCAAGGTAGAATATGAAAAGAGCACACCACAATCTTAGGCTCATCCACGAAGCTCCAAGGGAGAGCACTCCTCAAGCTCAAGATCATCCACCAAGGAAAAGGAAAGCAAAGATGGCCAAAGGATTCTCTTGCATGAAGAGAAAGAGGTATATATACAATAGAGATGAAAGAGAGAACACAGGAAAGGCGTCACCACCAAAGAACCCTAGATGAAACATGTCCACAAAGAAAGGCCACATGCAACACCATGCAACAAGGTGATAAGAACCATGTCTCACCCACTAGGTCACCTTCCTAGGTCATGACCGATACACATAACTACCTTGCTTCACAAACTGATAGGGATGAAATCCTAGAGCCACAAACCGATACAAGCCCCCCCTCAAGGCTCCACAAACTGATAGGGTGCTTCTAAAGACACCCTAAAATTGATAGGATGCCCCTCCAGACATCCACAAACCGATACAAAGCCTCTCTAAGGCTATCAAGCCCGAGACAACACTCTTAGGAGAAAAACACACCTCAAACATGAGTGTAAAACATCACCAAGGATGTCACCACTCAACCAAGGCTCAACCAAGGTGTCTGTCTCTCTCTCACTCCTCTAAATGATGCCAAGAGAGAAAAGGAACACAATAGAGGTGGCAAACTTGAACATCAACCCCTGTCTAGGGTAAATTGCAATTTGCACCAAAAACCTCTCCACAAAACACAGGCATCAACCAAACAAGCTCAAACAAGGAACTTGAGCCTCCAACATGCCCTAATTACATCTTAAATGATTAGAGAAAAGAGCTAAGCAACATACTTAAGTGAAACAAATAGGGTTATCCCAAAATGTGGGTTAGGGTCCTTACACATCTGGTCCTTATAATAGATCTCCAACTAAATAGGGATATCAGTCTTATCATACTATTCAAGAATGCATTCTATTGTATGAAGTTGGCGCACCAACGAATAGTGTATAAAATTTGTTAAGAACCATAAAGGTGACTCAAACACTATACGTGACATGTCCAATGACATGCCATCCCCAGCCATGAATTGATCACGGACAAGACTACAAAATGGCTAACGTAATATGAAATCTACATAACTAATAATAAAAAATACCTTATGTTTCACCCTACTTGTTCAAATTAGAAATATAGTATGCGGTCTTGACAAATGAGGGAAACTATGGCACCCCTAACCTTTCTTAAATGATTGAACAAGCATAATTACCATAATTTAATTCGTATAACCCTAATATAACCTTGTGATATAATTTTCAATTAGAAGACAAGCTTAAGTTTCAAGTTTGGTCCAATTTGGACACTATTTGTGCAAGTTATGCAATTTTATGCACATTTTAGACTTTTATGTAATTTACCCAATTAAGATGTTTTATTTGTAATTTTTCACATGAATTATGTTCCTTATATGTTATTTTATCATTCTTGAGCTTTTTGAGCCATGGGGCGCCTAGTTGAACCTTTTTTTAGAGGTGTTTTCCTTAAGGGTATTTTAGGGTTTACCCCTTTATGGATGAGCTACCTTTAGGAGCTATCAAGCAATGGTTTGTTTGCTTTTCTTGCAAAACTAGGAAATGAGGGCTAAGGAGGTATCCATGGATGGTGGGTCAGCTTCTTGTGTGGCTTCTTGTATATCCTTAATAGTTTAAGGTCATGGATGCATGGAGAGCTTTTAGACACCTCATACTTCTTCTCTCCCTTATCCTAGAGCTTTATATATCTACTTTTAAGCTCCCAAATGAAAGTTTTGCCCTATAACACTTCCCTCCTACTAAGAACCTCGTTCTCTCTCTATTTATATATGGAGGACCTATCCAAGGTAGAAGAAGAAGGTGAATTTCTTAGTGGAAGCTCCTAGGGTTTGTTTTGCTCTCTTTTAGAGTTTAAAAAACTTCTTTCTAGTGATCTTGACCCAAATGAGTAATAATCCCCTTCTTTCCTCCATTTATTTGTTTCTTATCCTTCCTCCTACCTTTCTTTAGGTCAAAACCTTGTTGTCCCATGGTAGACGTTGCTCTAAAGCTCTAAAAGCTTACCTTTCTTGCTCCTTGTGCTTAGGGTTTGCTCATTTGATGAAGAAAGGTGTTATATGGACGAGTTCACAACTTATGCTTGGATTTTGTACTCTACCTATTGGTGTTTTCTTCTATTTGGGAGTTTATCTTCTAATTAGAGGATTTTTTTATAACTTGCTCCACGTTTATTGCTTACCATAAGCTTGCTAGCTCATGTTCTTTCTTCAACATGATGATCCATGCACTAAAAAGCTATGCTTAACTTGGATTTTGATTTTTATGATGTTCCCTATTCTAATTTTAGTTCAATATGAACTTGTAATAATGTGTACTTTCCTCCTAAGATATAAGATGACTTGTATCGGTTGGTTTGACAACCGGTGGTGCTAAGCACCCATCAACCAATGGTCAATTTTAGGGTTTAAAGTTGATTTCTTCTGTAAACACATGGCCCAATGGTGGTACCATTGCAACAACTGATGGTGTTGTTTTCATGACAACTGATGGTGGTGACTCTGAGTGTCAACTGACGTTCACCCCTTAGGTCAGGTTTTGGACTAATTATAATCTTAATGATCAACAACTAAGTACCCAAACGATGATATCAATCAATGGTGACATTAGCTTGATATCCAATGATGATTAATGAATATAGTGCTGATCTAGCAACCTATGGTGATTTACTGGTCACTTCTAATGGAGTATTAGGTCTCCACAACCTATGGGGAGTTAATTATGTAGTTTTGACATCAATGAATCCTTAAACCAATGGTTTCTTTGGTCATTTGATGCAATGGTTGGACCTATACTCCAATTGATGGTTATAATATATGAACTTGACCCAATGGTTAAGATCTAAAGATTCTTTACCCAATAAATTGGAAGGATGCCTAATGTAATATGTTGGTCCTAATAAAGTTATTTAGATGTTTTCCTTTATGAGATCAACTTAAGAAGCTCATTTATTGATGACTTGTTTCAAATAAACAATCGCTTGTGGTTTTACCCTACTCTCAATGGAACTTTTTATGTTGTTAATCAAGGGATGTCTAGGGTTAAATGGTGACTCGTTCTAGATCACAACTCAAGGACTTCATAGGTGGTTTATCCAAGGTGTTTACTTATGTAAACAACCAATGGTATTACCTTTTCAACATCCAATGGTTCTGGGTAACATAGTGGTATGGTGATATGGGTTGAAAGATGATGGAACAAATGGAGGGTTATCCTTAATAAGGTAGTCTTATCTTTTCACTCATATGAATAGAAGGGATGATAACCATATTGTGTTGATATGTAACGTTAATGAGGTATAGCTTGTTATACCTAGTCTTAATATTACCAAATGCTGGTAAGTGGTTATGAATAGTCCTTGAATGGTGAATAGAATCATGGAGTACTCTCTTTTTGTGGTTGAACCTTAGTATGCTATGAGCTGATGGTTACACCTTGAGTTATGTGTGCATCCATACATTAGAATGGTATAGAATGCGATGGTGATGCTTCACATTATGCATCCATGATCCAATGGGGATTCCATGAGTTAGAGTTTGGGTATGAGTGTTGATTAGTAATATTAATATAATTTATCTTGTTGAACCTAACTCTAATGCAAATAGATAAATAGTAGTATTCATGTTTAACCTTCTTATATAATGGCATGATGGTGGAATAATCTCCTTAATATGATCATAACCTTAATGTGTTAGTTGGTGGTTATCATAGCCACGTGGTTGATACTTTCTTAAGCTAAACATGTGCATTATGAATATGACGAGGATTAATCATATTTAGATTCCTTGCATGTTGAGGTAATAAAGGAATGTTCTTAATGTTAATATAACCCCACTATGATTGTTTATGAATATCTCCTAGCTCATTAATGCAATATTGTGTTGATCTAGTGTATTATATGTAAGTGATATTGTTGAGCCTTGTTATTAGGAATGAAAAGTTAATGATGATCTTGCAGGGAATAGTATGATGGTCTTAATGACCTTTGGACATGGTTGAGCCCCGAATGAGGTGTAATCCTATTATGTTGACAAGGGTTGATACCATATGATATTGTGAAAAGAATTTATATCTTATGATAGTATGATTACTAGTGTGGTCTCATGAATGGCAAGTGAATGGTACCATGTGATGATGAGATGAGAAATTATGTTTCACATGTTTTATATCTTTTGAAGTTGTGATACTTATATTCTTGCTAGAAGTGAATCAGGGTTTGTATGTCTACTGGTTTGATGCAACCTTAATTCTCCCAATTGGAGATAACTAATCAAGTAAAACTCTAATCATGTAGTGCCCTATGCCATAGAACCATCTTCAGTGTCAGAACTTGTTGGAGGTGAAATGAGTATTCCTAAGGAAAACTCAGAGCACATACTATTGAGTATGCAGGGTGCTTGTCATCCTGACACTAAGTATTTAGGGAGGATGGTTGCGGTCATACCTAGCCCACTTTTTGAGAATGACTTTGGTCGGGTCTCAGTGATTATATCATGATGTGATTAGAGGACAACTACAATTTTACCTCAGTGATTGGGTTTGAATACCCTAGATGCTAGCATCGTGACCTGTACCAAGGTGGGCTAGTTATAAGACTATATTTCATTGTTTTGTAATTTGATTATATATCATTGCGGTGCAGACTCGTACTGACCGAGTATGGAGAAGATATTGGAGCCTGGCTCTTCCTAGATCCTATATGGAGCTGATTCTGACCAAGCGGTGGTCAGTTGGACTTTGAGTGGCATGAATCAAACTCCCCAGGGCATAATAAAAGATGCAAGACAGCCTTCTAGCATATCTATTTAGGGTTATACACAACGCTTCATATTGGATGATAACCCTTGTTTTCTTTCTTTTCACTGAGATCATGCATAGTACAATAAGAGATAACATATATGTGTATGTTGTAGTTATGCTCATGTTGTAAACATGCTTATTTTGTCAAATATACTGACATTGATTGTTAAGAGGATGTTGCTAGCTATGTTTAATATTGCTAACCATGCCTATGTAATTAGAAATGCTTAAACTGCTAATCATGCATATGTAGTTTATTGTGCTATGATGTTAGTTCTACTTATGATATAGATTTGTTCCATTTATTTGAGATGCCAATATTGATAGCCATGTTACATGGATACTTATGCTACTATATTGCTTGTGATGTTATCAAGGAATATGATGATAGTTAGATTAACGGTAATGATTGTTATTAGATGAAATTTGAGTAGATATCTATCCAGAGAATTGGATTTATTTGTTACCTATATATACATTGATAATCATACTTGTTTCTAAGATTATTTGCTTAATCTATTTAGCATATTTGAATTATTCAATCTGTTCAATTGATTATTAAATACTCCAACTGGTTAGTTATCTCCTATTTAAAATGTTGTAATCAATAAGCGTTGTTGGAGGTTATATCTCTTGCTGGGACATGCGTCTCACCCTTGTGGTTAGCAACATTTTTTTAGGTAATCAGCAGTGACGAAAATAGAACCGTGGAAGTAAAGAGGAACTACAGTAATGAACCTTTCAAAAAGTTGATTAGATGTCTAGTGTGTCCTAGAGTCGTCCCTGTACTCTCAGGTCTGGGTAGGAAAAGTTTGTATATGGTGTTTCAAACAAATCAGACTTTTGTTAGCGTGTTAATGCTTGTTTGTATGGCTTATACAAAAACTATTCTCATGTGTATATATGTTGTGGTTAAGGTAATAGAGCAATTTGTATCAAATTCTTGGCATAGTATGGATACAAGAATGATGTTGGGCTCTTATGCAAACATTTCTGAGCGGGTGTTGATGTTGAAATCCATTTTAATTTAGCCATATTTTTAGGTATGTGATTAATTAGTGATCGGTTGTGTTTTATGTTTTGAGTAATATCATTTAGTGTAACGGGTTCTAACAAGTTGGTATTAGAGCTTTAGGTTCACTAAGTCTATAGGGAAACTAGGACTTAGGACTAAAATGATCTTTAAGTAAGGAACATGACATGAAAATGTAGTGCATATTACCTAATCTGAACACTTGGATGCCCTGGCCAGGTATTCAATTATTGAAGAAAAGGTAAGTATGGAACTCTTAGCTTGTTATCTTTTTGATTACTCTAATCAAGTAGTCATTTTGAGACAATATAAAGAACACAATGAATAAGAAATCATGGCGTGAATATCTCAATGCTACCTTAAAGAAGATGAGAATTGCATCATAATCTATCAAAACTTGAATGTTTGGTAGCTAAAGAGAAAGGCACAATATCATGACATCTAAATCTGAATACAAATAAGCAAAAGAAAAGTTCTTGAAGATGTGATTCAAGAAGATAATAAAGTAAAAGACAGACAAGTTTGTGCTTATAAAGTGATTCAAGGTATGAAATCCACATAAGATGGAGAGAACTCTAATGATAAGTATAAAATGAGAAGATAAATGGGAACAATGACAAAGGAATAAGGTGGAACCTGAGTTAATCTCAGACCAAACTATGTGTGTAAGAAAGTGTTAATGTAAAATCAACATGGCATGTGAAAGAAATTAAGGGAGATGATCCCTATTTAATGAAGAAAATGTGGAATATGATGATTTACCTATTGATAAGTTGTTGAAAAACATAATAAAATAAGAGAACATATACAAATGTGATAAATAGTCATCAAGAAAGGAGTAGTGAGATATGTTAATCATGATGATTCCTATGCTAATGGCAAGGAACTCGAAATGAAAAAGGTAAAATGATACATAAGAGATTGTAACCTAAATAATGAAAATAGAATTGGTTACCTTTTTTCCAGTGACCCTTGAATAATGTTGTTATGATGTGGGAAGTGTGTTTCCCTATGTGTCTTTCCTTTCCAGGGCATAGCTTTGAAGTGGATCATTGCCACTTGGTATGTGTGGATTCATTGTAAACATGAGTACGGATAGCTTATTATAGCATAAGGTTGCTTGGACTATGGTTCCAAGATCATTTTTTTATGAGTTTGCTTTTGAGCCTTCCAATAATTAGGAAGACTCCTCTTTTATGTCTTGGGATTTTTTATGTTGGTAAAAGTAGATGAGATAAGGATGTGAGTTCCTTATAGAACATGAGGTGGATACCAATGTAATGAATCCTAGTATCCAAGATGTATCAACAGTATGTGAAGTATGTGAAGGTTGGAGATTCTTATTAAATGAACATTCCAAGTATTCCTCTCCCTGAGAGAGAGAGAGAGAGAGAGAGTTGATGATGACCCTCTAAATGTTGTTTGGAAGGAAAAAAAAAGTGATTCTATAATGTTGTGTATGGTTTAGTGATAGTTGGGCAAGACCAAAATCAAGGATAGATGGCTTGTTGATCAGTAGACATGTGCTATCATGTTACTTTAAGATAAAATATCCTTTAGACATAAGGGTTAGATTGGATGACATAAGTTACATGACCATGGTGAGTTTAGGGTTATGTCCTCTAGACTAACGAATGTATCAATAACATTCATAAATAGGAGGAACAAAGTAATCAAGTTATGTCTCATAAGTTATGACAAGCTTTGATTGATGACATCCTAAAGTATTTCAGAGATAGTTAGTAGCATGGTTAGCATCTTTGCTAAATCTTAAGAATGTGGAAGTAACTATACTTATGTGTGACAAGGTAAACAAGAGTCAGTTGGGGGTTAACTAAAGTACCTTCTTGGAGTTATGATACATCTGCTAGGTGGGTTGTGTGAATCTGGTAAGATGAAGACAATTTTGTTTCCCTACCCCTAACAACGTCAGCCAGGAAGTTATATTTGTTAACACTTATAGATACGTATATGATTCTTCAACTAGATATATGGCCAATCCATCATTGAGATGATTGAATAATCTTCTAAAAACATATGCCTTATATTTCTTGACAATTAGGGGATACCCACCTGATTGATTGAGTTACTAATTACAACAACCATTAAAGGAGGATAGAGATGAAACCTTGTAAAGTTACATATGATACGAGATACATGATTTTTCATGTTTGATAATAGCCATAAAGTATGGCCTATAAATGATGTGTGGTACAATAGATATAATAGCTCAGGATAATAGTTGGAGTGCCAAGTTGAAAGGTATTACTAGACATGTACATGTGGCACAATAGTTCTTATGTTAAACCAAGGTGACACATGAAAGAGTTGAGGGAGAAGAATATGTATTCTATGTGAATTGATGTGACATCACCATGTGATTAAAGTAACCATGTGTAATATTGATGATGACATGCATGAGAAGTGTCCATCTTTGTCTACCTTGGATTTTGCAGGTGAAATCCCTGTTAGGGATTTATGGTTGTGAGACCCCTAACCTTGCTTAAATGGTTGAAAAAGCATGATTACCATAATTTAATTCTTATAATCCTAATATAACCTTGTGATATGATTCGGAATCATAGGACAAGCTTAAGTTTCAATTTTGGTCCAATTTGGACACTATTTGTGCAAGTTATGCAATTTTATGCACATTTTAGACTTTTATGAAATTTACCCAATTAAGAAGTTTATTTGCAATTTTTCACATGCATTATGTTCCTCAGATGTTATGTTATCATTCTTGAGCTTTTTGATCCACGGGTTGCCTATTTGAACCTTTATTTGGAGGTGTTTTCCTCAAGGGTATTTTAGGGCTTACCCCTTTGTGGATGAGCTACCTTTAGGAGCTATCAAGTAATGGTTTGTTTGCTTTTCTTGCAAAATTAAGAAACGAGGGCTAAGTAGGTATCCATGGATGGTGGGTCAGCTTCTTGTGTGGCTGCTTGTATATCATTAATAGTTTAAGGCCATGGATGCATGGAGAGCTTTTAGACACCTCATGCTTCTTCTCTCCCTTATCCTAGAGCTTTATATATCTACTTTTAAGCTCCCAAATGAAAGTTTTGCCCTCTACCACTTCCAACCTTCTAATAACATCATTCTTTCTCTATTTGTCTATGGAGGACCTGTCCAAGGTAGAAGAAGAATGTAAATTTCTTAATGGAAGCTCCTAGGGTTTGTTTTGATCTCTTTTGGGGTTTAAAAAGCTTCCTTCTAGTGATATTGACCTAAACCAGTAATAATCCCCTTCTTTCCTCCATTTATTTCTTTCTTATCCTTCCTCCTACCTTTCTCCATGTTGGAACCTTGCTGTTACATGGTAGAAGTTGCTCTAAAGCTCTAAAACCTTACCTTTCGTGCTCCTTATGCTTAGGGTTTGCTCATTTGACAAAGAAAGGTACTAGATGGACGAGTTCACAGCTTGTGCTTGGATTTTCTACCCTACCTGATCGTGTTTTCTTCTTTTTGGGAGTTTAGATTCTAATTATAGTAAAATTTTAAAACTTGCTCCACGTTTATTTCTTACCATAAGCTTGCTAGCTCATGTTCTTGCTTTAACATGATGATCCATGCACTAAAAAGCTATGCTTGACTTTGGATTTCGATTTTTATGATGTTCTCTATTCTGATTTCAGTTCTAGATGAACTTGTAATCATGTGTACATTCCTCCTAAGATATAATATGACTTGGATCAGGTTGGTTTGACGACCGGTGGTGCTAAAAACCCATCAACCAATGGTCAATTTTAGGGTTTAAAGCTGATTTCTTCTATAAACACATGACCCAATGGTGGTACCATTGCAACAACCGATGGTGTTGTGTTCTTGACAACTGATGGTCGTGAACAAGGGTGTCAACTAACGTTCACCCCTTAGGTCAGGTTTTGGCCTAATTAGAATCTTAATGATCAACAACTAAGTATCCTAACGATGATATCAATCAATGGTGACATTAACTTGATATCCGATGATAATTAATGAATATAGTGTTGATCTAACAACCTATGGTGATTTAATGGTCACTAGTGATGGTGGATCAGGTCTCCACAACCTATGGGGAGTTAATTATGTAGTTTAAGCATCAATTAATCCTTAAATCAATGGTTTCTTGGGTCATTTGATGCAATGGTTGGACCTATACTCCAATTGATGGTTATAATATATGAACTTTACCCAATGGTTAAGATCTAATGATTTTTCACCCAATAAATTAAAAGGATTCCTAATGTAATATTTTGGTCCAAATAAAGTGATTTAGATGTTTTCCTTTATGAGATCAACTTAAGAAGCTCATATATTAACGACTCATTTTAAATAAACAATCGCTTGTGGTTTTACCCTACTCTCAATGGAACTTTTTATGTTGTTAATAAAGGGATGTATAGGGTTAAATGGTGACTCTTTCTAGAGAACAAATCAAGGACTTCATAGGTGTTTTATCCAAGGTGTTTACTTAAGTAAAAAACCAATGGTCTTACCTTTTCAACATCCAATGGTTCTGGGTGACATAGTGGTATGGTGATATGGGTTGAAAGATGATGGAACAAATGGAAGGTTACCCTTAATAAGGTAGTCTTACCTTTTCACTCATATGAATAGAAGGTATAATAACCATATTGTGTTGATATGTAACCCTAATGAGGTATAGCTTGTTAAACCTAGTCTTAATATAACCAAATGCTGGTAAGTGGTTATGAATAGTCCTTGAATGGTGAATAGAATCAGAGTACTCTCTTTTTGTGGTTGAACTGTAGTATGCAATGACATGATGGTTACACCTTGAGTTATGTGTGGATCCATATGTAAGAATGGTATGAAATGTGATTGTGATGCTTCATCTTATGCATCCATGATCCAATGGGGATTCCATGAGTTAGGGTTTGGGTATGAGTGTTGATTAGTAATATTAATATAATTTATCATGTTGAACCTAACTCTAATGCAAATAGATAAATAGGTGTATTCATGTTTAACCTTCTTATATGATGGCATGATATTGGAATAGTCTCCTTAATATGATCATAACCTTAATGTGTTAATTGGTAGTTATCATAGCCACATGTTGATACTTTTAAGCTAAACATGTGCATTATGAATATGATGAGGGTTAATCATATTTAGATTCCTTACATGTTGAGGTAATAAAGGAATGTTCTTAATGTTAATATAACCCTGGTATGATTGTTTATGAATATCTCCAAGCTCTTTAATGCAATATTGTGCTGATCCAGTGTATTATATATAAGTGATGTTGTTGAGCCTTGTTATAAGGCCTGAAAAGATATTGATGATCTTGCATGGAATAGTATGATGGTCTTAATGACCTTTGGACATGGTTGAGCCCTGAATGAGGTGTAATCCTCACATGTTGACAAGGGTTGATACCCTATGATATTGTGAAAAGAATTTATATCTTGTGATAGTATGATGACTATGTAGGGTTTTAGGGGAGGTAGAGAAGGCAGCGGAAACAAAAAAAATTTCTCCCCCAAACCCAGCACGAGGAAATGTGTAAACGTCTATATAATAGGAAAGGATGGTTTGTGGAATCATACCTTGTCCCGAGGCTTGCTCCGCGACAATACCTCGCGCTATGCGCGGTCTTCAACTCCAGTCTTGGACAACGTCTGTGTAGCTCCTGGTCGCACCGAGACTGACGACTCCTCCTACCGGACTGTCGGATGACAGTTGTCCTCCTGAGTGGCAGTGTCCTCCCGCCTCTGTAGTAGTCCACACGGACCACTTGGAACTCCACACGCCTTGTCCCACAAGGAAGTGGAAGGAGTCACACCCTCCTGTTGACGTACTAGTCGCCAACACACTCTCTTGCCTCTAGTTGCAACTGCAGTTGTCCTTCCCTTGCTGCACCTCCGTTTTGCGGGAAGCACTTGCTCGGGCTCTCTCTTGGTTACCAAAACCAGAGAGAATGACAACTTTGCAGAGAAACTGGTTGCACTGAGTTGTTATCTAAGAAGCCCCCAATACCCCTATATATATAGGAGGGTCATGGGACAGGGTTCTCCATCCCGAGCAATACGGGACTAAACGCAGGAGTAGAAGGGTTTGAGATTTTCCACAAAAAGCAACCGGTTCGCAACCTGAAATGATCGGTTCATAGCTGAACCGATCGGTTCGGCCATTGAGCCGATCGGTTGGACCTGAGCCAAACGTTTGGGGCACTCCAACCGATCGGTTGGTGCCCTGAACCGATCGGTTCATGGTCCTAATCCGGATCAAAAAGACTTTCCTTGTTTCTTTCCCAATTGGTATCGAATACCAATAATATTCCCAATCGAATTGGGCAATTTGAAACCAAAGGAAAATTCTTGCCGACATGACTTTCCCAACTGGTCGGTTGCACCAGTTGAGCCGATCGGTTCAACCCTTGAATCGGTCATTTCATCCTAGTCATGAGCCGATCGGTTGGACACTCCAGCCGACCGGTTGGACACTCCAGCCGACCGGTTCAGCAACCTCAGCCGACCGGTTCAACACTTGAGCCGATCGGTTGGGAGTGCATGTTGGGTTTTGGAGGAGGCAGAGAAGCAGCTGAAACAAAAAAAAATTTCTCCCCAAATCCAGAAAAAAAGGAATAGCGTCAACATCTATATAATAGGAAAGATGGTTTGTGAATCATACCTTGTCCCGAGGCTTGCTCGGCGACAGTGCCACACGCCTTGCGCGGTCTTCACCTCCGGTCTTGGACGGTGTCTGTGCAGCTCCTGGTCGCACCGGGACTGAAGACTCCTCCTCCTACCAGACTGTCGGATGACAGTTGTCCTCCTGAGCGGAAGTGACCTCCCGCCTCTGAAGTAGTCCACACGGACCACCTGGAACTCCACTCTCCTTGTCCCACAAGGAAGTGGAAGGAGTCGCACCCTCCTGTTGACGTACTAGTCGCCAACACACTCTCCTGCTGTCAATTGCAACTGCAGTTGTCCTTCCCTTGCTGCACCTCCCTTTGCGGGAAGCACTTGCTCGGGCTCTCTCTCGGTTACCAAAACCAGAGAGAACGACGACTTTGCAGAGCAATCAACTTGCACTGAGTTGTACTCTGAGAAGCCCCCAATACCCCTATATATATAGGCGGGTCATGGGACAGGGTTCTCTGTGCCCGGCAATATGGGACTAAAGCAGGAGTAGAAGGGTTCGGGATTTTCCACAAAAAGCAACCATCTCGCAACCTGAACCGATCGGTTCACCACTGAACCGATCGTTTGGGACCCTTGAACCGATCGGTTCACTCATGAACCGGTCGGTTAGGGTTCCAGGTTGGTTCCCTATTGACTTTCCTTGTTTCTTTCCCAATTAGTATCATATACCAATATTATTCCCAATCGAATTGGGCAATTTGAAACGAAAGGAAAATTATCACCAATCCTACTTTCCCATGTTGCTCGATTGCACCAGTTGAACCGATCGGTTCAACACTTGAACCGGTCGTTTCACTCTGTACATGAGCCGATCGGTTCAACAATTGAGCCGACCGGTTCAGCAACCTCAGCCGACCAGTTCATCACATGAACCGATCGGTTGGGAATGCAGATTGTGCAGAATCAGTCAAATGCGATTTCAATCAATTCGATACTCCAATCAATGCGTCCAACACCTTGAACATTATGATATTGAGCTATCGATTAATTGAGTGTTTAATTGAACTACTAAACTCCTTTAGTAATCAATCTAAACATTGCTTGTGGACAAAACTCCTCTTCCAGGTTAAATCCTATGTGTGTGACCCTGCAGGTCCATTTCACATTGGCAATGAAAGTCCATAACACTTATGACTTCACAAGCAAAGAGCGGTGCCTAGTCACACATCATTGCTACCCAAGTGAAAGTAGAAAGTTGGAGAACAACTTTCATCCTACAATCCGTGAATGGTGTTACAGTGAATGTATAATTCCTTTGTCACTGATATCCAGAATGAACTCGAGGCATGGAACAGTCATCCTGTCAATGTTCATTCATTTCCTTGATCTCAGAGTAGACCGAGTGAGATGTGTATGACATCAATATCACATATTGATTCACACGTGCATGCACATGCCTTTCTCAATCCTACTCATCAAGTGGCCAAGGATATCAAACTCCCTTAGGAGGGACAAGTCCCATATCTATCACTCACCCCTCAAAAGCCCCATGTGTCAAAGCCACCCAATCATCACCTTTATAACAATCCATGTTTCAGGACTGCGTTTGATGATGTCAAAGTGTACCCAACGACATGTGTTGAGTGTAGTGATTTCAGGTATGAGAATCACACTCACCACCATCACTGTGAGAGCTGACTGTGACTACCAAGTCATGGTTCCATGTGTCACTCTCACAGTGGGTCTGTCCGGTACCTTGTTCTCTAACAAGTACCTATGTGCTTGGTTTGATATCACCATATCATGAATAATGAGATTCTGTCATCAACCAACACACAATCTAGTCTTTAGTGTTATTGATGTCTATGGTTATTTCCACAATAACAACCGACTAGGGACTAAACAAGAAAGAATACTCTTAGCATCCGTATGATCTCATCGTTTGGGTCCTCAACCCAAAAGCATACGTCATTGAGTAAAACAATCTTTAGACATCTATCATGTTACACCATCATCTCAGAAACAGTTTAAACATATAGATTGGAAGTTGCCTTTATTATTATTCAAATCATTTACAAAGTATCCCATTACAATCATCATATGACTTGCTCTATGGGCATACCTACCAACAGACTCCCACTTGCACTTAGAGCCAGTTACCAAGGAAACACAGTCCTTGTGACCTAGCATGACCATCATGCTTCTCCTGAGAAAGGGCCTTAGTCAGTGGATCAGCTATGTTGTCTTCAGTTGGTACTTTGCAAATCTTCACATCTCCTCGTTGTACGATCTCTCGTATGAGATGGAAGCGCCGCAGTATGTGCTTGGACCGCTGATGTGATCTGGGCTCCTTAGCTTGTGCAATAGCTCCATTATTGTCACAATAAAGCTCAATTGCATCACAGCTACTGGGAACTACACCAAGTTCAGAAATGAACTTCCTGATCCACACAGCCTCCTTTGCTGCATGCGAAGCAGCAATATACTCGGCCTCTGTAGTAGAATCGGCAACTGTTTCTTGCTTGGAACTCTTCCAGCTCACAGCTCCATTATTAAGGCAAAACACAAATCCTGACTGCGGTCTGTAATCATCTTTATCGGTTTGGAAGCTTGCATCGGTGTAACCCTTTACAACCAGCTCTTCCTCGCCGCCGTACACAAGAAACTGATCCTTAGTCCTTTGCAAGTACTTGAGGATGTTCTTCACGGCTGTCCAGTGAGCATCCCCGGGATCTGACTGGTACTTGCTCGTCAGGCTTAGAGCATACGAGACATCTGGGCATGTGCACAACATAGCGTACATGATGGATCTGATGGCTGATGCATATGGGATCCCATTCATACGCTCCCTCTCTTCACAAGATTGGGGACATTGAGCTCTAGAGACGGTGACTCCATGTAACATGGGGATGTTGCCTCTCTTTGAGTTCTCCATGCTGAACCGCTTCAGCACCTTGTCAATGTACGTGCTCTGACTTAGTCCGAGAAGCCTTCTAGATCTATCTCTATAGATCTTAATTCCTAAAATGTAGGATGCTTCTCCTAAGTCCTTCATTGAGAAAGTTTTCCCAAGCCAAGTCTTTACCTTTTCTAAGGCTAAGACATCATTCCCCATCAAAAGTATGTCATCCACATACAATATGAGGAATGTGATCGAGCTCCCACTAACCTTCTTGTACACACAAGGTTCATCTTCATTTTGAATAAAGCCAAACACTTTGACTTATTCATCAAATCGAAGATTCCAACTCCGAGATGCTTGCTTCAATCCATAGATTGACCTTTACAACTTACAGACTTTATTGGCATTCTTTGGATCTACAAAACCTTCAGGTTGTGTCATGTACACATCCTCATGAATATTCCCGTTAAGGAATGCGGTTTTAACATCCATCTGCCAAATCTCATAGTCATAATAAGATGCAATAGCAAGCATGATCCTGATGGACTTAATCATGGCAACTGGAGAAAAGGTTTCATCATGGTCAACACCTTGAATTTGTCGAAAACCCTTCGCAACCAATCTGCCTTTATAAGTTTGCACATTGCCATCCATGTTGGTCTTTTTCTTAAAGACCCACTTGCACCCTATGGGTTTTACCCCTTCGGGTGGTTCCACCAAAGTACATACTTTGTTGGAGTACATGGATTCCATCTCGGATCTCATGGCTTCAAGCCATTTCTCAGAATCTGGTCCCTCCATAGCCTCTACGTAGGTAGTTGGATCATCATCTATGATCAACTCTCCACCTTCCTGAGTTACAAGGTATCCAAACCTCTCAGGTTCAAGGCGAGTCCTACTAGATCTATGAGGTCCTTGTGTTACCTGAGGAGACTGAGATTCCACAACACCTTGTGAATCTACATTTTCCTCTGGTACATCTACCGGTTCAATGTTCTCTTGTTGGGCTTGAACCTCTTCAAGCTCTATATTCCTCCCACTGTTTCCTTTGGAAATAAATTCCTTCTCTAGGAACACAACATCCCTGGCAACAAACACTTTAATGTCAGTAGGGTGGTATAGATAGTATCCCTTGGTTTCCTTGGGATATCCAACAAAGTAACATTTATCAGATTTGGGTCCAAGCTTATCAGGAAACATTTTCTTGACGTAAGCCCCACAACCCCAAATCTTCATAAAAGACAAATTGGGACGCTTCCCAGTCCATATCTCATATGGTGTCTTTTGAACCGATTAAGATGGTACACGGTTAAGTGTAAACGCGGCGGTTTCAAGAGAATAACCCCAGAAAGAAATTGGAAGATCAGCAAAACTCATCATTGATCGCACCATATCTAACAATGTGCGATTCCTTCTTTCAGACACGCCATTATGTTGTGGTGTTCCAGGCGGAGTCCATTGTGATACAATACCACGGGCTCGCAGAAGGTCCTCAAACTCCTGACTCAAGTATTCTCCACCTCGATCGGAACGAAGTGCCTTAATACTTTTACCAAGCTGGTTATGTACTTCATTCATGAAATCCTTGAACCTTTCAACGGTTTCTGACTTATGTTTCATCAGGTACACATAGCCATACCTACTAAAATCATCAGTAAAGGTAATGAAGTACTGATACCCACCTCTGGCATTAGTTCTAAAAGGCCCACATACATCAGTATGTATGAGTCCTAATAGATCACTAGCTCTCTCACTTTTACCTGAAAAGGGAGTCTTGGTCATCTTGCCCAACAAACAAGATTCACATGTCTCTATTGATTCACAATCAAAAGAGTCTAGATAACCATCTTTATGGAGTCTAGAAATGCGCTTCTCATTTATGTGCCCTAGATGACAATGCCAGAGATATGTTTTGTTTGAGTCGTTGAGTTTTTGCTTTTTGGTGTTTAAGTTGTATACACTTGTCTCCAAGTCTATCAAGTATAGACCATAAGACATAGGGGCACTGCCATAAAATATCCCATCTTTAGAAATGGAACACTTTCCATTCTTAATAAGAAATTCAAATCCATCTTTGTCCAAACAAGAGACGGAAATGATGTTCCTATTTATGGCAGGTACATAATAGCAGTTCTTCAACTCTATTATTAGCCCACTAGGTAGAGTTAACTCATAGGTTCCTACGGCACTGGAGGCAACTCTTGCCCCATTAGCAACACGTAGTTCAACCTCGCCTTTCCCCAAAGGCCTACTTTTTTTAAGATCCTTCACATTTGAACAAATGTGAGATCCGCATCCGGTATCAAGTACCCATGATGAAGAAGTAGTAAAGTTAATCTCTATCACGTATACACCAGAAGTAGAGATCTCTATCTTCGACTTCTTCTTCCATTGTTCCTTCCATCCTCTCCATGTAGAAGAAATTGGTTTGGCGAGAGAACACTTCTCTCCCTTACCTACTTTCTTCTTCACCAACACATTAAGCGTACATAGAGTGGATTCTAAGGCTCCTGGTATATCTGGATTGTGCAGAATACTTCTCACAGTCCTCAACCAGTTATGAAATTTATTCTCAATTAATTTGCCCATTTTAAAAGATGATTCTTTTGCCATTCTACAAGAGAAAATTTGCATTTGTCAAAACCTTTTTGATTTGATTTGAATAAAATTTGTCGATAGTTAATTAGGCCTTTAATTAATTACCGCTCCCATTATTTTGACTCAAATTGATAGCCCTCACCATCAATTCGGAAGATTGCAGCGTACAATCTTCTAGTGGGTCAAGATCCTAGAATCCTCTAAGCCATGGACCAGCTTTGGCTGTCACCCACAACTCAGATCTTTCGGGTAGGCAACTCTTGCCAATTGCATCATATGCAACTCTTGATGAATGAACATGCACAACACCTTGCCATGAACATTCCATGCCTCTGGGCTTAGACGCTCTAAGAATCACCAGTTAAGTATAACCCAAAAGCCGACACGGAAAACATGCACCCTGCTTTGGCAGAACCTACATGTCGACCCTTCACACTTCCACAAGATAGATGGCGCACCACGCTTTGGCGTAACCTATGCTTGGTCGATCAAGTTTGCCATGTGTGTCGCTAATGGAAGGCATATAAGACTTAATATTTTAATGAGGGATTTGGTTTTATATACATATACATATCCAATCACCACAATATATAGTACGTATCATATACATGTTATATCCCACAAAAAACATGCATAAACGATAAAAAGCAATGATAATGGCCATCCTATTTGTGATTCCTCGAGCCAAGAGGAATCACGGTCATCTAGGTCTACATCACATGCAACCTGTACAAGATGAAATCTGTGCCTGCCTTTCTGGGTTTGATCAGCTCATATCCATGACTGATCGGCTCGCCATCAGGTAGGTTGTTCGGGTGCCACCAGCTGATCGACTGGCACCTCCAGCCGATCGGTTCACCGGTCATCGTGCATCTCCTCAGGTCGCCACCCACTCATCTCGTTCCTCGAACCGGCTGTCAGGATCACCAACTGATCGGTTCACTCCTTGAACCGATTGTCTTCAGGTCGTCCGCCGTTCTTTGACATAACAGGAAATAAAATCTATCCTATTTACAATTGAATTGTGAAACCCCGAGTTACATTCGGGGGGAGCAAAGGTAGGAAAAGAATTCTCGAATTATTTCGAATTACATCAGGAATATGACAAAGGGAATCGGTGCGCAGACTGAGATGCAAGCAACCACGCAAAAACCACACACAGATATAGGGGTTTATAGGCCATAATCATGCTACACATCCACCACAAAACTCGTTTAAGGGCGACGTGTATCGAGTGCATTAATATTACATATCATATATGTATATTAGGGATTTGTGGATTGGACATGTATAAAGCCGATATTATTCGCATCGCATGCAATAAATAAAGGCGACAAACCAAAATCGATCACATCAATAATCCTAAAATATAGAGAGGTTGACATGGCTCTGATACCACTGTTGGGTTTTGGAGGAGGCAGAGAAGCAGCGGAAACAAAAAAAAATTTTCTCCCCAAACCCAGAACAAAAGGAATAGCGTCAACATCTATATAATAGGAAAGATGGTTTGTGAATAATACCTTGTCCCGATGCTTGCTTGGAGACAGTGCCACGCACCTTGTGCGGTCTTCACCTCTGGTCTTGGACAGTGTCTGTGCAGCTCCTGGTCGCACCGGGACTGAAGACTCCTCCTCCTACCGGACTGTCGGATGACAATTGTCCTCCTGAGCGGCAGTGACCTCCCACCTTTGAAGTAGTCCACACGGACCACCTGGAACTCCACTCTCCTTGTCCCACAAGGAAGTGGAAGGAGTCACACCCTCCTGTTGACGTACTAGTCGCCAACACACTCTCTTGCTGTCAATTACAACTGCAGTTGTCCTTCCCTTGCTGCACCTCCCTTTGCGGGAAGCACTTGCTCGGGCTCTCTCTCGGTTACCAAAACCAGAGAGAATGACAACTTTGCAGAGCAATCAACTTGCACTGAGTTGTACTCTGAGAAACCCCCAATACCCCTATATATAGGTGGGTCATGGGACAAGGTTCTCTATGCCCGGCAATACGGGACTAAAGCAGGAGTAGAAGGGTTCGGGATTTTCTACAAAAAGCAACCATCTCGCAACCTGAACCGATCGGTTCACAAGTGAACCGGTCGGTTGGGGACCTGAACCGATCGGTTCACCACTGAACCGATCGTTTGGGACCCTTGAACCGATCGGTTCACTCATGAACCGGTCGGTTAGGGTTCCAGGTTGGTTCCCGATTGACTTTCCTTGTTTCTTTCCCAATTGGTATCGAATACCAATATTATTCCCAATCGAATTGGGCAATTTGAAACGAAAGGAAAATTCTCACCAATCCTACTTTCCCAAGTTGCTTGATTGCACCAGTTGAACCGATCGGTTCAATACTTGAACCGGTCGTTTCACTCTGTGCATGAGCCGATCGGTTCAACAATTGAGCCGACCGGTTCAGCAACCTTAGCCGACCGGTTCATCACATGAACCGATCGGTTGGGAATGCAGATTGTGCAGAATCAGTCAAATGCGATTTCAATCAATCCGATACTCCAATCAATGCGTCCAACACCTTGAACATTATGATATTGAGCTATCGATTAATTGAGTGTTTAATTGAACTACTAAACTCCTTTAGTAATCAATCTAAACATTGCTTGTGGACAAAACTCCTCTTCCAGGTTAAATCCTATGTGTGTGACCCTGCAGGTCCATTTCACATTGGTAGTGAAAGTCCATAACACTTATGACTTCACAAGAAAAGAGCGGTGCCTAGTCACACATCATTGCTACCCAAGTGAAAGTAGAAAGTTGGAGAACAAGTTTCATCCTACAATCCGTGAATGGTGTTACAGTGAATGTATGATTCCTTTGTCACTGATATCCAGAATGAACTCAAGGCATGGAACAGTCATCCTGTCAATGTTCATTCATTTCCTTGATCTCAGAGTAGACCGAGTGAGATGTGTATGACATCAATATCACATATTGATTCACACGTGCATGCGCATGCCTTTCTCAATCCTACTCATCAAGTGGCCAAGGATATCAAACTCCCTTAGGAGGGACAAGTCCCATATCTATCACTCACCCCTCAAAAGCCCCATGTGTCAAAGCCATCCAATCATCACCTTTATAACAATCCATGTTTCAGGACTGCGTTTGATGATGTCAAAGTGTACCCAACGACATGTGTTGAGTGTAGTGATTTCAGGTCTGAGAATCACACTCACCACCATCACTGTGAGAGCTGACTGTGACTACCAAGTCATGGTTCCATGTGTCACTCTCACAGTGGGTCTGTCCGGTACCTTGTTCTCTAACAAGTACCTATGTGCTTGGTTTGATATCACCATATCATGACTAATGAGATTTTGTCATCAACCAACACACAATCTAGTCTTTAGTGTTATTGATGTCTATGGTTATTTACACAATAACAACCGACTAGGGACTAAACAAGAAAGAATACTCTTAGCATCCGTATGATCTCATCGTTTGGGTCCTCAACCCAAAAGCATACGTCATTGAGTAAAACAATCTTTAGACATCTATCATGTTACACCATCATCTCAGAAACAGTTTAAACATATAGATTGGAAATTGCCTTTATTATTGTTCAAATCATTTACAAAGTATCCCATTACAATAATCATATGACTTGCTCTATGGGCATACCTACCAACAGTGCAGGTTGTGCAGAATCAGTCAATTGCGATCTCAATCAATCTCATACTCCAATCAATGCGTCCAACACCTTGAACCATATGATATTGAGCCATCGACTGATTGAGTGTTTAATTGAACTACTAAACTCCTTTAGTAATCAATCTAAACATTGCTTTGTGGACAAAACTCCTCTTTCAGGTTAAATCCTATGTGTGTGACCCTGCAGGTCCATTTCACGTTGGCAGTGAAAGTCCATAACACTTATGACTTCACAAGCAAAGAGTGGTGCCTAGTCACACATCATTTCTACCCAAGTGAAAGTAGAAAATTGGAGAACAACTTTCATCCTACAATCCTTGAATGGTGTTACAATGAATGTATAATTCCTTTGTCACTGATATCCCGAATGAACTCGAGGCATGGAACAATCATCCTATCAACGTTCATTCACTTTCTTGATCTCAGAGTAGATTGAAGGAGATATGTATGACATCAATATCACATACTGATTCACACATGCGTGCACACGCCTATCTCAATCCTACTCATCAAGTGGCCATGGATATCAAACTCCCTTAGGAGGGACAAATCCCACATCTATCACTCACCCCTCAAAAGCCCCATGTGTCAAAGCCACCCAATCATCACCTTTATAACAACCCATGTTTCAGGACTACATTTGATGATGTCAAAGTGTGCCCAACGACATGTGTTGAGTGTAGTGATTTCAGGTCAATGAATCACACTCACCACCATCACTGTGAGTACTGACTGTGACTACCATCTCATGGTTCCATGTGTCAAACTCACGGTGGGTCTGTCCGGTACACTTGTTCTCTAACAAGTACCTATGTGTTTGGTTTGATATCTCTATATCATGACTAATGAGATTCTGTCATCAACCAACACCACAATCTAGTCTTGTGTGTCATTGCTGTCTATCTACCTTCCACAATGACATCCGACTAGGGACATAACAAGAATGTACAAACTCTTAGCATCCGTATGATCTCATCGTTCAGGTCCTCAACCTGAAAGTATACGTCATTGAGTATTGTCATTCTCTAGACATTCAATCTGTTCTATCACTATCTCATATGACTGAACCAGAAAGAATTGGAAGCTTGCCTTAGATGTTTATCAAATCAATCTTAATGTATCCCACCAATCATCCCATGATTGGCTCTCAGGGCATACATACCAACAGACTCCCACTTGCACTGCGAGCCAATCACCCTTGAATCATATTCACAGTGATCTTCAAACATGTCCCACATGTTACTGTGCTCTAGTGCCAACATAGTGAGTAATGGCAACACCTTGCCAAAGTCAGTATAAATTGCATGTCTCTCATCTCTTCGCTGTACGTCACACGTATGAGATGGAGGTGCCGTAATATGCGATCTAGTATTCCTTTGCTAACCTTTAGCCACATTGCATGATCAAGGATTCCATACTTGTCATCAATGAGAGGAATATAAGTTCATCTCATGAACTTCCAGATCCATATAATATCCACTGCTGTTCTCTAACGCATAGATACTCGGCATTTCCTTTTAAATGGTTTTATTGGAACACTTCTAATCATCAACAAACCTTCACTTATATATATCCTATATATATTTTGCGATTAATTTTCTGTCCTTTCAGAAGTTCGCATGAATGTAACTCTTTACATTGAACTCTTCCTTATATCCATAGAACTAGTACTTCACAAGTACTTATCAAGTTCTCATGGTATTCCAATAACTCTTACTGGAAGTAGACAGACATCCACTCGTCATATTGTCATGTCATACATACAAGATGATGAATGCATTTTGTTCTTGCCATGTCTATACATGCAAGATAATGGGATGATTACATACATGATAGATCCATATCTATTCTTAGTGTTACCATTCTTCATAAGAATTGGACACTTGGCCTTGGGATACTAGCTCCATGTAACATGGACAAGTTTTCTCCCACTGAATCTGTGCATACTGAACATTTCAGTACAGATTGCCAATGTATGCTCTCTCTTTTCAAGGTCAAGAGGTTTTTGAGAACTATCTCTATAGATCTCTATTCCTATCACATAGGAAACATCTCTATCTTCCTTAAAGATAATTTCCACTTTTGGATTTCCAATCTTGAACATTTCCATTTCACATCAATATGTGGAATGTGAACACGCTCCCACTAAATCACAGATCCCTCTTTATCTTTGACATATCAGTCAAACCCTTTGACTATATCATCAAAGTAAAGATCTAATTCTGAGTTTCTTGTACTCAATCAATCACATTGATTAGTCCATTGTAACTTATAGACTTCATTTGCATTAGTGGATTCATAAACCTTATAGGTTGTGTCACGTACACATCCTTGTTTTATTCCTCATAGGAATGCGGTTTTTGTATCCATATGCCAAATGTCTTAGTCATCAAGTTGCAATCAACAAGCATCATCCTTCTCAAAATGTTATCCATGTGTCTTAACACTTAAGACTCATTTGCACTTATGGATATGATCCAATGAGTGCTACCATCAAGGTCATACCTTATGGTTCACATGGAAGTCATTTAGGATGTAATGGTCTTATACCATAACTCAAAATCTGGTTCCTCATATTCATCTAGATAGTTGACTCATCACATGAACAACTCATCACATAGATAATTGAGGTGTATCTGTCAAGGATATACGAACTCACAACTCCTTGTGATTCTTAATGTCCTTTATTAGTGTGGGGTATTCTTTTATTAAGAAGAGTTTGGTTATTTGATAATCATTCTCTAACTCTTTAGAGTATGATTCCTTCTTGATTTAGACATCACCATGCCTTAATCATGAGTTCACTATGATACACTACCATAATCACTCAAAAGGATCTCAAACATTTGGTCCAAGTATTTCATTCATTGATCTCATCAAGAATTAACACTTTACCAAATTTGTACTTCATCTATGATAATCTTGAACACTTCAAGATACTCATGTTGGTATTTCTCTAAACACCATTTGAAGTATTAGCATTTGTTCCAATAGGTATGTATATACATCACATGTATTATACCTTATAGGACAATCATTCTCCCACTACCTTTAGTGAAGATTGATTAATCATGTCTAAGATATTCATGTCTCTTACTGGTTCTCTAACCAAAAGAGTCTAGATTTATCCATCACATGGAAACTAGAAATGAATGTCTCATGATTGATGCTAATTTGATTGTTTGAGTTATCTATAACCTTTAGGTATCATTTTATCTTATGCATATCAAATACCACAAGATAAATAAGGCCTTGCCACAAAGATCATATCTTTTAAGATTGAAACATAAACTTTATTAATTGCCATCATTGTCATACAATATGCAAAAATAAAGTGTTTCTATCTATTGGCAAAATGAAATAGCAGTTCATAACTGTATTACATGCTTTATAGGCTGAAAATAAACTAAAGTACTCCTATCTATGGCAGCAACACTTGCCCCAATTATGAGTGATTTACACTTTACATCTTGGTATCATATACCTCAAAAAGTGTTAAAAGTTTACTTTCATGACACCTTTAAGTAGAGGCTTCAGTCGTCTCCTTCTTCTTTTGTTCTTCCAGATAGAGAGGACAATTCCTTTTCCAATGTCCTGGCTTTGGATAGTGGTGGCAATTTCCTTTCTTGGTCATGCCTCCCTTGGCCTTGAGAGCTGAAGACGACTTGGACTCCTGGATAGCATCAGAACCTTTCTTAGCTTTGCCCTTGCCCTTGCGCTTGGACTTGCCTTTCTTGCTAGTGATCACCATCAGAGACTTAGGCTTGTCCTTCTTCATATGTATCTCGGCTGTCCTCAACATGCCCAACAACTCTGACAGTGGCCTATCAAAGTTGTTCATGTTGTAGTTCATCACAAACTGACTGTATGATTCTGGAAACGATTGCAGTATCACGTCAGTAGCCAACTCTTGGCTCAGTGGAAATCCTAGTCTCTGCAGGTTCTCCACATACCCAATCATCTTGAGTGTGTGAGGACCAACTGGATCTCCTTCTGTCATGACACACTTGAACAGCTCCCTAGAAACATTGTATCTCTCTTACCGTGCCTAATCTTCATACATGTTCCTGAGATGCTGAGTCATCTCAATGACACCCATGTTCTCATGCTGTCTCTGCAACTCATGGTTCATGGAACATAACATCAAGCACTTTGCATCAATGGCATCATCAGCCTGCTTCTTGTAAGCATCCCTTTCTGCCTTTGGTGCATTAGGAGCGGGTTCCTTTGGAATTGGAGTATCCAGGATATAGAGCTTTTGCTCTTGAGTGAGAACAATTCTCAATGTCCGATACCAGTCGTGGAAGTTCGTCCCATTTAGTTTGTCCTTGTCAAGGACTGATCACAAAGAAAAGTTGTTGTTGTTTGTTGCCATTTGAAATACAAAAGGAAATATGCAATTTTAGTCCAAAACTCATTTTGACTTATTTGATTGATTTGAAAGTTTGACGATATAATTAGGCCTTTAATTAATTATCGCTCCCACTATTTTACTTCAAATTGATAGCCCTCACCATCAATTCGGAAGATTGCAGCGTACAACCTTCTAGTGGGCAAGATCTTGAAATCCTCTAAGTCATGAGTCAGCTTTGGCTGATCGCCCACAACTTAGATCTCTCAGGTAGGCAACTCTTGCCAATTGCATCATATGCAACTCTTGTTGAATGAACATGCACAACACCTTGCCATGAACATTCCTTGCCTCTGGGATTAGACGCTCTAAGAATCACCAGTTAAGTCTAACCCAAAAGACAACACGGTAAACATGCACCCTGCTTTGGTAGAACCTACATGTCTACCCTTCACACTTCCACAAGATAGACGGTGCACCATGCTTTGGCGTAACCTACGCTTGGTCGATCGAGCTTTTCATGTGTGCCGCTAATGGAAGGCATATAAGACTTAATATTTTAATGAGGGATTTGGTTTTTATATACATATACACATCCAATCACCACAATACATAGTACGTATCATATACATGCTATATCCCACAAAACATGCACAAACGATAAAAGCGATGATTATGGCCATCCTAATGTGATTCCTCGAGCCAAGAGGAATCACGGTCATCTAGGTCAACATCACATGCAACCTTTACAAGATGAACATCTGTGCCTTGCCATCCGAGTTGATCAACTCATCACATGAATGATCTATACTCTCCAGCCGGTCGTATGGGTGCCACCAGCTGATCGGTTGGCTCCTCCAACCGATCGGTTCGCCTGGACGTCGTGCATCTCATCATGTCCGCCACCCGCTCGTCTCGCTCCTCGAACCGGTCATCAACCGATCGGTTCACTCCTTGAACCGACCGTCTGGAACGTCAACTGATCGGTTCATGCCTTGAACCGATCGTTTCAGCTGTCGTCTTGATGTCCTCCGGTCTTCGATATAACAGGAAATAAAAAATCTATCCTATTTATTACATTGCTTTAAAAAGGGAAACCACGAGTTACATTCGGGGGGAGCAAAGGTAGGAAAGAATCTCGAATTATTTTGAGTTACATTAGGAATAAGAGAGGGAAGATCAGTGCGCAGACTGAGATGCAACCAACCACAAACAACCACACACAGATAGGGGTTTATAGGCCATAATCATGCTACACACATCCACCACAAAACTCGTTTAAGGGAGACGCATATCGAGTGCATTAATAATACATATCATATATGTAATTTGGGATTTGTAGATTTAGGATTGGACATGCATAAAGCCAATATTATTCGCATCGCATGCAATAAATAAAGGCGACAAATCAAAATCGATCATATTGATATTCCTAAAATATAGAGCAGTTGACGTGGCTCTGATACCACTGTAGGGTTTTAGGGGAGGCAGAGAAGGCAACGGAAACAAAAAAAAATTTCTCCCCCAAACCCAGCACGAGGAAACGCGTCAACATCTATATAATAGGAAAGGATGGGTTGTGGAATCATACCTTGTCCTGAGGCTTGCTCGGTGACAATACCTCGCTCTATGCACGGTCTTCAACTCCAGTCTTGGACGGCGTCTGTGCAGCTCCTGGTCGCACCGGGACTGACTCCTCCTCCTACCGGACTGTCGGATGACAGTTGTCCTCCTGAGAGACAGTGTCCTCCCGCCTCTGTAGTAGTCCACACAGACCACATGGAACTCCACACTCCTTGTCCCATAAGGAAGTGGAAGGAGTCACACCCTCCTGTTGACGTACTAGTCGCCAACACAATCTCCTGCCTCCAGTTGCAACTGCAGTTGTCCTTCCCTTGCTGCACCTCCCTTTTGCGGGAAGCACTTGCTCGGGCTCTCTATCGGTTACCAAAACCAGAGAGAACGACAACTTTGCAGAGCAACTGGTTGCACTAAGTTGTTATCTGAGAAGCCCCCAATACCCCTATATATAGGAGGGTCATGGGACATGGTTCTCCATCCCAGGCAATACGGGACTAAACGCAGGAGTAGAAGGGTTTGAGATTTTCCACAAAAAGCAACCGGTTCGCAACCTGAAATGATCGGTTCATAGCTGAACCAATCGGTTCGGCGATTGAGCCGATCGGTTGGACCTGAGCCGACCGTTTGGGGAACTCCAACCGATCGGTTGGTGCCCTGAACCGATCGGTTCATGGTCCTAATCCGGCTCAAAAAGACTTTCCTTATTTCTTTCCCAATTGGTATCGAATACCAATAATATTCCCAATCGAATTGGGCAATTTGAAACCAAAGGAAAATTCTTGCCGACATGACTTTCCCAACTGGTCGGTTGCACCAGTTGAGCCGATTGGTTCAAACCTTGAACCAGTCATTTCATCATGGTCATGAGCCGATCGGTTGAACACTCTAGCCGACCGGTTCAACAACCTCAGCCGACCGGTTCAACACTTGAGCCGATCAGTTGGGAGTGCAGGTTGTGCAGAATCAGTCAATTGCGATCTCAATCAATCTGATACTCCAATCAATGCGTCCAACACCTTGAACCATATGATATTGAGCCATCGACTGATTGAGTGTTTAATTGAACTACTAAACTCCTTTAGTAATCAATCTAAACATTTCTTTGTGGACAAAACTCCTCTTCCAGGTTAAATCCTATGTGTGTGACCCTGCAGGTCCATTTCACGTTGGCAGTGAAAGTCCATAACACTTATGACTTCACAAGCAAAGAGCGGTGCCTAGTCACACATCATTGCTACCTAAGTGAAAGTAGAAAGTTGGAGAACAACTTTCATCCTACAATCCGTGAATGGTGTTACAGCGAATGTATAATTCCTTTGTCACTGATATCCCAAATGAACTCGAGGCATGGAACAGTTATCCAGTCAACGTTCATTCACTTTCTTGATCTCAGAGTAGATTGAAGGGGATATGTATGACATCAATATCACATACTGATTCACACATGTGTGTGCACGCCTATCTCAATCCTACTCATCAAGTGGACATGGATATCAAACTCCCTTAGGAGGGACAAATCCCATATCTATCACTCACCCCTCAAAAGCCCCATGTGTCAAAGCCACCCAATCATCACCTTTATAACAACCCATGTTTCAGGACTGCGTTTGATGATGTCAAAGTGTGCCCAACGACATGTGTTGAGTGTAGTGATTTCAGGTCAAAGAATCACACTCACCACCATCACTGTGAGTACTAACTGTGACTACCATCTCATGGTTCCATGTGTCAAACTCACGGTGGGTCTGTCTGGTACACTTGTTCTCTAACAAGTACCTATGTGTTTGGTTTGATATCTCTATATCATGACTAATGAGATTCTGTCATCAACCAACACCACAATCTAGTCTTGTGTGTCATTTTTGTCTATCTACCTTCCACAATGACATCTGACTAGGTACATAACAAGAATGTACAAACTCTTAGCATCCGTATGATCTCATCGTTCAGGTCCTCAACCTGAAAGAATACGTCATTGAGTACTGTCATTCTCTAGACATTCAATCTGTTCTATCACTATCTCATATGACTGAACCAGAAAGAATTGGAAGCTTGCCTTAGATGTTTATCAAATCAATCTTAATGTATCCCACCAATCATCCCCTGATTGGCTCTCAGGGCATACATACCAACAGACTAGTGTGGTCTCATGAATGGCAAGTGAATAGTACCATGTGATGATGAGATGAGAAATGATGTTTCACACATTTTACATCTTTTGAAGTTGTGATACTTATATGCTTTCTAGAAGTGAATTAGGTTTGTATGTTCACTTATTTTATGCAACCTGAATTCACCCAATTGGAGATAACTAATCTAGTGAAACTCTAATCATGTAGTGCCCTGTACCATCGAACTATCTTTAGTGTCAAAACTTGTTGGATGGTGAAATGAGTATTCCTAAGGGAAACTCAGAGCGCATATTATTGAGTATGTAGGGTTCTTGTCATCCTGACACCAAGTGTTTCGGGAGGATGGTTGCAGTCATATCTAGCCCACTTTTTAAGAACAACTTTGGTCGGGTCTCAGTGATTATAACAAGATGTGATTAGAGGATAGCTGCGGTTGTACCTTAGTGATTGGGTTTGAATACCGTAGATGCTAGCACTGTCACCTGTACCAAGGTGGGCTAGTTACAGAACTATATGTCACTATTTTGTAGTTAGACTATATGTCACTATGGTGCAGACTCGTACTGACCGAGTATGGAAAAGATCTTGGAGTCTGACTCTTCCTAGATCCTATATGAAACCGATTCCAACCAAGCGGTGGTCAGTTGGACTTTGAGTGGTACGAATCAAACTCCCTAGGGCGTAATAAAAGATGCAAGACAACAGTCTAGAAAATCTTTTTAGGGTTATACACAATGCTTCATATCGGATGATAACCCTTGTTTGCTTTCTTTTCACTGAGATCATGTATAGTAAAATAAGAGATAACAAATATGCTTATGTTGTAGTTATGATCATGTTGTAAACATGCTTATGTTGTCAAATATATTGACATTGATGGTTAAGATGATGTTGCTAGCTATGTTTAAGATTTCTAGCCATGCCTATGTAATTAGAAATGCTTAAATTACTAATTATACCTATGTAGTTAATTGTGCTATAATGTTAGTTCTACTTATGATATATATTTGTTCCCTTTATTTGAGATGCAAATATTGATAGCCATGTTATGTTACTAGACATATTTGTGATGTCAGGGATGCTTATGCTACTATATTTCTTGTGTTGTTAGTAAGGAATATGATGATATTCATATTAATGATAACGATTGTTATTAGATGCAATTTGATGAAATTTGAGTAGATATCTATCCAGAGAAATGGATTTATTTGTTACCTATATATACATTGATAATTATACTTGTTGCTAAGATTATTTGCTTAATCTATTTAGCATACTTGAACTGTTCAATCTATTCAATTGATTATTAAATACTCCAACTGGTTAGTTATGTACTATTTAAAATATTGTAATCAATAAGCGTTGTTGGAAGTTATATCTCTTGCTGGTACATGGGTCTCACCCTTGTGGTTCACCACATTTTTTAGGTAATGGGCAATGACAACAACAGAACCGTAGAAGTAAAGAGGAACTACAGTAATGAATCTTTGGGAATGTAGATTAGATGTCTAGTGTGTCCTAGAGTCATCCCTGTACTCTTAGTTTCGGGCAGAAAAAGTTTGTATTTGGTGTTTCAAACAAATCGAACTTTTGGTAGCATGTTAATGCTTGTTTGTGTGGCATATACGAAAATTGTTCTCCTGTGAATATATGTTGTGTCTAAGGTGATAGAAAAATTTGTATCAAATTCTTGGCATAGTATGGATACAAGAAAGATGTTGGGCTCTTATGCAAATGTTTTTGAACGGGTGTTGATGTTGAAATTAGTTTTAATTTACCCATATTTTTAGGTATGTGATTAATTAGTGATCGATTGTGTTTTATGTTTTGAGTAATCTCATTTAGTGTAACAGGTTCTCACAAAAACTCATATTAAAGGTAAAACTAAAACAAATCATGGAAGCGGAAGCAAATGATAGTAATGGCTAAAACTCCCTTCTCTTTTGCCCCTACCTGACCAGACAAGAAACACACGAGTGATACATCTAATAAAGCCAAGCATAAACATGCCATACAGATGATGCAACTAAAATACTTGAATGTATGAGCTAATAATATGATACCCCGAGTGAAATCCTTAAGCACGTAGAAAATGAATGAACTGGACCACTAGAAAAATGATAAATTAATACCCAACATTATACAATTGTTGAATGTGTAGAATAACTTACTGATTTTACTATATCAATGTGATATGGGGTCCTCATATAAGAGGTGACTTAAATAAGTACAGTATAAAACATCAAAGTAGATATTAGAAACCCTATATGTGTACAATCACTTAAAATAAAGTGCATGTTACAAAACCTGAGCCACAAACACACTTTTACTTATTACAAACTCTAAACCAAGTTCTACTATCTATGATGCATTGAGTTTTCCTATTCCAAATTATATTTTTTCCTTTTTGTGTACCATCATTTCTCTCTGTGGTCTAAGTTTTTAATTTTAATGATCATGTATGGCTCTCTCTTTAAATACTTAAGGTGAATATCATATATGTGTTCAATGCCATGAAATCCTATCTGTAATTAAGCTTACTACTCCTTGGATCATCCATTAAAATTAATCAATATCTTGAATCTCACCTTGATCTTTATAATTTTGTGAAAATTGTAGATCTTTTGATGTTAACCTAGTCAAAAGAATAAGATTGGGTAAAATAGCGTAATGATGATGTTTATTGCTATGATATGGCTTATATTAGACCAAGGTCAATCCTAATGATAAACTTCAGCATGTTCTATTTGATATAAGATATCACCTAGGGTTGACTAGATTCTAATTGCCACTTTGACTAAATTAATCTAAACGTTCATTCTCCCGATGATCTTAAGAACTCAATTCATGATAGGACATACGATCTAGTGTGTGGTTTGATTCCTCAATATCTACTCTTTACTTTGAATAACTCAAATGGCACACTTACGCCTATTGACCATACTAGTGAAACTAAACATAATGTTTTGTCATGTAACCACTTATGTGCTACTTTTGTTATATATATGAATGAACTACTTGTTCCCTATCGAGTAATCTTTTGATTTGGTATAAATACTTTTGTAGAACATCCACATGAATAATGGAAATTTCCATAATAAAATACTTTGGTATATATACTTTTGTAGAACCTCCGCATGAATAATGACAATTTCCATAATAAAATATTGCGTACACTTATCATGATGAGAAGTAGCCAACTCGTACAAAACCCCATGTGGTGCCCACCTATGCTTAGAAGTGGATGGGCTATGTGAAAATAATGCGATACCCTTCCTTAACTAGAAGTAGCTAAAGCTTGTGAAAATTTTGTGAATGCCTTCTATGTATATGTCATCTTGGCACCCAATATAAAATAAGAAAGATGAAATAGATTATAAGTTTTTTGAATAAGAATTTTTTTGATATGTGGTTTCTTTCCTCATCTTATAATTCATGCCAACAAAACTATCTTTCATTACAAAATATATATTCTTTCACCCTGCAAACCATTGCATTCTCAATTATGTGTCTTGATTTTCAGGATATAGGTAATGAAATATGTGATGAAGGCCGTAATATTTGTCATATGTTGGAACTGGACATGTTGCATCAAATGAAATATCCATGAGGGACATTATTAATAGAGGGGATGATGTAGTTTTGTCTAGATATTTTTCTTTCTAACATAACATAGTCTTCTTTTTCATATTGCTTACAAGCCATTTTGTAAACCTTTGGTCCATTTAAATACATATGTAAGTATTTTATTTTATTGCATGTGTTGTGTGTGAATGACTTGAGCCTCTCTGAGATGGGCATACTAAATCCCTTTAACATTGTATACAAAATATTGGAATTTGGTTTGATGGATAAGATATCTGTTACATATTATTTGAAGCATATATAGCCATATCAAGGTTTACTAAATTATTAATGTAACAAAGATTCAAAGATATATATTACAGAATATAGATCGATCTTCTTATATGTCATCCATTCTAGGTGGGTAAGACTAGATATAGATTCCTAATCTAATACACGAAAAACTCAAACCTATCAATTAATAACATTTTACAATGGAAAAATAATTAAACAAACATAACTTGTGACGACCCGATGCCAACCGAGCCGCCACAAGGCAAGTAATTACGCAGAATAACCATTAGCAGCATATTAATTAAAAATAGTAATTAAAAAAAAACATATTGCAAAGAGATCCATTTCCCGAAAACTCTTAAAGAAAGAACCAAAATAATATATACATCATGGTTCACATTGTACATACATTGTACCATCTCATCTTGAGGATATCATATACCAGTTGCTTTTCCCAAACATATAAATAAGCAACATAAAACCTCGAGGCATACAAGCCAAAATCTCAGATCGCTTATAAAACCATTACGTACTAACTCCCAAGGAATTGAGAGTATAGAGATGCCACATAGGACTTCTATCTACCAGACACGACAGACAACACACTCAACCTGAGTTGTTATTATTGTCCCTACTACTATTCTCCTCCCTCTATAGTATGATCTCTACCTCTTCATCTGCATCCACCTAAAAATTGTGGAACCCACGGGGTGAGACAATTGTCCCAACGAGAGATATAACTCTCTGCCAACAATATAATTATCACAAGTAAATAGTATAAAACTCAGTAGAGGATCCTTTATGTAAATGAGCATGCTTAATCATTGTTTAATTGTAGTGCAAAGCAATAGCATTGTTTAAATAGTTCAACTATCCATAACAGAGCTATAGATCATCTATTTTCTTTATAAGGAATATGAAGAACATGTATAACATCTATCAACTAAGATGTATAAAAGTAATGTAACATCAACCAATGTTTTTGTATTAAATTCTTAAAAAGATACCCTACACGGCTGATTACATATTTACAATCACACTTATACCCAGAGGAGATGAGGTATAACGCTCATGCTCCAACCGACCACGGCTACGTAAAGCATCGATACCATACAAGGTCAATGGAAGAGACGGCTGCCATGACCTCACTTGTCTCAGGATGTACGAGACCACTAGTAGTGACCACATGTCAAACTACAACTAGCTTGTTGGGGTATAGCAATATCTTCACTATAGAGCTACAGCCATAACATGCACTCTCTTTTGGGAGATATCCCATCAATCCCCGATACATCTTCATTAGGGTGATCACACGGAAACCATGGCATTCATCGGGGAGATAACATATCAATCCCCATCTGGACATAAGGATATTCTCATCCTTCACCCCCACATATTCAAAAATATGCACTCTGAGTTAAACTTGTTTCACCATTCAGCAAATCTTGACACCGAATGGATCTATAGCCTGGGCACTACATGATAAGGTTCCATTTGATTAATTAAGTGTATTACAATATCTTTTAGCATCAATCAAGTTACAAGCATGGATTATAATAGATGCCACAAAGAAAAGGTGTAATACACTTATCAAGTACTTTCATAACCTTTGGAACACAGTGAATGCATAACACTCGGGATCTCAGTCCCTTATCACATTACTGGGAATTCTCATCCCTTAACATTATCGTCATCATGATTACTAGATCTGGGTATTCAAACCCTTAGTTCATGACTGAACATTGTTACATCTTATCAGGTAACTATTACCTCTAGGTCCTCAGACCAGGTATACATTATACTTATTGCACAAGTATTTCACATGGCTCACAAGGCCCATTTAAACTATATCATATGAAACATCATAGCTCATACCTGGCTATGTTCGTCATCTTATGATACATGCATGGTTAGTCTTTCATGATAGAAACAATTATCAAGTACATATCATTACCATGCAACATAAGAAAAACACAACCTTCCCATTAATAGGGTTAGGGTTTTCCTCTTTAGTCAATTAGGGTTTCAAGTTCATATTATCAAGAATCAAAACCCTAATTCATATTATCAAGAATCAAAACCCTAATTCATAGCTCTACACATATAGGGGTATCAATATATGCTCATTGAATGATTATCACATAAGGTATGAGTTTCTCTCTCATCCATTCTAGGATAATGATTACATCATGCTTTATTAAGTTGGCTCAATCCTTCCCTCAAGGTACATTTGCTTACAATTATCAAAATGTGTTGAACTCTATACATCTTAATGTATCATTTGACATAACACACTTCATGTGTTACTCAATCAAGTATTTTGGACTGAGGTGCTTCCACCATATCGGGCAAAGAGTTGTGTGTGTGCTTCACACCATATCAGGCAAAGAGGTGTGTGTGCACTTCACATCAGATTAGGCAAAGAGGTGTGTGTGTGTTTCACACCATATCGGGCAAAGAGGTGTGTGCGTGCTTCACACCATATCGGGCAAAGAGGTATGTGTGTGCTTCACACCATATAGGGCAAAGAGGTGTGTGTATTTTTCACACCATATCAGGCAAAGAGGTTTGTGTACACTTCACACCATATCGGGCAAAGAGGTGTGTGTGTGTGCTTCACACCATATCGTGCAAAGAGGTGTGTGTGTGCTTCACACCATATCTGGCAAAGAGGTGGGTGTGTGCTTCACACCGTATCGGGAAAAGAGGTGTGTGTATGCTTCACATCATATCGTGAAAAGAGGTGTGTGTGTGCTTCACACCATATCGTGCAAAGAGGTGTGTGTATGCATCACACCATATCAGGCAAAGAGGTGCTTCAACCTGATATTGGGTTAATCCACGATGATGTCATCATCATCAAGCTCTAGACTTCGTTCCTTATTGTTCTAGTTCAAGGGCAACAATCCTATGTCACTAATAGAACTCAAGGATTAATCAATTATACAAGAAAACTCGAAATTTAAAGTAGATCATCAATTATGGCAAGATTGATGGTGAATAATAACATAATTGGGTTCAAGTTATATAACCCACCTCAAGAACAACTTCAAAGATCCAAAGCTTCACATTCACAAGGTTGAAGATGAACTTATCATAGACCCAAGACTCATTCACAACTCCTTCATAGGCAAAGAATCCATAGATAAGAACTTGGTGAAGAAGAAAAGAAAGGAAGAATCACAACCTGAGAATCATGCTTCAACCAAGGTTGACGATGACCATGGCTTCACCTTAAGCTTAAGGTTGGAGCTACTCCTTACTACTCAACTATATGCATGATATCTAAGAGAAATGGAGTGATAAGGTTTGAAAAGATTCACTAGTAGGTGAAAGGATTGGTATATATAATTGAGGTTCATGAGAGAGAGTGTATAAGAGGTGCCATCATTTACACTACTAGGTGCCACATGTCCATGCATGGTTGACACGTGTACATGAATGTATATTTATATTGACATGCAAAACTATTGAGTATAATATAGGGATAAGATTTCGTCCATTAGTTATCTTGTTGAGCAAGATATTTCAACTCAACATCACTTTATTCACAAATTGATACACTTTTTCTAAGGAAAGTTGTAAACTGATATCCATCACCTACTTGAGGTGCTTAACCCAAAATGGCAAAGGCCAAGAGTTGAAAAAATGATATAATACCTCCTCTATGGCTCCTTGGCCGATAGGAACTCCCATATAAGCTCTACAACTCGATATAACTCAATACAACTCAGTTAGAGTTTCAATTATACAACTCTTCTTGGTCTTTTCATCACCAAGACTGCTACCACTCAAATATGATTCAAACATGGTGCCTCTTTCTCTCTCCTCTATATGATGACAAGATATATTATGGACAGTCTAGAGATGGTAATTTGCATATCAACCCTACATTTTGGGTAAATTGCAATTTGCACCAAAATTGGTACACGAGGCACAAACATTATTCAAACAAGCTCCAACTTGGAACTTAGGCTTTCCACAAGCCACCCCTTAGCATCATAATCTCTATTATGATGCTAAAGCACTTGAAGCATGTTCAAAATGTGACATATTGCAATATAACCCCTCATCTTAGGTAAATTATAAATTACACCCAAACTATCATATAATGCACAAATAGTTTGCAAATAAGCTCAAACTTGAAAATTAAACTTTCCTTGAGTCTTAATTACTTTTAAAAAGATTAAAACAAGTTTATAAGTAACTTAAATAAGCAAAAATTCTAGGTTTATGGCGTAACATGGGTCAGGGATGTTACAATTATCAACCCCTAAAAGGGATTTTGTCCCCAAAATTTTAAGAGAAAAGAGAAGGGTACTTCCTCCTCATTTCTTCCTCTAGCTACCATGTGGCTTCTTCAATGCCATGGTGATGCCAGATAACTTCCACAAGAACTATGTCTTTCTTTTTCAACTTCTTGATTCTTCTGTCAAGAATCATCATTGGACCTTCCACATAGGATATATCTTCATTCAATTATACCTCTATAGGTTGCAACACCAACTCTGTATCAGGATGAAACTTTCTCAACATAGATATATGAAACACTGGATGTAGTCTATGTAGTTCAAGTGGCAACTCCAACCTATAGACTACCTTTCCAATCCGTGTTGTCATTGGGTAAGGTCCCATAAATCTAGGAGCTAACTTACCCTTCTTCCAAATATGAGAACACCTTTCAAAGGAGAGACCTTGAGATACACTCTATCTCCAACTTGGAATTCTAAAGGTCTATGATGTTTATTGGCATATGACATCTATCTGTCATGTCAGCCTTCAACTGTTGTTGTATTACTTAAATCTTTTCAGTTGTTTGTTGCACTAATTGAGGACCCAGAAGTGGGTATTCTCCTATCTCATACTAGCATAACAGAGATCTACAACGTCTACCATATAATGCTTCATATGGTGCCATATTAATACTAGTCTGATAACTATTGTTGTAGGCAAACTCGATTATGCTCAAGTGTAAGTCCCAAATTCCTACAAACTGAAGAACACATGCCCTAAGCAAGTCCTCCAAAGCCTGTAAAGTCCTTTCAGATTGTCCATATGTCTGAGGTTGAAAAGTTTTACTAAAATTTAGCTGTGTACCCAAGGCTTTATGTAGTCATTCCCAAAAATGACTTATAAACTGGGGACCTCTATCAGACACAATTGTAGCTGGAACTCCGTGCAACCACACTATCTCGTCTATGTAGATTTGTGTAAGTTTTTTAGTAGTATAGGTTGTTCTAACAAAAAGAAAATGTGATGACTTAATAAACCTATCAACTATCACCTAAATGTAATAATGACTTTTGGCTGTTCTGGGTAGACCAACCACAAAGTCCATTGTCACATGATCCCATTTCCACTGTGGTATAGGTAAGGGTTGCAATGTTCTTGCAGACTTCTAGTGTTCTGCTTTAACTTACTGACACACTGGACACCTCATAACAAACTCAGCTACATCCTTCTTCAAACCAGGCCACCAATACATATCTTTTAAGTTATGATACATTTTAGTACTCCCTGGATGCATTGCATACATGGATGAATAAGCTTCTTCCATAACTATCTTTCTTAAGTCATTGACATCAGCTACTACCATCCTACCATGGTAATAGACTACCTCATCCTATGACTCATGGAAACGGTCACGTTTCTCACTACCATACTCTGACCTGATCTGCCGAATCACAGTATCAGCCTATTGTGCCTCTTTAATATGTTGTCTCAGAGTAGGTTTTACATGAATCTTGGTCAGTAATCATGCTAACAAAGATACTTCTAACTGTACATTCATTTCTCTCAAAGAGACAAATATGTCCCATTTAAAGCACATTAAAGAATTCAACTGTGCTTTATCTATGGTTGGAGATGAAGATTTTCTACTTAGTGCATCTGCCACTACATTAGCTTTTCCTGGATGATAATCAATTATACAATCATAGTCCTTGATTAATTCCATCCAGCGGCGTTGTCTCATATTCAACTCGTGCTATGAGAAGATGTGTTTTAAGTATTTATGGTCTGTGAAAATCTGACATGTTTCTCCATACAAATAATGCCTCTAAATCTTTAACGTGTGGACCACTGTAGCTAATTATAGATCATGCATTGGATAATTCTCCTCGTGTTTCTTAAGATGTCAAGAAGCAAAAGAAACTACATGATCACTCTACATCATCAGACATCCTAGAACATTCTAATAGGCATCACAGAAAACAATGTATCCCTTTCCCTGCTCAGGTAAAGCCAACACAGGTACACTGGTCAACCTTTCTTTCAACAATTGGAAAGAACGCTGACACTTGTCATTACAGACAAAAGGAACCTCCTTATTGGTTAACCTAGTTAGGGATAATGCTACAAAATTGGAGTCTTTAATAAATCTTCTGTAGTAACCTACCAAACCTAGGAAACTGTGAATCTTAGTTGGTGTCTTGGGTTGTTCCCACTCTACAATAGACTCTACTTTCTTAGGATCAAAACAAATACCTGAAGTAGATATAACGTGTCCTAGGAAAGACACTTCTGACAACTAGAACTCACACTTTATATACTTAGCATATAGCTTGTTCTGTCTCAACAAAGTCTAGGCTTGACGAAGGTGTTGTTCATTTTGTTGACCATCTTTACTGTATATCAAGCCTTCGTCTATGAATACCACTATGAACTGATCAAGGAATGGTTAGAAGATTCTATTCATCATCTCCATGAATGCAATTGGTGCATTAGTTAGTCCAAATGACATAACTACAAACTCATAATGACCATACCTTGTCCTAAAGGCTTACTTAGGTATGTCACTCTCCTTGATATGTAATTAATGATATCCTAACCTTAGATCTATATTAGAGAACACTGTTGCACCACATAACTGGTCAAACAAATCATCTATCCTTGGTAGAGTATATTTGTTCTTTATAGTCATCTTGTTAAGTTGTCTATAGTCTATGCATAGTCTCATAGACCCATCCTTCTTTTTAACAAAAAGAACTAGAGCACCCCATGGCGAAGTAATCGGTCAAATGAAGCCTTTCTCAAGCAACCCCTGTAACTATTTCTTGAGTTCTTCCATCTCAGCAGACGTCATCCTATAAGGTGTCTATGTTATTGGTTGCGTACCTAAAATTAGATTAATCTCAAAATCAACCTCTCGAGGTGGAGGAATATCTGGAAATTCTTTCGGAAACACATCCATGAATTCCCTAACAATAGGAACTTCTGAAAGAATAGGACTTTTTGCTTTGGTGTCTACCACATGTTCCAAGAATGTTTCACATCCTTGTCGCATCAATCTCTCAACTACCATTGCAGATACTAGACAGGTTGGAAGAATCTTTCTATTCTCTTGAAAGACCCATGTATCATCACTGTCTGTGAACATAGCTTGCTTGGAACCACAATCCAAGACAGCCTTATACTTTTCTAGGGTATCCATACCAAGAATTACATCAAACCCGTGCATCTCAAGTGGTAAATGATCCACCTGAATGTTGTGTTTGAAAAGGAAAGAATATAGGGTGAACATACCTCCCACAACACTACAAACCCGACTAACGGAGTTTCTAATAACATATTATATGCTCTATGATTTATAGCCATATAGCATTCATGAATCACTTCTTGAGTGATAAAGGAATGTGTAGCACCCAGATCAATCAAAACAGATACGAAGCAGGATGAAGACATATCAGAATGAAACAATTCAATCTGACCTATCACGACCCATGGATTGACTACTACCTCTGGATGATTCATAGCATATAATCTCATCGTTGCTTGTTGTCGACTCCGTGCTCTATGGTTTGATGCATAAGAACCTACTTGGGATGCTTTTCCATGTCCTCATGTGCCACTACTGAACTGTTGCCTCTGAGAGCCTTGTTGACCCTGCCTTGGTGGTTGGGTTACCTTCCAGTCTCTAACTGGAAAATCCTTCATCAGATGTTGTGTCTGCCCACACTTGAAGTAGTCTATGTTCTCCCATTGCGGCCTAGATGATCCTGTCACTAACATTGATTCCATGATATGGGCTCCCCTTGGTAGAAAACTACAACCTCTAACCTTGCTTGATGTCCATTGTGTTTGTGCATTAAACCTCTATGGTGCTAATGGTGCAGGAAACCTTAGTTTCTTGAAACTTCCAGACCTCTAACCCTGGAACTAGGTAGGTACTTCGTACTATTCGTCTCACATTTCTCAATCACAAACCTCTCTATCCACCTAACTGACTCCACAAAGGTGGCAAACCTCTCTCTATTCTCTAGAGTAGATACATGTGTGGTTAACTCAGCATCCAGATCCTTCTCAAAATGTTGAATCCTCTCCTCATCCATAGTATCCATGTATAGACAAAACCACATAAGCTCCATGAACTTAGCTTCATACTCACTAATCTTCATTGATCCTTATCTAATCTGCTCAAACTATGAGATTTTCTCATCCAGATAAGTCTTGGGAAAGTATCTACTGAAAAACTCACGTCAGAATTCCTGCCATCTGACCTCAACACCAGGTCTTTTCTCTTCTTCAATGGCCCACCAATGGCCAACACTTCCTTTTAAAAGGTACACAACATGCCTAACTTTATCAGTTTCTGGGATGCTAAGGATTATAAAGGCTTTTTCCAGCTCAGTGAGCCATGAATACGCATATGTTGGGTCAGTTGTACCGACATATTCAGTGGCTCCTACCCGATGTAATCACTCAAAAGTCTTACCAGATCCATGTACTTCATTGGGAACTGGTGTCCTAGGTGTTGGTGCTGGGATCCGATCTGCCATATGCGTCATTGTGGTCATGAACTGCCCGAAAAGAGAATGAAAGGCTGGGTTTTCTAGCATGGCTTGATCAAGATGAGGATTATCAACATTGATTCCTCTCTAGCTTGATCCCTTGCACCTCCTCCTAGTGCAGCAACACTGCTCTCAACAATATGTTCTTCATGTGCTCCAGCCATCTTTTGGCTTTACTTCTTCTCCTATATGACTAGAAGTCATTATAAGATAAACTGGAGGATACTAGAATAGACTCAACAACCTTAATCCTATGTCTTTGTAGACTCAGTGAACCTTAGGCTCTGATACCAAAACTTTGTGATGACCCGAAGCCAACTGAGCCGCCACAAGGAAAGTAATTATAGAAAATAACCATTAGTAGAGGATTAACAAAAAACACTAAAAATAAAATAAAAAACATATTGCAAAGAGCTCCATTTCCTAGAAACTCTTAAAGAACAAACCAAAACAATATATACATCATGATTCACATTGTACATACATTGTACCATCTCATCTCGAGGATATCATATATCGATGGCTTTGTCCAAACATATACATAAGAAACATATACATAGGATTAACAAAAAAATCATTAGCATAGGATTAACAAAAAAATCACTAGAAATTATAACCTTTTTGCAAAGAGATCCATTTCCAGGAAACTTCTTAAGAAAAGAACCCAAGTAATATATACATCATGGTTCACATTGTACATACATTGTACCATCTCATCTCGAGGATAACATATACCAGTTGCCTTGCCAAAACATATACTAAAGCAACATAAAACCTCGAGGCATACAAGCCAAAATCTCAGATCATTTATAAAACCATTACATACTGACTCCAAGGACCTGAGAGTACAGAGACGACACATAGGACTTCTATCTACAAGACACGACAGACAATACACTCAACCTGAACTGTTACTGCTAATGTTGTTCTCCCTCTACAGTAAGGTCTCTACCTCCTCGTCTGTGTCCATCTAAAAATGTTGGTGACCAATGGCGTGAGACACAAGTCCCAACGAGAGATATAACTCTCCGCCAACAATGTTATTATTACAGGTAAATAGTATAAAACAGAGCAGAGGTTCTTTTATATTAATAAGTAAGATTAATCACTGCTTATAAGAAGAATAGAGCAATCTCATCTTTTAAAGTAATGAGGCTATCTATGATAGAGAAATAAATCATATATTCACTTTATAAGGAATATGAAGAACATGTATAACATCTATCCATTTAAGATGTATAAAAGAAGTGTACATCAACTAATGTTTTCCGTATTTGATCCTTAAGCAAATACACTACATGGCTGATTACATATTTACAATCACACTTTTACCCTCAGGAGATGAGGTATACTGCTCATGCTCCAACCGACCATAGCTACGTAAAGCATTAGTACCATACAAGGTCAATGGCAGAGCCGGCTGCCAAGACCTCACCCATCTCAATCAGTACGCGACTACTGGAAGGACATCTTGTGTCATATGCAATTAGCTTACCAGGGTATACTGGTATCTTCACTATAGAGCTACAACCACAACATGCACTCTCTTCAGGGAGATTTCAATTATCCATCCCCAGATTATAATGATAAGGAAGATTATACATCAATTCCTCATTTGGTCGGGAGATTCACATATCAATCCCATTATCAATTAATGAAGAAGAATTTACACATCAATTCCTCATTTGGTCGAGAGATTCACATATCAATCCTGATATAAAATAAATGAGGAAGGTGCTACATAAATCCTTCATTAGGACGTATGGATATATGTCATCCTTCACCCCCCACATATTCAAAAATATGCTCTTCGAGTTAAACTCATTTCACCATTCAACAAATTCTGACAGTGAATGGATCTACGGTCAGGGCAACTACATGATGAGATTCCACTTGATTAATTAGGTGCATTACGATATCTTTTAGCATCAACCAAGTTACAAACATAAATTATAACAGATGCTACAAAGAAAGGTGTAATATGTTTATCAAGTACTTTCATGATTTTGGAACACATTGAATGTATAACACTCGAGATCTCAGTCCCTTATCACATTACTGGGGATTCTTCTCCCTTAGCATTATCATCATCATGATTACTAGATATGGGTATTCAAACCCTTTGTTCATCACTGAACATTGTCACCTCTTATTAGGTAATTGTTACCTCAAGGTCCTCAGACCAAGCTATACATTATACTTGTTGCACAAGTGTTTCACATGGCTTACAAGGCCCATTTAAACATCTTGTCAGTTCTTACTTGACAAAAACTATCTTTTTAGGTCATCATACCATATAAGCATTATTACTTGTTTTACAATTATTTAACATGGCTCACAAGGCCCATTTAAGCATCTTGTCATTTCTCACTTGGAAACAACTATCTTTTTAGGTCATAATACCATATAAGCATTATACTTGTGGTACAAGTATTTAACATGGCTCATAAGGCCCATTTAAATCTGTATCATATGAAACATCATAGCTCGTACCTGGATATGCTCATCATCTCAAGATTCCTACATGGTTAGCACTTCGTGATAAAAAATAGCAAGTACATAACATCACCATGCAATACAAGAGAAATACAACCTTCCCATTAGTAGGGTTAGGGTTTCCCATTCTAACTGATTAGGGCTTCAGATTCATATCATCACCATGTGATATAAGAGAAATACATCCTGCCCATTATTAGGGTTAGGGTTTCCCTTTCTGGATGATTAGGGTTTCAAGTGCATATCATCACTCTTTATTGGGGTTAGGGTTTTCCCCTATTAAACCAATTAGGGTTTCAAGATCATATAATCATGAATCAAACCCTAATTCATACTCCACTCTTATTAGGAGTATCACTGTATGGTCATTACATGAATATCACATAAGTATGAGTTTCTCTCTCATCCTCACTAGGATGTTGATTAAATCATACTTTATTAAGTTGGATCAACCCTTTATTCAAGGTACATTGGCCCACATTTATCAAAATGCATTAAACTCTTTATGTTTTAATGTATTACTTGACATAACACAATTCATGTGTTACTCCATCAAGTACATTGAATTGAAGTGCTTCCACCATATCATGCTTCCATATCAGTTTGAGGTGTATTCTCATCTCCATATCGTGCTTCCATATTGGTTTGATGTGTATCCTCATCACCATATTGTGATACCATATCAATTTGAGGTGTATCCTCATCATCATATCATGATACCATATCAGGTTACTTCAACATTAGGGTTTGCATATCAGGTTAGACCCTTATGATCATATCTCTTCAAATATTCATGGTATCATCCTACCTTCATCGTATGATAAGTAATAGGCTAAATAACATGTTAGTCTAAACACAAATAGGTGTACAAACCAATAGGGGTTTGGAGTTTCAATGTATATTGGGTTTCAAATTATTATGTTGAATTTCAACACCAAATCGGATTAGGTGTATATAATTGACACCATATCGTGCATAAGATGTGTGTACATGACCATGTATCATGCATGAGATGTGTGTATGTATTACTCATATCATCCATGAGGTATAAAGTCATCACTATATCATGCTAGAGGTGGGTACTTTAGATCACTTATATCGGGTTGCTCATAATTTAGGGTTTGTCATTTTGGGTTAGAGGTACTTGACACCATATCGTGTATAAGGTGTGTATTTGACCTCATATCATGCACACGGTGTATTCTTGACACCATATCATGCACAAGGTGTGCACTTCATCATCATATCATGCATAAGGTATATGATTCATCATTGTATTGTGCTAGTGGTGTGTCAACCTCACCATATTAGGTTAGAGGGGCTTCAACCCGATATTAGGTTGGACCATGATGATGCCATCATAATAAAGCTCAAAACCTTCTTTATTACTATTCTAATTCATGGACAACATGTCTATTTAACTATTAGAACCTATGGATTCATCAATTATTCAAAAAAAAATCAAAATTGAAGTAGATCATCAAGTATGGCAAGATTGAAGGTGAGTAATAACATATTGGGTCAAGTTATATAAACCACCTCAAGAACAAATTTAAAGCTCCAAGATCCAAAGTTCTACATTCCAAAGGTTGAAGACGATCTTCACAACTCCTCTATATGCAAAGAATCACCATGTATAAGTATTTGGTGAAGAAGAAAAGAAAGGAAGATCACAACCCTAGATCCATGCTTTAATCCAAGGTTGAAGATGATCATGGCTTCACCTTAGGGTTAAGGCTTGAGATACTTCTTGTTTCTTAGCACCATGAATGATACCTCACCACTCATGCATGATATCCCCTCACTTGTGGCCGATATCTCTTCACTTGTGGTTGATATCCCTTCACTATGGCCGATATCACCTTGCTATGGCCGATATCACTTTGCTATGGACGATATCACCTTGATATGGCCGATATCACTTTGCTATGGCCGATATCACTTTGCTATGGCCGATACCAAGGCCTTATGAACAATACACCTTCACCTATGCATGTTACCAAGACACTATGCATAATATCTAAGAGAAAGAGGGTGGTACGTTTCAAAAAAATTCACTATTAAGTGAAAGGAGTGGTATATATAGTTGAGGTTCATGAAAAAGAGTGTATATGAGGTGTCATCATTTTAAGTGCCACATGTCCATGCATGGTTGACATGTGTACATTCATGCACTCATATTTATCTTGACATGCAAAACACTTAAGGATAATCTAAAGATGAAATTTTGGCCATCACTTATTTTGTTGGATAAGATATTTCAACTCAATCATCACTTTATTCACAACCCGATACAACTTTTCCAAGGAAGTTGTAAACCGATACACTTCACCTCCTTGAGGTGCTTATCCCATCATGGACAAGGCCAAGAGTTTACAAACCAATATGAGACTCCCTCTATGGCTCCTTGGTCGATAGGCACTCTCATATGAACTCTACAACCGGATACAACTCAAATTAGGGTTTCACATTCAATCCTTTCTTGGTCTTTTCATCACCAAGAGTACCATCACTCAAACATGATTCAAGCATGGTGTCTATGTGATGAATTGATAACAAATCAAGCCATCACCAGTAATAATTGTAGAATAACCATAAGCAATGAAATTAACAAAAACCACTAAGAATTAAAACCATTTTTGCACATAGATTCTCTTCCAGGAAACTCTTATAGAAAGAACCAAAACCTTATATACATCATGGTTCATATAGTACATACATTGTATCATCTCTTCTCGAGGATAATAAGTAACAGTTGCATTACTCAAGATATACAACAACAATATAATACCTTGAGGCATTCAAGCCAAAATCTCAAGTCATTCATAAAAACCACTAAGAACTATCTCCCAAGGACCTGAGAGTACAGAGATGACACATATGACTTCTATCTACAAGACACGATAGACAGTACACTCAACCTAAGATACTACTATTGTCCCTACTGATATGGTGTTCTTCCTCTACATTACGGTCTTTATCTCCTCGTGTACGTCCACCTAAAATAATTGTGGATCCCATGGGGCGAGACAATTGTCCCAGCAAGAGATATAACTCTCTGCCAACAATATTATTATCACAGATAAATAGTATAAAACTAAGAAGAGGATTCTATTACATTAATAAGTAGGATTAATCACTATTATAAGTAGAACTAGGTAATCTCTTCTCTTAAAGTAATGCAACTATCTATGATATAGCAATAAATCATCTATTCACTTTACAAGGAATGTAAAGAAACATGTATAACATCTATCCAATTAAGATGTATAAAAAAATTGTACATCAACCAATGTCTTTCATTATCGATCCTTAAGCAAATATACTACACGGATGATTACATATTCACAATCACACTTATGCCCAGAGGAGATGAGGTATACCGCTCATGATCCAACCGACCACTACTAAGTCAAAATCGGTACCATAAAAGGTCAATGGCAGAGCCGGATGTCAAGACCTCATCTGTCTCGGTTAGTACAAGATAACTAGATGGACATCTTGTGTCAATTGCAATTTATCTTACCAAGGTATACTGGTATCTTCACTATAGAGTTACAGCCACAACATGTACTCTCTTTGGGAGAAGACCATTGAGCTTTCCCAAATTATTTTTCATCCGGAAGATCACTGAGCGATCCTGGTTTAGTTTCATAAGGAAGTCCACTGAGCAACCAGGTGTAGTTGGGGAGTCCACTGAGCAACCCCTATTTAGTTGGGAAGTCCACTGAGCACCACGGTATAATAATTACATATTAAAAAATATGTATACCGAGTTAAACTCATTTCACCATTTAGTAGATCCTGACACTGAATGGATCTATGGTCTGGGAAATTACATGATGAGATTCCACTTAATTAATTAGGTGCATTACAATATCTTTTAGCATCAACTAAGTTTCAAACATATTTATAATAGATTCTACAAAGAAAGGTGTAATATGTTTATCACGTACTTTCATGATTCTTTGGGACACATATAACACTTAGGATCTCAATCTCTTATCATCATCATGCTTGGGTATTCAAACCCTTAGTTCATCACTGAGTACTGTTACCACTTATTAGGTAGCCATTACCTTTAGGTCATCAGACCAAGGTATACATTATACTTGTTGCATAAATAATTCACATAGCTCACAAAGACCTTTAAACATCTATTCACCTCTCACTAGGCAATGACTATCTTTTAATACATCAGATTATATAAACATTATACTTGTTGTACAAATAATTAATATAGCTCACAAAGACCATTAAATATCTTGTCACCTCTCACTAGGAAACAACTATCACATGTCTAACAAGGCCCATTAAACATCATACTTGTTATACAAGTATTTAACATGTCTTACAAGGCTTATGCAATAAGAGAAATACAACCTTCCCCTTTATTAGGGTTAAGGTTTCCCTTTATAGTCGAAAAGGGTTTCAAGTTCATATTATCAATCCCAACTCTAATTCATTTCTCCACACATCTAGGAGAATACATTGATATCATAAGTATTCAATCATACTTATTTATTTTCATCATTTATCATTAAATGATTATCAACACAAAGTATGAGTTTTTCTCTCATCCTCACTAGGATATTGATTACATCATACTTGATTTACTTGGCTTAACCCTTCCTTAAGGTATGTTAGCCTACACTTATCAAAGTGCATTAAACTCATTACATCATAATGTAAAAATTGACATGACCCACTTCAGGTGTTACTTGTTCAAGTATATTGGATTTGATGTGCATCAAGGTATATCAACCTGAAGATATTGGATGTAATATTTATCATGCCTTGGTGTATCACTTCCCTCATCACTTTTAACTTACTTAAGTTCATCAACTTATCTTTTATTAGGGTATTTCCCCTCCTAATACTTTATTGACTAACTCATCACATGTACCTTATAGTGTATTGGCCATAAGTCACACACTTGAATTATCCAACTATCATCAAGTGATATGGACTCATATCAAGTTAAGGAATTGTTGATATAGGGTTGACCATTATCAACCACTTTAGGTGTCTCACCTATCAAGGTATTAGCCACACCATTACTTGGTGTTATACTCATCACTCAAAAGAGTGTTTTACCCTCACATTTACAAGGTGTATTGAGTTGAATCATATATGTCAAATTGAGCACATGTATTGGGTTAGGTGTATATCAAGCTAGGCATCATCATATCCCTCATCACTTACCCATTAAGGTATTAACCTTACCAATAATATGGTGCATCACCTTCACCTTACCTGGGTGTAACATCCTTACCTCACTTGAAAATATTGTCCACACCATACTTTATTAAGTTGACTTAATTCTCCGCTTTAAGGTACATTAACTCACAATTATCATATTGGGTATCAAGGTGTGTGTGTGCTACCATATAGTGCTTGAGATGCAACCTTATCATCATATCATGCATCTGTATCGTACATGTGGTGTAGCCATATCACCATATCATGTTTAGGGTGTATCCCCTATTACTATAATGTGTACTCATATCAGATTGGCTATCACTTAGATTTTATCATCTCACACTACTACAGAAATGTCTTATAATGTCACATTTTCAGGCATTGGTTGTATACATAAAACCGACGCCTAAGGCATACAATGCCAGTTGACTAAAAAAACTGACATCTATCTGTGAAGAGCGTCCAGACATGGGTATCACTTTTTATTTAGCGTCGGTTCCTTAATAACCAACCGACGCATAAAATCGACTGCCAAATCTAAATTTTCCAGTGAAAAAAATTACCTCCAAAATTTAACATAAGTCGTCGGTTGTTAACAAAGCAACCGACGACTAAAGGTTTTTCAAAAGATAGAAATTTGGCCCATTTTTATCGTTAGTTATCATACAATAACTGACACCGATGTGTTTTTACGCACTGTCCCCGTGAACATTTTTACCCCCCTTTGGCGTCGGTTATTCTACGGAGGCCGACGACTATGGTCATAATTCGAGAAGTTTTTTTTTGTCGGAATATGTAGATAGACGTCAGTTTTTCTAGTTAGAACTGATGACTATCATTGAAGATAGGTGTCGGTTTTTTGTGGTCACCAACGCCTGTCGTTTTAAGCATCAGTTTTTTATAATAACCGATGTATATAGTTAACTTAATAGCACCCACGCGAACCAGACTCTTCCCCTTTCTCTATTTCATTCCCGACATTCTTAGGTCTGGAGATTCCACCGCCGATCTCTCTACTACTCTCCTAGTGCTCCGCCGCCGCTGCTCGCCTAGTGATCTAACACCTTACTTGCCTACTGCAACGCTGCCGCCACGCCTGCTTCCGCCTCCACTCGCCTGCCGCCACCGATCTCTCTGCTGCTCACCTAGTGCTCCGCCGCCTGCTCGCCTACTGTGTGTCGCACACTTTTCTCGCCTGCCACGCCGCTGCCGCCACACCAACCACCTCTGCCGCCGAGGTACCCTTCTTCCTCCTCTTCTTCCTGTAGGGTATTCCTACATATGGCAGTAGTAGCATCTGCTAGGCTTGGCTTCTCTCTACTGGCCTATTTGTTTTTTTCCTTTGCTGATGCTCCCCTCTCACTCGATGAGTGATGGTCGAGTCTTTTCCAGGCTTGCTTCTTGGCTGGTTCTCTACAAGGTTACATTCCTATTTGCTTCTTTGAAAAGGGGGTGTTATTCTTTACCTCTCCATTCTTCTCATAGATACTCCCAAGATCTAACATATCAATCGTTTTTTGTTAAACCCTTGATGACAACTTCAGATAGGTGATTTATGAGGCAATCTATGTATGATCTCTAGGTAATGTGATAGCAAGCTTAGAGTGATGTCCATCTATGTTTTAACCCTAACACCAAAAGTGGATTAACCTGACCTCAACATATATGTTCATGCTTAATATGATGCAGTAAGACATTGAATGATAGGTAGCGATGATGAAATTCATTCCACCATGTGTTACTTTCATATGATAATTTAGTTCAACCCTTTTATTAATCACAACCTTAGAATAATCAATATTTAATTCAACCCTTTTATCAATCACAACCTTAGAATAATCAATCAATTTAGATTTTGTCTTAAAAATTAGTTATTGTTTTTTTTACCTTGATTAGTCGATTCTTAGATACATTGTCCTTTGGGATTTATTTTGAACTATAAGATCCATCCACTTTTAGGTAGTGATTATTGTACGTTGGTTAAGGTAAACTCTAGTGATTTCACCCCTAGTAAATTTGCATGAGCAATATCACACATGTGACTATTATATGACTATATATTATTGCATAACTATATGGGAAATTACATGTGAATCCTCTTTGTTAACCTAATTGAGACATATTACCCTACAAACCCTATATTATCTATTTTTTTACTTATTTGAGTGTTTCATCCTAAACTTGATCCGATGACAACACATGTATTGAGATTTTGATTTGAATGGTGATTCAAAACCTAGGCCATGGTTAGCCAGAAGCTGATGGGTGATAGCTAGGTTGTGGATATGGTGGGGGATGCAACACAGGGCCACAGAAAGAGCCAAAGATGAAAATGTTCAGTCAAATCACATTCAGACATGCACAAAGATTAGACCATGATTTTAAACCATCACCCATCCATCTGTCCTCGTCCATCATGGAGTTTGTGAAATCTAAAAAGAGAATGAAGCCTACCAACGTTTCCTCCACTACATATGTTGTTATGAATAACCTCTACTCATGCTAGTTGTAGGTTTGGATAAGGGTAAATGCTGATAAGGCTATTACAATGGAAAAATGTTAAGAGTTGTTATCATTATAACAATCTGGAAAAATGTTGCTTTTATTGTATATTGGACATGCTACTTAATTTTCTATGGTATAGCTACCACAAGTTTTATTATAAATATTTGTATATTAGGTTAAGGACATGTTTCTGTTGTGACATGTTGAGTTTTTTGCTATATTATACCCACCATAATTTGTGTTATAAAATAATACATTGATTAATTTAGGAAGCATTGATATGTTGTTATGGCTGTCCATAAGTGTTTCTATAAGAAAATTGTGTGTTGAATGGGGTTGTGAACAAGGGACTGGTGTTATATTATGTTGGCCTAGAAACCCATCCAAGATTTACTCATTAGGAGTAAATCTTGGATAGTCCCTGGTTTGGGACTGTTCTTGAACACTTAATCTCACTTAGGATGTAAGTGTATAATGTGTATTGGGTTTTCAAGAAAATTTCGGTAGCATTTCCCCATTTGTTCTCTAAGTACATATGTACTTGGAGAACAACGGGTAATGCTGCCAAAATTTTCTTGAAAACCCAATACACAATATACACTTACTAGTGAGATTAGGTGTTCAAGAATGGGATAGGTGGTACACATTTATTATATACAAGACCTTAAAACCTAAAGTTTTAACCATAAACCATAATCTTTTAACCCTAGACCCTAATCTTGTTCTAATATATACTTGTTTTCTCTTTGATCATAGAATGGATAGATCATGGATGTACATTCCAAATCACTGCACCCCAGAGTTTATTTCTGGTCTTGATCAGTTTATTAGATTTGTCGAGGAACATAGGAAACAACCTGGAGATAGGTTCTACTATCCATGTAGGCATTGCGGTAACAACTTGAAAGTCAGCACTGGTGACGAAATCAAAAGTCATGTCATGTGCAATGGGATTGTACAAGGTTATATGGAATGGCACTGGCATGGAGAGATTTCAAACCTGAAATTAGTAGATGTCAATAGCAGTGCTTGTGTGGAAGAAGAAATTGCCTCCAATGACATAGATGTGAACAAACCAGTTCCAATAGACATCGTTGATGCAATGCTGGATAGTTGTGGGGTAGAGCACACCGATCCACCTCCCATGTTTAGAAACATTGTGCATGATGCTGAGATACCATTATACACAGGTTGTAAGTTTACAAAGCTTAGCGCTATGTTGAGATTGTATAAGCTGAAAGCTAACAATAGATGGAGCGACAAAAGCTTCACGTCATTGTTGTCTTTGTTGAAAGAAAATCTTCCTGAAGGAAACGAGCTACCAATCTCAACATACCGGTTAAAGAAATTGTTGTGCCCAATGGGAATGGAGGCCAAAAAGATACACACATGTCCGAATGATTGTATATTATTTCAAAAGGACTATGTGGATTTGAAAGATTGTCCCAAATGTGGTGCATCAAGGTATAAATTGACAACTTCGGGGGAGTCCAAAACTGGTTCTCCTGCCAAGGTTATGTGGTATCTACCTATAATACCACAATTTCAATGCTTATTTGCCAATCCAATATATGCGAAGAATTTGAGGTGGCATGCAGATGTTAAGAAAAATAATGATGGGATCCTAGGACATGCGTCTGATTCCCCATAGTGGAAGAAGATTGATTTATTGTACCATGAATTCGGTGAAGAAGTCAGGAATCTAAGACTTGGGCTTTGTACATATGGGATGAATCTGTATGGGACATTGAGTAGTCAACATTGCACTTGGCTAGTTATGCTTGTTATATACAATCTTCCTCCCTGGTTGTGTATGAAAAATAAGTATGTTATGTTTTCATTGTTGATATCGGGCCCTAAACAACTTGGAAAGGATATCAACGTTTATCTTGAACCTCTGATTGATGACTTGAAGAAACTCTGGGGTGAAGGTGTGATGACCTATGATGCTTCACGAAGAGAGACATTTCACTTGCATGTTATGTTGGTTTGCACTGTGAATGACTTTCCAGCATATGGGAATTTGTCTGGATATATTGTCAAAGGATCTAAAGCGTGTCCTATATGTGAAGAGAACATTGATTCAATATGGATAAAACATGGCGGCAAGACTGTATATCTTGGTCATCGAAGGTTTCTTCCAAAATTCCATCTGTATCATAGGTTGCACAAAGCATTCAATGGACGGAATGAGGAACGGAGTGCACCTAAACCTATATCAGGGGAGGATGTTTATGAAAGAGTAAAAGACTTTGCCAATGAAATTGGTAAGAGATAACAATGTACGATGGCCACACGGAGTGACAAATCTTTATTCAAGAAGAAGTCAATATTTTGGGATCTTCCTTATTGGAGTTCTTTGGCAGTCAGGCATTGTATCGATGTCATGCACGTTGAGAAAAATGTATGTGATAGCATCATCCGTAATCTGTTGAATATACCAAGTAAGACTAAAGATGGGATAAAATCCAGAATGGACCTACGTGAAATGGGAATAAGGAAAAAATTAATAGAAGTAGTTAGTATCAATCAGAGAACATACTTACCTCCCACTTGTTACACGTTGTCGAGAAAGGAGAAGAAAGCTTTTTGTGAATGCTTGGTAAATGTTAAGGTGCCACAGGGTTACTCATCCAACATCCGTACATTGGTATCAATGAAAGATCTGAAGTTGATAGGTCTTAAATATCATGATTGTCACACTCTAATGCAACAAATATTGCTTGTGGCAATTCTATTTATATTGCCGAAGCATGTAAGGTTTGCAATCACCAGACTTTTTTTTTCTTTTTCAACAGTCTGTGCCGCAAAGTTATTGACCCTGATACTCTCGATAAATTGCAAAGAGAAGTGGTTGTTACCCTATGTCAACTTGAGATGTATTTTCCTCCTTCGTTCTTTGATATCATGGTACATCTTGTTGTCCACTTGACTAGGGAAGAAAATGTTGGGACCGGTTTTCTTGCATTGGATGTATCCCTTTGAACGATACATGAGCGTTTTTAAAGGTGATGTTCGAAACTATTACCGGCCTGAAGGGAGTATTATTGAGGGTTATGTGGCGAGAGAGGTTATGGATTTTTTCAATGACTTTCTGAGTGCTAATGACACTCATGTTAATGATAAGAATATTGAGGAGCATTTTGGCAAAGGAATTTTGGGATCACAGATGAAAGTAATCAGCCATGAGCAGTTGGAACAAGGTCACTTGTATATTTTACACAACATCGATGAAGTGAGTGTTTATATTGAGGAACATACCAATTTCATCAAGAGACAATATCCTCGAGCCAATTCAATGTGGCTTTCTAGAGAGCATAACAAGACATTTATTAAGTGGTTTGAAGATAAAGACTTACATCAACTATCTCAAACACCAGATAATCTTACTGAAACTATCAAATGCCTCACCTTTAAGCCAAAATTGAATGTTATGTCTTATGAAGGGTTTGACATAAATGGATTCTCATATTACACAAAGCGTCAAGATGATAAGAGTGTCATCCAAAACAGTGGGGTCACCTTCAAGCATCTTCATTATTTTTGCAAGTGCAAAGGATAAGAGTCCACGTAAAGCTAAAATGTCATATTTCGGTGTCATTGAAGACATATGGGAGTTTGACTACATAGATTTCAGAATTCCGGTCTTTAAATGTAAATGGGTTGATAACACCAAAGGAGTTATAGTTGATGAATTGGGTTTCACATTAGTGAACTTTGAAAAGATTGGCAAGAAGGGTGAACCATCCATATTGGCATCACAGGCGAAATAAGTATTTTATATCGATGATCTTGCAAATGATAAATGGTTGGTTGTTCTTCATGGTAAAAGACAATTCATTGAAGATCCTATAGATGAAGAAGAGTACTATGATATGTATGATGACTCCAGTCCATTATCAGTTGGGTTTCCAACACCAGCAAATATTGAAGCTAATGATGACTTGTATGTGCACGGAGATCACAATGAAGGATTGTTAATTGATAAAAGATCGCAATATTAGAGGCATGCATGTTTATATTTTTTATATGTTTTATTTTTCTGAATGTGAACTTTACAATGTGAATGTGAACTTTTTGATGGCTGAGCATTCTCCTGATGACCATGTTGATGATTACCGTGAGGGTGAGGACGTCAATGTGCCACCTCACAATGTAAGTTTTAAAAATATATCCCTGAGGTTTCTATCTATATGTTCATTTATAGTTATATCCTTTAAGTGTGTTTATTTGTCAAATTTAAGGTTGGTGATGTACCCCCTAAAGAAATTGGGGCAATTGATGAGCAGAAAAAAAAATTGAGAAAGTGAGGGGCATCACAATGATGAACAAGTTACTACAGCAAAGGGGCAATGGACCCAAACTGGTTGTGAATTTTGATCATGCAGGAAATCCATTTGGAGTGAAACGCAACTCATTTATTTCATATCTTGGGGTTCTTACTCGCATCCATTATAGTCCTATTTTTGAATCCTTGCATAAAGTTCCTAAGGGGAAGAAAGACTTAATATGGAAGGAAGTATGCATGAGTTATTATTATTTGCAATTCTATTTTTTTAGGTTACTAATTTTTAGGATACTAGTTAATAGCAATTCTATTTTGCAGAGTATATTTGATATGGATAAAAAGATGCATCGTAAATGTGTGATGAAACACTATGGGAGGGTCCTAAGGAACTATAGGAAAAATCTCACCTGATATTACATACGTGATGCTGAGAAGAGGTTCTTGATTGATTTCCAATTCTAGACATTAATCACTTTTTTACTAACTCTACACTAATAATTTTTGTTTATATTCTCTTTAAAAAATAAATTTAGGCAAAAGACAACCATTGGGAAATGGAACTACCTGGACACCAAAGACTGGGAGGACTTTGTTACTCAATGAAAAATGGATGAATTCAAGGTATTAAGCGCCACTCCCAATTTAATTAATATACGTTATTATGTATTCACCTATTCAATATTAACCTTTAGTGTTACTAACCAAATCAATGTGCTTACTAACAAGGCTATCAACGATGCTCAAAGAGCAAGGCGTACACTGAATGTGCATGACCACATAATGGGTCCAAGAGGCTATGCAGGCGTTCAACAAAGACTACAGGCTGAGTCTACTGCTCAGTCTGTTGCTACTCAGGAGTCCTCTACTATTGGTCTCGCACCTCTGCCTTGCCTTGCTATGTGGATAGCTGGGAGGCAAAACAAGAAGGGAGATATAACGAAGCCCGCAAATGCTGAGGCGGCTGCAAAAATGGTAAAATTCAACTCTTAGAGCAATCATTCGATATTGATTATTGTTATGTTTACTTACCAATTTTTGTTGATGGTGATTAGCGGGAGCTGCACGAGCAGAGGAAGGAAGGCAAGTTCATCCTTGAGGGCACAAGGGATGAATTGACAGTTGCTCTGGGTAACCCAGAGCATTCTGGACGTGTTAGGGGTGCAAGCACTGGTGTGGGCATCAAAGAGTTCTTTGGGCCATCCCAGCGCAAACATGTCCCAAAAGTAGGAATTTCACAAGTTCAGGTAACCTATTCTTTTTTTAGAATGTTATTGTGAAAGGGAATTCAATAATCAACTACATTTCTTTTATCCATGTATAGGTAGATGAATTAATTGAGAGGAAAGTCTAAGAAGCAATGGTGAAGTGGCAGGTGTCTCAGACGACCACTCAGACGGTACCTGTGACGTGTCACACTTCTATTACTCCTACTGTAGAGGTTGGGAGTAATCCTATAGGCCCACCACCTAGCACATCCTCTGTAAGTATTTTTATGGCATAGTAGCTAGTCTTTTCAAGATGATATGTTTATGTATATATGTATATAACATTCTTTACATAAATTTGTAGGGGTTGAAGCCATGTCATCTAAAAAGTAAAGAATATATCATTACAGAGGAACAAGTTTACCCAGATCTTCCAGGGGAGATGTTTTATGGAACTCCGGTACCAACTGGTGTGGTTCGTTTGAGCCCGATACATATACTCTCCGATTGGAGGGATCTTCAACTGCCATATGCCCACCCAGATTTTGAAATACTTGGTGATGTAGAAGGTGGAGTGATAATGTGTCCCAAAGCGGATCTCATCTATACTAATATTATATGGTAAATTTACATTATGTTAATTTGTTAGTGTGTATATATGAGTCAATTGATCTGAAATTTTATATACAGGTCAAAAAGACAACACCCGCTACATCTCGGCCTCCACATCCACCTCCTCAACTACCAAGTTAGCTTCCAAGGGACCTACACGCCTTGTTAGGTCCTAATTGTAGGGGTATGGTAGTATGGATTGGCGAACATGATCGAAATTGTCCTATAAATGTTACAATTTCAGAGGATGTTGCAGGTCAATCATATGATAACAATCTATTTATACAAGTTTTGCATATGTATTAATGCATAGGTATTAATGTAGGTCAATCATACGAAAACAAGCTATTTTGGAGTTGTTTCATTATGATTGGCTGAACACATCTATGATAGAGGTGTGGATATGGTGAGATCTTGTTTATACATCTGTATACCTTATTTTATATATGGTGATCTGGTTTCTTATATATTAATGCATATGTAATACATGTTTTGCAGCAACTTACACAAGATATGTACAGATTTTGCATTTTCCCATGTGGGATTTTTGGTTCCATCTTTGATTAGTCTTGTAGATACAAACCCTTCTTCAATTACTTCATACTGTTGTGATGCTTTTGACTATTTTGGTAAAAATAAGAAGACGGTGATAATAGCTCCATTCAATGTCGAGTAAGTTTACTTTGCTTATAATTTGGACTTAAGAAAATTACATTTTTATTGTGAACTTTGAGTTATTAATTTTTAACTTTCTTACCTGTAGAGGTAGGCATTGGGAGTTACTAGTTATTGTCCCCAAGATGTTCACTGTCTATTATCTAGATCCTGTGGGGAACAAATTGAATCCATTATATGGACACACAATGAAAAGGCCATTATTCTCATGAGAAATATTTCATATTTTTATATCCATTAACATATGTTATTCTATTACTATTTTATTATGGAATTTAATGTGTTACATTAACATGTAGGGCTTTACAAGAGTTCAAAAAAGCTGGAGGAAAGGTCCCCAAGAAAACGAATCAGCCACAAGTTTGGGAGAATGTGAAAGTAATTTCCCGACTCCAATGTATATATTATTTATGTGAACTGTGCTTATTTGTATTTTTGAATATTTTATATGTTTCAATTTATAGTGTGCTACACAAGACAACAGCTAGGCATGTGCCTACTATGTGATGTGATTTATGGACCTAATCATCAAATATGTTGTAATGGAAATCGATACTATACATCAGGTATTATATGTAGTCTCATTAGATAATATGAGATATATCAATCTTATTATATATTATTAATTATATATATACATCATTCTCTTCGCAGGTGTTTAAAACTGACTTCAGCATAGGTGGAAAGTTATTAGATGTACATACTCCCTATACGAGGGAGGAATTAGATGTTGTAAGAGAAGAATGGGAAAAGGCCCTACAAGTAGTGAGAATTTTTAAATATAATTGGGACAATGATGACAATGATGACGGTGATGAATAAAGAATGATATTTCTAAACTTTGTTCTCATAATTATTTTTGTGTGAATGTGAATGACTTTTTTTGAATTGTCATATGTGTGAATGTGAATGACTTTTTCTGATCAATACAAGAATGTCTGAATGTGAAAAGAAATGAAATGAATGGAACTGAATGTGAATGTAAATGACTTTGCATGTTTCTACATGTATCTGATCAATACATGTGTCTGAATGTGAATGACATTGCAGGTTTGTGGCCTGTTGTTGGCTGATATCAATGGATGTTGTAAACCTGCAGTTTAGAACTGAACTGTAGGTTCTGCATCCTACAACCAACCATACATTAGGCCTGCAAACTAATAAGAAAAAAAAATCAGAACATAGGCGTCGATTATTTGTATAAAACTGACACCAAAGACATACGGTGTTGGTTATTAGCAAAAAACTGATGTCTCTTCCATGGCTAGCGTCGGTTATCAGTAAGAATTAATGCCTATTGTGGCCAGGCACGACCGTGTGGGTAGGGGTATAGCGTTGGTTACTGTTTAATAACTGACATGTTTAACCATGATATAGTATCAGTTTTCTGTACTAACTGATGCTTATAGTTCCCTTGCTGGTGCATTTTCGGTGGCAGGAAGGGTTATGGCGTCGGTTAGAAACCGACGCTGAAGGTGTCAATTTTTAGTGGCAACCACTTGGGTGTCGCTTGAAAACCGAAGCTAAAGGCTCTAAATAACCGATGCCAAAGGCCTTTTCTGTAGTAGTGTCAAGTTAGAGACTCATGACCTCATATCGAGTATGAGCTAGAAGCTTGACCTCATATCGGATATAAGGGTATATTTGATTCCATATCGTGCATAAGGTATGCACCATATTGGGCATGGGGTATATGCCTCATCATGGTATCATTTTAGTAGCATATACACAATACCATCTCGGGTTTCCATATTGGGTTGGTATATCAGGTTATCATGTTGGCTAACATATCGGTTTAGCATATTAGGTAGACCCTTATGCTCATTTTCTTTCATACATTCAAAGGAATCAATCCCTTCATATATTTGAATGACAAGCTAGAAATCAAGTTGGGCTCTTTCACAACAATCCTTCATACAAAATGATAAGGTGTATCGGGTTTCAATCCATCACCTAGGATTTCAACTCTATATCGGTTAGTGTTCAATTAACACTATATTGTGCATGATGTAGGATCTCAACCTTATATCGTGTATAAGTTTTAAGTGGGTATCACTTCCTATCATTCATGAGATATCACCCATATCATTCATGTGGCATCACTCACCACTATATCGGGTTACCCATCATCTAGGGTTCCATATGGGGTTTAAGGTACTTCAACCCTTTATCGGGTTGTAACATGATGATGTCATCATCATCAACATATAGACTATTGTTCTTACTGATCTAGTTCATGTACAACAGTCCTAACAACTTTTGGAACTTATAGGAACATCAATTAATCATAAGAACTCCAAATTTAAAATAGATCAACATGTTCAACAATATTGAAGGTGCATAATAACATAGTTGGGTTCAAGTTATATAACCCGCCTCAAGAGAAACTTCAAATCTCTAAGATTCAAATATTCATGTTCCCAAGGTTTAAGATGAGCCTATCCAAGGTCCAAGACTTGATTTCCTTCTTGCTCCTTAGAACCATGCACTATATCTCACTACTTTTGTGGTTGACATCCCTCACTAGGTTGATATCACTTCACTTGGTTGATATCACTTTTCTATGGATGATATCAACACTCTAAACTCGATACTCCTTCACCTATGCACAATAATAAGACTCTATGCATGATATCTAAGCACAAGGGGGTGGTAAGATTTGACAAATTCCACTAATAGGTGAAAGGAATGGTATATATACTCGAGGTTCATGAAAAAGTGTATATATGAGGTGTCATCATTTTAAGCTACTAGGTTCCACGTGTCCATGCATGGTTGACACTTGTCCTTACATGCACTCATATTTATCTTGACATGAAAAACACTTGAGGATAATCTAGAGATGATATTTCGACCATCCCTTATCTTGTTGAATAAGATATCTCAACTCAATCACCACTTTATCCTCAACCCAATACAATTATTTCAAGGAAGTGGTAAACCGATACACTTCACCTCCTTGAGGTTATTTGCCCATCATGGCCTTTTCCAAGAGTCAAAAAACCGATATGGGATCCCTTGTATGGATCCTTGGCCGATAGGCACTCCCATACCAAGTCTACAACTCGATGCAACTCAAGTTAGGGTTTCACATACAACCCTTTCTTGGTCTTTTCATCACAAGAATAATATCACACAAATATAACTCAAAAAACGGTGTATCCTTCTTTCTCTCTCCTTTAAATGATACTAAGAGGGAGTAGGGACACTCTAGATGTGGTAATTTGCACATCAACCCTACATTTTGGGTAATTTACAATTTGTACCAAAATTGGAGCGCAAAGCACTTAACATTTATTCAAAAAAGATCTAACTTGGAATTTAGACTTTCCACTAGCCACCACTTAGCATCATTCTCTCTATTATGATTTCAAAACACTTAAAGTACATTCAACATGTGACATTTTGCTATATAACCCCTCATCTTGTGTGAATTGCACTTTATACCCAAACTATCATATAATGTACAAACAGTTTGCAAATAAGTTCAAACTTGAAAATTAAACTCACAACGAGTCTTAATTACTTTTCAAAAAATTAAAGAAAGTTTGTAAATAACTTACTTAAGCAAAAATTCAAGGGTTAGTCCATAACCCAGGTCAGGGATGTTACAATTATAAACCCCTAACAAGGATTTCATCCCCGAAATCCCAGATGAAGGAAGACAATTGTCATTCATGCATCATATCATCAAGTTTCCACATAACCTTTTAATGTCACGGAGATGCCATATAAGTTTGACCAACACAAAGTTCTTCCATTAAAGGTTATCATAAGATCTGTCACACATGACACATACTCAGTTGTCCTTTCCATTACTGATTGTAGAGTCAACTCTGTGTTAGGTAACACTTTTCTTAGACAGAGAAGCATTATACATACCTTATTTAACTTAGGTGTTACATCTCACTAATTGTCATCTTCTCAACTTACAACTTATGTGATAAGATTCTTGACATTGGGAGTCTTACATACTCCTCACTTAGTTTTAGCATTTCACCTTCAAGGAAAAACTAGAGTCACGTTCTATTACCCACTTGGAACTACAAGTCTTATCATACATCAGATGTGCCACTCTAATATGATGATACAACACTAAACTTTCTTATGATATATACCAACTATTTCATTAGTTGTTTATTTTCTTGTCATAAGGAGGAGCTACTTATCAGAGAAGAACTTATCTCATAAGTAACTCTAGATGTTATGTATAAGCTGCCTCAACATATCTAGATAGGGATATTCTAAGGAATTATATTTATCTTGATAAGCTTTTTCCAAAATGATTTTACAATTGTTCTTTAAATTAATACATCCTTATTGATGTGATGTTTATGCATAGCATAAACCCCTAACATATGATATCCATACTATATTTATCTCAAAGCTGGCCCTTCTAGGTAACCAAACATGATTCATCTTATCAGGAGTCATATTCTCATTTCTCATACTACTGAAAGTTTTTGGATACTAAGATTCGTTACCTTGGTATCCATTACATGTGCCAAAAACACATCACATCCTCATCATTACCAAAGACAAACATATAATAAGACCTTTTTTTCATCTTGGGACATACTCACGACATATAATTTTTTTTTTACTTTGGAATCAAAATTTGAGATTGGCCGATACATTTTAAAGTATCCATCTATAGATTACTTGTAATCTAGGCACATCAAATGTCATAAGACTTACTTGATTGACATGTCCCTGCAAGGAAAGAACATAAAGAAACATATTCCTCTTTTTACCCCATCATCGCCTAGGGTTGTTTATCAAAGATAAGAGATTATTATCTCCTCTTATTATTGTATGAACTTTCAACTATTCATGATTCATTTACTGTTTCCCCCTAGGTTCCTTGCCGTCAGCATAGGAATTATAAGGATGATTACATTACATCACTCCTTTCTTTGTTATGGTCTAGTATGTTCATGAACATTTTCTGACTTTATTTATTTTCACTTCATAGAAAAGATCTTTCTTCTTCACACATTCTTTATCGAACATGGATCATTTCCCTTATTCCCTTTGTCTTATCATGAGGATTGCACTTTTTACTTCCTCATACACATGGATTGGTTTGAGATAAACTCAGTTTCTATTTCATTGCAATTGGGATGGGATAAAAATGTTCGTGCCATATTTTCAATTTCACTATTCCATTTAGATGGCCTCAAAATGACTACTTGATCAGAGTAATAAAAAAGATAACAATCTAAGAGTCTCATACTTACCTTGCCTTCAATAGTTGAATACCTGACCAGGGTATACAAGCATTGAGATTAGGTAGTATGCACCTTGTTTGTATAATATACCTTACTTTTAATATCATCCAAACCATAGGACTTAATATCCCTGGATTTCTCCAGGCATCTCATTTACATCTTTGCCTATTTTATATGGACAAAAACAATTATAAATCATTTGAAAGAATACTGGATAGAATATAAATTCTAGTCCACATCATTTCTTCCCCATGTTCCCATAGGACAACAAAAGGAAAGTCAACAACAATAATCCTTCTTACGATTATCAGATAAAATCAAGAGAAAACATATCAGAATGAAAAATCTCTATCTGAATGTCACCCCTCATGGTCATCTACCACTTCAGGTTGACTCAAAACATAGAGTATAGCTGTTTCATATTGTTTCTTTTGCCTTTTTACACTATTGGGTTGTAACTTTCGTAAGCCCTGTCAAGTCTGCCTTGGTTGTTGGGTCATTCCTCCTTTCTTTTTGAACAAAAGGGGTAGTATGCTCAACATGTCTGTATCTATAACATGTCTTGTCCTTGTACCATGGTCTTATTGGTCTTATTACCGATGTAGAAGCTAAGTTAAGAGTTCTTACAGGTGGAAAGTTAGGACTTTTGTCTTTACTTAGTGACTATGGCCCTGGTGCACTAGGAATTTATTGCACTGGTGGCACCAAAAACTGTCTTTTAGAACAACTAGGCAAATGTCTCTAGAATTGTAGAGACATTTCCTTAATTCCCAGTGTATTTCCCCTCCTTGGGCATTGCCATCACATATGTACTATCTGTCTATACTTATGGCAGAGTCTATTTTCTTGCCATATGTTAATACTTCCCACATTTTCCACAGTTCAAACCTGACTATGTCATTCAGGAACCCTTTCAGAACCCAAAGTTTCTGCATTGAGGACTAGTAAACTAGGTTGTATTACTAGTATCCATTCCACTATATGCATCATTGTTGTGCTAACCTACCCAACAATAGCATAAAAAGCAAGATTCTCTGTCTTAATTAGGTCAAGATGGTAATTCTCAGGCACTCATTCTTCTCTTGCCTGACCCCTCACCTATCTCGGTCAGTATGATATAACTAGCATGACATCTTGTGTCAAATGCAATTTAGCTTACCAGGGTATACTAGTATCTTCTCTATAGAGTTACAGCCGCAACATGTACTCTATTCGGGAGAAGACCACTGAGCTTTCCCAGATTATTTTTCATTAGGAAGACCACTGAGCGATCCTAATTTAGTTTCATCAGGAAGTCCACTGAGCAACCTGGTGTAGTTAGGGAGTCCACTGAGCAACCCCTATTTAGTGGGGAAGTCCACTGAGAACCCTGGTATAATAATTACATATTAAAAAATATGTATACCGATTTAAACTTGTTTCACCATTCAGCAGATCCTAACACTGAATGGATCTATAGTCTAGGCAACAACATGATGAGATTCTACTTGATTAATTAGGTGCATTACAATATCTTTTAGCATCAACCAAGTTTCAAACATATTTATAACAGATGCTACAAAGAAAGGTGTAATATTTTTCTCAAGTACTTTCATGATTCTTTGGGACACATATAACACTTAGGATCTCAATCTCTTATCATCATCATGCTTGGGTATTCAAAACCTTAGTTCATCATTGAGTATTGTTACCACTTATCAGGTAACCATTACCTCTAGGTCATCATACCAAGGTATACATTATAATTGTTGCATAAATAATTCACATAGCTCACAAAGCCCTTTAAACATCTTGTCACCTCTCACTAGGCAACAATTATCTTTTAAGACATCAGATTATATAAACATCATACTTGTTGTACAAATAATTCACATATCTCACAAAGACCATTAAATATCTTTTCACCTCTCATTAGGCAAAAACTATCACATGTCTCACAAAGCCCATTAAACATCATACTTGTTATACAAGTATTTAACATGTCTCACAAGGCTTATGCAATAAGAGAAATACAACCTTCCCCTTTATTAGGGTTAAGGTTTCCCTTTATAGTCGAAAAGGGTTTCAAGTTCATATTATTAATCCCAACTCTAATTCATTGCTCCACACATCCAGGAGCATACATTGATATCATACATATTCAATCATACTTATTTATTCCCATCATTTATCATTAAATGATTATCAACACAAAGTATGATTTTTTCTCTCATCCTCACAAGGATATTGATTACATCATACTTGATTAACTTGTCTTAACCCTTCCTTAAGGTATGTTAGCCTACACTTATCAAAGTGCATTAAACTCATTACATCTTAATGTAACAATTGACATGACCCACTTCAGGTGTTACTTATTCAAGTATATTGGATTTGAGGTGCATCAAGGTATATCAACCTGAAGGTGTTGGATGTAATATTTATCATGCCTTGGTGTATCACTTCCCTCATCACTTTTAAATTACTTAAGTTCATCAACTTATCGTGTATTAGGGTATTTCTCCTCCTAATACTTTATGCACTGACTCATCACATGTGCCATGTAGTGTATTGGACATAAGTCACACACTTGAATTATCCAACTATCATCAAGTGATATGGACTCATCTCAAGTTAAGGAATTGTTGATATAAGGTTGACCATTATCAACCACTTTAGGTGTTTAACCTATCAAGGTATTAGCCACACCATTACTTGGTGTTATACTCATCACTCCTAAGAGTGTTTTACCCTCACCTTTACAAGGTGTATTGGGTTGAATCATATATGTCAAGTTGAGAACATGTATTGGGTTAGGTGTATATCAAGCTAGGCATCATCATATCCCTCATCACTTACCCATTAAGGTATTAACCTTACCAATAATATGGTGCATCACCTTCACCTTACCTGGGTGTAACATCCTTACCTCACTTGAAAATATTGTCGATACCATACTTTATTAAGTTGACTTAATTCTCCTCTTTAAGGTACATTAACTCACAATTATCATATTGGGTATCAAGGTGTGTGTGTGCTACCATATAGTGCTTGAGATGCAACTTGATCATGATATCATGCATTTGTACCGGGCATGTGGTGTAGCCATATCACCATACCATGTTTAGGGTGTATCCCCTATTACTATAACATGTACTCATATCGGATTGGCTATCACTGAGATTTTATCATCTCAAGTTAGAGAGACATTACCTCATATCGAGTATGCGCTAGAAGCTTGACCTCATATCAGATATAAGGGTATATTTGATTCCATATCATACACAAGGTGTGTACCATATCGGGCATGGGGTATATGCCTCATCATGGCATCGTTTTAGTAGCATATACACAATACCATCTTAGGTTCCCATATTGGGTTGGTATATTGGGTTATCATGTTGGCTAACATATCGGGTTAGCATATTGGGTAGACCCTTATGCTCATTTTCTTTCATACATTCAAAGGAATCAGTCCCTTCATATATTTGAATGATAAGCTAGAAATGAAGTTGGGCTCTTTCACAACAATACTTCATACAAAATGATAGGGTGTATCGGGTTTCAATCCATCACCTAGGATTTCAACTCTATATCAGTTAGAGTGTTCAATAAACATTATATCGTTCATGAGGTAGGATCTCAACCTTATATTGTGTATAAGGTGTAAGTGGGTATCACTTCCTATCGTTCATGAGATATCACCCATATCGTTCATGTGGTATCAGTCACCACTATATCTGGTTACCCATCATCTAGGTTTCCATATCGGGTTTAAGGTACTTCAACCCTATATCGAGTTGTACCGTGATGATGTCATCATCATCAACCTCTAGAATATTGTTTTTATTGATCTAGTTCATGGACAATAGTCCTAACAACTTTTGTAACTTATAGGAACATCAATTAATCATAAGAATTCCAAAATTTAAATAGATCAACATGTTCAACAATATTGAAGGTGCATAATAACATAGTTGGGTTCAAGTTATATAACCCTCCTCAAGAGAAACTTCAAATATCTAAGCTTCAAATCTTCATGTTACCAAGGTTTAAGATGAGATTATCTAAGGTCCAAGACTTGAGTTCCTTCTTGCTCCTAAGCACCATGCATGATATATCACTACTTTTGTGGTCGATATCCCTCACTTGGGCGATATCACTTCACTTGGTCGTTATCAGTTTTCTATGGCCGATATCAAGGCTCTAAACCCGACACTCCTTCACCTATGCATGATACCAAGACTCTATGCATGATATATAAGAGCAAGGGGGTGATAAGATTCAAAAAAGTCTACCAATAGGTGAAAGGAATGGTATATATACTTGAGGTTCATGAAAAAGTGTATATATGAGGTGTCATCATTTTAAGCTACTAGGTTCCACGTGTCCATGCATGGTTGACACTTGTCCTTGCATGCACTCATATTTATCTTGACATGAAAAAAACTTGAGGATAATATAGAGATGATATTTCAGCCATCCCTTATCTTGTTGGATAAGATATCTCAACTCAATCACCACTTTATCCTCAACCCAATACAATTATTTCAAGGAAGTGGTAAACCGATACACTTCACCTCCTTGAGGTGCTTTGCCCATCATGGCCTTTGAAAAGAATCCAAAAACCGATATGGGATCCCTTCTATGGCTCCTTGGCCGATAGGCACTCCCATTCCAAGTCTACAACTCGATGCAACTCAAGTTAGGGTTTCACATACAACCCTTTCTTGGTCTTTTCATCACCAAGAATACTATCACACAAAGATGACTCAAAACATGGTGTCTTTATTTCTCTCTCCTTTAATGATACTAGGAGGGAGTAGGGACACTCTAGAAGTGGTAATTTTCACATCAACCCTACATTTTGGGTAATTTACAATTTGTACCAAAATTGGTGCGCAAAGCACTTAGCATTTATTCAAACAAGTTCTAACTTAGAATTTAGGCTTTCCACTAGCCACCACTTAGCATCATTCTCTCTCTTTTGATTTCAAAACACTTAAAGTACATTCAACATGTGACATTTTGCTATATAACCCCTCATCTTGGGTAAATTGCACTTTTTACCCAAACTATCATATAATGTACAAACAATTTGCAAATAAGCTCAAAATTGAAAATTAAACTCACAAAGAGTCTTAATTACTTTTCAAAAGATTAAAGCAAGTTTGTAAATAACTTACTTAAGCAAAACTTCTAGGGTTAGGCCATAACCTAGGTTAGGGATGTTACAATCTCCTTCTTTGTCTCTCCTCTAAATGATACATAGAGGGAGTAGGGACACAATAGAGGTGGTAATTTGCATGTCAAACCTACATTTTGGGGAAATTACAATTTGTACCAAAATTGGTACACAAGGCACCTAACATTATTCACACAAGTTCAAGCTTGAAATTTTAGGTTTTCTACAAGCCACCACTTACCGTCCTTCTCTCTCTTATGATGCTAAAACACTTAAGGCACTTTCCAAATGTGACATATTGCAATATAACCCCTCATCTTGGGTAAATTGCATTTTGGTCTAAAATAAGAGAACATTGCTCAAACATCATTCAAACATGACCAAACTTGAAACATAAGTTTGTCACCTGATAACAAAACACTTTACATAATTATATTAAAGTTCTAAGCAAGTTATTTAAGCCAAACAAACATGGTTAGCCATAAACCCAGGTAAGGGATATTATAATTTATAAAACCATTTTGTACTAACTCCCAAGGACCTGAGAGTACAGAGATGACACATAGGACTTCTATCTACCAGACACAACAAACAACACACTCAACTTGAGATGTCACTGTTGTCCCTACTACTGTTCTCCTCCCTCTACAATACGATCTCTACCTCCTCATCTGTGGCCACCTAAAAATTATAGAACCGACGGGGTGAGACAATTTTCCCAGCGAGAGATATAACTCTCCGCCAACAATATTATTATCAAAGTAAAACTGAGCAGAGGATATTTTATGTAAATGAGCATGCTTAATCATTGTTTAATTGTAGTGCAAAGAAATATCATTGTTTAAACAGTTCAACTATCCATAACAAAGCTATAGATCATCTATTTGCTTTATGAGGAATATGAAGAACATGTATAACATCTATCAACTAAGATGCATAAAAGTAATGTAACATAAACCAATGTTTCCATTTTAAATCCTTAAATAGATACACTACAAGGCTGATTACATATTTACAATCACACTTATGCCCAGAGGAGATGAGGTATACCGCTCATGCTCCAACCGACCACGGCTATGTAAAGCATCAGTACCATACAAGGTCAATGGAAGAGCCGGCTGCCATGACCTCACCCGTCTCAGTTAGTACGAGACCACTGGAAGTGACCACATGTCAAACTACAACTAACTTGTCAGGGTATAGAGGCATCTTTTCTATAGAGCTACAAACATAGCATGCACTCTCTTTGGGGAGATATCATATCAATCCCCAATACATCTTCATCAGGGCGATCACACGGCAACCCCAGCATTCATCGGGGAGATAACATATCAATTCCCATCTAGACGTAAGGCTATGTTCATCCTTCACCCCCACATATTCAAAAATATGCATTCCAAGTTAAACTCATTTCACCATTATCTATGGCATGGGTACTACATGATAAGGTTCCATTTGATTAATTATGTGTATTACAGTATATTTTAGCATCAGTCAAGTTACAAGCATGGATTATAATAGATGCCATAAAGAAAAGGTGTAATACATTTATCAAGTACTTTCATAACCTTTAGAACACAGTGAATGCATAACACTCGGGATCTCAATCCCTTATCACATTACTGGGAATTCTCATCATCATGATTACTAGATATGGGTATTTAAACCCTTAGTTCATCACTGAACATTATTACATCTTATTAGGTAACTATTACCTCTAGGTCCTCAGACTAGGTATACATTATACTTATTGCACAAGTATTTCACATGGCTCACAAGGCCCATTTAAACTGTATCATATAAAATACATAGCTCATACCTAGCTATGCTCATCATCTCATGATACATGCATGGTTAGTCTTTCATGATAAAAACAACTATAAAGTACATATCATTACCATGCAACATAAGAGAAACACAAGCTTCCCATTAATAGGGTTAGGGTTTTCCTCTTTAGTCGATTAGGGTTTCAAGTTCATATTATCAAGAAACAAAACCCTAATTCATAGCTCTACACATATAAGGGTATCAATAAATGCTCATTGAATGATTATCACACAAAGTATGAGTTTCTCTCTCATACTTTCTAGGATAATGATTACATCATACTTAATTAAGTTGGCTCAGTCCTTCCCTCAAGGTACATTGGCTTAAAATTATCAAAATGCATTGAACTCTATACATCTTAATGTATCATTTGACATAACACACTTCATGTGTTACTCAATCAAGTATATTGGATTGAGGTGCTTCCACCATATCAGGCATGAGGTGTGTGTGTGCTTCGCACCATATCGGGAAAAGAGGTGTGTTTGTGCTTCACACCATATCGGGCAAAGAGGTGTGTGTGTGCTTCACACCATATCAGGCAAAGAGGTGTGTGTGTGCTTCACACCATATCGGGCAAAGAGGCGTGTGTATGCTTCACACCATATCGAGAAAAGAGCCGCTTCAACCCGATATCGGGTTGAGCCATGATGATGTCATCATCATCCAGCTCTAGACTTCGTTCCTTACTGTTCTAGTTCATGGAAAACAGTCCAATGCCACTAACAAAACTCAAGGATTCATCAATTATACAAGAAAACTCAAAATTGAAAGTAGATCATCAATTATGGCAAGATTGATGGTGAATAATAACATAATTGGGTTCAAGTTATATAACCCACCTCAAGAAAACTTCAAAGCTCCAAGATCCAAAGATTCACATTCCCAAGGTTGAAGATGAAGTTATCACAGATCCAAGACTCGCTCACAACTCCTTCATAGGTAAAGAATCCATAGATAAGAACTTGGTGAAGAAGAAAATAAAGGAAGAATCACAACCCGAGATTCATTCTTCAACCAAGGTTGAAGATGATCATGGCTTCACCTTAAGCTTAAGGTTTGAGCTCCTCTTTTCTCCTGAACTTTGTACATGATATCTAAGAAAAATAAAGTGATAAGGTTTGATAAGATTCACTAGTAGGTGAAAGGAGTGGTATATATAATTGAGGTTCATGAGAGAGAGTGTATAATAGGTGTCATCATTTTACACTACTAGGTGCCACGTGTCCATGCATGGTTGACATGTGTCCATGCATGCATATTTATCTTGACATGCAAAACTCTTGAGGATAATCTGGGGATAAGATTTTTGTAAGGCCCCTAAACACGCTTAATGAGTTGAACAAGCTTAATTATCATAATTGAATTCTTATAACCCTAATATAACCTTGTTATATTCTTTGAAATCATAATAAAAGCTTAAGTTTCAAATTTGGTCCAATTTGGACACTGGTTGAGCAAGTTATGCAATTTTATGCACATGTTGGACTTTTCTACAATTTACCCAATTGAGAGGTTTCCTTTGCAATTTATCACTTTAATTATGTTCCTTGGATATTATCTCATCATTCTTTAGATTTTTGAGCCATGGGACACCTATTTAATCCTTTGTTTGAAGGTGTTTTCTCCAAGGGTATTTAGGGTTCACCCCTTCATGGATGAGCTACCTTTAGTAGCTATCAACTAATGAATTATTTGTTTTGCTTGGAAATTCAAGAAACGAGGGAAAAGAATGTCTCTATGGATGGTGGGGGATCTTCTTGTGTGTGTGCTTGTATATTAAGGCCATGGACACTTGGAAAGATACTAGCACTTCAACCTTTTCTTTTTCTTTATCTTAAAATTTCATATACTTATCCCTAAACACCAAAATGAGCCATTTTCTCTCCACCACTTCCCTCCTTATACAAACCTCGTCCTCCCTATATGCTTCTGTGAATTTCCTGTCCAAGGAAGAAGAAAGAGGGGATCTTCTTGGAAAAAGAATCTAGGGTTGCAATTGATTTCCTTTTTGGGCTTAAAAAGCTTCCTTCTAGTGATCTTGACCTAAAAGAGTAAGAATCCCCTTGTTCCCTCCATTTATTTCTTTTTTATCCTTCCTCCTACCTTTCTACAGGTCTAAACCTTGTCGTTCCATGGTAGAAATTTCTCTAAAGCTCTAAAACCCTACCTTTCTTGCTCCTTATGCTTAGGGTTTGCTCATTTGATGAAGAAAGGTGCTAGATGGACGAGTTCACAACTTATGCTTGGATTTTCTACCCTACTTGCTCAATTTTTCTTCTATTTAGGGTTTCATTTTCTCATTATAGGCAAGTTATATAACTTGCTCCACGTTTATTGCTTACCATAAGCTTGCTAGCTCATGTTCTTGCTTGAAAATGATGATCCATGCTCTAAATTAAAAGCTATGCTTGACTTGGATTTCAATTTTTATAATGTTCCCTATGCTGATTTCAATTCTAGATGAACCTGTAATCATGTGTACATTATTCCTAAGGTATAATATGACTTGGATCAGACTGGTTTGACAACCTATGGTTCTAAGCATGTATCAACTAATTGTCATATTTAGGGTTTAAAGCTGATTTCTTCTATAAACCCATGACCTGATGATGGTACCATTGCAAAAACCCTATGGTGTTGTCTTCATGACAACTTATGGTCGGGATCAAAGGTGTAAAATGATGTTGACAACCTATGGTCACCCCCTTAGGTCAGGTTTTGGATCAATTAGAAGTATAAAGATCAACCATTAAGTACCCTACTGATGTTATCAATCAATGATAACATTAGCTTAATATTTGATGGTGATTAATGAATATAGTGTTGATATAACAACCTATGGTGATTTAATGGTCACTAATGATGGTGTATCAGGTCTCTATAACCTATGGTGAGTTTAGCATTGTAGTTGTAGCATCAATTAAGCCTTAGGTCAATGGTTTCTTGGGTCACTTGATGTAATGGTCAGACCTATACTGTAATGTTTATTCCTCCAATAAAGTGGAATGATGTCTAATGTAATATGTTAGTCCTAATAATGTGATTTATAAGGTTTCTATGGCATCCAACTCATAAAAACAAGATTTACTTAAGCGGAAGTGAATCATTTGCAGTGGATTACTGAAAATCACTGAAAATAAAAACTTTTTGCAAAGAGATCCACACATAGGAAATCCTTTCCATCAAGAACCATTGTATAACATTTACATTTTGGTTCAAACGTACATAACCTGTACCATCTCTTCTCAGAGACTACAACATCAGCTACCTTATAAACATTATATACATACAACATACGAATCTCGAGGCATCAAGCCAAAACCTCAAATGATTCATTAAAACACTAATTGTAAAACTCTGACGACCTGAGAGTACAGAGATGACACATAGGACTTTCTAACTACATAACTTGATAGACGACATCTCCACCTGAGATCTCACTGATGTCACTGATGTTATTACTGTTGTCCTTTCCCTACAATAGGATTTCTGCTACTTTGTCTGCGTCCACCTAAAAACATTGGATCCCACGGGGGTGAGACAATTGTAAATTGCCCTAGCAGGAGATATAACTCTCTGCCAAAACATTGTTATAGTAGTTTATTAAAATAAACTGAGCAGAAGGATTTATATATAGTTAACAGCAGATAAATCACTGTATGAATAGAGTGAACTAATCTCCTTTCCCAAGGACAACATTGCATCTACTCATGGTAGAATCATAGTTCATCCATCTACTTGCAATGAATACAAACAGATATGAAAAACATCAATGAACTAGAGTTGCATGAAAGAAATATAACATCAGCCAATAAATTTCCATATTCAATCCTTAAGCAAACATGCTATACGACTGATTTCATTTTACAAACACACTTATGCCCTAAGGAGATGAGGTATACCGCTCATACTCCAACCGACCACTGCGAAGTCAAAATTGGTACCATACACAGGTCAATGGAAGAGCCAGATTCCCATGACCTCTCACATCCTGGTCAGTGCGGAACAACAAGCTGGACTGTGTTAACTTCTCAAAATAGCTTTCCATGGTATACTGTAACTTCTCTATAGAGTTACAACGTCAACTGCACTCTCATCGGCCATCGAGAGATTTGTTGTTTATCTTCATCGACTTGACATAAGTATTATTGGGAGATGTGTACGACATATATCCCAATCATCGGGAGATTAGTGATACATCCATCCTGACACATGAATGATTGAGAGGTTTGTTGTTTACCTTCCCTCAATATCTTCACTGGACGTAAGGATATTTTTCGCCCATTTACCTCCACATATTCAAAATATGTGTTCCGGGTTTTACCGCAGAGCACCCATTTGACCATCACCTTATTACTAACGATGATGGATCTATGGTCAGGGCTCTACATAATATGATTTCACTTAATTAATTAAGTACATTTTCACATTCTTTTAGCATCATCCAAGTTCTCAAGCATGACTTATTACAACAATGCTAATAAGAACCATGTACTATTTTCATCAAATACTTATCAGTCTTTAAAAGACCTTGGGAACTCAGTCCCTCATTTCAATACTGGGAATTCTTATCCCTTACAATCTCATCACCATAATCATGTGGTTCTTGGTATTCAAACCCTTAACTCATCATTGAGCATCATTACCATCTATTAGGTAATTGTCACCTTCAGGTCATCTGACCAAGGCATTCATGATACTTGTTACACAAGCATCACACATGGCTCTCAAGGCCACAAAATATCTTTTCACCTCTTTCTAGGCAACAACTTACTCATATGACTCATAGAATCCATGCACATTGCTACTTTTACTAAGCAATAACAACATTAGGGCACATAAAGCCAATCAACATTTATTATATAAATGTCACAGCTCAAACCTGGCTATATTCATCATCTCATAATACCTGCATGGTTATTAGACATGATAACAGTCATTCATCACATCCTGTGATACAATAGTAACACCATTATTCCTTTATCAGGAATTAGGGTTTACTATCAAATAGGGATTCTCATTCCCTTTACCCAAATTAGGGTTAGGGTTCCCCATTTCTTATTAATTAGGGTTTCATGATTATATTATCTGTCCAACCCTTAATTCATTATTCCATACCTCTGGGGAATTCAAGGATATCATGAATAACTATTCAAGATCATTACTCACATCAAATAGCATTAATGATCATCAATTCAAGGTATGAGTTCATTTCTCATCCTCATCATGGTATGACTACATCATATTCATCACTTTGGCTTAACCCCATTCTCAAGGTACATTAATTAACACTTATCAAAGTGCATCAACTCATTACATTTCATTGTAATAGTTGCATAACATACTTCATATGTTTCTTATCCAATTATATTGGATTTGAAGTGCATCAAGGTATATAAACCCTGAAGTGTTGAATGTGATACTATCATATCTTGATGTATCACTTTTCTCATCATTCAAGACTCTCTTGAGTTAATCAACTTATCTTTTATTAAGGTATTTCCCTCTTAATACATTCCAACACTAAACTCTCACCTTTAGCATATAATGCATAGGCCACATATTAGAATTTTGCAACTATCTTTAATGATATGGACTTGTCTAATGCTAAAGACATTGCTTACAATAAGGTTGCTTATTATTAACCTCTTGAAATATTTCACCTTTATAAGATAATTCTTTCTATCTCATCATTAGGGTTTCCTCATACCCTTACTTAAAATTAGGATTATGATTCATTGTCATATTACCCAGGATTAGGGCTTTATGTATTATGACTCCACATTAGAGTCTCACATACCTTCACCCTTCTTAGGGCCTCTCATCACAACATAGTATTAAGGCTTCATGTGGTGTTAATTCTTAATCAGGGTTTCTCATGGAATCACGCTCAACTAGGGCTTCTCATGGAATCACCCTCAACTAGGGTTCCGAATGGAATCACCATCAACTAGGGTTCACATATCATTACATGACATCACCCTGAATTTGATTCTCACATCACATCACCACATTAATGTTCCATATACATCATTCTAACTTAGGGTTTCTCATGGCATAACCCTAGAATAGGATTTCACATGGAATCATCCTTAATTAGGATTTTCCACTATAGTCACCCACAATTTGGGTCTACTATTCATCTGCATTAGGATTTCATTTCATTGTCCATAATTAGAGATTCACTATACATCCCAATTAGGGCTTTACATCTCATTCACTATTCATCCCAATTAGGGCTTTACATCTCATTTCCCTAAATTAGAGTTTCACAATTCATTACCCTAGATTAGGGCTACATCCTCACCCTAGATTAGGGTTTCATTTAGAATTGCCCTCATTTAACGTTAGAGTTCAATAATCCTGTCAATTAGGGTTTATACTCATGATTAGGATTTCATGATCTCTTTAATAAGGATCATACCCTTAATCACCACATGAATCATACTCATGTAATTGTTCAATTAAACAATTGACCTTTAATCACTTTGAGTGTTCATACGGTTTGATTAATTACCTTTCAAACGATCTTGGTCACTTAGACCCCAAACGGTCTTGACCAATTAGACCTCAAACGGTCTTGCTTGAAATACCTCCAAACAATCTAAGACCGTTTAGACCTCCAAACGGTCTTGAACAAACCATTGAAACCGTTTGGTAAAGTTAACTCTTAAAACTGTTTGACAAAGTGATACTTGAAACCGATTGCCAAAGTTGAAGTTGAAACCGTTTAAGCCTCAACCGGTTTGGGATCATTTGGTCCCAAATGGTCTTGAGACCGTTTGGTCCCAAATGGTCTTGAGACTGTTTGGACTCAAACGGTCTTGAGAGCGTTTGGTCCAAACCTCCTCAAAACCGAATGGACCAAATATGGTCTCCACCAATCATATTGATTTATGGTTTCCAATGTTGATCCTCTGATCGATTGAATTCATATAACCACTCGTCAATTGATCATAACATCACACTTCAAGTGAGCTTAATAGGTCATCCTTCAACTGATTTAACCCTCATTTGATCACCAATTAGGGTTTTGAATCAATTGGATTAGGGTTTGAAATCAATGAACCCTCACTATTGGTCAATGTGAAACTAGTTGCTTTGAAATCATTAGACCACCATCCAAATTGGACAAGACCTGACCTCAAACGGTCTTGAGGTTGTTTGGATGACCTCCAAACAGTCTTGATACCGTTTGCCCATCTCAACATCAAAATCCATGACATCCAATTAGGGTTTGGGTCATTGGATTGATCAACAAATCTGTGGGACACGTCTCGGATAAAACGTTATTAACGGTGCAGAAGCGATTAATTAGTAGCGGAATTATTGAAAATCACTAAAAATTTAAAACTTTTTCATAAAGGTCCACAAGCTATAGGACTCTTTCATAAAGAAACAAGATAAGTTATTTACAGGCTGATACATCAACATATCTTTGTATCATCACATCTCGAGAGTCACAAGCATCAATTTCCCTGTTAAACTGTACAAGGCAAGATACAAAAATCTCGAGGCATTAAGCCAAAATCTCATATTTATATTAAACCATCTAATGAATCCTAGGACTTGAGAGTACAGAGATGACACATAAGACTTTCTATATATACAAGACCCAACAGACATTGTCTCCACTTGAGGGTCACTGTTGTCCCTGATGTTGCTGCTGTTGTTGTTGCTGCTCACCTACTAAAGGGTTCCTTCGTCCTCGGCGTCTACCTAAAAAGTTTAATCGCACGGGGGTGAGACAATTTGAATAATTGTCCCAGAGAGAGTTATAACTCTCCACAAGAAGCATTGTTATTGCAAATATTAAAATAACAATGAGTTGTAAAACTATAATTATTCAACAACAGATAATTCACTGAATAAGCTAAGTAGAACAGTATTCTCTATGCAATCATTTCAAGTATAACTTGATTGAATGACAAGACATTTAATCAATAAGGAATATGAAGAACATGTATTTTATCTATCCAACTAGGACATATTAAACAATGTATCATCAATCATTGTTTCTCATAGTTCAACCTAAGCAATTATGCTATACGGCTGATTACATTTTACAAACATATTTATGCCCTGGGGAGATGAGTTACACCTCTCATACTCCAACCGAACATTATGAAATTTCAATCGGTACCATACATAGGACATTAGAAGAGCTAGATTCCTATGACCTCATTTTCCTCAGTCAGTGTGAGGTACAACATGCAGGACATCTTGTGTCTCTGCCATAATAGCTTTCCAGGGTATTCTGGAAACTTCGCTATTAGAGTTACAGTGGCATGTTGTACTCTCTTCTCCATCGAGGGATTTCTTGTTTATCTCACATCGATGTGACATTAACGACATCATCGGGAGATTAGTGATACATCATCTCGGCATATACATATAATGAAGGATTGAGAGATTAAATGTACATCTCACATCAATTCCTTCATTAGGACGTAAGGATATTGGCATCCATAACCCCCACATACTCAAAAGTATGCTCTCCAGGAGTTCCCTTAGGAAAACTTGTTTCACCATCATCTAACTTCTGACAATGATGGATCTATGGTCAGGGCTCTACATGATATCATTATACTTGATTATTTAAGTACATTATGGCATCTTTTTAGCATCAGGCATGTTTTCAAACATAAACCAATAAAACAATTGCTATAAAGAAAGAGTACTAATTGTATCAAGTTCATTTCACATCTTGTTAACATTGGGATATCAATCCCTAACCATCTCATCTTTATGATTCAGGAATATGGGTGTTCAAACCCTTAGACCATCAAAACACTTGTTCCCAAGTAACATATTGCCATCAAATCATTTAACAGTATAAACATGAGAGTAACAATGCAGATATTGCTCATGGCTCACACAGCTTATCAGTCACATTTGTTACTTCTCACTAGGCAATATAGTATATCATTGCTTTCAGAACTTGTATAGTGCTTTTAATGAGTATGACATCATAACCCTTACCTGTCTATGCTCACTACTTTATAAAGACCTGCATGACTAACAAAAATGATAACATGCACATTATATCTATATCAGCACAATGTAAAACAAAGATAACTTTACTATTCAATGGTTGCACCACTATACCCTTATTAGGGTTAGGGTTTCCCTTTTCAATTCAATTAGGGTTAACCAACCCTTTTTGCATAATTAGGAATAATGATGCCTTATTTTATTATCCAAACCTAGCACTTCATGCTTAAAAGAATAACCCAGAATTAGGGTTTACTGTTCACATCATCTCCTTACCCTAGATTAGGGTTTACTATTCATATCACATCACATTACCTTAGATTAGGGTTTACTATTCACATTAAATCACATTACCCTAGATTAGGGTTTACTATTCACATTACAATGAATTAAGATCATACCATCATCATGTATTAGGATTACTTCCATTTATGCCCCCAATTAGGGTTAGGACTCATTAACCATTATAATTAGGGTTTCATGATCTCACTAACATGGATCATACCCTAATTTGGCATTCATTCATATTGAGAGTCCATTACTTGATTAATTATTCATATAAGAAGTCTTCTCTCTCATCTTTGTATAAGTTGATGTTTGCATCACTCTTGATAGGGTAAGTCAATTCAACATTGACATCATGGGTTATGTCATTTCTATTGTGATCATTAAATCTCACTCATTCAAAGAGTACTAACCACTCTATTCCATCAAGGGTACCTTTATTATAATCACCATTGATTACATCATGTCCTAATCAACTAATTACTTGGTCCTTTAACCACATGAAGTATTCATGAGGTTTAGGTTAATCAACCACTAAACCATCTTGACCACTAAGGCATCAAACGATCTTGACCTATTTAGACCTCAAACGGTCTTGCACACTAAACCTCGAAATGGTCTTGGACTGCCCTTGAAACCGTTTGGTGATTAAGACCATTTGGTTGTGTGACTTTGAAACCATTTGGTAGTGAAGACCGTTTGGTCATGTTTGACTTTGAAACCGTTTGGTGGTGAAGACCATTTGGTCATGTTTGACTTTGAAACCGCATGAGACTAAACAGTTTGGGATCATTTGGTCCCAAATGGTCTTGAGACCGTTTGGAACCAAATGGTCTTGAGACCATTTGGTCCAAACCACCTCAAAACCGCAAGGACCAAAAAGTGTCTCAACCAATTCAATTGAATTGGGGTTCCCAATGTTGAACCCCTCAATCGATCATGCACATGTTAGCCACTCATCAATTTGAGTTAATTAGGTCAACCCTCAACTGATTTGACACTCAATTGACCCTCAATTGATCATCAAATAGGGATTGGATCAATTGGATTAGGGTTTGAAATTGATGAGCCTTCAACATACTTCAATGTGAGTTTAATTGATTTGAAATCATTGAACCATCAATCAATTTGTTCATGACCTGACCCCAAACGGTCTTGGGATCATTTGGATGACCTCCAAACGGTCGTGAGACCGTTTTCTCACATTAACATCAAAAACCAACTCAACCAATTAAGGTTTGATTCATTGGATTGATCACTAGGTCAACAATCAATTACACTTCAACTTATTACCTTTAGATCTTCAACCACTTAACCATAGTCAACCCTAGACCTCCAAACGGTCTTGGGTGACCCCCAAACGGTCCTAGGATCATTTTTATATCCTCCAAACGGTCTTGATACCGTTTTCCTATTATTTCATCAATAACCAAGTCATTCATTTAGGGTTTGGATACTAGAATTGGTCACCAAATCAGCAATCGATTACTCATCAACTTGATATCATTGGATCCTTAATTGGTCAACCATGCTTAACCCTAGACCTACAAATAGTCTTGGGTGATCACCAAACGGTCTTGAGACCGTTTGGGTGATCCCCAAACTGTTTTGAAACCATTTGGGTCACTCAACCCAAACTTCAACATAATTCAATTATTGAAATCAGCAATTGACCCGATTAGGGTTTAGATGATTGATGAGCCTTTGATTGGTGAACCACTTGGAGTTAATTGATGATTTTTGGTAGGTGATTAGTCTACATTATTCTCAACAGAACTCCAAATGGTCAATGCCTGGTCAACGCCTCCAAATGGTCTTGGACCGTTTGCTTCTATGCATTCTTGGTTGAAACCGATTGAGATCAAACAGTTTGAACCCATTTTCTCCAAATGGTTTGGTAAACCGTTTGCTAAAGTAAATTCTTAGATAAACATAGAAATTAATGTCATTATATTATACCTTTGTTCAACCAATAACATGGGCTGTTCTTCACAAAAATGATAGCAAGATCACAAGAGTAGTGAAAGAAGAAGAATAACCAACGATTTTAGGAGAGAAGGATGCATTATCAAAGCTTAAGGGTTAGAGTTATAAAACCCGCCTCTAGGACTGATACAGAGCTCCAAGCTCCGTTTCTTTAATGGTGGATTGAGATCCAGTAGTTTTGCAAGTTATGTTCTTCAAGTTTTGGATGAAGAAGATGGCTAGAAAGGAAAATCGTGTGAAGAATACCATGAATCTAACCTTATATTTTGGTATCCACCATGAATTCGAGGTAGATGGTGATCAAAACGTACCAATCTTAGTTGGGTCATCCTTCCTCTGGTCTATAGATCTCCCTTGGTCGGCCAAAGAAAAGTGATGAGAGAAAGGAACTAAGGAAAATGATCCTTTGAGTTGTTGGAAAAGATACCTATATATATTTATTGGTTTTTCAAGGAAAATGGAAAAAGATAGATATTTCCTTTTATCTTCCAAAAATATCCACCAAGGATTCCTCCACCCTTAGCCACGTTTCCACCTTCTAGTCTCATGCAAAACTCCTCCATTATCCAAGGTTTAAAGGAAAAGAACTAAACATTTTAAAGAGATGTATATTAATATCCTCCCTTAATGGATATTGCTTAATATATTATTAGTGTGAGTAGTTTCCACTTGTACCATGATCTTTTTGGTGCCCAAGTATGATAAAAGCTCTTTCATACTATTGCAAACACATCCTAAAACTTTTGGTTGAAGGGCTTCATAATTAATTTATTTCTTTTTGCATTAAGTCATATTAAAGAGTCTTTTGTGCTTATATCTTGGTTATCTTAACATCAAGATTCTCTCTCCTTCATGATCATTCAAATGAGGCGTCCCTCTCATTTTCTATGCTCCACTTGATGCCAAGAAACATGAGAGATCCTCTAGAGGGTATATTTTACATGTTGGACCCTAGGTTTTGGGTAAATTGCACTTTACACCAAAACTAGGTTTTAAAGCACAAGGATTGCTTTACAAGCTATATCTTGGTACCCAAGCTTGTGGAATACATACCCCTTTATCATATACATACTCTTGATGTCTCAACATCAGAGGAACATCTTAACATGTGCAATTTGCAAGTTAACCCCTCTACTTGGGTAATTTGCACATTAGTCCATTATAAACAAAACAATGTTTCAACGTTATTCAAAAAGGACTCAAAATGAAATATAAGTTCCTGAAAAGCCTTAATTACTTTTCAAGAATTACAAGCAAGCCTCTAATCAACTTTATTAGGAAAAACACCTAGGGTTAGTACATAACCTAGTTCAGGGATGTCACAAATTATCCACCCCTTACAAGGATTTCGTCCCCGAAATCATCTACAAAACTTATTAAGAGAAAAGAGCAGGGTATTTCCTTCTTATTTCTTCCTCTAGTTCCCACGTAGATTCTTCAATGCCACGGTGATTCCAGAGGACTTTCACAACACTTATGTCTTTCTTTTTCAGCTTTTTAATTCTTCTATCAAGGATTGACACAGGTCCTTCAACATAAGATATATCATCATTCAATTCTACTTCCATAGGTTGCATAACTAATTCTGTGTCAGGATGACATTTCCTAAGCATGGAAATGCAGAACACTGGGTGTAACTTTTGTAACTCTGGTGGTAACTCTAGCTTATAAGCTACCTTTCCAATTCGTTCAATGATTGGATAAGGCCCTATAAACCTAGGAGCTAACTTTCCTTTCCTTCCAAATCTAAGAACTCCCCTCCAAGGTGAGACCTTGAGATACACTCTGTCTCCAACCTAGAATTCTAAAGGTCTACGACGCTTATCAGCATAAGATTTCTACCTATCATGTGCAGTCTTCAATTGTTGTTGTATTATTTTAATCTTCTCAGTGGTCTTCTGCACAAGATCAGGACCTAAAAGTTGATATTCACCAGTTTCATACCAACATAGGGGTGATCTACAACGTCTACCATACAAAGCTTCATAAGGTGCCATGTCAATGCTATGTTGATAGCTATTGTTGTAGGCAAACTCTATCAAACTTAGGTGCAGATCCCAACTTCCTATAAACTAAAGAACACATGGTCTAAGCAAGTCTTCCAAAGTCTGTATAGTCCTTTCTGACTGTCCATCAGTCTGAGGATGAATGGTTGTACTAAACCTTAACTTTGTGCCTAAAGCTTTATGAAGTTGCTCCCAAAAATGACTCGTAAACTGGGGACCTCTATCAGAAACAATGGTAACTGGAACCCCATGTAGCCGTACTATCTCATCTACATACAACTGTGCCAACTTCTCAGCAGAATAGGTTGTTTTGACAGGTAAGAAATGTGTTGTCTTTGTCAACCTATCAACTATTACCCAAATGGAATCATGTCCTTTAGCTGTTCTGGGTAAACCAACCACAAAATCCATGGTCACATGATCCCACTTCCATTGTGGTATGGGTAAAGGTTGCATTGTTCCTCCAGGCTTCTGGTGTTTAGCTTTAACTTGCTGACACACCGGACACCGCATAACAAACTCAACAACGTCCTTCTTCAAACCAGGCCACCAATACATATCTTTCAAGTTACGATACATCTTGGTGCTTCCTGCATGCATGGCATACATTGAAGAATGAGCTTCTTCTAGGACTATCTTTCTCAAGTTGTCCACATCCGACACTATCATCCTATCATGATAACAAGCTATCTGATCATCCGAGTCATGGAAACCTTCTCATTTCTCACTACCATACTCTGATCTAATCTGTTGAATTGTAGCATCAACTTGTTGTGCCTCCTTGATCTGTTGTATCAGAGTAGGTTTTATATGCATCTCAGCTAACAGTCATTCTAATAATGATACTCTTAATTGTACATTGTCTTGTCTTAAAGATAAAAGCATATCCCTCTTAAAGCATACCAAAGAATTCAACTGTGCTCTATCTAAAGCTGGTGTTGCTGATTTCCTACTCAAAGCATCAGCAAAAACATTGGCCTTCCCTGGATGGTAATCAATTGTACAATCATAGTCCTTGATTAACTCCATCCAGCGGCGTTGCCTCATGTTAAGCTCATGCTGAGAAAAGATATACTTAAGGTTCTTATGGTCTGTGAAAATCTGGATTGTCTCTCCATAAAGATAATGTCTCCAGATCTCCAAGGCATGAACTACATCAGCTAATTCTAGATCGTGTGTGAGATAATTCTCCTCGTGTTTCTTAAGCTGTCGAGAAGCAAAATAAATCACTTGTTTATCCTACATCAACACACATCCTAGTCCATTCTTAGAGGCATCACAGAAAACTATATATCCTTTCCCTTGCTCAGGTAACACAAGCACTGGTGCACTTGTCAACCTTTCCTTCAACAACTGAAACGATTGCTGACACTTGTCACTCCAGGTAAAAAGAACATCCTTCCTGGTCAACTTGGTCAAGGGTAAAGCTATAGAACTAAAGTTCTTAATGAACCTCCTGTAATAGCCTACCAACCCTAAGAAACTTTGAATCTCTGTCGGTGTCTTCGGTTGTTCCCATTGCAGGACAGAATCTACCTTTTTAGGGTCAACACGAATACCTGTAGTAGATATTACGTGTCCAAGAAAAGAAACTTCTGGTAACCAGAACTCACACTTGCTAAACTTAGCATATAGCGTATGTTCTCTTAGCAAAGTTACAGTCTGACGAAGATGTTGTTCGTGCTGCTGAGCATCTCTACTATAGATCAGAATGTCATCTATGAAGACAACAACACATTGATCGAGAAAAGGTCGGAAGATTCTATTCATGAGTTCCATAAATGCAGCCGGTGCATTTTTTAGTCCAAACGACATAATTGTGAAATCATAGTGACCATACCTTATCCTAAAGGTAGACTTTGGTATGTCATCATCCTTAATACGCAGCTGGTGATATCCTGACCTCAAATATATCTTTGAGAAGACGGTTGCACCACGCAACTGGTCAAAGAGATCATCAATCCTCGGCAAAGGATACTTATTCTTTATGGTTACCTTATTTAATTGTCTATAATCAATGCACAACCGCATTGATCCATCTTTATTTTTAACAAAGAGGACTGGAGCACCCCAAGGAGAAGTACTCGGTCGAATGAAACCCTTCTCAAGCAACTCTTGCAGCTATTTCTTAAGTTCTGCCATCTCAGCAGGCGCCATCCTATATTGTGTTTGTGCTATTGGCTGCGTGTTTGGGATTAGATTAATCTCAAAATCAATCTCTCGAGGCAGTGGTACACCTGGAAGTTCTTCAGGAAATACATCATCAAATTCCCTGACTATAGGAACTTCAGTAAGATTAAGACTATCCATGGTAGTATCTACCACATGGGCCAAGAATGCATAACATCCTTGCCTCATCAGCTTCTCAGCAACCATAGCTGACACTAGACGGGTTGGTAGAATCTTCCTATCTCCTTGAAAGATCCATGCACCACTATCATCAGCGAACACAGCTTGCTTGGATTCACAATCCAAGACAACCTTATACCTTTCCAAGGTATCCATCCCAAGGATTACATCAAATCCATGCATCTCAAGTGGTATAAGATCCACTTGAATGTGATGTTCAGAAAAGAAGAGGATGCATGGAGCCTCCTGCAAAATAGCAGATCCCATCAAAGGAGTCTCCAACAACAAACTATCTGCTCTATGACTTATAGTCATGTCGTAGTCAAAAATCACTCTTCGAGTGATAAAGGAGTGCGTAGCACCCGGATCGATTAAAACAGATACAACGCAAGATGTAGACATATCATAATAAAACAACTCCATCTGACCTACCACAACCCGAGGGTTGATCACTGCATTAGGTGGATTCATCGCATAGAATCTTGCCGTCGCCTGTGGTTGATTTTGTACTCGATGACTTGGTGTCGATGATCCAGCTTGGGACGCTTGTCCACATCCTCTAGAACTACCTGGAAACTGGCGCCTTTGAGATCCTTGCTGACTCTGCCTTTGAGGTTGAGTTACACTCACTTCTTTGGCTCTGCAATCTTTCATCAGATGTCCCATCTTTCCACATATGTAACAACTTCTGTTCAGTTGTTGTGGTCTGGGTGGTCCTGTAACTGACATAGATACTGAGCTATGAGCTCCTTCTAAAGGTAAGCTTAGTCCTCTACCCCTATTTGACGTCCACTGCGTCTGGGTAATGAATCTAGGTGGTGGTGTAGGTACAGAATACCTTGGTCTCTTGAAACCATTAGATGAAGATCCTTGGAACTGGGGGTACATATTCTTGTTCTTGGTCTGTCCCTTCTCTGACACAGACCTCTCTACCCTTCTAACAGACTCCATGAAGGTAGAAAACCTTTCCCTATTCTCCAGAGCAGACACAGGGGTGGTCAACTCAGCGTTTAATCCTTTCTCAAAATGCCTAATCCTTTCTTCATCTGTAGCTGCCATATGCAGACAGAATCGTAACAAACCCATGAACTTAGCCTCGTATTCACTGATGTTCATTAGTCCTTGTCTTAACCTCTCAAACTGAGAGATTTTCTCATCCAGAAACATGTTAAGGAAGTATCTGTTAATAAATTCACGTCGGAAAACTTCCCATTAGATCTCCACACCTGGCCTTTTCCCTTCCTCCATGGTCCACCAGTGACCAGCACTCCCCTTGAGAAGATACACAACATGTCTAACCTTCTCAGCTTTTGGAATGTTCAGGATTCTAAAGGCCTTCTCTAGTTCAGTTAGCCACAAGTCAGCATCTGCTGGGTTAGCTGTTCCAGCATACTCCGTGGCTCCAACTCGGTGAAGTCGTTCAAACGTCTTGCTGGATCCTTGTCCTTCTAGATGGGTAGGTGCCCTAGGTACATGTATAGGCATCCTATCAGTCATGTGTGTCATGGCATTCGTGAACTGCCCAAACATGGCTTGGAAGGTTGGGTTCCCCATGTCAGTTGGGTTGAACTGGGGTGGTTCAGGTACATGTTCTTCCCTTTCTTGGTTTCTTGCACCTCCTCCTGGTGCAGCGATACTACTCTCAGCAACATGTTCCTCGTGTGATCCAGACATCTTTAGTTTTATCTTCTCCACCTATATGAGCAGAAGACACTATCAGATATACTAGAAGACACTAGAACAAACTCAACAACCCTAGTCCTATGTCTCTGTAGACTCAGCAAACCTAGAGCTCTAATACCACTAGTTGTGGGACATGTCTCGGATAAAGCATTATTAACAGTGCGGAAGCGATTAATTAGCAGTGAAATTATTGAAAATCACTAAAAATTTAAAACATTTTCATAAAGGTCCACAAACTGTAGGACTCTTTCATAAAGAAACAAGATACATTATTTACAAGTTGATACATCAACATATCTCTATATCATCACATGTCGAGAGTCACAAGCATCAATTGCCCTGTTAAACTGTATAAGGCAAGATACAAAAATCTCGAGGCATTAAGCCAAAATCTCATATTTATATTAAACCATCTACTGACTCCTAGCACATGAGAGTACAGAGACGACACATAAGACTTTCTATATATAGAAGACCCAACAGACAGTGTCTCCACCTGAGGATCACTGCTGTCCCTAATGTTGCTACTGCTGTTGTTGCTGCTCACCTACCGAAGGGTTCCTTCGTCCTCGGCATCTACCTAAAAAGTTGAATCCCACGGGGGTGAGACAATTTGAATAATTGTCCCAGCGAGAGTTATAACTCTCCGCCAGAAGCATTGTTATTGCAAATATTAAAATAACAATGAGCAGTAAAACTATAATTATTCAACAGAAGGCAATTCACTGAATAAGCTAAGTAGAACAATATTCTCTATGCAATCATTTCAATTACAACTTGATTGAATGAAAAGACATTTAATCAATAAGGAATATGAAGAACATGTATTTTATCTATCCAACTAGGACATATTAAACAATGTATCATCAATCATTGTTTCTCATAGTTCAACCTAAGCAATTATGCTATACGGCTGATTACATTTTACAAACATATTTATGCCCTGGGGAGATGAGTTACACCTCTCATACTCCAACCGACCATTACAAAATTGCAATCAGTACCATACATAGGTCATTAGAAGAGATGGATTCCTATGACCTCATCTTCCTCAGTCAGTGTGAGGTACAACATGCAGGACATCTTGTGTCTCTGCCATAATAGCTTTCCAGGGTATTCTGGAAACTTCGCTATTAGAGTTACAGTGGCATGCTGTACTCTCTTTTCCATCGAGGGATTTCTTGTTTATCTCACATCGATGCGGCATTAACAACATCATCGGGAGATTAGTGATACATCATCCCGGCATATACATATAATGAAGAATTGAGAGATTAAATGTACATCTCACATCAATTCCCTCATTAGGACGTAAGGATATTCGCATCCATAACCCCCACATACTCAAAAGTATGCTCTCTAGGAGTTCCCTTAGGAAAACCTGTTTCACCATCATCTAACTTTTGACAATGATGGATCTATGGTCAGGGCTCTACATGATATCATTATACTTGATTATTTAAGTACATTATGGCATCTTTTTAGCATCAGTCATGTTTTCAAACATAAACCATTAAAACAATTGCTATAAAGAAAGAGTACTAATTGTATCAAGTTCATTTCACATTTTGTTAACATTGGGATATCAATCCCTAACCATCTCATCATTATGATTTAGGAATATGGGTGTTCAAACCCTTAGACCATCAAAACACTTGTCACCAAGTAACATTTTGCCATCAAATCATTTAACAGTATAAACATGATAGTAACAATGCAGATATTGCTCATGGCTCACACAGCTTATCAGTCTCATTTGTTACCTCTCACTAGGCAACATAGTATATCATTTCTTTCAGAACTTGTAAAGTGCTTTTAATGAGTATGACATCATAACCCTTACCTGGCTATGCTCACTACTTTATAAAGACATGCATGACTAACAAAAATGATAACATGGACATTGTATCTATATCAGCACAATGTAAAACAAAGATAACTTTACTATTCAAGGGTTGCACCACTATACCCTTATTAGGGTTAGGGTTTCCCTTTTCAATTCAATTAGGGTTAACCAACCCTTTTTGCATAATTAGGAATAATGATTCCTTATTTTATTATCCAAACCTAGCACTTCATGATTAAAAGAATAACCCAAAATTAGGGTTTACTGTTCACATCATCTCCTTACCCTAGATTAGGGTTTACTATTCATATCACATCACATTACCTTAGATTTTAGGGTTTACTATTCACATTACATCACATTACCCTAGATTAGGGTTTACTATTCACATTACAATGAATTAAGATCATACCATCATCATGTATTAGGATTACTTCCATTTATGCCCCCAATTAGGGTTAGGACTCATTAACCATTATAATTAGGGTTTCATGATCTCACTAACATGGATCATACCCTAATTAGGCATTCATTCATATTGAGAGTCCATTACTTGATTAATTATTCATATAAGAAGTCTTCTCTCTCATCTTTCTATAAGTTGATGTTTGCATCACTCTTGATTAGGCTAAGTCAATTCAACATTGACATCATGGGTTATGTCATTTCTATTGTGATCATTAAAGCTCACTCATTCAAAGAGTACTAACCACTCTATTCCATCAAGGGTACCTTTATTATAATCACCATTGATTACATCATGTCCTAATCAACTAATTACTTGGTCCTTTAACCACATTAAGTATTCATGAGGTTTAGGTTAATCAACCACTAAACCATCTTGACCACTAAGGCATCAAACGATCTTGACCTATTTAGACCTCAAACGGTCTTGCACACTAAACCTCCAAACGGTCTTGGACTGCCCTTGAAACTGTTTGGTTATTAAGACCATTTGGTCATGTTTGACTTTGAAACTGTTTGGTGGTGAAGACTGTTTGGTCATGTTTGACTTTGAAACCGTTTGGTGGTGAAGACCGTTTGGTCATGTTTGACTTTGAAACCGCATGAGACTAAATGGTTTGGGATCGTTTGGTCCCAAACGGTCTTTAGACCATTTAGACTCAAACGGTCTTGAGACCATTTGGACCCAAATGGTCTTGAGACCGTTTGGTCCAAACCACCTCAAAACTGTAAGGACCAAAAAGTGTCTCAACCAATTCAATTGAATTAGGGTTCCCAATGTCGAACCCCTCAATCGATCATGCACGTGTTAGCCACTCATCAATTTGAGTTAATTAGGTCAACCCTCGACTAATTTGACACTCAATCGACCCTCAATTGATCATCAAATAGGGCTTGGATCAATTGGATTATGGTTTGAAATCGATGACCCTTCAACATACTTCAATGTGAGTTTAATTGATTTGAAATCATTGAACCATCAATCAATTTGGTCATGACCTGACCCCAAATGGTCTTGGGATCGTTTGGATGACCTCCAAACGGTCTTGAGACCGTTTTCTCAAGTCAACATCAAAAACCAACTCAACCAATTAAGATTTGATTCATTGGATTGATTACTAGGTCAACAATCAATTACACTTCAACTTATTACCTTTAGATCTTCAACCACTTAACCATAGTCAACCCTAGACCTCCAAATGGTCTTGGGTGACGCCCAAACGGTCTTGGGATCATTTGGATATCCTCCAAACGGTCTTGAGACCGTTTTCCCATTATTTCATCAATAACCAAGTCATTCATTTAGGGTTTGGATACTAGAATTGGTCACCAAATCAGCAATCGATTACTCATCAACTTGATATCATTGGATCCTTAATTGGTCAACCATGCTTAACCCTAGACCTCCAAAAGGTCTTGGGTGATCACCAAACGGTCTTGAGACCATTTGGGTGATTCCCAAATGGTTTTGAAACCGTTTGGGTCACTCAACCCAAACTTCAACATAAATCAATTATTGAAATCAGCAATTGACCCGATTAGGGTTTAGATGATTGATGAGCCTTTGATTGGTGAAACACTTGGAATTAATTGATGATTTTTGGTAGGTGATTAGTCTACATTATTCGCAACATAACTCCAAATGGTCAATGCCTGATCAATGCCTCCAAACAGTCTTGGACCGTTTGCTTCTATGTGTTCTTGGTTGAAACCGATTGAGATCAAACTGTTTGAAACCGTTTGCTCCAAACGGTTCGGTAAACCATTTGCTAAATTAAATTCTTAGATAAACATAGAAATTAACGTCATTATCTTCTACCTTTGTTCAACCAAGAACAGGGGCTGTTCTTCATGGAAATGATAGCAAGATCACAAGAGTAGTGAAAGAAGAAGAATAACCAACGATTTTAGGAGAGAAGGATGCATTATCAAAGCTTAAGGGTTAGAGTTATAAAACCTGCCTCTAGGACTGATCCAGAGCTCCAAGATCCATTTATTTAATGTTGGATTGAGCTCCAGTAGTTGTCCAAGGTCCGTTCTTTGAGTTTTGGATAAAGAAGATGGCTAGAAAGGAAAATCGTGTGAAGAACACCATGAATCTAACCTTATATTGTGGTTTCCACCATGAATTCGAGGTAGATGGTGATCAAAACTTACCAAGCTTAGTTGGGTCGTCCGTACTCTAGTCCAGAGTTATAAAACCTGCCTCTAGGACAAAGCAAAGTTATGAGAGAAAGGAGCTAAGGAAAATGATCCTTCGAGTTGTTGGAAAAGATACCTATATATATTTATGGGTTTTTCAAGGAAAATGGAAAAAGATAGATTCCTTTTATCTTCCAAAAATATCCACCAAGGCTTCCTCCGCCCTTAGCCACGTTTCACCTTCTAGTATCATGCAAAACTCCTCCATTATCAAAGGTTTAAAGGAAAAGAACTAAACATCTTAAAGAGAGGTATATTAATATCCACCCTTAATGGATATTACTTAATATATTATTAGTGTGAGTAGTTTCCACTTCTACCATGATCTTTTTGGTGCCCAAGTATGATACAAGCTCGTTCATACTATTGAAAACACATCCTCCAACTTTTGGTTGAAGGGCTTCATAATTAATTTATTTCTTTTTGCATTAAGTCATATTAAAGAGTCTTTTGTGCTTAAATGTTGGTTATCTTAACATCAAGATTCTCTCTCCTTCATGATCATTCAAATGAGGCATCCCTCTCATTTTATTTGCTCCACTTTATTCCAAGAAACATGAGAGATCCTCTAGAGGGTATATTTTACATGTTGGACCCTAGGTTTTGGGTAAATTGCACTTTACACCAAAACTAGGTTTTAAAGCACAAGGATTGCTTTACAAGCTATATCTTGGTACCCAAGCTTGTGGAATCCATAACCCTTTATCATATACATACTCATGATGTCTAAACATCATAGGAACATCTTAACATGTGCAATTTGCAAGTTAACTCCTCTACTTGGGTAATTTGCACATTAGTCAATTATAAACAAAACAATGTTTCAACATTATTCAAAAAGGACTCAAAATGAAATATAAGTTCCTCAAAAGCCTTAATTGCTTTTCAAGAATTACAAGAAATCCTCTACTCAACTTTATTAGGCACAACCCCTAGGGTTAGTACATAACCCAGGTCAGGGATGTTACAAAATCAACATTTGATTGCAAATCAGTTTGGTATCTTTGGATCTTCAAATACCCAACCATGCTCAACCCTAGACCTCCAAACGGTCTTGGTTGACCCTCAAATGATCTTGAGACCGTTTGGGTGATTCCCAAATGGTTTTTAAACCGTTTTGGCTAATAAACCCAAAGTTCCAAGTCAATTAATTATGAAATCAGCACTTAACCCGATTAGGGTTTGGGGATTGATTGTCCTTCAACTCATGAACCAATTGGAACTAATCAATTATAATTAGTGGGTAATTAACCAACATCATTATCAACACATATCCAAATGGTCAACCCTGGTCAACACCTCCAAATGGTTTGAAACCGTTTTCCCTCAAACGGTTTGAAACTGTTTCCTTTCAAACGGTTTGAAATTGTTTGCTCCCAAACGGTTTGTGAAACCGATTGAGCAACTCTTTTGAAACTGTTTGCCTTGGATATTTGGAGAGGTGTGTTCTTATGATGATGTCATCATCATAAAGATCCAAACTCATGAAACCTACTGTGATTTCCATGGTGATTGCATCGATCAACCAAATCAATTATTGTGAATGAAGAAATGATCATTATTTGATAAGGAATTGAATGCAATAACAATAATAAGGGCTCAAGTTATAAAACTCGCCTCCAATTGATCTCCAAAGCTCCAAGATCACGGAAACAATGGTGGATGCCACTCCTTTCACCATTCCAAGGCTCGTTCTCAAGGTTTGAGTGAAAAGGAATGGTTAGAATTGAAGATGGGATCGAGATATGAAGAAATCATGCATTGATTTGTGATTTCCACCATGAAATCGAGGTGAACCAAGGTCAAGAAGCTTACCAACAGGTTGGGGGTCGTCCTCCTGATCCTCCCAAGCTCCCTTGGTCGTTTACCAAGCAAGGAGAAGAAGTGGGGTCGAAAAAGCCTTTCATTTGGCTTGTAAAGAATCTTTTTATAAAATTTCAATGAGAGAGAATATGCTTTATAAAAATTCCATTTAATCCCAAAAATGGAGCCGCCTCTTACCCCCTAAACTCCTTGGATGCGAGGCTATCTTGTTTGACTCGTATTCCTCTCAATTATCCATGTTTTAAAGAAAAACAAATTAAGCACCTCAAATCATATTATACTAATATCCATATGTGAGTGGATATTTCTTTGCCTTATAAAATTGTGAGTGAGTTATCCACTCCCTTGGATATTTTCGTGGTCTTTGCAAAGATCAAGGACGTCCACACACATCTGAATCCAACCATTTTAATTTTGGTTGAAGGCCCTTTAATTAATACATTTATTTTTGCCCTAAATTGAATTAGGGTTTCAATTAGGATTAAATCTTGATTATTTTAATATCAAGATTCTCTCTCCTCCAACTTAATTCAAATGAGGTGCCCCTATCATTTTATTTACTCTACATGATGCCAAGAAACATTAGGGACCTTATTGAAGTGGTAATTTGCATATTGAACCCTAGGTTTTGGGTAAATTGCACATTACACCAAAACTAGGTTTTAATGCACAAACATTGCTTTATTAGCTCTTTCTTGGTACTCGAGCTTCCATAAGCCATACCTCTGCATCATGTTCACTCTCATGATGCTTCAACACATGAGGAACATATTATCATGCACAATTTGCACTTAAACCCCTCAACTTGGGTAATTTGCACTTTAGTCCAAAACAAGCAAACATTGCTTCAACATTATTCAAATAGGACTAGAATTGCAACATAAGTTCCTCTTGAGCCCTAATTACTTTTCACAAGATGACATTAAGCATATAATCATCTTTCTTAATCAAAGCACCTAGGGTTAAAGTATAACCCAGGTCAAGGATGTTACAAATTATAAACCCCTAATAAGAATTTCGTCCCCAAAATCCAGATAAATGAAGACAGATGTTATTCATTCATCATACTATATAGTCTTCACATATCATCTACTTATTATGGAGACACCATAAAACTTTGATCAGCACAAAGTGTTTCCATACAAGATTCTCATAGAATCAACATACAAGGCACATGCTCCATTGTCCCTCATCATTTACTGTGGAGTCAACTTTGTGTCAAATAACACTTTTCTTGTTCAGAGAAGCATCATACATCCTTTATTAATATCATGTTTATGCAGAGAATAAACCCCTAACATATGATGTTCATATTATTTTATATAATCAGACTAATTTCATAGTTGACCACTCTAGGTAGCCAACATAAACCATCTGATATTTCTTAGATACCAGAATCTTTCACCTTGGTATCTATCACATGTGTTGAAAACATATCACATGTTTATCTTCCTTTCATCTTGGAACATTAATTTTTACATATGTCATCATCTTGGAACCAAAGTCCAAGATAAACTGATACTTTTTCTAAGTATCCATCACTTGAACATTTTTATCTTATACACATCAAGTGTCCTAAGACCCACCTGATTGCCATGTCCTTGAAAGGAAAGAAAACAAGGATTCATATTCCTCTTATTTAATTCATGTATTTTCAACTATTCATGAACCATTTACTCTCTGTCTCATCCTAGGTTCCTTGCCTTTAGCATAGGAATGTATAAGGATGGTTACATGTTATTATCCCTTTCTTTATTATTATCTAGCATGTTTATGATCATCTCATGATCTCATCGCATTTCCCATTTCCTCATTATGGGAAAGATCTTTATTATGCTTGCATCATTATTGAATAGAGTTCATCTCCCTTATTCTTATCTTATGAGGAGTATACTTTTAGTTCCTCATACAACATGCTCATCTGAGATTATCTTAGACTTCTCTTTCTTTTGCTTAGGATATGACACATTTATTCATTCCATATTTCTTATTTCATGATACTCATTAGATTGTCTCAGAATGACTACTTGATCAAAGTAATCAAAAAGACAACAATCTAAGAGTTCCCATACTCACTTTATCATCAATAGTTGTATACCTGGCCAGGGTATATAAATATTGAGATTAAGTGATATGCACTTTGTATACTATCATATTCCTTCTTTTTCATTCTATCACAAGCATAAGATTTAACATCCCTGGGTTTTATCCATGCATCTCTTCTATACCTCATCTTTTCTTATAGAGGTAAGAACAACATAAAGCATTTATAATGTTTTACTATGCAAAACATAAGTCCTCATAGGACTAATCAAGGAAAGTTCAATCAATTATTTTCTCAATTAATCCAAGAATTCATAAAATGACATTATCTTGTCTAGCCTGTCATGATTCGTGGATTATTTACTGCCTCAGGCTAACTCTGCCTCAAAGGTTGGTTCAACAGGCTAAGGTTGAGCACAGACTCAATTTAAGTCTAGAAATTCATCATTTCCTTTTGCTTCAACCTGCTGATGTTGATTACAAATCCTGTTGATATCTAAAACATCATCATTGGGGGCTGGTAATCTAGGTTACACTGCCCATGCTTGATCCACTATATACATTATTGTTGCCCTAAATTCTCCAACAACAATACTTAAAGAAGGATTTTCCTATTATAGTTGGATCATCTAGAGGATTCTGAGGCGATTGTCTCTCTCTTACCTGCCCCGATGCACCTCTTCTTGGTGCAACATTGCTGCTTTCTGCAGCAACCTCCTCATGTGACCCAGTCATCTTTAAGTTCTTCTTCTCTTATACGAGCAGAAGACACTATCAGATACACTGGATGACACCAAAACAGACTCTACTACCTTAGTCCTATGTCTCTATAGACTCAGCAAATCTAGAGCTCTGATACCACTAATTTGTGGAATCCAACTTATAAAAACAAGATTTACTTTAGCAGAAGAGAATCATTTACAGCAGATTACTGAAAATCACTAAAAATTAAAACTTTTTGCAAAGAGATCCACACATAGGAAATCCTTTCCATCAAGAACCATTATATAACATTTACATTTTGGTTCAAACGTACATAACTTATACCATCTCTTCTCAGAGACTACAACATCAGATGCCTTATAAAAATTATATACAGACAACATACAAATCTCGAGGCATCAAGCCAAAACTTCAAACGATTCATTAAAACACTAATTGTAAAACACTAAGGACCTGAGAGTACAGAGACGACACATAGGACTTTCTAACTACATAACTTGACAAACAACATCTCCACCTGAGATCTCACTGATGTCACTAATGTTATTACTGCTGTCCTTTCCCTACAATAGGATTTCTGCTACTTTGTCCGCATCCACCTAAAACATTGGATCCCACGGGGGTGAGACAATTGTAAATTTCCCCAGCGGGAGATATAACTCTCCGCCAAAACATTGTTATAGCAGTTTATTAAAATAAACTGAGTAGAAGGATTTATATATAGTTAATAGCAGATAAATCACTGTATGAACAGAGTGAAGTAATCTCCTTTCCCAAGGAGAACATTGCATCTACCCATGGTAGAATCATAGTTCATCCATCTACATACAATGAATACAAACAGATATGAAAAACATCAATGAACTAGAGTTGTATGAAAGAAATATAACATCAGCCAATAAATTTCTGTATTCAATCCTTAAGCAAACATGCTATACGGCTGATTTCATTTTACAAACACACTTATGCCCTGAGGAGATGAGATATACCGCTCATACTCCAACCGACCACTGCGAAGTCAAAATCAGTACCATGCATAGGTCAATGGAAGAGCCGGATTCCCATGACCTCTCACATCCTGGTCAGTGCGGGACAACAAGAAGGACTATGTTAATTTCTCAATAGCTTTCCAGGGTATACCAGAACTTCTCTATAGAGTTACAGCGTCAACTGCACTCTCACCGGCCATCGAGAGATTTGTTGTTTATCTTCATCGACCCGACATAAGTATTATTGGGAGATGTGTACGACATCTATCCCAATCATCAGGAGATTAGTGATACATCCATCCCGACACATGAAGGATTGAGAGGTTTTTTGTTTACCTTCCCTCAATCTCTTCACCGGACGTAAGGATATTTTTCACCCATTTACCCCCACATATTCAAAATATGTGTTCCGGGTTTTGTCGCGGAGCACCCGTTTCACCATCACCTTATTACTGACAATGATGGATCTATGGTTAGGGCTCTACATAATATGATTTCACTTGATTAATTAAGTACATTTTCACATTCTTTTAGCATCAGCCAACTTCTCAAGCATGACTTATTACAACAATGGTAATAAGAGCCATGTACTATTTTCATCAAATACTTATCAGTCTTTAAAAGACCTTGGGAACTCAGTCCCTCATTTCAATACTGGGAATTCTCATCCCTTACAATCTCATCACCATAATCATGTGGTTCTGGGTATTCAAACCCTTAACTCATCATTGAGCATCATTACCATCTATTAGGTAATTGTCACCTTCAGGTCATCTGACCAAGGCATTCATGATACTTGTTACACAAGCATCACACATGGCTCTCAAGGCCACAAAATATCTTTTCACCTCTTTCTAGGCTACAACTTACTCATATGACTCATAGAATCCATGCACATTGCTACTTTTACTAAGAAACAAAAACATTAGGGCACATAAAGCCAATCAACATTTATTATATAAATGTCACAACTCAAACCTACCTATATTCATCATCTCATAATACCTACATGGTTATTAGACATGATAACAGTCATACAAGCCATTCATCACATCCTGTGATACAATAGTAACACCATTATTCCTTTACCAGGAATTAGGGTTTACTATCAATTAGGGCTTCTCATTCCCTTTACCCAAATTAGGGTTAGGGTTCCCCATTTCTTATTAATTAGGGTTTCATGATTGTATTATCTGTCCAACCCTTAATTCATTATTCCATACCTCTGGGGCATTCAAGGATATCATGAATAACTATTCAAGATCATTACTCACATCAAATAGCATTAATGATCATCAATTCAAGGTATGAGTTCATTTCTCATCCTCATCATGGTATGACTACATCATATTCATCACTTTGTCTTAACTCCATTCTTAAGGTACATTAATTAACACTTATCAAAGTGCATCAACTAATTACATTCCATTGTAATAGTTGCATAACACACTTCATATGTTTCTTACCCAATTATATTGGATTTGAAATGCATCAAGGTATATAAACCATGAAGTGTTGAATGTGATACTATCATATCTTGATGTATCACTTTTCTCATCATTTAAGACTCTCTTGAGTTAATCAACTTATCTTGTATTAAGGTATTTCCCTCTTAATACATTCCATCACTAAACTCTCACCATTAGCATATAATGCATAGGCCACACATTAGAATTGTCCAACTATCTTTAATGATATGGACTTGTCTAATGCTAAAGACATTGCTTACAATAAGGTTTCTTATAATCAACCTCTTGAAATATTTCACCTTTATAAGGTAATTCTTTCTATCTCATCATTAGGGTTTCCTTATACCCTTACTTAAAATTAGGATTATGATTCATTGTCATATTACCCAGGATTAGGGCTTTATGTATTATGAATCCACATTAGAGTCTCACATACCTTCACCCTTCTTAGGGCCTCTCATCACAACATAGTATTAAGTCTTCATGTGGTGTTAATTCCTAATCAGGGTTTCTCAGGGAATCACCCTCAACTTGGGATTCTCATGGAATCACCCTCAACTAGGGTTCCACATGGAATCACCCTCAACTAGGGTTCACATATCATTACATGACATCACCCTGAATTTGATTCTCACATCACATCACCACATTAATGTTCCATATACATCATTCTAACTTAGGGTTTCTCATGGCATAACCCTAGAATAGGATTTCACATGGAATCATCCTTAATTAGGATTTTCCACTATAGTCACCCACAATTTGGGTCTACTATTCATCTCCATTAGGATTTCATTTCATTGTCCATAATTAGAGATTCACTATTCATCCCAATTAGGGCTTTACATCTCATTTCCCTAAATTAGAGTTTCACAATTCATTACCCTAGATTAGGGCTACATCCTCACCCTAGATTAGGGTTTCATTTAGAATTGCCCTCATTTAGGGTTAGAGTTCAATAGCCATGTCAATTAGGGTTTATACTCATGATTAGGGTTTCATGATCTCTTTAATAAGGATCATACCCTTAATCACCACATGAATCATACTCATGTAATTGTTCAATTAAACAATTGACCTTTAATCACTTTGAGTGTTCATACGGTTTGATTAATTACCTTTCAAACGATCTTGGTCACTTAGACCCCAAACGGTCTTGAACAATTAGACCTCAAACGGCCTTGCTTGAAATACCTCCAAATGGTCTAAGACCATTTAGACCTCCAAACAGTCTTGAACAAACCATTGAAACCGTTTGGTAAAGTTAACTCCTAAAATCATTTGACAAAGTGATACTTGAAACCGATTGCCAAAGTTGAAGTTGAAACTATTTAAGCCTCAACCGGTTTGGGATCGTTTGGTCCCAAACGGTCTTGAGACCATTTGGACTCAAACGGTCTTGAGACTGTTTGGTCCAAACCTCCTCAAAACCGAATGGACCAAATATGGTCTCCACCAATCATATTGATTTAGGGTTTCCAATGTTGATCCTCTGATCGATTGAATTCATATAACCACTCATCAATTGAGCCTAACATCACACTTCAAGTGAGCTTAATAGGTCATCCTTCAACTGATTTAACCCTCATTTGATCACCAATTAGGGTTTTGAATCAATTGGATTAGGGTTTGAAATCAATGAACCTTCACTATTGGTCGATGTGAAACTAGTTGCTTTGAAATCATTGGACCAACATCCAAATTGGACAAGACCTGACCTCAAACGGTCTTGAGGTCATTTGGATGACCTAAAAACGGTCTTGAGACCGTTTTCCCATCTCAACATCAAAATCCATGACATCCAATTAGGGTTTGGGTCATTGGATTGATCATCAAATCAGCATTTGATTGCAAATCAGTTTGGTATCTTTGGATCTTCAAATACCCAACCATGCTCAACCCTAGACCTCCAAACGGTCTTGGTTGACCCTCAAACAGTCTTGAGACCGTTTGGGTGATTTCCAAATGGTTTTGAAACCGTTTGGGCTAATCAACCCAAAGTTCCAAGTCAATTAATAATGAAATCAGCACTTAACCCGATTAGGGTTTGGTGATTAGGGTTTGGTGATTGATTGTCCTTCAACTCATGAACCAATTGGAACTAATCAATTATAATTAGTGGGTCATTAACCAACATCATTATAAAAAAATCTCCAAACGGTCAACCCTGGTCAACACCTCCAAACGGTTTGAAACTGTTTTCCCTCAAACGGTTTGAAACTGTTTCCTTTCAAACGGTTTGAAACCGTTTGCTCCCAAACGGTTTGTGAAACCGATTGAGTAACTCTTTTGAAACCGTTTGCCTTGGATATTTGGAGAGGTGTGTGCTTATGATGATTTCATCATCATCAAGCTCCAAAATCATGAAACCTACTGTGATTTCCATGGTGATTGCATCAATCAACCAAATCAATTATTGTGAATGAAGAAATGATCATTATTTGATAAGGAATTGAATGCAATAACAATAATAAGGGTTCAAGTTATAAAACCCACCTCCAATTGAGATCCAAAGCTCCAAGCTCATGGAAACAATGATGGATGTAACTCCTTTCACCATTCCAAGTCTCGTCCTCAAGGTTTGAGTGAAAAGGAATGGTTAGAATTGAAGATGGGATCGAGATATGAAGAAATCATGCATTGATTTGTGACTTCCACCATGAAATCGAGGTGAACCAAGGTCACTAAGCTTACCAACAGGTTGGGGGTCATCCTACTGATCCTACCAAGCTCCCTTGGTCGTTTCCAAAGCAAGGAGAAGAAGTGGGGTCAAAAAAGCCTTTCATTTGGCTTGTAAAGAGTCTTTTTATAAAAATTCAATGAGAGAGAATATGCTTTATAAAAATTCCATTTAATCCCAAAAATGGAGCCACCTCTTCCCCCTAAACTCCTTGGATCTGAGGCTAACTTGTTTGCCTCTAATTCCTCTCAATTATCCATGTTTTAATGAAAAGCAAATTAAGCACCTCAAATCATATTATACTAATATCCATATGTGAGTGGATATTTCTTTTCCTTATAAAATTGTGAGTGAGTTATCCACTCCCTTGGATATTGACGTGGTCCTTGCAAAGCTCAAGGACTTCCACACACATATGAATCAAACCATTTTAATTTTGGTTGAAGGCCCTTTAATTAATACATTTATTTTTGCCCTAAATTGAATTAGGGTTTCAATTAGGATTAAATCTTGATTATTTTAATATCAACATTCTCTCTCCTCCAACTTAATTCAAATGAGGCGCCCCTCTCATTTTATTTGCTCTACATGATGCCAAGAAACATTAGGGACCTTATTGAAGTGGTAATTTGCATATTGAACCCTAGTTTTTGGGTAAATTGCACATTACACCAAAACTAGGTTTTAATGCACAAACATTGCTTTATCAGCTCTTTCTTGGTACTCGGGCTTCCATAAGCCAAACCTCTGCATCATTTTCATTATAATGATGCTTCAACACATGAGGAACATATTATCATGCACAATTTGCACTTAAACCCCTCAACTTGGGTAATTTGCACTTTAGTCCAAAACAAGCAAACATTGATTCCACATTATTCAAATAGGACTAGAATTGCAACATAAGTTCCTCTTGAGCCCTAATTACTTTTCACAATATGCGATTAAGCATATAATCATCTTTCTTAATCAAAACACCTAGGGTTAAAGTATAACCCAGGTCAGGGATGTTACAATTTCCTTTATATGATCAACTTAAGGAGCTTACTTGTTGATAATGGATGGCTTGTTTTAATTGAACAGTCGATTGTGGGTTTTAACCTAGTATCAATCGAAGTTTTTGTGTTTTTAATCAAGGGATGTCTAGGTTATATGGTGACTCTTTCTAGAGAACAAACCAAGGACATCATAGGTGGTTTGTCCAAGGTGTTTAATTATGTAAACAACCAATGGTCTTACCTTTTAAACATCCAATGGTTCTAGGTGACATTGTGGTATGGTGATATGGGTTGAATGATGATGGAACAAATGGATGGTTACCTAGAGGTTATACATTACCTATATTTTGATAATGACTTAACCATTCCATTCATATGTATCTAATATGTGCGTTTAAGATTGTTTGCAGGCATTAGGTACATGAAAAGTATCATATATAGAAAGCCCTAGAATGGGCCAAGTTCAAGTCAAAATTGCTACAAGTGTGCGTTTTAGGATTTCTATGTAAACGACCTTAGAACATCCATGTAATCACTTGTAATGATGAACTGGCTTGTAACTTAGAAGAGAAAAATGTTTGGGACAAAATTCGTCAAGTACTAATCACTTTAATTGCAAATTAGAAAATGGATTACAGGCACTTGGTCGGTCGAGTTTCCCTGGCTTGAAACTCGACCGATCAACCTTGGTCAATTTTCTAAAGATTGCATCGGTCTTGTTGTGCACTCACAGAACTCGACCGATCAGGTAACAAGCCATTTCCAGTTTAAATGGTCGGTCGAGTTTTGTCAGGACAAACTCGACCGATCATTTGAATATCGGTTTGTCTCTTACTTGATCGGTCGAGTTACCCCCATTGAAACTTGACCGATTGCACTGTACGGAATTTGCAGAAAAATTAATATGACCATTGGTGAATTGTTTTGGGCAAAAATAGAGCCGTTTTATTGAACAAAAAATGACTACTTTTGCATCCAAGTGTCCCAAAACTTAAAGGGCCACCCTCAACTATAAATAGAACCCCTTGGAGTTCATTCCAAGCTGATCTTCCATTGCAAACTTGGTTCTAGCTTAGTTGAGAGTGTTCCAAGCCCTTGAGCCCCTTTCTCTCTCTACCTTCAAGATAAATTCGTGAGTTATGAGTGAGTTAGGTCCCTGTGTATGAGAGCTATCTCTTGTATGATGTACATCTCTCCTTTCTCTCTTCCTACCTCCAAATCCCTTTGAATATTGATTGAAGTTGCTTCTCCAAGTGAAAGAGAGGTTGTTGCTGTTCTTCTCCGAGTGAAGGTGAAGATGATTGCTGATCTTCAAGAGTGAAGATAGCTTGCTGCTCCAGATCCCTTGGTGAAGGTGAAACGTGGAGAAGCTCTCCAAGAGAAGGAGAGGTGCAAGGCAAAGCTCAAGTGAGATAGGTAAATCCTGCAAGGCTGAAGACAAAGGTAAGATTGGGTAAGTCCTTTGAAGAAGGTTGAAGAATCTTGCTTTGTGGGTAAGTCCTTGGAAAGGAAGAAGATCTTAGCTTGAGAAATTAAGTCCTTTGTTGTGTGGTTTATGTATCTTGTAATCTTATTGTGATATATCAGAGAACCAAGTTGCAAATCCTAGAGTCAAACCAACTCTAGGTAGTGGACTGACATCGCTCCTAAGTTTAGGATGTGGAACCACTCTAACCACCTGTCCAAGTGCTTCTTATTCATTGTCTCTTATCCTTGCTTTGAATGCTAAATTAGGACATCAAATTGTTGCTTGTTTTAGTTTCTGCACTAAGTTTAAATTGGTGGTCTAATTGATTTTGTGAAGTGTGTGTAGCTCTATTCACCCCCTCTCTAGAGCCCATTGATCCAACAAGTGGTATCAGATCAGTTCTTCTCCAAGCTACTTCAACAAGTAGGAGAAGATGGGCGATTCGGCTCTTGGGTCACTCAACCTTGAAGGAAGCTTCTCCATGAGACCTCCGATCTTCGACGGCACTAACTTTCTATATTGGAAGAGGAGAATGCAATTCTACCTCCAAGGTGTGAGCTACGAAATGTGGAAGATTGTCCATCTCAAATATGAAGATCCAAAAGGGGACATCACCACATGGATGGAAGTTGAGATGAAGTGTGCTCAACTCAACGCCAAAGCTGTGAGCATCATCTATGCCACTCTTACACCATCCGAGTTAAACCGGATCTCTTCTTGGGACACGACGCATGAGATATGGCACAAGTTGTGTGTCACCTATGAAGGAACCGAGCAAGTAAAGGAGGCCAAGGTCTACATGCTTGGTGGTCTTCTAGAGAACTTCAAGATGGGTAAGAATGAGAGAGTGGCGGATATGTACACTAGGCTAAATGTCATCTTGAATAGCCTACCAGCCCTTGGGAGTGTAATGGATAGAGGCACTATCAATGCCAAGATCTTGAGATCTCTTCCCAAGAGATGGGAGCCTAAGGTTACTTCAATTGAAGAAGTTTACAAGCTAAGCGAGTTGTCAACCGAGGAGCTGGTTGGCAACCTCCAAGCCCATGAACCTAGGCTTGACAAGCAAGAAGAGGAAGAGAAAAGAGAAGAAAAGGAGTCAAAGAAGATAAAGGACACAACCTTCAAAGCTCAAGTTGAAGAAATGGTCCGACAACAACAACTTGCCTTGAAGTCTCCCTGCCCTTCCTCAAGTGAAGATGAAGGTTTCAATGATCATGAAACAAACTACTCAAAGGGGAAACACTTCAAGAGCAAGCCCTCCTCCTCAACTCCTAGATGCTACAAGTGTGGTCAAAAAGGTCACTACAAGAGTGACTGCCCAAAGGCCAAGAAGAGCCATCACAAAAGTAGCCACAAGAAAAATGACAAGTACAAAAGAGAAGCTAAGTACAAGAGGAAAGACAAGAAGGAGAGAAGATCCAAAGATGCATCTCATGCAGCGTGGGAGGAGTCTTCTTCAAGCTCCTCAAGCTCCGAAGATGGAGAATGTGATCTTGCCCTCATGGCCTCCACTAGTGAAGATGTAATTGAGGTAAGTGAGGTTAGTAACGTAAGCAATGTTAATTTGCATGATCTATCTAAGGAAACTCTCATTGATATGCTTAATGAATGTCAATCATCTTTTGCTAAATGTAAGTCTAAGAGGAAAAGATTAGGCAAGATAGTTGATGATCTTTATGCAAAAATTGACATTCTTGATAAAAATGAAAAATTGCATCTTGAGAGCATAGATTCCTTGCAAGGGAAATTTCTTGACCTTGAACTTCAATACAATGGAGTAGAGGTTGAGAATGGTGTATATCTTAAAAATATTGACAATCTTAAGATAGAAAACCAAAAGTGCCTAGATGAGCTTGATACTCTTAAAACTGAAAATGTAGAACTCAAGCTTATTGATGATGCTATGAGAGATGAAATCTATGCTTATCAAAGAGAAATTGTTGTGCTTATATCTAAAAATGCAAAGTTGCTTGCTCAAATTAATGATTTATCCTCTAGGCCTGTTTTGCCAAGAAATGAAGTTGCTAGCTTAACTTTAGAAAAAAATTCTCTTCTTACTAAAGCCCTCTGTCTTGAGGTCGACATTTTGCATGCTAGAGAAGATCTTGAAAATCTTTCTACTACTGTTATAAATCTTAGTGATGATAATGCTAAGTTAAGATCTACATTGCAAAGGTTTCTTTCAGGAAAGAAATCCCTCAATGATGTCTTAGAACACTCTACCAAACATGTTGGTACTAGTAGATTGGGATATGATGGGACTGCTCCCAAAGGTAATAAAGGTAAGAATAAGAAGGGTAAGAAGAAGAGTGTGGAACCTCCAATTTTCAATGGAGAGACTTCTGGCTCTAAGAACCCTATGGTTTGTATTCATTGCAAATGTGATGACCATTATTCCACCTATTGTCCTTACAAGCCCAAGGGGACCAACCCAAAGATGAAATGGGTCCCCAAGCTGACCCCGGATCCCAAAGTTTGAGTTGGGTTCCGACATCCTCTTTTCTTGCAGGTTAAAAAGAAATGGATTGTTGATAGTGGTTGCTCTAAGCATATGACTGGAGAAATCAACCATTTCAACAAATTTGTGAAAAAGAAAGGAGGATCGGTAACCTTCGGGGACAACAAGAAGGGTAAGGTTATAGGTGAGGGTGATGTAGGAAATGAGCTATGTATTAAAAACGTGTTGCTTGTTGATGGCCTACATCACAATTTAATTAGTGTTAGTCAACTATGTGACAATGGTTATCTTGTGTTATTTACTTCTTTAGAATGCTTGCTTCTAGATTCCCTCTCCTACAATGTTATTTATAAGGGAACTAGAAATGGTAATCTTTATGTCATTGTTCTTGATCCTCTTAAGCCCATACTAAATAGATGCTTGGTTGTGGATAAAAACGATCTTTCTCTTTGGCATCGTCGTTTGGGTCATGTGAATTTGCATCAAATGAAGAAATTGAACAAAAAGGACTTGGTTCGAGGACTTCCTAAATTGGATTTTGATAAGGATGAGGAATGCCAACCTTGTACACAAGGGAAACAAACCAAATCCTCCTTCAAATCCAAAGGAGTCATGAGTACCAAGAGAGTTCTTGAACTTCTTCATATTGATCTATTCGGACCAATGAGAACACAAATGCTTCGTGGTTCCAAGTATTGTCTTGTTATTGTTGATGATTTCTCTCGATATACTCAGACCTTCTTTCTTGTTTCTAAAAGCGATACTCTTGATGTTTTCGCGAGTGTTTGTAAACGGGTTGAAAACAAAGCTTCTTGCCGAATTGTTTCTATCCGTAGTGATCATGGGGGAGAGTTTGAAAATGATCTTTTGAGCGTTTTTGTGAAAAATCGGGTTATTCGCACAATTCCTCTTCTTCTCGCACGCCTCAATAAAATGGGGTAGTTGAGAGGAAGAATAGGTCGCTACAAGAGATGGCTAGGACCATGCTTCTTGAGTATGACACTCCTAAGAAGTTTTGGGTTGAAGCTGTTAGCACGTCATGCTTTGTGCAAAACCGAGTTTTCACACATCCTTCTTTTAAGAAAACCCCCTATGAACTATGGCGTGGTAGGAAGTCGTCTATTGATTTCTTTCATGTTTTCGGATGTCCTTGTTTTGTTTTAAACACGAAGGATTCTCTCGACAAGTTTGATCCGAAATCCTATAAGGCTTTCTTCCTAGGCTATAGCACTACTAGCAGGGCATATAGAGTTTTCAACATTGAATTGTCTAAAATTGAAGAATCTATCAATGTTAAGTTTATTGAAACTAACCCTGTTGTTGGCAAGAATATTGGTGATGATGATGTTGCAGATGAATTGATTCCCATATTAAAATACCTCAACATCAAAAACAAAGGTAAGCAGGTAATAGAAGAAGAAGAAGAAGAAGAAGAAAAGAAGGATCCCACTCCCCGCTTTGCAAAGAATCACCCCAAGGAGTTGATCATTGGCAACCCGTTCGAGAGAGTGAGGACACGAGCTGCTCACAACAAATAACAAGAAGATAGTGCCTTCATCTCCCAACTAGAGCCAAAGAACATCAAAGAAGCCCTTGGTGATGATGAGTGGATCCTTGCCATGCAAGAAGAGCTAGAGCAATTCGAGAAGAATCGTGTGTGGACCCTAGTGCCAAGACCAAGTGATAGAAAAATCATTGGCACCAAATGGATCTACCGCAACAAGCTAGATGAGCAAGTAAAAGTGGTAAGAAACAAAGCAAGGTTAGTGGCACAAGGTTACAACCAACAGGAAGGTATTGATTTTGATGAAACTTATGCTTCTGTTGCTAGATTAGAATCTATTCGTATGCTACTTGCCTTTGCTAGTTACAAAAATTTCTTTTTATATCAAATGGATGTGAAAAGTGTGTTTTTGAATGGTACAATCGAGGAGGAAGTATTTGTTGCTCAACCTCTGGGCTTTGAAAATGACAAATTACCCAATCATGTTTATTTGTTGCAAAAAGCTCTCTATGGACTCAAACAAGCACCTCGAGCTTGGTATGAGAAACTAAAGAACTTTTTGTTAGATAACGGGTATGTCATGGGCAAAGTTGATTCTACCTTGTTTCTAAAACACACTTCTAACCATTTTCTTATAATTCAAATATATGTTGATGATATCATTTTTGGCGGGACTGATCTTGATCTTTGCAAGGAGTTTAGTTCTCTTATGCAGAGTGAGTTTGAAATGAGCATGATGGGTGAGTTGACCTTCTTCCTCAGCTTTCAAATCAAGCAAACAAAAGAAGGAAACTTCATCAACCAAGGCAAGTACACAAGTGAACTACTCAAGTGCTTTGGGATGGAGAACATGAAGCCGATGGATACACCCATGTCAAACACCGCCAAACTTGACAAAGATGAAGAAGGTGAAAAGGTAGATGAGAAGCTCTATAGAGGTATGATTGGAAGTTTACTTTATTTAACTTCCTCTAGACCTGATATTATGTTTAGTGTTGGCTTGTGCGGTCACTTTCAATCTAGCCCTAAGAAGTTGCATCTCACTGCTGTTAAGAGGATTTTGAGGTACTTAGACAAAACCCAAAATTTTAGACTATGGTATCCTAAATCAAGGGATTTTACTCTTAGAGCATATAGTGATGTGGATTACGTAGGGTGTTTGGTTGATAGAAAGTGCACAAGTGGCACTTGCTTCCTTCTAGGACCATGCTTAGTGTCTTGGTTCTCCAAGAAACAAAGTACAGTGGCATTATCAACTACCGATGTTGAATACATTGCAGCCGGGAGTTGTTGTGCACGGGTCCTATGGATGAAGCAAATGCTCCAAGACTTTAACATATTTTTTTATGCTTCTCCTATCTTTTGTGACAATACTAGTGCAATTAATCTATCTTACAATCCAATATTGCATAGTAGAGCCAAGCATATAGAGGTTCGCCATCATTTTCTTCGTGACCAAATTGCCAAGAAAGATATCTATATCACACATGTGGACACGGAAAATCAGTTGGCGGACATCTTTACAAAACCTCTATCTAGAGATCAATTTAATTTTATTCGATCTAAACTGCTCATTGTTGATTTAAATGATATTTCTATGTGATCTAGCTAGTTGTCTCTTTCATATATGCTTGCTCATGTCTATCTTCACCTTGCTTTGCCTATATATGCTTGTTTGTGCTTAAATTGCCTGTCAACGTGCTTAGTTTTGCTTGTTCTTTGGGTTTTATCGAATTTTGTGTTTTATCTCTAAATAGTGCCCAATGATGAGCTAAATGTGCCTAAGTATGTTAATTATACAAAATAGAATGGAAAAATGAATTTAATTGGCATGTATATGGCTAGAATCTAAGAATGAGACTGTTAGGTCAGGTTGACCTTCAATCGAGTTTCCACCCTGGAAAACTCGACTGATTAGGAGTCGAGAGCAGTTCTTCAGGTTGACCTTCGGTCGAGTTTCCACCCTGGAAAACTCGACCGATCAGGAGCCGAGAGTAGTTCTTCACTGGACCGTTCAGTCGAGTTTGCCACCCTCAGAACTCGACCGATCGACGGGTTGCGCCAACTTAAAAGTTAGGATCGACCGACTATTTTCCCTTGCAACTAGAAAATAGCCGACTGATTCCTTGTCTCTAAGCCTCGTGCTCTCACCCAAGCCCTAAACCCCCCCGTTCCTAACCCTAGGGCGACCTAGCAACCCGTTCTTGACCTTCCTGGGCGCTCGTGGTGGGTTTTCTTCGGCGTTTGAGGTTTGATCTTACTTGTGTGCATGTTTTTTCTCTTTGTTTTCATTTCCATGGCCTTCCATAGACGAAAACGTCCTGCTCCTGGCAATGCTCAAGCTTCCTCCTCAACAAATCACTTGATTCCATTTGATAACACCTCTTTTGTGTCTATTGAGGCGGTAAATCGGTATAAGGATCTTCTTCCCCGATCTCCTTTTCCATTTCGCCCCTTGGTTGACGCAAATCATTTTCAAGCGGTCATTACCTCTGTTTTGAGGCTTCTCACCGACCACCACTTGTCCGCCCTTGCGATCGAACGTGACTGCTTTAACAATCAGTTGTCTAGCACAAAGGCAGTTCACAAGTTCTACGCAAACCTACGTTGGAACTAAGATACGCTCATTCCCCTGCCGAATACTAAAATAGTTCTTACATCGGTGATCGTTGGTCGTCGTTTTCAAATCTCCGAGGAAACTTTCAATTTCTATCTTGCCGGAGATGAGGAAAACAACACTTGGCGTAAGGACTATTGTGAGTATTTCGATCTTCTTAACCCGGAAGGTTTCTATAAACACCATGAATTGACGCTACCGTACATTCATCGGTTTTTAAAGAAACCCGACGTGGCCTACAAGAAGCGGTCAACCCTGCCCCCATCCTCTCTTGACCTTCAGAGGCACATCTTGGCCCTGGTGATTAACTGTAATGTCCATCCCAAGTGAAATCAAATGGACATTACGGAAAACACCGCGGTCATTATGTATTGTTTGCTAAACAATATAGGTGTCAAATGGGCTAGATATATCTTGCACCACATGACCTGTTTTGACACCAGCAAGAACACCAAGGGCACCCACCCCCCTACCTAGCTCTGAATTGTGGTCGTTTCCAGTTCTCCACTGATAAATCCCTCTTTTCTGACTTCCATTACCCAGTTGCTAGAAAAGAAGTTTGTATTAGTGAAACCACCCTTCAGAAGGTTGTTCCTGTCTTTTCCCCTACCGCTAATGCCTCTTCCTCTGCCTCTGCTGTCCCTCCCTCCTCTACCCATGCTCCACCTCTACAGCCACATCCCCGACCCAGCCGTGCGTCCTTCCGTGCATCGAATGAAACCCTTCTGGGATATATGATGCATGAACAGGCGTACAACCGTCAGGTTCAGGACCACCTGTACCAGGATTTGTGTTCAATCATGTCCACCATCAACCTATCATGTGCTTCACCATACCCCATATACCAGCCATACCCAGGTAGTTCCTATGCTTCTTATGCATATGAGAATTACTTCCCTGCTCCCGAGCCTTCCGCTACCGCTCCACCTGCGTATGCTGTTGGTAGTTCTGCTCTTGCGTACCTGCCATTACCTGCTGGCCCCCTGGCCACTCTGCTCGCCTCCTTGGGTGACTCTGCTCCATCCTTCCTGCAGGCCAAGGAGCTTCTTGCTCTTGGTATGTTGTGGGCCGAGCAGAATGCTCGTTGGCCCGGTCGCTCGTTTGGTCCTCCTGATGACGAGGAGATGCCCGACCATGTTGAGGATGCTGAAGAGGATGTTGATGCTGAAGACGGTGATGGTGAGGATGCTTCCTGCGACGATGGTGATGATGGTGCTGGATCTGATGCTGGCACTGTTGCTCCGCCTTCAGATGGATATGAGGACTACCACCCTGGCGAGGACGATGAGGATACAGTTGATATAGATAGCTTAGATGTCTAGGTGGTTTCTTATCTTATAGTCTAGCATGTCTATCGTACACATCTTTCTAGACTCTTTTGTATAAGCAACATCCTGGCACATTATTCTAAGCTGTACTATTTTCTTATTTCTATTTTCTCGCTTTATGGTTCTAGTTGTTGTTCATGACGACATCTTTCTGAGTTGAAATATCATCGTTATGCACTTTGGCTACTTAGTCTGTGTTAACTTATGCTTGGTGCTTTTTGAGCTATATTTTGATTCTGACTTGGATTGTGTGCTATCCTCCGTGGTTGTGTGCTATATGATTTTATACTGTTGTTTACTACATTGCATATCTGTTTGGTTGAGTTGTGGAGAAGACCTATTTTTTCTCTTCTACCCCCCTACCTTTTTGATAATGTCAAAAGGGGGAGAAATATCTCGTGGTTTGAGACTCAATCATATTGTTTCTTGTTGTTATACTATTGCCCTCTTGCTTAGGTGATCCTTTTCTTGTTAATTTGTTGTTGATTATGTGACTTGCAAAGGATTACATAGCACACAGATATTGGTATTGCTATGTATAGAAAAACTAACATGCAGGTGAGAGGAAGCATAGTTTGAGGGGGAGCAAATTCAAATTGTTCTTATCATGAATCCCCCTAATTCATAAGGCAAAGGTATAACTTTCTTATCCTTTTCAATATGTTTGAGGAATGGTTTGTCATTGTCAAAAAGGGGGAGAATGTTGACCTAGAGGTTATACGTTACCTATATTTTGATAATGACATAACCATTCCATTCATATGTATCTAATATGTGTGTTTAAGATTGTTTGCAGGCATTAGGTACATGAAAAGGATCAAATATACAAAGTCCTAGAATGGGCCAAGTTCAAGTCAAAATGGCTACAAGTGTGCGTTTTAGGATTTCTATGTAAACGACCTTAGAACATCCATGTAATCACTTGTAATGATGAATTGGCTTGTAACTTAGAAGAGAACAATGTTTGGGACAAAATTCACCAAGTACTAATCACTTTAATTACAAATTAGAAAATGGATTACAGGAACTTGGTTGGTCGAGTTTCCCTGGCTTGAAACTCGACCGATCAACCTTGGTCGATTTTCTGAAGATTGCATCGGTCAAGTTGTGCACTCACTGAACTCGACCGATCAGGTAACAGGCCATTTCCAGTTTAAATGGTCGGTCGAGGTTTGTCAGGACAAACTCGACCGATCATTTGAATATCGATTTGTCTCTTACTTGATCGATCGAGTTACCCCCATTGAAACTCGACCGATTGCACTGTACGGAATTTGCAGAAAACGTAATATGATCATTGGTGAATTGTTTTGGGCAAAAATAGAGCCGTTTTCTTGAACAAAAAATGACTACTTTTGCATCCAAGTGTCCCACAACTTAAAGGGCCACCCTCAACTATAAATAGAACCCCTTGGAGTTCATTCCAAGCTGCTCTTCCATTGCAAACTTGGTTCTAGCTTAGTTGAGAGTGTTCCAAGCCCTTGAGCCCCTTTCTCTCTCTACCTTCAAGATAAATTCGTGAGTTATGAGTGAGTTAGGTCCCTGTGTATGAGAGATATCCCTTGTATGATGTACAACTCTCCTTTCTCTCTTCCTACCTCCAAATCCCTTTGAAGATTGATTGAAGCTGCTTCTCTAAGTGAAAGAGAGGTTGTTGTTGTTCTTCTCCGAGTGAAGGTGAAGATGATTGCTGATCTTCAAGAGTGAAGATAGCTTGCTGCTCCAGATCCCTTGGTGAAGGTGAAGCGTGGAGAAGCTCTCCAAGAGAAGGAGAGGTGCAAGGCAAAGCTCAAGTGAGATAGGTAAATCCTGCAAGGCTGAAGACAAAGGTAAGATTGGGTAAGTCCTTTGAAGAAGGCTGAAGAATCTTGCTTTGTGGGTAAGTCCTTGGAAAGGTAGAAGATCTTAGCTTGAGAAATTAAGTCCTTGGTTGTGTGGTTTATGTATCTTGTAATCTTATTGTGATATATAAGAGAACCAAATTGCAAATCCTAGAGTCTAACCAACTCTAGGTAGTGGACTGACATCGCTCCTAAGTTTAGGATGTGGAACCACTCTAACCACCTGTCCAAGTGCTTATTATTCATTGTTTCTTATCCTTGCTTTGAATGCTAAATTAGGACATCAAATTGTTACTTGTTTTAGTTTCTGCACTAAGTTTAAATTGGTGGTCTAATTGATTTTGTGAAGTGTGTGTAGCTCTATTCACCCCCCTCTAGAGCCCATTGATCCAACAATGTTGGTTTATCCTTAATTAGGTAGTCTTACCTATTCACTCATATGAATAGAAGGGATGATAATCATATTGTTTTGATATGTAACCCTAATGAGGTATAGCTTGTTATACCTAGCTTTAATATAACTAAATGATGGTAATTGGGTATGAATAGTCCTTGAATGACTAATACAATCATGGAGTACTCTATTACTATTATTGAAACCCTAGTATTCTATAACCCGATGGTTACACATTGATTTATATGTGGCTTCATACTTGAGAATAGTATAGAATGTGATGGTGATGCTTCAGCTTATGCATCCATGATCCAATGGGGATGTTGTGAGTTAGGGTTTGGGTATAAGTGTCGATTAGTAACATTGATATAAGTTATCATGTTGAACCTAACTCTAATGCAAATAGATAAAGATGAGTAATCATGTTTAACATTATTATATGATGTAATTATGGTGGAATAACCTCCTTAACATGATCATAACCTTAATGTGTTAATTGGTGGTTATCATAGACACATGGTTGATACTTTCTTATGCTAAACATGTGCATTATGAATATGATGAGTGTTAATCATATCTAGATTCCTTGCTTGTTGATGTAATAAAGGAATGTTCTTAATGTTAATATAACCCTGCTATGATTGTTTATGAATATCTCCTAGCTCATTAATGCAATATTGTGTTGATATGGTGTATTATATGTAAGTGATGTTTTTGAGCCTTCTTATAAGGCATGGAAAGATAATGATGATCTTTTAGGGAATAGTATGATGGTCTTAATGACCTTTGGGCATGGTTGAGCCCTGAATGAGGTGTAATCCTCTTGTGTTGATAAGGGTTGATACCATGTGATATTGTGAAAAGGATTTATATCCTGTGGTAGTATGATGGTCTTAATGGCCTTTGGGCATGGTTGAGCCCTGAATGAGGTGTAATCCTCTTGTGTTGATAAGGGTTGATACCCTGTGATATTGTGAAAAGGATTTATATCTTGTGATAGCATGAATAACAAGTGAATAGTGCCATGTGACAATGAGATGAGAAATTAGGTTTCATACATTTTATATCTTTTAAAAGTTGTGATATTTATATGCTTACAAGAAGTGAATTAGGGTATGTATGTCCACTTGTTTGATGTAGCCTTAATTCACCCAATTGGCATAACTAATCAACTGAAACTCTAATCATGTAGTGCCGTGTGCCATAAATCCATCTGAGTGTCAGAACTTGCCAGATGGTGAAATGAGTATTCCTAAGGGAAACTTGGAGCACATATTGTTGGGTATGTGGAGTTGGCAAATTGATGATATATCCTTGTCATCCACAATGCAGGTTGTGGAGGATTGCTATGGTCATGCCTCATACATCAAATGTGATTGAGAATGGTTGCGGTCGTGTCTCGGTGATTATATATGTGACAAGATTGGTGGACAACTGTGGTTGTACCTTGGATGGTAGGGTATGTGTACCCACTTCCTTTCACTAGTGTTGTGACTTGTACTAAGGATGGACTAGGCTATTAGCAGCTTAACCTTATGTGTCATTGTGGCAGACCCGTACTAACCGGGGGAAGAGAAGATCTTAAGAGTCTGGCTCTTACTAGATCTTATATGGCACTGATTTTGACTTAGAAGTGGTCAGTTGGATTTTGAGTGGTATCCTCAATTTCCTCAGGAAATAATAAAAGATGAAAGACAGTCATGTAGCATATCTATTTAGGGTTACACACAATGCTTCATATTGGATGAAAACCCTTCTTTGCTTTCTTTTCACTGAGATCACGTATAGTACCATAAGAGATAATAGATATGCTTATGTTGTAGTTATTCTCATGTTGTAAACATACTTATGTTGTCAAATATACTGACATTGGTGGTTAATATGTCGCTGCTAGTTATGTTTAATATTTCTAGCCATGCCTATGTAATTAGAAATACTTAAACTGCTAATCAGGCTTATGTAGTTCATTGTGTTATGATGTTAGTTCTACTTATGATATAGATTTGTTCCCTTTATTTGAGATGCCAATATTGATAGCCATGTTATGTTACTAGATATATTCATGATGTTAGGGATGCTTATGTTACTAGATTGGTTGTAATTTTAGCAAGGAATATAATGATAGTCAGATTATTGATAATGATTATTATTAGATGCAATTTGATGATATTTAAGTAGTTATCTATCCAAAGAAATGTATTTATTTATTATATATATATGCATTGATGATCATACTTGTTGCTAAGATGATTTTCTTAATCTATTTAGTATACTTGAACTGTTCAACCTATTTAATTGATTATTAAATACTCCAACTGCTTAGTTATCTACTATTTAAAATATTGTAATGAATAAGCATTGTTGGAGGTTATATCTCTTACTGGGACATGGGTCTCACCCTTGTGGTTCGCCACATTTTTTTTAGGTAATCGAAAGTGACGAAAGCAAACATGTGGCAACAAAGAGGAGATATAGTAATGAATCTTTGAGAAAGTTGATTAGATGTCTAGTGTGTCCTAGAGTCGTCCATGTACTCTTAGGTCCAGGCAGGAAAAGTTTGTATATGGTGTTTCAAACGAATCAAACTTTTGTTAGCATATTAATGCTTGTTTGTGTGGAATATATGAATATTATTCTCATGTGCATATATGTTATGGATAAGGTGATAGAACAATTTGTATCAAATTCTTGGCATAGTATGGATACAAGAAAGATGTTGGGCTCTTACGCAAATGTTTTTGAGCGGGTGTTGATGTTGAAATTGGTTTTAATTTACCCATATTTTTGGGTATGTGATTAATTAGTGATTTATTTTGTTTTATGTTTTGAGTGATCTCATTTAGTGTAACAGGTTCTCTCAATTTCAGCCATTAGTTATCTTGTTGAGCAAGATATTTCAACTCAACATCACTTTATTCACAAACCGATAGACTTTTTCTAAGGAAAGTTGTAAACAAATATCCATCACCTCCTTGAGGTTCTTAACCCATCATGGCAAAGGCCAAGAGTTGAAAAAATGATATGGGACCTCCAATATGGCTCCTTGGCCGATAGGCACTCCCATATAAGCTCTACAACTCGATACAACTCAATTAGAGTTTCAATTATACAACTCTTCTTGGTCTTTTCATCACTAAGAATGCTACCACTCAAAGATGATTCAAACATGGTGCCTCTTTCTTTCTCTCTCCTCTAGATGATGCCAAGAGATAGTACAGACAGTCTAGTGGTGGTAATTTTCATATCAACCCTACATTTTGGGTAAATTGCAATTTGCACCAAAATTGGTACACAAGGCACAAGCATTATTCAAACAAGCTCCAACTTGGAACTTAGGCTTTCCACAAACCACCCCTTAGCATCATTCTCTCTCATATGATTCTAAATCATTTGAAGCATGTTTAAAATTTGACATATTGCAATATAACCCCTCATCTTGGGTAAATTGCAAATTACACCCAAACTATCATATAATGCACAAATAGTTTGCAAATAAGCTCAAACTTGAAAATAAAACTTTCATTGAGTCTTAATTACTTTTTAAAAGATTAAAAAAGTTTATAAATAACTTAAGCAAAAATTCTAGGTTTATGGCATAACCCAGGTCAGGGATGTTACATAACTAGATAGATGAAGCCATAGAGATTGCATAATATTTTTACACCAGGCAAATATATACTTGAGAATGGTATTCAAAAGTGAAAAGATAACTCAACTCAATCCATTAAATTTGAAGAGGTAAACCAAAGGAGACAACTAACATTTTTTTAGGGAATTGGAAAAGATAAAGGATATGCATATGAAATGAGGAAAATATGATAACAAGGAAGCAATGGAAAGAATTATTACCTTATTAGGTGCAGTGGGTCATGGGGCCACCATTAATGGTGATAGACTTAAGAACCATTGTTAGGATGATGAGAATGTATAGAGTGAACCCATGAAAGATCTAGTTAGGGGTTATATAATGTTACCATACCCTTCATAAAAAAAGTAGGAAAACAAATTCATTTTATGATGCTGACTTTTATGAGGAGATCTTTGCATTACTTAGTCATCAAATTTTATGAGAAGATCTTTGCATCACTTGATTGTAAAAAGTAGTTCAGGAACAAGACATAAGAATTAATAGGAAATGAGGAATAAAGAAAACAAGTGAGTAATGTGAAGGGTTATTACCTCAAAAGGTGAATTGAGTACTCATGATCACCATTGATAGTGACACATATTAAAGAACCAATGTCAGGATGAGGGCAATATAGAGAGTGAGTGTAAGGCCCCTAAACTTGCTTAATGAGTTGAATAATCTTAATTATCATAATTGAGTTATTATAACCCTAATATAACGTTGTGATATGCTTTGAAATCATAAGACAAGCTTAAGTTTCAAATTTGGTCCAATTTGGACTTTGTTTGAGCAAATTATGCAATTTTATGCACATTTTTGACTTTCTATAATTTACCCTATTGAGAGGTTTTCTTTGAAATTTATCACTTGCATTATGTTCCTCGGATATTCTCTCATAATTCTTGAGCTTTTTGAGCCATGGGGAACCTATTTAATCCTTGGTTTGAAGGTGTTTTCTCTAATGGTATTTTAGGGTTTACCCCTTCATGGATAAGCTACCTTTAGTAGCTATCGACTAATGAATTATTTATAGAACGTAAAATGTCAAATGTATTTTTCATGCTCTAGGGTTTGTTCTGCATGTGTGATGGTAGGGCGATCCGAGGAGTTCCCTCCCTTCCCCCCAGAGGGGGGCATTCCTCCCTTCTCTCTGGTGCCATGGCTGTGGAGGTCCCGTATGGCGATGTCCCCTCTACTACTACTGAACGCCCCATCCCTAGGCATGCTTGGAACCAGGTCCTGGCCGGTGGAGATCTTGCTGCCGAAAAGCACTCCTTTATCCCTCCTGACAAGATTGATGGTAAACACTTTGTTACCATTGATGAACCTACATATGATGCCATGGAGAAGTGTTGGGAACATACTGCGATCATGTACGTGATGGGCAAACGTCCATACTATTACCATCTTCTTGCATGGATATGTCGTGTTTGGAAACCCAAGGGCGGCTTCGACTTGTTTTCTAAACTAGATAAGTTCTTTCTTCTCCGTTTCAACTCGGCTGAGGATAAGAAGAGCGTCATCAACAGTGGCCCTCGTTGGTTTGATAATCGGTTGGTAGTCGTCAAAGATTACAAGAGGGGGGATGATTTGAAGAAAGATTTCTTCAGTTCGATTCCGGTCTGGATTAGTATCCCTAGTATGGGTCACAATTGGTCCCCTAGGGATTTTGGTATTGTGGCTAGCGGTGTTGGGCGTCTCCTCAGGATCGATCACAAGTCGTTAGGCCAGGAATCCCTGGGTGAGGCGCGTGCTTTGGTGGAAATTGACGCTGACGAAGAGCCCCCTCAGGAGGTTTGGGTCAATATGCCTAGATGTGACCCTATGCCAGTGAAGATTTAATATGAGTGCATCCCATTGAGATGCACATAGTGCAAGGTTTTTGGCCACGATGGCTCTGATTGCCCAATCAATCTGATCGTCAATGAGGAGGTCCCTGCTCCAAAGACTAAACAAACATGGATTGTTGTGGGTAGGAAGGGTAAAGTTCTTGTTGTTGACGCTGATGGTGCTTGCTCGGGTGGAGGCGTTGATAACACTAGTGTTGGCATTGGTTGTGATGATGGTGCTACCGGTGATGGGTCTTCTTCTCATGGTTCCACTGTTGAGAGGGTCGACACCCCTGTTGTTTCATGGGTGGACAGAACTCCTTCCTCAGGCAACGACGTTGTTCTGATGGCGGACATTGTTGAACTACGCTACGGCGCTGCGTCGGGGGTTGGCATTGCTAATGTGGTGTCGGAGATAGGCGTTGCTAACACAGCGTCGGGAGGAGGTGTTGCTAATGCTGAGTCAGGTGGAGGCATTGTTAACGTTGTGTCAGGTGATGACATTATTAACATTGTGTCGGATGTTAGCGCTGCTAATGCTGCGTCACGGGTCGGGTCTGATGCTAACACCTCGTTGTTGGGTGCTAACGGTGGGGCAAATGATGATAACTTGCAGGCTGATGCTAACACCGTCGAGACCTTTGTCTCAACAGCTAAACCATCCTCGAGTGCCTTGACTTCTTCTTCATCTTCCAAAGTGTCAAAGACTTCCAAGGGTGATGGGTCAGGTAAGACCCATTATGTATCTAGAGGTTAATAATTACCTTCCTCATGACAAATGTTTGTGGCTCTAGAAAGCCACGTAAAAAGAAAGAAGTGAGGAGAACTATCCTTGAGAACAAAGCTACCATGGCGATTCTTGTTGAATCTAAAATCAAGTCCCATATGTCTCACACGTCTGTTCGTATGTTTCCTAATGGCTAGCTATGGGTTTCTAATCACTTGCATGATCCTAATGGTCGTATCTATATTGGATGGAATCCAAATTGGTGGGTTACTACTATGACTGTCATGAATGATCAACAGGTTACTATTAGAGGCAATAACAAAGGTGGTCTTACTATCTATGTTACGACTATCTACGCTAGGAACTTTGTGGCTGACCATTATGTCCTATGGAATACCTTGGAGAGGATTGCTGCTAGTATCGATGATGCTTGGCTTATCACATGCGATTTTAATAATATCAGGAAACAAGAGGAGAAGGCAGGGGGTCGCGAGGTTCCCTCTACTATACTTAGCTCTTTTAATGTTGCACTTGATAATGCTGGTCTTACTGAATTACCTGTCATCGATGAAGAGGTTTACATTTGGCATAAAAAATAAGGCGTTGCTAAAAGGGTTGCTTGCAAGCTTGATAGAGCCTTTGTTAATGATGATTGGCTGTCTAAATTTCTTGGTTCCAAAACAAAGTTCATTACTCACAATAATTCTGATCATTGTGCTCTTAACATTAATATGAAGCCTATATCTTTCAAGAAGAAACCTTTCATATTTCTCAACTACTGGATGGACTGGGAGGGCTGTCATGACATTATTAAAGATGTCTTGGATACTAATATTAAAGGCAATCCACTCTTTCAGTTCTGCCATAAACTCAAGGTATCAAGGATAAATTGAAAACTTGGTCCAAGCAATATTGCAATCTTAAGAATCTTATTGCTAGAGAAAGGATGGAGCTTGATGACATCTCAGCTGTGATCCATAGATACCCTCTTGATTCTGATCTCATTTATGCTGAAAAACAAACCCTTGAGAGGTTGGACATGCTTCTTAAGGATGAGGAGGTCTATTTCTGTCAGCACAGTAGGATGAAGTGGCTTTCCAATGGTGATAGGAACACTAGTGTCTGTCATACCATTGTGAATAGAAGAGATGCTATTAATTCTATAACTGAACTTTTTGACTCTAATGGAGATCTTTTGCAAGACAATAATACTATTGCGGATGACACTGTTCAGTTCTTTGAGAAACTTTATAATCAACCTCATGTTGCAACAAGTTCTTGCTTTCCAGATTGGTCTCCTCTTATCTCTGTGAATGACAATGCAATGTTGTGTTCTATTCTGAATTTGAAGGAAGTTCATGATGCTGTTTGGAGCATAGGACCTCACAAAAGCCCGGTTCTGGATGGTTTCAATGGCTACTTCTATAGGGAAATTGGAATGTCATCTGTGATGATCTTCTTAAGGTTGTCCAGTGGATTTTTGAAGGTGGTAACATGTTTAGACAAGTTAATCATGTTTTTCTTGCTCTTATTCCTAAGAAGGACATTATTTTGTCTCCTACTGATTTTAGGCCCATTTCCTGTTGCTCAATGCTCTATAAAATCATTGCCAAAGTCATTTCAAGGAGGTTATCCACTCTTCTGCCAAATATTATTTCTCCTTATCAAGGTGCTTTTGTTAAAGGTAGGAGTATTGAGGATTGCTCTCTTCTTGCGGTTGAGTTTACTCTCAAATTCAACCGAAAATCCAGCCCTCCTGCAGCTTGCATCAAGTTGGACATTGCCAAGGCTTTTGACTCTGTTCGTTGGCCTTATTTATGGTATTGTCTTACTGGCCTCAGCTTCAATGACAGGTTTATCTCCATACTTAAACAATGTGTGGAGACTCCATCCTTTTCTCTATTTCTGAATGGCTCTTCGGTTGGCTTCTTCAAAAGTTCTAATGGCCTTCGACAAGGCGATCCCTTATCTCCCTTATTATTTGTTCTTTCTATGGAAGGTTTCAGTAGATGTCTGGAGGAAGCGTATGAGAACAAACTCATTAGAAGCTTCCCTATCAATAGGACCAAGGCTCTTAGTCACCTTCTTTTCGTGGACGATGTTCTTATTTTCTCCGAGGGGCGCTTGCGTAGTCTTATCAAGCTTAAATAGGTTTTGCTTGATTTTGGTTCTATCTCTGGAATGAAATGCAATCCTAACAAGACTCATATTTTTCTATCTTCATCTTTCCACAACAAAGATGCCTTGATTGGTTGCTTAGGTATTCAGTATGGCTCTTGGCCCACAAAGTATCTCAGATTTCCTATGGCGGGTGGCAATCTCAGGAGGCGCCACTTCCATGAATGCATGGACAAACGTAGGGACATGATCCAGATATGGACGGGTTCTAAAATTCTATGGATGGTCACCTTGTTCTTATCAAGCACTGTGCAATGGGCTTGATTGGCTACTAGCTACGTATGGGTGACATTCCTCCAACTGTTCTACGTAGAATGGAGTTGTTACTTTCAAATTTCTTATGGGGCAGTTCGGTGCATCCTTCTTGTTGGGTACGGCTTGCCTACCCACTTTGTGAAGGAGTTCTTGGTCTAAAAAGACTTGATGAGCTTGCTGACTTCCATACTTTACGCCATATTAAAAGGTTCACTCAAGTTCAATGCATATGGAGCTCATGGCTTTCTTGTAGGTATGGAAATTCCTTGACTACTATCTCCTAGAATAGTTCTACTTGTCATAAGTGTATGATTGCTCTTTGGCCTTCCTTCTCTATGTGGGAGGGCAAGTGTGACGTCCCCGGATTTTCTAAAACTTAATCCGATGTGTGACGTCCAAATTGAAACCCTCACCTCAGCGAGTATCCCAATTTAAACACCACACACTAGGCTAAGAAGAAGAAGATCAAGGGAGTCAGAAGGAAACAATCAGTAGCACATGCACATGAACAATAATAAAACCAAAACACATGTTCACCATTCAACATATAATTACAACATGAATTGTTACAACATTTGATATTACATATTGAACAGCAAACTATACATATACATGTACTACCACTAAACTACAGGATCTTAAGACAACAGGTCCACCTGTACACCAGCTCGCCACACAACTCTCACTACCTGGATCTTCAAGAGCATAACCATAACCTATACAAAAGATTACATGCGGTACACGTCAGCACAATATTTCATGAATATTGTACTGAGTACGCCTACGTGTCTTTTTATATATCTCTCATCATATCTTGGCAATAAGATAAAACTAATACTTGGCAGTAACAGAAGAATATAAGAAAAGTATATACTTGCATAAAGATATTCATTAACAAAAGAGAACACATATTTTAAGCACATTTTCCATTATATATCCATGCATTTGCCACCTGAGGGAATAATGCATCATCTCTGCTACCAATGAGAATGAGATGTAAGGCCTTATGATCTACTACCAAAGAGTTAGATCATTGTACAATGTGATCTGCTACCAAAGAGAATGATCACTTTCTAGCACTATGCTACCAAAGAGAATTAGTGCTTTCATATAATGGAATAGATATATTATGTTTGATGTGTTCATAGCAATAAGTATGGAGAATCAAGCAACATAGCATACAAGAACAATCATTTCAATCAATACCATATGCCAAGTATTTTACTACTCATATAACACAAGCATATTGTATAACAAGCCAAGTAAGAGGTAATGGCGTACCTAGATCAAGAGATAAACTTAATCACCACATATTCCTGATATCAACTATATCCTTGGTTAAACCTTATCATGACAAGATCATATACTATCATCAGGTTCTTATCCTATTATATCTCATCTTAACCCTAAGTGTGCTCGTATTAGGGTTTCACTTAGTTCATTGGGATATTCTCATTATTACTTGTCTTATCATCTTGTTATCTGGGATTGATGTTACTGATGTCGTATTCCAAATTATGATTCATTATCTGAACATTATCTTCCATATCCTTTTTGTGCACATATTAACCCTAGGTTACATCATTAACCTAGATTAGGGTTTTATAACATGTATCAATATTCATCTTCATATAACATGGATTTTGTTCATCATTATGATCTCATAACTAAAACTGAGGTTCAATATACTGATATGAGCTTTCTCTGTAAATTTCATCATTTATAGAGCACGTATGTATTTATTGCATTTTGTTAGGGTTATTAGCCCTAGTTAGACATGTTAAACAAATTACATGATTTCGTACATCAACATGATCATCCTTGACATCAGGTGCATTATAAACATTATTATGGAGTTACTGACATTTTCCCATAATTTTATGTCATCATTTGCTATTTATTATCCACTAAACGAGCATTACATATCTTTCATGATATCACTGAGATTTGAGCATCAAAAGCCTGATATTATAGTTCCAGGTTGTTCTACGCATTTTTCTGAGAATTTGGGTATATTGTATGTATTTTTCTGATCATCGAGCTAATTACTACGATTTATTGAAAAACTGAGCATTTTCTGATTATTTACCTCATCCGGCCAATCGCAGGACGCCACGTGTCCTCTAGGGTTGCGGCTCCTTGCTCCCGCTTGCTGGTGGAGCCAGCCGGTTCAAGGGCACTTGGACCCGGTTCATGGCTGGGTTTGGGCGACTGGACCGGGGTTCACCCCCTCTTCTCCTCCTCGTGCGGTCAGGGAGTCCGTGGGACTCTGTTTCATGGAGCCGCCGCCGCACGACTTGGCTCCGGCGAGCAGGCCCAGAAGCTTCTCAGCTCCTCGATGCCGTCTAGGGCCACGATCAGGTTCGACTACCTCCTCCGGATGCCCACGGCTACTCCTCTCCTAGGGCTCACCTCTGGAGCTCCAAGTCCACGAGCTCCCTGGCCATGGAAGCCACCGCGGCGCTAGGAAAAAGGGGGAAAAGGGGCTCCCCGCCCTCGAATCTCGTGGATGAGGCATCGAACACCTTTGTCGGAGCTTCACAGACCTGGAGGGACCCCTAGATGTAGCTGCGGGGTCCTTGATTGACGCCCCTAACTCCGTCTTCTTCCTTGGAATCTTGGCCTCGGCATCCATGGAGCTCACAAATACAGGGCACGAAAACACCCGTACTCAACTTATCCATACTCCTTTCTCCTTTCCCTCTCTTATCTTCCTCCGTCCTCACCTCTAACTCCACGATACACCATTGGCCGCCACCTGTACACTGCAGTGGGGAACTGGAGGAAAAGGGGAGCTCGTTCTCCCTCGTCACTTGGTTGTTCGGACTGGAACTGGGGTTAACCCCACTCTTTGGGAAGAGGCGAGTACAACTGCTGGGTTGGAATCACGTTCAAGTCCATGATCAGTGTGCAATGCGATGTCGTGGTTGTTGCCTTCGGTCAAGGCAGTAACCGCAAGGTAGGAGAAGGTTTCTCTACCGTTAGATGACATCCAAGGTCCGGAGCTGACGCTCTGATCTGTGGCCTCTCCTTCAGAGTGTCCACAACCTAGGATCAGTGATATAACGGCCAGAAAGGAGTCGCGCATCCTCAACTAAACTAGGGTGCGTGACAGGGATTAAAGATCACCAACTTAGGTCCAAAACACATCAAAATGCATGCTATTTCACCAAAATCAAACCTCCATAACTTCCTCTAGGAATATCTGATTGCCACCAAACTTTAACCATTGCTTCCATACCTCTCGAGCTACCTTCTACTCAAATTTGGTGCCAAAACTCAACTGGTAGACCAATCAATTAAATTCATCAAATAAGCATAAACTTATAAATCTTAATCATTATATAAATCTCGATCAACATTCCAACTTTACGAAAACACTCGGGGTTCTCATTATAACTCAAGATATGGATACTAATATGTTATTGGAGATTTATGGATTTCAAAAATCCACTCCATCACATCCTACATACCTTAAAAGATATTTCATCCTCGAAATTAAGCCAAAATCCACTTTGTCACATCATATACATCTTAAAAAGAACTTTCGTCCTCGAAAGTAAACCATACTCATACTTTTAGGGAAAACTACCATGTCTTAATCCACATGCAGGAACTATTCTAGGTGTAACATATCCACAAGGTTACCTAGAACCATGTATCCAAAGCACTATTAGGGCTTTTTTTTTTACAACCATCTTGGTGCACAAACACTCCATCCAAGGTTAAACTCAAGGTTTAGAGACTTAGATTATGTCATTACATATCTCATATATTAGGGTTGCATTCTTATCTTTACCCATGCATTATAGTTTCCAACATCATATTACCATGTTCCAAAGAAGTTAACTATAGTCAACCCATTATCTCAAGGTGTCATCACCATTTTATTGAGTTAGTTATTAGAACATGTTCAACATTAACGTATGTCCTTTAGGTGGGAGTTAACTAAAGTTAACCCACTTTATCCATCCAGGTCATATCGAGGGGTCATAATCGTTATGTTGTGTTAACTGTCAATCTATATTTTTCATATGTAATAAGCACTAAGATTAACACCTCGTGTAACATGTTTCATTCATATAATCTTATTTCATTGCTCATAGTAAATTGCAAGATTTACTAGTGATTTCATCACGAGATTAGCTAACATTTTCACATTATCATCATTATCCATGTACATAGTTAACCATTTATGCCTTGATATCTATTAAACCATTTCTAGATATTTCATCATATTGTGTCTATATATCACGCCTTGAGATTAGATCACATCCGTACATGTATTATATTATGGTTGTGCCAAACAAACTTATGTGAGTGGTTTGTTAAATATATATATCAAAACTTTATCTAGTCCAACTGAGGTTCTCTTCACCCATATCATGAGAACAGGGCCATGCTCAGTCTCTGTGAGCTAACTCAACTCTATGAGTATCTCATAAACAAAAACTATATCTTCCCTCTCGGTCTATGGTTCTCAGGTATACCTCATTGGTACTAGCAATAGCTTACAAGGTCAAGCCACACAAGCACAAGCTGAAGACATGACATGATGTTCTCATCACAGGTCTTCTACCCATGAAACATGCTTACCCAAAACTCTCTTATATACATTACTATATTCCTATGTGGGAAACTACCAACCCGAGCATGAGGCTTCCCATAAACTTAACATATCTACCTCCTCCAGGGTCTTGGGCTCTCTCCCTCACCCAGATGGTAGGCACTCATATTGATATTCACATATGCACATGTATCCATCCTCTCTCTGTCTCTAGGGTTTGGTCCTCCCAAGGAAATCTAGGGTTCAACATAGCTATAAGAATCATGCATAAAGCAACTCAACTCATTTACTCAGGAGTAGTCTAGTTTAGGACGTATCATATCACATATCTCAAAATTCTCATATCTTAGAGTTTAGGTTCTCTGACCTTCTCCCAATGGGTCTCACTCTCTCTAGAGTTAACCCTAAAACTGGTCCCAACACTAGAGGTCCTCCTTTGTAAAAGAGCTTGAGGCTCATGCTGACTCACAACCTCGTCTCGTCTTAATACATCTTATCTCATAAAAGCCTAGTTACTTGCATCATCAGAACTTATTTCAAATCCTCAAAACTGAACTTACATCCTCAGAGACAAACACAGATCATCACAACTATCTTAAATCATCTGTACAAGACTTAGATCGTATCATCAAACTTATTCTATCCATCTATTCCATCTATCACATATACCAACAAGGCTCTAGACATCTAATCTAGACTACTCTCTCTTCTAGACTGATTTCATTCACTTTCACTTAGGTTACATGACCACCTCCTACTCGTACATGTGTGGGGACACATTTTTGTAATACATATACATTATAAAATATTATATAGTTTTTCTCCGATAAAACAAGCGTCAGAGAAAACTATCGAGGTTCGATCCGTTTGGAATCAAAAACCAAATCCTGAAAATGAGTGTCCCACACATAGTAGAGAGTACAATGTCATGAAAACTAGTGAAAAGGGTGAGAACATGGTGTAGACTAGCGTAGCTACTCTAGACTACGAGTTCCATATCTCTAGGGTTTCTCTTCCCTTGATGCACGTTATTTCCAAATAATGCAACGTCCCATACCGCTGCACTATAAGGAAAGAACAACATCTAAGGACTTGCTACTCAACAAGCACCAGTCTAGGCCTAGTTCTCAGACATCTAGGTGCTAACCTAGAGGCTAGGTCAGATCTAGTCTCTAAAAGACGACTAATCTAACCCTAAAAGATTATTAAGGTTCAAGGTTCTTTAGTTTTGAGTTGTATGATGAGAAATTGTCAGGCTTTGCTATTGTTCATGCTCTGATACCACTTGTGACGTCCCCGGATTTTCTAAAACTTAATCTGATGTGTGACGTCCAAATTGAAACCCTCACCTCAGCGAGTATCCCAATTTAAACACCACACACTAGGCTAAGAAGAAGAAGATCAAGGGAGTCAGAAGGAAACAATCAGTAGCACATGCACATGAACAATAATAAAACCACAACACATGTTCACCATTCAACATATAATTACAACATGAATTGTTACAACATTTGATATTACATATTGAACAGCAAACTATACATATACATGTACTGCCACTAAACTACATGATCTTAAGACAACAGGTCCACCTGTACACCAGCTCGCCACACAACTCTCACTACCTGGATCTTCAAGAGCATAACCATAACCTATACAAAATATTACATGCGGTACACGTCAGCACAATATTTCATGAATATTGTACTGAGTATGCCTACGTGTCTTTTTATATACCTCTCATCATATCTTGGCAATAAGATAAAACTAATACTTGGCAGTAATAGAAGAATATAAGAAAAGTATATACTTGCATAAAGATATTCATTAACAAAAGAGAACACATATTTTAAGCACATTTTCCATTATATATCCATGCATTTGCCACCTGAGGGAATAATGCATCATCTCTGCTACCAACGAGAATGAGATGTAAGGCCTTATGATCTACTACCAAAGAGTTAGATCATTGTACAATGTGATCTGCTACCAAAGAGAATGATCACTTTCCAGCACTATGCTACCAAAGAGAATTAGTGCTTTCATATAATGGAACAGATATATTATGTTTGATGTGTTCATAGCAATAAGTATGGAGAATCAAGCAACATAACATACAAGAACAATCATTTCAATCAATACCATATGCCAAGTATTTTACTACTCATATAACACAAGCATATTGTATAATAAGCCAAGTAAGAGGTAATGGTGTACCTTGATCAAGAGATAAACTTAATCACCACATATTCCTAATATCAACTATATCCTTGGTTAAACCTGATCATGACAAGATCATATACTATCATCAGGTTCTTATCCTATTATATCTCATCTTAACCCTAAGTGTGCTCGTATTAGGGTTTCACTTAGTTCATTGGGATATTCTCATAATTACTTGTCTTATCATCTTGTTATCTGGGATTGATGTTACTGATGTCGTATTCCAAATTATGATTCATTATCTGAACATTATCTTCCATATCCTTTTTGTGCACATATTAACCCTAGGTTACATCATTAACCTAGATTAGGGTTTTATAACATGTATCAATATTCATCTTCATATAACATGGATTTTGTTCATCATTATGATCTCATAACTAAAACTGAGGTTCAATATACTGATATGAGCTTTCTCTGTAAATTTCATCATTTATAGAGCATGTATGTATTTATTGCATTTTGTTAGGGTTATTAGCCCTAATTAGACATGTTAAACAAATTACATGATTTCGTACATCAACATGATCATCCTTGACATCAGGTGCATTATAAACATTATTATGGAGTTATTGACATTTTCCCATAATTTTATGTCATCATTTTCTATTTATTATCCACTAAATGAGCATTACACATCTTTCATGATATCACTGAGATTTGAGCATCAAAAGCCTGATATTATAGTTCCAGGTTGTTCTACGCATTTTTCTGAGAATTTGGGTATATTATATGTATTTTTCTGATCATCGAGCTAATTACTACGATTTATTGAAAAACTGAGCATTTTCTGATTATTTACCTCATCCGGCCAATCGCAGGACGCCACGTGTCCTCTAGGGTTGCGGCTCCTTGCTCCCGATTGCTGGTGGAGCCGACCGGTTCAAGGGCACTTGGACCCGGTTCATGGCTGGGTTTGGGCAACTGGACCGGGGTTCACCCCCTCTTCTCCTCCTCGCACGGTCAGGGAGTCTGTGGGACTCTGTTTCACGGAGCCGCCATCGCACGACTTGGCTCCGGCGAGCAGGCCCAGAAGCTTGTCAGCTCCTCGATGCCGTCTAGGGCCACAATCAGGTTCGACTACCTCCTCCGGATGCCCACGGCTACTCCTCTCCTAGGGCTCACCTCTGGAGCTCCAAGTCCACGAGCTCCCTGGCCATGGCAGCCACCGCGGCGCTAGGAAAAAGGGCTCCCTGCCCTCGAATCTCATGGATGAGGCATCGAACACCTTCGTCGGAGCTTCACAGACCTGGAGGGACCCCTAGATCTAGCTGCGGGGTCCTAGATTGACGCCCCTAACTCCGTCTTCTTCCTTGGAATCTTGGCCTCGGCATCCATGGAGCTCACAAATACAGGGCACGAAAACACCCGTACTCAACTTATCCATACTCCTTTCTCCTTTCCCTCTCTTATCTTCCTCCGTCCTCACCTCTAACTCCACGATACACCATTGCCCACCACATGTACGCTGCAGTGGGGAACTGGAGGAAAAGGGGAGCTCGTTCTCCCTCGTCACTTGGTTGTTCGGACTGGAACTGGGGTTAACCCCACTCTTTGGGAAGAGGCGAGTACAACTGCTGGGTTGGAATCACGTTCAAGTCCACGTTCAGCGTGCAATGCGATGTCGTGGTTGTTGCCTTCGGTCAAGGCAGTAACCGCAAGGTAGGAGAAGGTTTCTCTACCGTTAGATGACATCCAAGGTCCTGAGCTGACGCTCTGATCCGTGGCCTCTCCTTCAGAGTGTCCACAACCTAGGATCAGTGATCTAACGGCCAGAAAGGAGTCGCGCATCCTCAACTAAACTAGGGTGCGTGACAGGGATTAAAGATCACCAACTTAGGTCCAAAACACATCAAAATGCATGCTATTTCACCAAAATCAAACCTCCATAACTTCCTCTAGGAATATCCGATTGCCACCAAACTTTAACCATTGCTTCCGTACCTCTCGAGATACCTTCTACTCAAATTTTGTGCCAAAACTCAACTGGTAGACCAATCAATTAAATTCATCAAATAAGCATAAACTTATAAATCTTAATCATTATATAAATCTCGATCAACATTCCAACTTTACGAAAACACTCGGGGTTCTCATTATAACTCAAGATATGGATACTAATATGTTATTGGAGATTTATGGATTTCAAAAATCCACTCCATCACATCCTACATACCTTAAAAGATATTTCGTCCTCGAAATTAAGCCAAAATCCACTTTGTCACAGCAAGGATCTTTGGGATAACACCAGGCAAAAGTGTCCTATTGACAAAGCTTATGGTAATCTTTGGTTATCTAAGCACTATCCTAGATGGAGTCTCACTAAATTTAGAGCTCTCATGAATGTCCTTCCTACTTTGGAAAAGATCAGCTCCTGGTCTGGGGCTCCTATCTCTGCATGCTTGTTGTGTGGCCAACACAATGGCTCAGTTGCTCATCTTTTCGGGAGCTACAAATATTGGAAGTATATATGGGGCCGAGCTCATCTTAAGCTCAACATCAGATCCTCTTATTCTCTTTATGGCTGCCTCAAGGATCTTGGTAACAGGTCTAAACACTCCAGAATCATAGAGCTTTGGGCTATCACTAGTGTTGTCTACTTCATTTGGGAGGAACGTAACAAAAGGCTGCATAATGGTGGTGCTTCTGACTTTGTTGGCATCTTCAACCATCTTGCTTTAAATATTAAGAGAATGTATTCTACATTTAAAACTTGTCTTATTATCTCTCCTATGATAGCTAGGAATTGGGATCTGCAGTAACCAATTTCCTAGGAGTTTGTAGTCACATGTAAGGGTATGGCTTGTACTTTGTCCCCCTTTCCCGGGGGTTTTTGGAATTTATTTACCAATTTTCCAAAAAAAAAACTAATGAATTATTTGTTTTGAATTGAAATTCAATAAATGAGGGATAAGCATGTTTCAATCGACGATGTGGAACCTTCTTGTGTGTTTGCTTGTATATTCTTAATAGTTTAAGGCCATGGACAGTTGGAAAGATACTAGAACTTCAACCTTTTCTTTTTCTTCATCTTAAAGTTTCACATACTTATCAGAGTGTGCAGTGGAAGTGTGATGGATCTTGTACATGGTTAAGTTAGACTCATCCTTTAACCCTAGTGTAGTTTGGCTTGATAGGTTGAACCCTTTAAGGGGTGGATTATAGTTTGTTTGATGATTTTGGGAGGTTAGATTTTGAGGATGAAATCCTCTTTAGGGGGATGGAGCCCTATGACATCTTGAAATCTATCTACACTATCTTTAGAAACCCTAACCCCATACTTAGGAGGTTGTTGTTATTTAATCCTTAGTGGGGTCCAAACAAGTTATAGTTATAGCCTAACGTGCTTGTTTATATATTAATGAACATATAATGATCATCTGAGGAATAATTTATATGTTCAAACCCTAATGAATACCTAATGCACATAATATGAGTAACTCACTTATTAATCCTAATGGATATGCATGGTGTTTCCCATGTCATAAACCAATAAACCCTAATGAAATGACAAGTAAGAGAATTGTAACCTAATCTTAGACTTAATACATGCTAAGTAAAATTTAGTGATCACATTAACCTGAACCCTAAGTTGTAATCATCTAACCTTAACATATACATCCTTATTTCCTTTCATGATACATTAATAACATTAGGTTTCATAATCAGTTAGCATACTTTGATACACATAAATGATATATATAATCATCTAAACACATATTAATCAAGTCATCGATATGAAATGCATAGTATGTTACCTTGTTATCTAACACACACACGATTAGTCACTTAATGTGAATCAATTTGTAATATGTCCCACCTTGATCACTAAAATAAATATAATGACTTCAATATGGATAAGTAGTAATTTATTCACATAAAAGTGCATAATCAATCATAAGAACTGAATAAATATGAAAAAAATGATTAATGATGACATTAATGTGAATAAGAAAGTTAATGTGACAATGTAAATATAGATATAAGTGATTAATGTGACATTATTTGGATTACTTGTAACAAGAAAATGTCTTAATTCATGCAAAACAATTTGTTATAATTCAATATGTTGATAACAAAGACTAAATCCAATTATTAAGGATAATAATCAAGTATATTGATAATTGAGAAAACTCTAATTGCATTAAAACTCATAATGATTTAAATAAGAAATATATATGGTTTCAAGAATAATAATGAAATATAACTCTTTTGGAAACAAAGTAAATATGACATGACATAATTAAAAGAATAATAATAATAATGTGATATCATAATAAATATAATCTTAATGAGCCAAAAATGTAAATAATGTTAAATCTCCTAAAAAGAATATCTAAATAATGGAACCTAGGAGATACTTGAGAACCTAACCTATGTTGAAATGCTTGTGGAGTATATTTTGATGAATTTTTTGGTGGAAGTTAAGGTTGGAGAAATAACCTGATGTTTTGTTATGAGATGTTGTACACTCACCCTTCCCTTCTTGCTTGTGATTTTGGGGACGAAATCCTCTTTAAGGGGTGGAGTGTTTTAACATACCAAATTTTGAAATTTTTTCTTTTGTCGCTCTTTCCCATATTTTCCTTTCATTTCTATCCTTATTGGTCTTTCTATTTAATTAGTGAAATTTATAGAGGTTTAGTGAACATTTATTCACTAATTGTACCAATATAAGGGTTTATGCACAAATACCTCAGTGAAAGCTTAAGTACCATAATTAAGTGATCTAAACCTTAATATAAATTTTTTATATGATTTGAAAACATAAAATGATCCTAAGTTTCAAATTTGGTTCGATTTGGATGTTGTTTGTGCAAGTTATGCAATTATATGTACATTCTGGACTTTTATGCAATTTACCCAATTGGGATGTTTTCTTTGCAAATTATCAACTGAATTTTAATCCTTAGATATTCCCTTACCATTAAATAGATTTTAAACCATTGGAGAACCTAGTTTCACCTTGGTTTGATGGTATTTCTTTCCAAGGGCATTATAGGGATTACCCTCTTTATAAAGATGCTTATCCTTAAAAGCTATCAACCAATGAGGTTATTTCTTTCTTGAAAAACGGTGGGGATGGCCTAGAAGGATCTATGGGATCTTAGGACCGACTTTTGATATTCATGAAGCCTCTATGAGTTGTCCTCTTGCATGGACATCAATCCCTAGGCTAAAGACAGATGGAAAGTCCATTAAGACACCTCATGCTTCACCGCTTTCTATATATAGCCATGTATACCCCTTCCCAACTCACAATTCGAAAACTCTTGCTCTCCTTTTCTTTCCTCTAGCTTAGAGAATATTTCCTTTTGTATTTGGCCACAAAGTTGTTGTTCCAAGGTAATAGAGGGAGCCTAGCTTGGTGAAGAAGGCTCCTAGGGTTTCCAAATTGCTCTATTAGGGTTTCTAAAGCTCCTCCTTGGTGAATTCGACCAAAACTAGTAAGTTGCCTCCCTTCCTTCCCTATTTTCATATTGTTAGTATTCCTTACACACTATTACAGGTCGTAACTATGGAATTCCATGGTGAAACCCCACCTAGAACCCTAAAACACCTCATCTATATGCTCTTTTGCTAGGGTTTATCACCTCTAAGTTGAGAAGGTGATCTTTGTTCAAGAAAGGAGCTAGGCTTGAAGCAACCAGACCTTCTAAGCTCAGATCCTTGTTGTTTGAACCTTCTTACCTTCCCTAGAGGCGAGTTTCATAACCCACTTCTCATATATTGCTTGCTACATGCTTAAAATTCATGCATCTATGTTTAAAATCGATGATTTCCATCTCTATTTACCATGTTCATCTAGGGTTTTGGTTTCTTACAGGTTTACCTTCTCTAGAAGATCTAGTTTGGATAACTATTAATCTAAAACCATGATATTAGGTCGAATGGTGTTTTCCCTCATTCTCTCTCTCTCTCTCTCTTTGCTTATCTCGTTTGGTTTGATGATGTGTCAGTTTCTGATTGGCCGAATTTCAATAATGCATAACTTTTGATTCCTTTGTCCAAAAACTAAAGTAAAATACGTCCTAAACTCAGAAAAACATTTTATTTTCAATAATAATATTTCCAAGTATTGGTTTTGAGTTTTGTCTATGGTGGCTTTCTAGAAAATGATTTAATCACTTAAAATCACCAAAAATACACTCTAATCATCGTAACTCCAAAATATGCAAAATTATATGTTTTCTTAAGTAGAAGAACCTAACTAAGTCTATGGTGATGTTTTCATAGTCTAAATTGAGGTTTTGCTATAAAAAGTAAAAATATGGGTTTTCTCTACCTTAATGCATATATATCATTCTAATACATGTATATGAATTGAAAATAGGAAAAATTGATCATGGACTCAATCAAGTAATGAAAGTGGGTAATATGAATCATAATGAAAGGTATGTGCTATGTATGTGCAATCCCTCTTTATTCATGTGCATTTACACCTTAAGTTGGGAATAATTGTGCCTTAACCTATTTTTCTATAATGAGGCTTTATTAAACCCTATTTCATATAGTCTTGAATCTTTTGCTATACTTGCCTCATAAATCAGTTTCAGAACATTATTCTTGGGTCTTGGAACCCCACCACAAAGTTGTAATTATATGATGATTTATCTTGCCACTTTATTATTTCATGATCATGATGGTTTATTTGGCTATTTAACTATAGTAGTGGTACTTATGTACAACCACCCACAGAGGGCATGTAAATAATCGCCCTGGGGAACGTCTTATTCTCCCCTTGGGGAATGTGTTATTCCTCCCCTATCAAATTTGATAGGTGAATGGGAATGTATGAATTCTCCCCTCACCTATAGGTTGAGGTCCGGTAGGTGCCTCAACCCTAATTAGTTAATGTAGTCCAATTAATATCATGCATGCTACTTCTTATATGTTTTTAATGGTAAGAATCTATTTTTTTATGTGCCTCATTCTCTTGGCCCTCTCATCTTATGATGATTCAATATATTTATGTTTCATATGATTTCCTTTTTCCTTGTACTTATTCATTATTTTACGCATACCTTGTTTTCCACTCCCTTTTTCTGGGTTCTTTCCCAACCACCCAGGTGATGAGCAAGGTGATGAACAAGACAAGGAGTATATAGCTTTTGGCTTGGACTCAATTGATGGAGATGTTGCTTGGAGACAATATTGTAGTAGTCTAGACTTCCCTCTATCTAGATCCTTTTGTTGTATCTTATTGTGAACCCTAATGGGAGAATTTGATGTATTTTTGTAAACCTTTTATGAAATTGAATATAGTTAGTTATTTTTTTATTCCGCTGCTTTCTAATGGTCTTTTGTATACCAATGTTTAATAAATTTGGAAAATTTATGCCCATACCAGCATACCTCTGAGAGTGTTTGGAATGGATGTCAATTCTTCAAATTTTTAGTAAAGGGGTGATTTCACTCTCCTTACATCATGGTATCAGAGCCCATGGTAGTCGGAATCTGACTATTTCAGTTTTGTCTCCCTAATTAGAATCCATGTCTTACATAGTTCCTTTAGGTGACATGGTTGCCCTATAGTTGATCTATGAATGATGAAAGATTGATTTAGGACCCTATAGTTCCGCATTAGTATCATTATGAATAAAACACTAAAATACTCATAACTAAAATATGCATAACTTAATGTTGTTTAGGTTTGCCTTTAGGAAACTTTTAGGGCACAAAGTTGAAGCAAAGGTGTCGAGAAAGGATTAGGTTCTGGGGGCTGACAATATTTTCCTCTACGCCACTTGTTTAGTTTACGAGGACTCCCATATCCATATGATACCGGCCTGGCCTAAGCTGAAATGGATTGTCTAAAATAGTTTGCTTTTAGGCAATAGTAACCTTAGACATCTATGTTGTATATCTTTGGGAACCCTAAGTTTTAGGTTTATGGTGAATTATTTGAGGATGGATACCAAGACTAGTTTCCTTATGACCCATAGGACCACATGTTTGGATAGTTATCCCTAGAACCTAGACTTTGAAGTTTAGGGTTAAGTGAGCTATCAGAGTGTGCAGTGGAAGTGTGATGGATCCTGTACATGGTTAAGTTAGACTCATCCTTTAACCCTAGTGTAGTTTGGCTTGATAAATTGAACCCTTTAAGGGGTGGAGTATAGTTTGTTTCATTATGTTGGGTGGTTAGATTTTGAGGATGAAATCCTATTTAGGGGTATGGAGCCCTATGACATCTTGAAATCTATCTACACTATCATTAGAAACCCTAACCCCATACTTAGGAGGTTGTTGTGCTTGAAGCTTTAGTGGGGTCCAAACAAGTTATAGTTATAGCCTAACGTGCTTGTTTATATATTAATGAACATATAATGATCATCTGAGGAATAATTTATATGTTCTAACCCTAATGAATACCTAATGCACATAATACGAGTAACTCACATATTAATCCTAATGGATATGCATGGTGTTGCCCATGTCATAAACCAATAAACCCTAATAAAATGACAAGTAAGATAATTGTAACCTAATCTAGACTTAATACATGCTAAGTAAAATTTAGTGATCACATTAACCTGAACCATAAGTTGTAATCATCTAACCTTAACATATACATCCTTATTGCCTTTCATGATACATTAATGACATTAGGTTTCATAATCAGTTAACATACTTTGATACACATAAATGATATATATAATCATCTAAACACATATTATTCAAGTCATCAATATGAAATGCATAGTATGTAACCTTGTTATCTTTTTTTTTAAACGACAGATTGGATTATAACATAAAGGTCATACGACATCTACATATAGATATGCTGTTACACCAGATCAGGAACAAGGGAATAACCAAGTTACAGTGATGAGATTGGAAATTGATTAACTACTTCAGCTTGGATTCCTGGTTTGTAAGCGCATAATAAGCAGCTCATCGATAGAATCCCTCCTCAATCTGGATCATCAGTCTGACTGGTAGAAATCTAGTTGCTTGTACATAAACTGGAGCAGCATCTCCATTAGTATCAGCCTTAGGCCTTCCTAAAATCATAGCCTGACATTTGAGCACGCTCCAACAATCTGGACACAAAATGAGGTGACAAGGAGAAGCCCCTTCGCTGGCCAGAGATTCGGGGGAACCCCACACCCTGTCCACCTCCCTGAATGGAGGAGATAGAACTGCCACAGAAAACTGGCGAGAAACACGGCAAATGACCTGCCGAGAAACCACATACCAAAAGAGATCAACGAGAACCAGCAAGAAAAAAGGCAAGCCAATAAGGAAACAGGAAGGGAAAGAGGCGAGAACTTCCAATCCGGCCAAATATGTCGTGGGTGGCATAGGGGAACAAGACCAGGGTAGGAACAGACACCCGAGGGAGGCTTGGCACCGCGCAGCATCAAAGACGAAGCTGTAGGACTCATCCCTAGAGCCATCGCTGCAAGAAGACGGCAAGAGCAGATGAGGCACCCGACAAAGGCGAGACGCAGCCCAGTAGCCGCCCCACCCGGATCGGAGGCCCATACCATGCGAAGCTTCACTGGACGACAACAGAAGGGAGAAGAAGCCCAGGGGGAGATAGGCAGGGCACACCGGCCTCCTCCCTCCCCCCCAGACAGAGAAAAGCTCGCGAGCCCTAGGGGAACCCCGTTATCGCCAAAGCCCAGACACGGGGGAGCAGCGAAGTGCTACACGATTGTTTTACCTTGTTATCTAATACACACACGATTAGTCACTTAATGTGAATCAATTTGTAATATGTCCCACCTTGATCACTAAAATACATATAATGACTTCAATATGGATACGTAGTAATTTATTCACATAAAAGTGCATAATCAATCATAAGAACTGAATAAATATGAAAAAAAATGATTAATGATGACATTAATGTGAATAAGAACGTTAATGTGACAATGTAAATATAGATATAAGTGATTAATGTGACATTATTTGGATTACTTGTAACAAGTTGGATAAAATGTCTTAATTCATGCAAAACAATTTGTTATAATTCAATATGTTGATAACAGAGACTAAATCCAATTATTAAGGATAATAATCAAGTATATTGATAATTGAGAAAACTCTAATTGCGCTAAAACTCATAATGAGTTAAATAAGAAATATATATGGTTTCAAGCATAATAATGAAATATAACTCGTTTAGAAACAAAGTAAATATGACATGACACAATTGAAAGAATAATAATGATAATGTGATATCATAATAAATATAATCTTAATGAGCCAAAAATGTAAATAATGTTAAATATCCTAAAAAGAATATCTAAATAATGGAACCTAGGATATCCTTGAGAACCTAACCTATGTTGAAATGCTTGTGGAGTATATGTTGATGAATGGTTTGGTGGAAGGTTGGAGAAATATCATGATGTTTTGTGATGAGATGTTGTACACTCACCCTTCCCTTCTTGCTTGTGATATCGAGGACGAAATCCTCTTTAAGGGGTGGAGTGTTGTAACATACCAAATTTTGAAATTTTGTCTTTTGTTGCTCTTTCCCATCTTTTCCTTTCATTTCTATCATTATTGGTCTTTCTATTTAATAGGTGAAATTTATAGTGGTTTAGTGAACATTTATTCACTAATTGTACCAATATAAGGGTTTATGTACAAATACCTTAGTGAAAGCTTAATTACCATATTTAAGTGCTATAACCTTAATATAACTTTTTATATGATATTAAAACAAACATAAAATGATCCTATGTTTCAAATTTGGTTCGATTTGGATGTTGTTTGTGCAAGTTATGCAATTATATGTACATTCTGGACTTTTATGCAATTTACCCAATTGGGAGGCTTTCTTTGCAAATTATCAACTGAATTTTAATCCTTAGATATTACCTTACCATTAACTAGATTTTAAACCATTGTAGAACCTAGTTTCACCTTGGTTTGATGGTATTTCTTTCCAAGGGCATTATAGGGATTACCCTCTTTATAAAGATGCTTATCCTTAAAAGCTATCAACCAATGAGGTTATTTCTGTCTTGAAAAATGGTGGGGATGTCCTAGAAGGATGTATGGGCTCTTAGGACCGACTTTTGATATGAATGAAGCCTCTATGAGCTGTCCTCTTGCATGGCCATCAATCCTTAGGCTAAAGACACGCAGAAAGTCCCTTTAGACACCTCATGCTTCACCTCTTTCTATATATAGCCATGTATACCCCTTCCCAACTCACAATTCGAAAAATCTTGCTCTCCTTTTCTTTCCTCTAGCTTAGAGAATATTTCCTTTTGTATTTGGCCACGAAGTTGCTGTCCCAAGGTAATAGAGGGAGCCTAGCTTGGTGAAGAAGGCTCCTAGGGTTTCCAAATTGCTCTACTAGGGTTTCTAAAGCTCCTCCTTGGTGAATTCGACCAAAACTAGTAAGTTTCCTCCCTTCCTTCCCTATTTTCATATTGTTAGTCTTCCTTACACACTATTACAGGTCGTAACTATGGAATTCCATGGTGAAACCCCACCTAGAACTCTAAAACACCTCATCTCTATGCTCTTTTGCTAGGGTTTATCACCTCTAAGTTGAGAAGGTGATCTTTGTCCAAAAAAGGAGCTAGGCTTGGAGCAACCAAACATTCTAAGATCGGATCCTTGTTGTTTGAACCTTCTTATCTTCCCTAGAGGCGAGTTTCATAACCCACTTCTCATATATTGCTTGCTACATGCTTAAAATTCATGCATCTATGTTTAAAATCAATGATTTCCATCTCTATTTACCAAGTTCATCTAGGGTTTTGGTTTCTTACCGGTTTACCTTCTCTAGAAGATCTAGTTTGGATAACTATTAATCTAAAACCATGATATTAGGTCAAATGGTGTTTTCCCTCCCTCTCTCTCTCTCTTTTCTTATCTCGTTTGGTTTGATGATGTGTCGGTTTCTGATTGGCCGAATTTCAATAATTCATAACTTTTGATTCCTTTGTCCAAAAACTAAAGTAAAATACGTCCTAAACTCAGAAAAATATTTTATTTTCAATAATAATATTTACAAGTATTGGTTTTGAGTTTTGTCTATGGTGGCTTTCTAGAAAATGATTTAATCACTTAAAAATCACCAAAAATACACTCTAATCATCGTAACTCCAAAATATGCAAAATTATATGTTTTCTTAATTAGAAGAACCTAATTAAGTCTATGGTGATGTTTTCATAGTCTAAATCGAGGTTTTTCTATAAAAAGTAAAAATATGGGTTTTCTCTACCTTAATGCATATATATCATTCTAATACATGTATATGAATTGAAAATAGGAGAAATTGATCATGGACTCAATCAAGTGATGAAAGTGGGTAATATGAATCATAATGAAAGGTATGTGCTATGTATGTGCAATCCCTCTTTATGAATGTGCATTTACACCTTAAGTTGGGAATAATTGTGCCTTAACCTATTTTTTTATAATGAGGCTTTATTAAACCCTATTTCATATACTCTTGAATCTTTTGCTATACTTGCCTCATAAATTAGTTTCAGAACATTATTCTTGGGTCTTGGAACCCCACCACAAAGTTGTAATTATATGATGATTTATCTTGCCACTTTACTATTTCTTGAGCATGATGGTTTATTTGGCTATTTAACTATAGTAGTGGTGCTTATGTACAACCACCCACAGAGGGCATGTAAATAATCGCCCTGGGGAACGTCTTATTCTCCCCTTGGGTAATGTGTTATTCCTCCCCTATAAAATTTGATAGGTGACTGGGAATGTATGAATTCTCCCCTCACCTATAGGTTGAGGTCTGGTAGGTGTCTCAACCCTACTTAGTTAATGTAGTCCAATTAATATCATGCATGCTACTTCTTATATGTTTTGTAATGGTAAGAATCTATTTTGTTATGTGCCTCATTCTCTTGTCCCTCTCATCTTATGATGATTCAATATATTTATGTTTCATATGATTTCCTTTTCTCTTGTACTTATTCATTATTTGACGCATACCTTGTTTTCCTCTCCCTTTTGCTGGGTGCTTTCCCAACCACCCAGGTGATGAACAAGACAAGGAGTATATAGCTTTTGGCTTGGACTCAGTTGATCGAGATGTTGCTTGGAGACAAGATTGTATTAGTCTAGACTTCCCTCTATATAGATCCTTTTGTTGTATCTTATTGTGAACCCTAATGGGAGAATTTGATGTATTTTTGTAAACCTTTTATGAAATTGAATATAGTTAGTTATTTTTTATTCCGCTGCTTTCTAATGTTCTTTTGTATACCAATGTTTAACAAATTTGGAAAATTTATACCCATTCCAGCATACCTCTGAGAGTGTTTGGAATGGATGTCAATTATTCAAATTTTTAGTAAAGGGGTGATTTCACTCTCCTTACACCATAAGCTTGCTAGCTCATGTTCTTGGTTTTAAATGATGAACCATGCACTAAAAAGCTATGCTTGACTTGGATTTTGATTTTTATAGAGTTCCCTATTCTGATTTTAGTTCTAGATGAACCCGTGATCATGCATACATTATTACTAAGGTACAATATGACTTGGATCAGGTTGGTTTGACAACCTATGGTGCTAAGTGCCCATCAATCAATGGTCAATTTTAGGGGTTTAAGCCGATTTCTTCTATAAACACATGACCCATTGGTGGTACCATTGCAACAAACGATGGTGTTGTATTCATGACAACTGATTATGGTGACCAAGGGTGTCAACTTACATTCACCCCTTAGGTCAGGTTTTGGCAAAATTAGAATGTTAATGATCAACAACTAAGTACCCTAATGATGCTATCAATCAATGGTGACATTAGCTTGATATTCGATGGCGATAAATGAATATAATGTTGATCTAACAACCTATGGTGACTTAATGGTCACTACTGATGGTGGATCAGGTCTCCACAACCTATGGTGAGTTAAACATGTATTTGTGGCATCAATTTAGCCTTAAACCAAGGGTTTCTTGGGTCATTTGATGCAATGGTCGGACCTATACTACAATTGATGGTTTTAATATATGAACTTGACCTAATGGTTAAGACTTAATGATTCTTCATCCAATAAATTGGAAGGATGCCTAATTTAATATGTTGGTCCTAATAAAGTGATTTAGATCTTTTCCTTTATGAGATCAACTTAAGAAGCTCATTTGTTGACAACTTGTTTTAATTAAACAATCGCTTGTGGTTTTACCCTACTCTCAATGGTACTTTTAATGTTTGTAATCAATGGATGTCTAGGGTTAAATGGTGACTCTTTCTAGAGCACAACTCAAGGACTTCATAGGTGATTTATCCAAGGTGTTTACTTATGTAAAAAACCAATGGTCTTACCTTTTACACATCCAATGGTTTTGGGTGACATTGTGGTATGGTGATATGGGTTGAATGATGATGGAACAAATGGAGGGTTACCCTTAATAAAGTAGTCTTACCTATTCACTCATATGAACAGAAGGGATGATAATAATATTGTGTTGATATGTAACCCAAATGAGGTATAGCTTGTTATACCTAGCTTTAATATAACTAAATGATGGTAATTGGGTATGAATAGTCCTTGAATGACTAATACAATCATAGAGTACTATGTTACTGTTATTGAAACCCTAGTATGCTATAACCTGATGGTTACACCTTGATTTATGTGTGGGTTCATACTTGAGAATAGTATGGAATGTGATGGTGATGCTTCATCTTATGCATCCATGATCCAATGGGGATGTCATGTGTTAGGGTTTGGGTATGACTGTTGATTAGTAACATTAATATAATTTATCTTGTGAACCTAACTCTAATGCCAATAGATAAAGATGAGTATTCATGTTTAACTTTCTTATATGATGGCATGATGGTGAAATAACCTCCTTAATATCATCATAACCATAATGTGTTAATTGGTGGTTATCATAGCCACATGGTTGATACTTTCTTATGCTAAACATGTGCATTATGAATATTATGAGGGTTAATAATATCTAGATTCCTTGCATGTTGATGTAATAAAGGATTGTTCTTAATGTTAATATAACCCTGCTATGATTATTTATGAATATCTCCTAGCTCATTAATGCAATATTGTGTTGATCCAGTGTATTGTATGTAAGTGATGTTGTTGAGCCTTGTTATAAGGCATGCAATGATGATGATGATCTTGCAAGGAATAGTACAATGGTCTTAATGACCTTTGGGCATGGTTGGTCCCTGACTAAGTGTAATCCGCTTGTGTTGATAAGGGTTGATACCATGTGATATTGTGAAAAGGATTTATATCATGTGATAGTATGAAGGTCTTAATGACCTTTGGGCATGGTTAAGCCTTGAATGAGGTGTAATCCTCTTGTGTTGATAAGGGTTGATACCTTGCAATATTGTAAAAAGGACTCATATCTTGTGATAGTATGATGACTAGTGTGGTCTCACGAATGGCAAGTGAATAGTACCATGTGATGATGAGATGATAAATTTTGTTTCACACATTTTATATCTTTTAAAAGTTGTGATATTTATATGATTGCTAGAAGTGAATTAGGATTTGTATGTCTACTTGTTTGATTCAGTCTTAATTCACCCAATTGGCATAACTAATCAAGTGAAACTGTAATCATGTAGTGCCCTGTTCCATAGATCCGTCTGAGTTTCAAAACTTGCCAAATGGTAAAATGAGTATTCCCAAGGGAAACTTTGAGCATATACTGATGAGTATGTGGGGGTGGCAAGTTGAGGATATATCCTTGTCATCCACAATGCAGGTTGTGGAGGATGGCTATGGTTATGCCTTAGACATCTGATATGATTGAGAATGACTGCGGTCATGTCTCATTGATTATATATGTGACAATATTGGAGGACAACTGCGGTTGTACCTCAGATGGTAGGGTATGCGTACCCACCTCCTTTCACTAGTGTCGTGACCTGTACCAAGGATGGACTAGACTGTTAGCAGCTTGAACTTATGTGTCGCTGTGGTGGACCCGTACTGACCAGGGGAAGAGAAGATCTTAGGAGTCTGACTCTTCCTAGATCTTGTATGGCACTGATTTCGACTTAGTAGTGGTCAGTTAGATTTTGAGTGGTATCCTCAATTTCCTCAGGGCATAATAAAAGATGTAAGACAACCATGTAGCATATATGTTTAGGGTTATACACAATGCTTCATATTAGATGAAAACCCTTGTTTGCTTTCTTTTTACTGAGATCATGTATAGTACAATAAAAGATAATAGATATGCTTATGCTCTAGTTTTACTCATGTTGTAAATAAGCTCATATTGTCAAATATACTGACACTGATGGTTAAGATGTTGCGGCTAGCCATGCCTATGTAATTAGATATGCTTAAACTTCTAATCATGCCTATGTATATCATTGTGTTATGATGTTAGTTCTACTTATGATATAGATATGTTCCCTTTATTTGAGATGCCAATATTGATAACCATGTTATGTTACTAGACATATTCATGATGTCATGGATGCTTATGCTACTATATTGCTTGTGTTGTTATCAAGGAATATGATGATAGTCAGATTAATGATAATGATTATTATTAGATGCAATTTGATGATATTTGAGTAGATATCTATCCAGAGAAATGGATTTATTTGTTACATATATATGCATTGATGATCATACTTGTTACTAAGATTATTTGCTTAATCTGTTTAGCATACTTAAAATGTTCAATCTCTTCAATTGATTATTAAATACTCCAACTGCTTAGTTATGTACTATTTAAAATGTTGTAATCAATAAGCGTTGTTGGAGGTTATATCTTGCTGGGACATGGGTCTCACCCTTGTGGTTCACCACATCTTTTTAGGCAATCGGCAGTGATGACAACAAAATAGTGGAAGTAAAGAGGGTCTATAGTAATGAATCTTTAAGAAATTTGATTAGATGTCTAGTGTGTCCTAGAGTCATCCCTATACTCTCACGTCCAAGTAGGAAAATTTTATATATGGTGTTTCAAATGAATCGAAATTTTATTAGCATGTTAATGCTTGTTTGCATGGCATATACAAAGATTGTTATCTTGTGCATATATGTTGTGGCTAAGGTGATAGAACAATTTGTATCAAATTCTTGTCATAGTATGAATAAAAGAAAGATGCTGGGCACTTATGCAAATGTTTCTGAGCAGGTGCTGACATTGAAATCAGTTTTAATTTAACCATATTTTTGGGTATGTGGTTAATTGGTGATTGATTGTGTTTTAAGTTTTGAGTAATCTCATTTAGTGTAATGGGTTCTCACAAGTTGGTATTAGAGATTTAGGTTCATCGAGTCTACAGGGACACTAGGACTTAGGACTAGGATGAGGTCAAACTTAGGAATATGACATAAAATATGGTGCATACTGCCTAATCTTAGTATTTTGGTGCCCTGGCCAGGTATTCAATTATTGAAGAAAAGGTAAGTATGGAACTTTTAGATTGTTATCTTTTTATTACTCGGATCAAGTGGTCATATTGAAACAATATAAAGAGCATAATGAATCAAAAATCATGGTGTAGATAACTTAATATTACCTCAAGAGAAGATGAGCATTACATCATTGACTATCAAAACTTGAATGTTTGGTAACTATAAGAGAAAGATACAACACCATGAAATCTAAATCTGAATACAAATAGGGAAAAGAGGAGTTCTTGAAGACGTGATTCTAGAAGATAATAAAGTAAAAGATAGATAAGTCTGTGCTTATAAAGTGATTCAAGGTATGAAATCCACATAAGATGGAGAGAACTCAAATGATAAGTATAAAATGAGAAGATAAATGAGAAAAATGACAAGGGAATAAGATGGAACCTGAGTTAATCTCAGACCAACCTATGTGTGTAAGAAAATTTTAATGTAAAATAAGAATGGAGTTTGAAAGAAATTAAGGCATATGATCCATGTTTAATGAAGCAAATGTGGAATATGGTGATTTACCTGTTGATAAGTGGTTGAAAAACATAATAAAATAAGAGAACATATCCAAATGTGATAAATAGTCATCAAGGAAGGAGTAATGAGATATGTTAATCATGATGATTCCTATGCTAATGGCAAGGAATCCAAAATGAAAATGGTAAAATGATACATAAGAAGTTGTAACTTGTATGAAAATAGAATTGGTTACCTTTTTGCTAGTGACCCTTGAACAATGTTGCTATGATGTGGGAAGTGTGTTTCCTTTGTGTCTTTCCTTTCTAGGTCACAACTTTCAAGTGGATCATTGCCACTTGGTATGTGTGGATTCATTGTAAACATGAGGGTGGATAGCTTATTATAGCATAAGATTGTTTGGACTATGGTTCCAAGATCATAAAGTTTGTGATGATTTTTCTTTTGAGCCTTCTAATAATTAGGAAGACTCCTCTTATATGTCTAGATATTTGTTATGATGGTAAAAGTGGATGAGTTAATGATGTTATTCCTTATAGCACATGAGGTGGATACCAAGGTAATGAATCCCCGTATCCAAGATGTATCAATAGTATGAGAAATATGTGAAGGTTGGAGATGTTTATTAAATGTTGATGATGATCATATAAATGTTGTTTGGAAGAAAAAAAACAAAACTTACTCTATAATGTTGTGTATGGTCTAGTGATAGCTAGGCAAGACCACTATCATGGATAGGTGGTTTGTTGATACAATAGATATAATTTCAATATGATATCTAGAATTTAAAGTTGAAAGTTACTATTAGATTTGTACATGTGGCACAACAAGTTTCTATGCTCCATATTTGCAAATGTATTTTTATGTGGGGGTTTTTGTGCTGACCCAAGACGAGATATGTATGAATGATGTGACATCACCATGATATGCAAGTAAATATGTTAAGATAATAGGATGAAGTGCAAAAGAATTACCCATATTTGTTTACCTTGGATTTTGGGGGCAAAATCCCTATTAGGGGTTTATAGTTGTAAGGCCCCTAAACTTTCTTAATGAGTTGAATAAGCTTAATTATCATAATAAAATTCTTATAACCCTAATATAACCTTTTTATATGCTTTTAAATCATAATAAAAGATTAATTTTCAAATTTGGTCCAATTTGGACAATGTTTGAGCATGTTATGCAATTTTAGGCACATTTTGGACTTTTCTATAATTTACCCAATTGTGAGGTTTTATTTGCAATTTGTCACTTTTATTTTGTTCCTTGGATATTATCTCATAATTCTTGAGCTTGTTGATCCATGTGGCACCTATTTAATCCTTGGTTTGAAGGTGTTTTCTCTAAGGGTATTTTAGGGTTTACCCCTTCATGGATGAGCTACCTTTAGTAGCTATCAACTAATGAATTATTTGTTTTTCTTGGAAATTCAAGAAATGAGGTATAATAATGTCTCTATGGATGGTGGGGGATCTTCTTATGAGTGTGCTTGTATATTCTTAATAGTTTAAGGCCATGGACACTTGGAAAGATACTAGAACTTCAACTTTTTCTTTTTCTTTATCTTAAAGTTTCATATACTTATCTCTAAGCACCCAATAGAGCCATTTTCTCTCCACAACTTCCCTCCTTATACAAAACTCATTCTCTCTCTGTAATGTTTCAAATTTCCTATCCAAGTAAAAAGAAAGAGGGGATCTTATTGGAAAAAGAATCTAGGGTTGCAATTGACTTCCTTTTAGGGTTTAGAAAGCATCCTTCTAGTGGTATTGACCTAAAAGAATAAGAATCCCCTTCTTTCCTATATTTATTTCTTTTTTATCCTTCTTACTACATTTCTCCAGGTTGGAACCTTGTTGTTCCATGGTAGAAATTGCTCTAAAGCTCTAAAACCTTACCTTTCTTGCTCCTTATGCTTAGGGTTTATGCATTTGATGAAGAAAGGTGCTAGATGGACGAGTTCACAACTTATGCTTTGATTTTCTACCCTACCTATTCAAGTTTCCTTCTTTTTGGGGTTTCATATTCTAATTGGAGGCAAGTTTTATAACTTGCTCCATGTTTATTGCTTACCATAAGCTTGCTAGCTCATGTTCTTGCTTTTAAATGATGATCCATGCACTAAAAAGCTATGCTTGACTTGGATTTCGATTTTTATAATGTTCCCTATTCTGATTTCAGTTCTAGATGAACCTGTGATCATGTATACGTTATTTCTATGGTATAATATGACTTGGATCAGGTTGGTTTGACAACCTATGGTGCTAAGTGCCTATCAACCAATGGTCAATGTTAGGGTTTTAAGCTGATTTTTCTATAAACACATTACCCATTGGTGGTACCATTGCAACAAAGTATGGTGTTATCTTCATGACAACTAATTATGGTGACCAAGGGTGTCAACTAGCGTTCACCCCTTAGGTCTAGTTTTTGCCTAATTAGAATCTCAATGATCAATAACTAAGTACACTAATGATGTTATCAATCAATGGTGACATTATCATGGTATTTGATGGTGATTAATGAATATAATGTTGATCTAACAACCTATGGTGACTTAATGGTCACTAATAATGGTGGATCAGGTCTCCACAACCTATGGTGAGTTAAGGATGTAGTTGTAGCATCAATTAAGCCATAAACCAAGGGTTTCTTGGGCCATTTGATGCAATGGTCGGACCTATACTACAATTGATGGTTTTAATATATGAAATTGATCCAATTGTTAAGATTTAATGTTTCTTCATACAATAAATTGGAAGGATGCCTAATGTAATATGTTGGTACTAATAAAGTGATTTATATGTTTTCCTTTATGAGATCAACTTAAGAAGCTCATTTATTGATGACTTGTTTTAAATAAACAATCGCTTGTGGTTTTACCCTACTCTCAGTGGAACTTTTAATGTTTTTAATCAATGGATGTCTAGGGTTTAATGGTGACTCTTTCTAGAGAACAACTCAAGGACTTCATAAGTGGTTTATCCAAGGTGTTTAATTATGTAAACAACCAATGGTCTTACCTTTTAAACATCCAATGGTTCTGGGTGACATTGTGGTATGATGATATGGGTTGAATGATGATGGAACAAATGGAGGGTTACCCTTAATAAGGTAGTCTTACATATTCACTCATATCAATAGAAGGGATGATAATCAAATTGTGTTGATATGTAACCCTAATGAGGTATAGCTTGTTATACCTAGCTTTAATATAACTAAATGATGGTAATTGGGTATGAATAGTCCTTGAATGATTAATACAATCATGGAGTACTCTGTTACTGTTGTTGAAACCCTAGTATGCTATAACCCGATGATTACACCTTGATTTATGTGTGGGTTCATACTTGAGAATAGTATGGAATGTGATGGTGATGCTTTGCCTTATGCATCCATGATCCAATGGGGATGTCGTGAGTTAGGATTTGGGTATGAGTGTTGATTAGTAACATTAATATAATTTATCTTGTGAACCTAAGTCTAATGCAAATAGATAAAGATGAGTATTAATGTTTAACCTTCTTATATGATGGCATGATGGTGAAATAACCTCCTTAATATGATCATAACCTTAATGTGTTAATTGGTGGTTATCATAGCCACATGGTTGATACTTTCTTATGCTAAACATGTGCATTATGAATATGATGAGGTTTAATCATATCTAGATTCCTTGCATGTTGATGTAATAAAGGAACGTTCTTAATATTAATATAACCCTACTATAATTGTTTATGAATATCTCCTAGCTCATTAATGCAATATTGTGTTGATCCAGTGTATTATATGTAAGTGATGTTGTTGAGCCTTGTTATAAGGCATGCAAAGATAATGATGATCTTGCAGGGAATAGTATGATGGTCTTAATGACCTTTGGGCATGGTTGATCCCTGAATGAGGTGTAACCCTCTTGTGTTGATAAGGATTGATACCCTATGATATTATGAAAAGGATTTATATCTTGTCATAGTATGATGGTCTTAATGACCTTTGGGCATGGTTAAGCCTTGAATGTGGTGTAATCCTCTTGTGTTGATAAGGGTTGATACCTTGTGATATTGTGAAAAGGATTTTAATCTTGTGATAGTATGATGACTAGTATGGTCTCATGAATGGCAAGTGAATAGTACCATGTGATGATGAGATGAGAAATTATGTTTCATGTGTTTTATATTTTTTAAAATTTGTGATATTTATATGCTTGCTAGAAGTGAATTAGGGTTTGTATGTCCACTTGTTTGATGTAGCCTTAATTAACCCAATTGGCATAACTAATCAAGTGAAACTCGAATCATATAGTGCCCTAAGCCATAGATCCATATGAGTGTCAGAACTTGCCAGATGGTGAAACAAGTATTCCTAAGGGAAACTCGGAGAGCATATTGTTGAGTATGTGGGGGTGGAAAGTTGAGGATATATATACTTGTCATCCACAATGCAGGTTGTAGAGGATGGCTATGGTCATGCCTCATACATCTGATGTGATTGAGAACGGATGCGGTCGTGTCTCAGTGATTATATATGTGACAAGATTGAAGGACAACTGTGGTTGTACCTCAGATGGTAGGGTATGCATATCCACCTCCTTTCACTAGTTTCGTGATCTGTATCAAGGACGGACTAGGCTATTAGCAGCTTGACCTTATGTGTCACCGTGGTAGACCCGTACTGACTGGGGGCGAAGAAGATCTTAGGAGTCTGACTCTTCCTAGATCTTTTATGGCACTGATTTTGACTTAGAAGTGGTTAGTTAGATTTTGAGTGGTATCCTCAATTTCCTCAGGGCATAATAAAATATGTAAGACAATTGTGTATCATATTTGTTTAGGGTTGTACACAATGCTTCATATTGGATGAAAACCCTTGTTTGCTTTCTTTTCACTAAGATCATGTATAGTACAATAAGAGAGAATAGATATGCTTATGATGTAGTTATGCTCATGTTATAAATATGCTCATGTTGTCAAATATACTGACACTGATGGTTAAGATGTTGTTAGACATGTCTATGTAATTAGAAATGCTTAAACTGCTAATCAGGCCTATGCAGTTCATTGTGTTATGATGTTAGTTCTACTTATGATATAGATCTGTTCCCTTTATTTGAGATGCCAACATTGATAACCATGTTATGTTACTAGACATATTCATGATTTCATGGATTCTTATGCTACTAGATTGCTTGTGTTGTTATCAAGGAATATGATGATAGTCAGATTAATGATGATGATTTTTATTAGATGTAATTTGATGATATTTGAGTAGATATCTATCCAAAAAAATGGATTTATTTATTACCTATATATTCATTTATGATCATACTTGTTGCTAAGATTATTTTCTTAATCTGTTTAGAATACTTAAACGGTTCAATCTGTTCAATTGATTATTAAATACACCAACTACTTAGTTATCTACTATTTAAAATGTTGTAATCAATAATCATTGTTGGAGGTTATATCTCTTGTTGGGACTGGGTCTCACCCTTTTGGTTCACCACATCTTTTTAGGTAATCGGAAGTGATGGAAATAGAACTGTGGAAGTAAAGAGGAGATATAGTAATTAATCTTTGAGAAAGTTGATTAGATGTCTAGTGTGTCCTAGAGTTTCCCATGTACTCTCAAGTCCGGGTAGGAAAAGTTTATATATGGTGTTTCAAATGAATCAAAATTTTATTAGCATGTTAATGCTTGTTTGTGTGGCATATATAAATATTGTTATCATGTGTATATATGTTTTGGCTAAGGTGATAGAACAATTTGTATAAAATTATTGTCATAGTATGGATAAAAGAAAAATGTTGGGCTCTTATGCAAATGTTTCTGAGCAGGTACTGACGTTGAAATCGGTTTTAATTTACCCATATTTTTGGGTATGTGGTTAATTGGTGATTTCTTGTGTTTTATGTTTTGAGTAATCTTATTTAGTGTAACGGGTTCTCATAGTGAGTCCATGAAGGAGTTGGTTAGCATTATATAATTTACCCACCCTCCATGGGAAGTAGGGAAAATAACTTCATTGTATGATATCAACATTAACTAAGAGATATCACCCTTGACCTCTACCTCCCCTTCCTCCAAGAGTGACGTGCTTTGAACCGCTAAAGAGACTGACCCATTGGTCATAGCGGAATGCTTCTATCCCAACCCAAAGATTCTACTATTTTCGTCAAAGCGAATGATTTTTCCCGCATCTTTCTCGTCAAAAGCAGTCAGGCACAAGACATGCACTTAGAGTGGGGGCATCATAAATCAAGGTTAGATGGAATGAATGAAAATGGAGGAGAAATTAGAAATATAAATCACCACTAGTTGACAACCATGGTACTATTTTTTCCTATAAAATAGAGAAATGATCATATTCATCACGCTCTCCATAGGAAGGCATCAAAAAAAATCACAAAGGACATCCCCTAAAAAACTACTCAACAACACATAACGAATCACCCCCCATATCCACTAAAAAATCAATTGTGTACTTTTTTGCACCCAATTTAGAGTGTACTGGTGTCCATCTATGGGTGATATATAGAATATGGTGTCGTTCTAACTCTATCAAACCATAAAATCTCATCGGCAAAAACATCGGGTTTTAAAACACGAGTAAGTCATCATGGAAGGAATCCACCTGACCAAGATCCAACGAGACCAAGTTAACCACCTTGTGGGATGCAAACCTCAAAACGCCCTAACCCTCAATGGCCATAATAGGTCATAGGACATGGTGGCCAGGACACCCTTCCCTAACCCTGGACTTGCAAGGATGGAGGCTGCAACAATATCTATGGAAGAAAGCTGAAAACAATAATTGCAACATGGTCGTCTGGATAAACCCGACAATTGGTAGATGGGAAAATCCCATAGTATGAGAAGAACGTGGAAGATGAATAAAATTTCCCTAGCTAGATAACTAGTAGTGAGGATGAGATATTGAGGTAGAAGAATAGGGAGGTATGATGGTGTAATCAGGATCTATCAAAAGCTTTTTGTGATTTCTTTTCTAGAAAACTACCCCTAGTAAGATTGAGATTAGATTGGATTTACATGCATTCTGCCGCCATTGATTTAGGCGAACAACAGATAGGCCTAATTCCATTTCTATTTAAACACCGAGTTGGACAGAAGCTGAGTCCAATCTTGAACCAAACCAAAAAGAAGGATTTTTTTTCATAGTTTGAACTTCACAAGATACATTTTGTGCTAGATGTTTGTGCCCGCCATGATCTAGGTGCATGATGCATCCGAATTTACACATTGACTTAAAATAGAATTTGTGACAACCTTGATTTTCTCTCTCCTTTATTGTACTCTTCCTCTCTCATCAAGTGACTTATACTCAATTGAATATCAATTACATAGTTTGAGTATGGTTATACTTCCTTTTAGTCGCACCAATGATCATTTGAGATGTTTGACATTAATTGGCCTTTTCGAGCTAAGTCCCACACTTCAATGTGTCACCATATTATTATATATGTTGAACCTACTTCAGTAAACTCTCCTAGACACAAATTGTGTATCATGTTCTTGAGGACTCGAATACAAATCTAGTGGCCCAAAAATCACCTAAATTGGGATTATAAATCATTAGATATGGCTATTTGAATGCCTCCATCTAATGTATTATGTTATTTCGATTTTGGAACCTTATTGGGCCCAAATACAAATTGGGGCCCAGTTGCTTGTCCCCCCTCCTCCCTTCCTCTTCAAGAAACCAGCAAACAACAGGGCAAAGAACACCCACCGCCTGTAGCCAAATCGGGCAACAAGGAAAGCTCTTAACTGCTTAGAATCTAAACCCTTGTACTCTTGATCTATTTATAAACCTCCCTCCTCGTCTAACCCTAGACCCCCCATCACTCCTCCCTTCCTATCCTGTTCTAGGGCTGGCCGCCAATCGGCTGAAGACAACCTGTCGCCGCCCTCCCTTCGTAGTGGAGCCCTGTTATGACTCAGGGATGGTGCCGCCACCTTGGGTGGCTACAAGACTCAGGCCGCCGATCCTTCCCTCGTCACCCACAGAGTTTGGGGTGACCGTGAGGATCTGAGGTACTCTAGAAATGATCCTCGTCTGTGGGCGTGTGGTTCCAGGCGCAGGTTGATGACCATGGTGGTTTTGGGAACAGGTCTGCCCAGGCCACATCGGGCCTCCTCGCGGCTAGGTGAAGAAGCTTTGGCAGCGATGGGTGAACAGACACCTCCTTTCCCTCTGTTTCCTGCTCGAACCCCTAGTAGGGTGTGCCAAGGAGGTGGGGGTGGAAGTGCCCTGTTCTTCCTCTGTTCCTCTGCAAGAACAGGGGAATCGCGATGAAGGGGGGGAGACGCCCGCTTGGGCTTGGACCAGCAAGACCGAGAGGCCAGCACCCATGGGTGGCCAAGGCCCAATCAAGGTAACACCTGTAGTTGGATTGATATTTTATAAAATCGATAAGTTCCCAATTCCTTTGGCCAAAAGTAACAATCCAATATATTGTTTTAATCGTCTCGAAAAGATCTATCATCTAGAAATAATTTCATGACCTAATTTTCCTCTTAGTTCTCCTGTTTTTCTAAAATAGGATCTTTGACTATGATGACCAATGTAATGCATCCTTATGATAAATCTTGAATCTTATATACACTTGTACCCTCTTGCTTATCAAATCAATAAATGTTGTACACCTTGGAACTACATGGGATCCCTAATCATCCCTATTGATCATAATTACTCCTTTTTGTACATACGTACTTAGTTTGGACTTAAATGTTGAACATTGCCTAGATTGCTAATCTTCTTGCTAATGGACATCCACTTAATCTTGTCATATGTTTTCTAATGACTTAATATTGCTGATCTAGATCATCTTTTAGATATGGACCTCTTGACTCAATGAATCATGATCTAGGGTGCTCTATTGTGAGTCTTTTGACCCTTTAATGCATGTAAGTGCTTTAAACCTTGATATGATCATAGAAAGTGCATGGAACGTCATAATGACATAGAACTTGAACCACACCATCATGATGACCTATAGATCAGTACAATATCATATAATGACCCAATAAGCAACTTGGGACCCACCTTGGCCAAAACCCTAAAATGCATCTAATTAGGGTTAATGATGAGAATCTAATGCATATATGTAATCTTGTTCTTAATCAGGTTTGGCATGTGGCTAGATGGTGAAGATATGTTAGGTTATGAATATCTAAATCAGGTACGGGCCTTATCTAGTTATATGACTAGCTTTCTTGTTTGAAATGATATGTATCGTATGTTGGTTTGTTTACTTGCCCAATATTGCCATGTAGTATTGCTATGTCATATTCGATGTTTGCCTCGTCGGTTTTATAACTTGAACACATATATGTATAAAACCCATTATAATATTGTTGATAAAGGGTTAACTCTTGGTGATGTCCTTGAGGTCCCTCTTGTATAAAAGGGTTAGCTAAGCTTGAGGACCCTTACGGACCCTTCCGACGGGAAGTTGGTCAAAGGCCTTAAACATGTTTGATATTGTTGGTATAATGGAGTGAAATGACATAAAATATGGTTTTGCATTTGTTAAACAATTAACATGTTTATTCTTGTTCATTTAGTCTTGAAATCGTTTCAAAAATTATGCAAAGCTTATATATATGTATCTTTCTGCCCCGTACTCAACACCTCGTGTGTTGACCCATTTCTCGTATGTTGTTTTTAGGTTCAGAGATGGCTAGAAAGATTATGGGCTTGGTGTGCTATGCTAGGTGTACTTGTTGTAAGATACATATATAGTATACATGAGCAGACTTGTACAAAGTGACTCTTGAAATGTGTAATTCAAATCATGTAATATAATGATGTTTCTTAATATATCTTGTTGAATGTTGAGACTATGTTGGTGCATTTATCTGGTTATCTGTTCATGTGTGCTAAGCTTTACCCTTCCGCATTTCACCTTTGGTATACGTTTGGTTCATGGGACTGGGATTCTGGTTCTGTGACAGATGGTATCAGAGCATGAACAATAACTACACCAAACATTGCTCACATGAAACACAAACTAAACTCACCCTACATCTCAACCCTAGAAACTTAATGAAATATCCTTGTGGACTAGGTTGACTTAGCCTCTAGGTTAGAACCTAGATGTTCTAGAACTAGATGTAGACTTGTGTAAATTACCTCCCATGACATGATTCGCGACATGTGCTTAGGATGTCTACACAAGTGTGCACCATGTTCTTGCTAGTTCTCTAGGTGTCATGATACTAGACTGCCTCATGAGTGTGGTAACTCGTTTTGGTTTTGGTTTTATTCGAATGGAGTATGGTGGTGTTCATCGCCTGTTTAAAAGTTGGAGAAAACATATTTCAAGTATTATTATATGTACATATGAAAAATGTTACCACACGTAGAAAGGCAGTGAGTTTCCATGCAACCTAGGAAAAAATATGTAACATCAAGTCTAGATGAGAGAGTTTAGATGATAGTGATAGTCTCTAGAGTTACCTAGAGCCATGATATAGGTTAGGCATGTGAGTAACCTAGAAACCTAATATAGTGATGATAGTGATGATAATGATAATAATGTTAATGTTGATCTCAATGTTGATATTGATGTTGATGTTGATGATGATGTTGATATTGATAAGACCCAAGTTTGTTGATGATATGGAATGAGTTGGACCATGCAACCCTATCTAAACCTAGCACTTTGTATGATACATACCACTTGGTTGATGTGCTAAACATAGCTAGTGGGTGGACATGCTTGCTTGTATCTAGTCTTGTATGTGTGGAGATATGATATATGGTTCGAGACCAACACGGGCATCAATATCTTTACAAAGGAAGACCTCTAGCATGGGACATATGAATAAGGTGACATGTTGATATGAGTTGACCCGTATCGGGAAAAGGTTAGAGTACCTAAACTCCAAAATATTTGAAATGTTGAATAATATGAATGATGAAATACTTGATGATGAGTCCCTAGCTAGAATACTTCTAAGTATATGAGTTGAGTGACCTAGTGGATGGTTTCCTTGAAAATGTTGAACCCTGGATGTCCTATGAAAATATCTAACCCTAGAGAAAGAGGCAATTGAAGATTTGATGCTTGATATATATATAGGTGAGGGAGATGTCCCAAGACCCTTAGATAATGTATACCATGTGTGATATTCATGATGAGCCTCATAGTTGGGTTAGTAGTTGTATATAAAGCAATCTAGAGGTTATCCTTGATTTTCAAAAGATGGGTAGAAATTTTGTTACACGTAGAAGGTTGTGGTTGGAAACATATGTCTTAGCTTGAGTGGCTTGAGCTTGTGGATCTATTTCTAGATATAAGTGAGAGAATTCGAAAATCTTGACATTGATGATAATGTTGTTCCTCGAATGATGCTCGATACTTGAAAGAATCTCACTTAAGTTAAAATTTTGATAAGTGTGCAATGGACACTCTTGTAAGCTAGACCTAATAGAAAATCATACTATACATAAAAGATGTAGCCTTGAAATCATGAAAATAATATGATGATGTCATGAAAACTTAACTTGAATAATCTGGAGTATCATGCCTAATATCATACCCAAAAAAATGATTAACTCTAGATGTCGATGCTCTTGGATCATAACTTGAATAAACATGACGAATAAATTGTTTAATTCTCAATTTGAAATGAAAAGTAATGAACGTAATCGATTAGAGTTGGTAGCATTTTGGGGGAAAGCAAAATTATGCATGAAATTTAGAGTAAAGATGAGATACACACTCGATGATAATCTCTTTGGACGCCATGACCATGAACATATTCATTTGAGAATTGATAACATAAATTTTGATGATACCCCTTGGTCTCATATGAAGATATGAACAAAAACCCTGATATATGGATACAAAAGGATGGGTAAACACTAATGCCATGATGATTCCACATTAGGAGGGAACACTGAGTAACATGTACATTATCGAGATGGGTACACCCTGAATGATGATAGCCTATGTATGCATCCCATTGTGAGGAATGCCTTGACAACCATGGTTGAATAGCCAGACCCGATGGATCCTGACTTGACGCTTAACTTTTATCATGGATGAATTTCATGGACGAAATTCCTTGTAAGGACGGAAGGATGTGACAACCTTGATTTTCTCTCTCCTTTATTGTACTCTTCCTCTCTCATCAAGTGACTTATACTCAATTGAATATCAATTACATAGTTTGAGTATGGTTATACTTCCTTTTAGTCGCACCAATGATCATTTGAGATGTTTGACATTAATTGGCCTTTTCGAGCTAAGTGCCACACTTCAATGTGTCACCATATTATTATATATGTTGAACCTACTTCAATAAACTCTCCTCAACACAAATTGTGTATCATGTTCTTGAGGACTCGAATACAAATCTAGTGGCCCAAAAATCACCTAAATCGGGATTATAAATCATTAGATATGGCTATTTGAATGCCTCCATCTAATGTATTATGTTATTTGGATTTTGGAACCTTATTGGGCCCAAATACAAACCGGGGCCCAGTTGCTTGTCCCCCCTCCTCCCTTCCTCTTTAGGAAACCAGCGAACAACAGGGGAAAGAATACCCACTGCCTGTAGCCAAATCGGGCAACAAGGAAAGCTCTTAACTGCTTAGAATCTAAACCCTAGTGCTCTTGATCTATTTATAAACCTCCCTCCTCGTCTAACCCTAGACCCCCATCGCTCCTCCCTTCCTATCCTGTTCTAGGGCTGGCCGCCAATCGGCTGAAGACAACCTGTTGCCGCCCTCCCTTCGTAGTGGAGCCCTGTTATGACTCAGGGATGGCGCCGCCACCTTGGGTGGCTACAAGACTCAGGCCGCCGATCCTTCCCTCGTCGCCCACAGAGTTTGGGGGTGACCGTCAGGATCTGAGGTACTCTAGAAACGATCCTCGTCTGTGGGAATGCAGTTCCAGGCGCAGGTTGACGACCATGGTAGTTTTGGGCATGGGTCTGCCCAGGCCACATCGGGCCTCCTCGCGGCTAGGTGAAGAAGCTTTGGCAGCGATGGGTGAATAGACACCTCCTTTCCCTCTATTTCCTGCTTGAACCCCTAGTAGGGAGTGCCAAGGAGGTGGGGGCGGAAGTGCCCTGTTCTGCCTCTATTCCTCCGCAAGAACAGGGGAATCGCGATGAGGGGGGGGGGGAACACCCGCTTGGGCTTGGACCAGCAAGACCGAGAGTCCAGCACCCATGGGCGGCCAAGGCCCAATCAAGGTAACACCTGTAGTTGGATTGATATTTTCTAAAATCGATAAGTTCCTAATTCCTTTGGCCAAAAGTAACAATCCAATATACTGTTTTAATCGTCTCGAAAAGATCTATCATCTAGAAATAATTTCATGACCTAATTTTCCTCTTAGTTCTCCTGTTTTGCTAAAATAGGATCTTTGACTATGATGACCAATGTAATGCATCCTTATGATAAATCTTGAATCTTATATACACTTGTACCCTCTTTCTAATCAAATCAATAAATGTTGTACACCTTGGAACTACATGGGATCCCTAATCACCCCTATTGATCATAATTACTCTTTTTGTACATACGTACTTAGTTTGGACTTAAATGTTGAACGTTGCCTAGATTGCTAATCTTATTGCTAATGGACATCCACTTAATCTTGTCATATGTTTTCTAATGACTTAATATTGCTGATCTAGATCATCTTTTAGATATGGACCTCTTGACTCAATGAATCATGATCTAGGGTGCTCTATTGTGAGTCTTTTGACCCTTTAATGCATGTAAGTGCTTTAAACCTTGATATGATCATAGAAAGTGCATGGAACGTCATAATGACATAGAACTTGAACCACACCATCATGATGACCTATAGATCAGTACAATATCATATAATGACCCAATAAGCAACTTGGGACCCACCTTGGCCAAAACCCTAAAATGCATCTAATTAGGGTTAATGATGAGAATCTAATGCATATATGTAATCTTGTTCTTAATCAGGTTTGGCATGTGGCTATATGGTGAAGATATGTTAGGTTATGAATCTGTGAATCATGTATGGGCCTTATCTAGTTATATGACTAGCTTTCTTGTTTGAAATGATATGTATTGTATGCTGGTTTGTTTACTTGCCCAATATTGCCATGTAGTATTGCTATGTCATATTCGATGTTTGCCTCGTTAGTTTTATAACTTGAACACATATATGTATAAAACTCCATTATAATATTGTTGATAAAGGGTTAACTCTTGGTGATGTCCTTGAGGTCCCTCTTGTATAAAAGGGTTAGCTAAGCTTGAGCACCCTTATGGACCCTTCCGACGGGAAGTTGGTCAAAGGCCTTAAACATGTTTGATATTGTTGGTATAATGGAGTGAAATGACATAAAATATGGTTTTGCATTTGTTAAACAATTAACATGTTTATTCTTGTTCGTTTAGTCTTGAAATCTTTTCAAAAATTATGCAAAGCTTATATATATATATGTATCTTTCTGCCCCGTACTCAACACCTCGTGTATTGACCCATTTCTTGTATGTTGTTTTTAGGTTCAGAGATGGCTAGAAAGATGATGGGCTTGGTGTGCTATTCTAGGTGTACTTGTTGTAAGATCCAGATATAGTATACATTAGCAGACTTGTACAAAGTGACTCTTGAAATGTGTAATTCAAATCATGTAATATAATGATGTTTCTTAATATATCTTATTGAATGTTGAGACTATGTTGGTGCATTTATCTAGTTATCTATTCATGTGTGCTAAGCTTTACGCTTCCGCATTTCACCTTTGGTATACGTTTGGTTCATGGGACTGGGATTCTGGTTCCGTGACAGAAGTTGAGTCACTGGAATCGAATGTTGGAAAATGATATACAGAGGCCAAACAAACACCAAATGGGACGATTTTTTTCCTTTTGTTCCCATGGTCCACTTTCCTACCCACCCAACCTACCCCACATGTCTGTCAATTACCTACTGTGTTCATACTTAACTACTGCCACGTGAAGGGGAAAGAGGGAGAGAGAGAGAGAGTGGGAGGGGGAGTGGAGAGTGGAGAGAAAAAAGTTGATGTAGGAGATATAAAAAGTGAATATACTTTTGCTAATAACTATTAAATGGTAATTGTGATGACCTGACTGCATATCAAGCCATCGCCAGTAATAATCGCAGAATAATCATAACAACGGAATTAACAAAAACACTAAAAATTAAAACCATTTTGCACATAGATCCTATTCCAGGAGACTCTTAAAGGAAGAGCCAAAACTTTATATACATCATGGTTCATATTGTGCATACATTGTACCTTCTCATTTTGAGGGTAACAAATACCAATTGCTTTACTTAAACATATACATCTGCAACATAAAACCTCAAGGCGTACAAGCCAAAATATCAATTTGTTCATAAAACCACTATGTACTATCTCCCAAGGACCTGAGAGTACAAAGATGACACATAGGAATCCTATTTACAAGACACGACAGACAATACACTCAACCTGAGCTATTACTATTGTCCCTGCTGATGTGGTCCTCCCTCTGCAGTTCGGTCTCTACCTCCTCATCCATGTCCACCTACAAATTATGGATCCCATGGGGTGAGACTATTGTCCCAATGAGAGATATAACTCTCTACCAAAAATATTATTATCACAGGAAACAATATTCAATAGAGGATACTTTATGCAAGTAAGTAGGTTTAGTTGCAGTGTAAAGCAATAACATTGATAAGATAGCTCGACTATTCATAGCAGGTTTATAAATCATCTATTTGCTTTATAAGGAATATGAAGAACATGTATAACATCTATCAACTAAGATGTATAAAAATAATGAATCATCAACCAATATTTTTTGTATTCAATCCTTAAGCAAATACAATACATAACTGATTACATATTCACATTCACATTTATATTTAAGAGCAGAGGAGATGAGGTATACCGCTCATGCTCCAACCAACCACGACTATGTTAAGCATTGGTACCATACAAAGTCAATGGTAGAGCCGGCTGCTAAGACCTCACCCGTATCGGTCAATATGAGACAACTGGCAGGACATCATGTGTCTACTACAATTAGCTTAGTAGGGTATACCGGTTTCTTCACTATAGAGTTACAGTCGTAGCATGTACTCTCTTCGGGAGAAGACCACTGAGCTTTCTCAGATTATTTTTCATCAAGAAGTCCACTAAGCGATCCTGGATTAGTTGGGGAGTCCATTGAGTGACCCCGGTACAAAGAAAATTTACATATTCAATAATATGTATATTGAGTTAAACTTGTTTCACCATTTAATAAATCCTGACGCTGAATGGATCTATGGTCTGTGAAACTACATTATAAAATTCCACTTGATTAATTAAGTGTATTACAGTATCTTTTAGCATCAATCAAGTTTCAAGCAAGAATTATATCAGATGCCACAAAGAAAGGTATAATACATTTATCAAGTATTTTCATGATTCTTTGGGACACATATAACACTTAGAATCTCAATCTCTTATCATCATCATGCTTACTAGATCTGGGTATTCAAACCCTTTATTTAGGATTAGGGTTTCCCTTTATTAACTGATTAGGGTTTCAAATCATCTCATCACCCATTATTAGGGTTAAGATTTACCTTTATTAACCATTTAGGGTTTCAATATCACATCATAAAAAAAATCAAGCCCTAATGTATACTCCATTCATACTAGGAGTATCAATATATGCTCATTACTTGATTAACATTCAAGTCTTAGTTTCTCTATCATCATCACTAGGATGTTGATTGCATCATACTTTTATTAAGTTGGCTCTATTCTCCTCTTAAGGTACATTATCTCACAATTATCGAATTACATTAAACTCATTACATATTAATGTAGCATTTGACACAAAACACAACATGTATCACTCAATCTTGTACATTGGATTGAGGTATTCCCACCATATCAGGCATCAAAGTGTGTGCATGCTACCATATCGTGCTTGAGATACAACCTTATCAGCATATCGTGTATCCATATCGGGCATGTAGTGTAACCACATCACCATATTGTGTATAAAGTATATCTCCTAGTACCATAACGTGCACCCATATCAGGTTGCCTAACATTCAGGGTTTATACTCTCAAGTTAGAGATACCTAACTTCATATCGTGTATGAAGTGAATGATTGGCCTCATATCGTGTATAAGGGTAATATTTGATATCATACCATACACAAAGTGTACACTTCATTACCATATCATGTTTAAGGTATGTGCTTCATCATGGTATTATGTTGGTAGTATATACACATTACCATATCGGGTTTCCATGTTGGGTTAGCATATCGGGTTAGCATATTGGTTAGACCATTATGCTCATATCCTTTCATGACTTCAAGGGATCAATCCTATCTTATTTTTTGAGTGAAAAACTAGATAATTGGTTGGACCCTTTACAATCAACCCTTTACCAAATGATAGGGGTATAAAGTTCCAAATTATGTCAGGTTTCATTCCATCATCTAGGGTTTCAACACTATATTGATTTAGAGTGTATAATTAATACCATGTCGTGCATGAAGTGTGAACTTGGACTTTATATCGTTCACAAGGTATATGTTGGTACCACTCATATCGTCCATGAGGTATCACGCATCACTATATCGAGTTACCCATCATCTAGAGTTTGTCATATCGGGTTTGAGGTACTTCAACCCTATGTCGGGTTGAACCATGATAATATCATCATCATTAAGCTCAAGACCTTTGTCTTTAATATTCTAGTTCATGGATAACAGTCCTAACAACTATTGGAACTCATAAATACATCAATTAATTGAAAGAATTCAAAATTGAAAGTAGATCAACAAGTTCAACAGAATTGAAGGTGAATAATAATCATAACTGGGTTCAAGTTATATAACCCGCCTCAAGAACAACTTAGAAGCTCCAAGCTCCAAATATTCACATTCCCAAGGTTGAAGATGAACTTATCAAAGGTCCCATACTTGAGGCATGATATCTCACCACTTGTGGCCGACATCCCTCACTTGTGGCTGATATCACCTTGCTAGGCCAATATCTCTTCTCTATGGCTGATACCAAGGCTCTATGCTTGCCACTCCTTCACTTATATACGATACCAATATGTTATACACGATATATAAGGGAAAGAGGGTGGTAAGATCCGAAAATTTTACTAATAGGTGAAAGGAATGGTATATATAGTTGTGGTTTATGAAAAAGAGTGAATATGAGGTGTCATCACCTTAAGCTACTATGTGCCACGTGTTCATGAATGGTTGCCACATGTTCATGCATGCATTATTATTTATATTGACATGCAAAACACTTGGGGATAATCTATGGATAATATCTCTACCCTTAGTTATCTTGTTGAGCAAGGTATTCCATCTCAACAACACTTTATATTACAAACTGATGCACTTTTCTAAGGAAAGTTGCAAACCGATAGATATGACCTCCTTGAGGTGTTTATCCCATAATGGACAAAGACAAGAGTTCACAAACCGATAGGAGACTCCCTCTATGGCTTCTTGGCCGATAGGCATTCTCATAACAAGTCTATGGCTCGATACACTCATATATAAGAGATTTAACTATACATCATCTCTTGATCTTTTCATCACCAAGAGTACCATCTTTCAAGGATGATTCAAACATGGTATCTCCTTCTTTATATCTCTTCTAGATGATACTAGTAAGGAGGAGGGACACTCTAAAAGTGGTAATTTGCACATCAACCCCAAATTTTTGGATTAATTACAATTTGTATCAAAATTGGTGCACAAAGCACTAGCATTTTTCAAACAAGTTCTAACTTGGAATTTAGGCTTTCCACAAGCCACCACATAGCATCATTCTCTCTCTTATGATGTTAAAACCTTTTAAGGCATATTCAACATGTGATATTTTTCAATATAACCCCTTATCTTGGGTAATTTTCTCTTTAGACCCAAACTATCATATAATGCACAAATAGTTTGCAAATAAGCTCAAACTTGAAAATTAATTTCACAAAGAGTCTTAATTACTTTTTAAAAGATTAAAATAGGTTTGTAAATGACTTACTTAAGCAAAACTTCTAGGGTTAAGTCATAACCTAAGCTAGGGATGTTACACTAATGAATTTCTTGATGAAATAAACATTGATGCACTCTTTACAAAAAATACTTTACAACAAGATCAAGTTTGATATATTTTCAAAAAAAATAAAATATACAATCTAATAGAAGAGAGATAATGTAATTGTAGAAAGTAAAAATGAGGAGTGAGAAATTTATTTTACTTATAACTCTCAAACTGTAATGAATTTTGTAACGAAGTAAAAACTGACGGGTTACTAAAAAAATACTTTAAAATAAATTAAATGTTGACATACCTTGATAATATTTATAGAAAAAATTTAAACACATGTGATAACATAGTGTAATATATTATAACATGGGATAATACATGGTATAAAATAGACTAACATGTGTTAAAAAATGGGTTAACATAGAAACTTTGTGTTATCTGATATTATACCATGTGATATCTCATGTTTTCCCAGGTTATACAATGTTAATCCATGTGTCATCCCATGTTGTCCCATATCATCCCATGTTATCCCATATTTTCCAATGTTATCCCTATTCAAATTGTTTATTATAACATTTTATCTCATGTTATCACATGTTATGCCATGTTATCCGTAAATGATGAGAGATAATATGATTGTAAAAAGTAAAAAAGGAGGATAGAGAAACTTATTTTACTTATAACTCTCAAACTGTAATGATTTTTTAAACAAAATAAAAAATGTTCAATTACTAACAAAAAATTCTTTAAAATAACATTAATATTAACATGCTTTGATAATGATTTTTTAATGAAATAATTGTAAAATATTGGATACCATGTTAAAATATGGGAAAACATGTAATGCAAAATAGGATAACATGGGATAACACATGAGATAAGATGAAATAACACATGATATACATGTTATAATATAAGGAAAACATGTTATAACACATGGACTAATATGTTATAATTTGGGATAAGACATGGTGTAGCATGGGTTAACATTGGATAACACATGTTATAATATGTCATAACATGAAATGACATGAGATAACATGAGACCAAAATTTAACATGGGATAGCAAGCAAACCAACATGGGATAACATGAGATCAGACATGAAATAACAAGGAATAACATAAGATACCAAACACTTCGACATTATATAATATGGGATGACACATGGTATAATATTGGATGACACACAATTTCTGTGGTCCCTGTTGGGTTTTAGGGGAGGCAGAGAAGGCAGCGGAAACAAAAAAAAAATCTCCCCCAAACCCAACACGAGGAAATGCGTCAACGTCTATATAATAGGAAAGGATGGTTTGTGGAATCATACCTTGTCCCGAGGCTTGCTCGGCGACAATACCTCGCGCTATGCGCGGTCTTCAACTCCGGTTCTGGACGACGTCTGTGTAGCTCCTGGTCAAACTGGGACTGACTCCTCCTCCTCCTACCGGACTGTCGGATGACAGTTGTCCTCCTGAGCGGCAGTGTCCTCCCGCCTCTGTAGTAGTCCACATGGACCACCTGGAACTCCACACTCCTTGTCCCACAAGGAAGTGGAAGGAGTCGCACCCTCCTATTGACGTACTAGTCACCAACACACTCTCCTGCCTCCAGTTGCAACTGCAGTTGTCCTTCCCTTGCTGCACCTCCCTTTTGCGGGAAGCACTTGCTCGGGCTCTCTCTCGGTTACCAAAACTAGAGAGAACGACAACTTTGCAGAGCAACTGGTTGCACTGAGTTGTTATCTGAGAAGCCCCCAATATCCCTATATATATAGGAGGGTCATGGGACAAGGTTCTCCATCCCGAGCAATACAGGACTAAACGCAGGAGTAGAAGGGTTCAAGATTTTCCACAAAAAGTAACCGGTTCGCAACCTAAAATGATCGGTTCATAGCTGAACTGATCGGTTCGGCCATTGAGCCGATCGGTTGGACCTGATCCGACTGTTTGGGCACTCCAACTGATCGGTTGGTGCCATGAACCGATCGGTTCATGGTCCTAATCCGGCTCAAAAAAGACTTTCCTTGTTTCTTTCCCAATTGGTATCGAATACCAATAATATTCCCAATCGAATTGGGCAATTTGAAACCAAAGGAAAATTCTTGCCGACATGACTTTCCCAACTGGTTGGTTGCACCAGTTGAGCCGATCAGTTCAACCCTTGAACCGGTCATTTCATCCTGGTCATGAGCCGATCAGTTGGACACTCCAGCCGACCGGTTCAGCAACCTCAGCCGACCGGTTCAACACTTGAGCAGATCGGTTGGGAGTGCAGGTTGTGCAGAATCAGTCAATTGCGATCTCAATCAATCCGATACTCCAATCAATGTGTCCAACACCTTGAACCATATGATATTGAGCCATCGACTGATTGAGTGTTTAATTGAACTACTAAACTCCTTTAGTAATCAATCTTAACATTGCTTTGTGGATAAAACTCCTCTTCCAGGTTAAATCCTATGTGTGTGACCCTGCAGGTCCATTTCACGTTGGCAGTGAAAGTTCATAATACTTATGACTTCACAAGCAAAGAGCGGTGCCTAGTCACACATCAGTGCTACCCAAGTAAAAGTATAAAGTTGGAGAACAACTTTCAATCCTACAATCTATGAATGGTGTTACAGTGAATGTATAATTCCTTTGTCACTGATATCCCGAATGAATTCGAGGCATGGAACAGTCATCCTGTTAACATTCATTCACTTTCTTGATCTCAGAGTAGATTGAACGAGATATGTATGACATCAATATCACATACTGATTCACACATGCGTGCACACTCCTATCTCAATCCTACTCATCAAGTGGCCTTGGATATCAAACTCCCTCAGGAGGGACAAATCCCATATCTATCACTCACCCCTCAAAAGCCCCATGTGTCAAAGCCACCCAATCATCACCTTTATAACAACCCATGTTTCAGGACTCCGTTTGATGATGTCAAAGTGTGCCCAACGACATGTGTTGAGTGCAGTGATTTCAGGTCTAAGAATCACACTCACAACCATAACTATGAATATTGACTGTGACTACCATGTCATGGTTCCATGTGTCAAACTCACGGTGGGTCTATCTGGTACACTTGTTCTCTAACAAGTACCTATGTGTTTGGTTTGATATCTCTATATCATGACTAATGAGATTCTGTCATCAACCAACACCACAATCTAGTCTTGTGTGTCATTGTTGTCTATCTACCTTCCACAATGACATCCGACTAGGGACATAACAAGAATGTACAAACTCTTAGCATCTGTATGATCTCATCGTTCAGGTCCTCAACCGAAAAGCATACGTCATTGAGTATTGTCATTCTCTAGACATTCAATCTGTTCTATCACTATCTCATATGACTGAATAAGAAAGAATTGGAAGCTTGCCTTTATTGTTTATCAAATCAATCTTAATGTATCCCATCAATCATCCCATGATTGGCTCTCAGGGCATACATACCAACAGACTCCCACTTGCACTGCGAGCCAATCACCCTTGAATCATATTCACAGTTATCTTCAAACATGTCCCACATGTTACTGTGCTCTAGTGCCAACATAGTGAGTAATGGCAACACCTTGCCAAAGTCAGTATAAATTGCATGTCTCTCATCTCTTCGTTGTACGTCACACGTATGAGATGGAGGTGTCATAATATGCGATCTAGTATTCCTTTGCTAACCTTTAGCCACATTGCATGATCAAGGATTCCATACTTGTCATCAATGAGAGGAATATAAGTTCATCTCATGAACTTCTAGATCCATATAATATCCATTGCTATTCTCTAACGCATAGATACTAGGCATTTCCTTTTAAATGGTTTTATTGGAACACTTCCAATCATCAATAAACCTTCACTTTTATATATCCTATATATATTTTGCGATTAATTTTCTGTCCTTTCAGAAGTTTGCATCAATGTAACTCTTTACATTGAACTCTTCCTTATCTTCATAGAACTAGTACTTCACAAGTACTTATCAAGTTCTCATGGTATTCCAGTAACTCTTACTGGAAGTAGACAGACATCCACTCGTCATGTCCCACATACGAGTTATCAAGATGAGCACATCATATTGTCATGTCATACATACAAGATGATGAATGCATTTTGTTCTTGCCATGCCTACACATGCAAGATAATGGGATGATTACATACATGATAGATCATATCTATTCTTAGTGTTCATATTCTTCATAAGAATTGGACACTTTGGCCTTGGGATACTAACTCCATGAAACATGGACAAGTTTTCTCCCACTGAATCTGTGCATACTGAACCCTTTAGTACAGATTGCCAATGTATGCTTTCTCCTTTCAGGTCAAGAGATTTTCAAGAACTATCTCTATAGATCTATATTCCTATCACATAGGAAACATCTCTATCTTCCTTAAAGATAATTTCCACTTTTGGATTTCCAATCTTTAACATTTCCATTTCACATCAATATGTGGAATGTGAACACGCTCCCACTAAATCACAAATCCCTCTTTATCTTTGACATATCAGTCAAACCCTTTGACTATATCATCAAAGTAAAGATCTAATTCTGAGTTGCTTGTACTCAATCAATCACATTGATTAGTCCATTGTAACTTATAGACTTCATTTGCATTAGTGGATTCATAAACCTTATAGGTTGTGTCATGTACACATCCTTGTTTTATTCCTCATAGGAATGTGGTTTTTGTATCCATATGCCAAATGTCTTAGTCATCAAGTTGCAATCAACAAGCATCATCCTTCTCAAAATGTTATCCATGTGTCTTAACACTTAAGACTCATTTGCACTTATGGATATGATCCAATGAGTGCTACCATCAAGGTCATACCTTATGGTTCACATGGAAGTCATTTAGGATGTAATGGTCTTATACCATAACTAAAAATCTGGTTCCTCATATTCATCTAGATAGTTGACTCATCACATGAACAACTTATCACATAGATAATTGAGGTGTATCTGTCAAGGATATACGAACTCACAACTCCTTGCGATTCTTAATGTCCTTTATTAGTGTGGGGTATTCTTTTATTAAGAAGAGTTTAGTTATTTGATAATCATTCTCTGACTCTTTAGAGTATGATTCCTTCTTGATTTAGACATCACCATGTCTTAATCATGAGTTCACTATGATACACTATCATAATCACTCAAAAGGATCTCAAACATTTGGTCCAAGTATTTCATTCATTGATCTCATCAAGAATTAACACTTTACCAAATTTGTACTTCATCTATGATAATATTGAACACTTCAAGATACTCATGTTGGTATTTCTCTAAACACCATTTGAAGTATTATCATTTGTTCCAATAGGTATGTAAATACATCACATGTATTATACCTTATAGGACAATCATTCTCCCACTACCTTTAGTGAAGATTGATTAATCATGTCTAAGATATTCATGTCTCTTACTGGTTCTCTAACCAAAAGAGTCTAGATTTATCCATCCCATGGAAACTAGAAATGAATGTCTCATGATTGATGCTAATTTGATTGTTTGAGTTATCTATAACCTTTAGGTATCATTTTGTCTTATGAATATCAAATACCACAAGATAAATAAGGCCTTGCCACAAAGATCATATCTTTTAAGATTGAAACATCAACTTTATTAATTGCCATCATTGTCATACAATATGAAAAAATAAAGTGTTTCTATCTATTGGCAAAATGAAATAGCAGTTCATAACTGTATTACATGCCTTATAGGCTGAAAATAAACTAAAGTACTCCTATCTATGGCGGCAACACTTGCCCCAATTATGAGTGCTTTACACTTTACATCTTGGTATCATATACCTCAAAAAGTGTTACAAGTTTACTTTCATGACACCTTTAAGTAGAGGCTTCAGTCGCCTCCTTCTTCTTTTGTTCTTCCAGATAGAGAGGACAATTCCTTTTCCAATGTCCTGGCTTTTGATAGTGGTGGCAATTTCCTTTCTTGGTCACGCCTCCATTGGCCTTGAGAGTTGAAGACGGCTTGGACTCCTAGCTCGCATCAGAACCTTTCTTAGCTTTGCCCTTGCCCTTACGCTTGGACTTGCCTTTCTTGCTCGTGATCACCATCACAGCCTTAGGCTTGTCCTTCTTCATCTGTATCTCGGCTGTCCTCAACATGCCCAACAACTCTGACAGTGGCCTATCAAAGTTGTTCATGTTGTAGTTCATCACAAACTGTCTGTATGATTCTGGCAACGATTGCAGTATCACGTCAGTAGCCAACTCTTGGCTCAGTGGAAATCCCAGTCTCTGTAGGTTCTCCACATACCCAATCATCTTGAGTGTGTGAGGACCAACTGGATCTCCTTCTGTCATGACACACTTGAACAGCGCCCTAGAAACATTGTATCTCTCTTGCCGTGCCTGATCTTCATACATGTTCCTGAGATGCTGAATCATCTCAATGACACCCATGTTCTCATGCTGTCTCTGCAACTCATGGTTCATGGAACATAACATCAAGCACTTTGCATCAATGGCATCATCAGCATGCTTCTTGTAAGCATCCCTTTCTGCCTTTGGTGCATTAGGAGCGGGTTCCTCTGGAATTGAAGTATCCAGGACATAGAGCTTTCGCTCTTGAGTGAGAACAATTCTCAATGTCCGATACCAGTCGTGGAAGTTCGTCCCATTTAGTTTGTCCTTGTCAAGGACCGATCGCAAAGAAAAGTTGTTGTTGTTTGTTGCCATTTGAACTACAAAAGGAAATATGCAATTTTAGTCCAAAACTCATTTTGACTTATTTGATTGATTTGAAAGTTGACGATATAATTAGGCCTTTAATTAATTATCACTCCCACTATTTTAGTTCAAATTCATAGCCCTCACCATCAATTTGGAACATTGCAGCGTACAACCTTCTAGTGGGCAAGATCCTGAAATCCTCTAAGCCATGGACCAGCTAGGGCTGTCACCCACAACTTAGATCTCTCAGGTAGGCAACTCTTGCCAATTGCATCATATGCAACTCTTGATAAGATGTCATATGCAACTCCTTGCCATGATCATCTCCATGCCTCAAGGTGCTAGATCCTATCTAGCACACCTTGTTAAGTCTGACCCAAAGCAAACACGATGAATATGCACCCTGCTTGGGCAGACCCACACATTCATCCTTCACGCTTCCACGAGATAGACGGTGCACCACGCTAGAGCGTGCCCACACTTGGTTGATCAAGCTTTTCACGTGTGTCACATTTTGAAGGCATCTAAAACTTAATATTTAATGAGGGATTTGGTTTTATATACATATACATATCCAATCACCACAATACATAGTACGCATCATATACATGCTATATCCCACAGAAAACATGCACAAAACGATAAAAAGTGATGATTATGGCCATCCTAATGTGATTCCTCGAGCCAAGAGGAATCACGGTCATCTAGGTCAACATCACATGCAACCTTTATAAGATGAACATTTGTGCCTTGCCATCCAAGTTGATCAACTCATCACATGAATGATATGTACTCTCCAGCCGGTCGTCTGGGTGCCACCAGCCGATCGGTTGGCTCCTCCAACCGATCAGTTCGCCTGGTCGTCGTGCATCTCCTTCTGGCCTCCACCCGCTCATCTCGCTCCTCGATCCGGTCATCAACCGATCGGTTCACTCCTTGAACCAATCGTCTGGAACGTCACCCGATCGGTTCATGCCTTGAACCGATCGTCTCGATGTCCTTCGTTCTTTGACATAACAGGAAATAAAATCTATCCTAATTTTACATTGCTTAAAAGGGAAACCCCGAGTTACATTCGGGGGGAGCAAAGGAAAGAATCTCGAATTATTTTGAGTTACATCAGGAATAGGAGAGGGAAGATCGGTGCGCAGACGGAGATGCAAGCAACCACATAAAACCATACACAGATAGGGTTTATTGGCCATAAACACGCTATACATCCACCACAAAACTCATTTAAGGGCGACGCGTATCGAGTGCATTAATAATACATATCATATATGTAATTTGGGATTTATGGATTTAGGATTGGACATGCATAAAGTCAATATTATTCGCATCACATGCAATAAATAAAGGCGACAAACCAAAATCAATCATATTGATATTCCTAAAATATAGAGCAGTTGACGTGGCTCTGATACCAGTGTTGGGTTTTAGGGGAGGCAGAGAAGGCATCGGAAACAAAAAAAAATTCTCCCCCAAACCCAGCACGAGGAAACGCGTCAACGTCTATATAATAGGAAAGGATGGTTTGTGGAATCATACCTTGTCCCGAGGCTTGCTCGGCGACAATACCTCACGCTATGCGCGGTCTTCAACTCCGGTTTTGGACGGCGTCTGTGCAGCTCCTGGTCGCACCGGGACTGACGACTCCTCCTCCTACCGGACTGTCGGATGACAGTTGTCCTCCTGAGCGGCAGTGTCCTCCCTCCTCTGTAGTAGTCCACACGGACCACCTGGAACTCCACACTCCTTGTCCCACAAGGAAGTGGAAGGAGTCACACCCTCCTGTTGACGTACTAGTCGCCAACACACTCTCCTACCTCCAGTTGCAACTGCAGTTGTCCTTCCCTTGCTGCACCTCCCTTTTGCGGGAAGCACTTGCTCGGGCTCTCTCTCAGTTACCAAAACCAGAGAGAACGACAACTTTGCAGAGCAAATGGTTTCACAGAGTTGTTATCTGAGAAGCCCCCAATACCCCTATATATATAGGAGGGTCATCAGACAGGGTTCTCCATCCCGGGCAATACGGGACTAAATGCAAGAGTAGAAGGGTTCAAGATTTTCCACAAAACGTAACCGGTTCGCAACCTAAAATGATCGGTTCATACATACCAACAATCCCCATGTCCTTCCACGTCCCCATGTCCCATTTTATCCCATGTCATCCCATTTTTTCCATGTCATTATATATTATTCCATATTAGCCCATGTTATCCCATGCCATCCCATCTTATTCCATGTCATTCTATGTTATTGTATGTTATCCCATGTCTCTCCATATCATCTGATGCCATTCTATGTTATTCCATATTATCCCACGTGGCCCATGTCATCCCATGTTAGAATTGTGTGTTATCTCATGTGATTTCATATGTCATCTCATGTTATCTCATGTTATCCCATATAAAATTTGTGTATCATAACATGCTAGTAATGTTATCCCATGTTATCGGATGTCACATTATATGTTATCCCATGTCAAGTTGTGTGTTATAGCATGAAATAAGACATGATATACACATTATAACACACGCATAACATGTCATATCACATGTGATAATATGTTATAACATGAGCTAATACATGGTATAAAATGGGATAATATGTGATGATGTTATAACATGAGCTAATACATGGTAAAAAAAATTCTCCCCCAAACCCAGCACAAGGAAACGCGTCAACGTCTATATAATAGGAAAGGATGGTTTGTGGGATCATACCTTGTCCCGAGGCTTGCTCGGTGACAATACCTCGCGCTATGCGCGGTCTTCAACTCTGGTTTTAGACGACATCTGTGCAGCTCCTGGTCGCACCGGGACTGACGAATCCTCCTCCTACCGGACTGTCGGATGACAGTTGTCCTCCTGAGCGGCAGTGTCCTCCCGCCTCTATAGTAGTCCACACAGACCACCTGGAACTCCACACTCCTTGTCCCATAAGGAAGTGGAAGGAGTCACACCATCCTATTGACGTACTAGTCGCCAACACACTCTCCTGCCTCTAGTTGCAACTGCAGTTGTCCTTCCCTTACTACACCTCCCTTTTGCGGGAAGCACTTGCTCGGGCTCTCTCTCGGTTACCAAAACCAGAGAGAATGACAACTTTGCAGAGAAACTGGTTGCACTGAGTTGTTATCTGAGAAGCCCCCAATACCCCTATATATAGGAGGGTCATGGGACAGGGTTCTCCATCCCGGGCAATACGGGACTAAACGCAGGAGTAGAAGGGTTCGAGATTTTCCACAAAAAGCAACTGGTTCGCAACCTGAAATGATCGATTCATAGCTGAACCGATCGGTTTGGCCATTGAGCCGATCGGATGGACCTAAGCCGACCGTTTGGGGCACTCCAACCGATCGGTTAGTGCCCTGAACCGATCGGTTCATGGTCCTAATCTAGCTCAAAAAATACTTTCCTTGTTTCTTTCCCAATTGGTATCGAATACCAATAATATTCCCAATCGAATTGGGCAATTTGAAACCAAAGGAAAATTCTTGCCGACATGACTTTCCCAACTGGTCGGTTGCACCAGCTGAGCCGATCGGTTCAACCCTTGAACTGGTCGTTTCATCCTGGTCATGAGCCGATCGGTTGGACACTCCAGCCGACCGGTTCAGCAACCTCAGCCGACCGGTTCAACACTTGAGCCGATCGGTTGGGAGTGCAGGTTGTGCAGAATCAGTCAATTGTGATCTCAATCAATTTGATACTCCAATCAATGCGTCCAACACCTTGAACCATATGATATTGAGCCATCGACTGATTAAGTGTTTAATTGAACTACTAAACTCCTTTAGTAATCAATCTAAACATTGCTTTGTGGACAAAACTCCTCTTCCAGGTTAAATCCTATGTGTGTGACCCTGCAGGTCCATTTCACGTTGGCAGTGAAAGTCCATAACACTTATGACTTCACAAGCAAAGAGCGGTGCCTAGTCACACATCAGTGCTACCCAAGTGAAAGTAGAAAGTTGGAGAACAACTTTCAATCCTACAATCCGTGAATGGTGTTACAGTGAATGTATAATTCCTTTGTCACTAATATCCCGAATGAACTTGAGGCATGGAACAGTCATCCTGTCAATGTTCATTCACTTTCTTGATCTCAGAGTAGATTGAACGAGATATGTATGACATCAATATCACATTCTGATTCACACATGTGTGCGCACGCCTATCTCAATCCTACTCATCAAGTGGCCTTGGATATCAAACTCCCTCAGGAGGGACAAATCCCATATCTATCACTCACCCCTCAAAAGCCCCATGTGTCAAAGCCACCCAATCATCACCTTTATAACAACTCATGTTTCAGGACTGTATTTGATGATGTCAAAGTGTGCCCAACGACATGTGTTGAGTGCAGTGATTTCAGGTCTAAGAATCACACTCACCACCATCACTATGAGTACTGACTGTGACTACCATGTCATGGTTCCATGTGTCAAACTCACGGTGGGTCTGTCCGGTACACTTGTTCTCTAACAAGTACCTATGTGTTTGGTTTGATATCTCTATATCATGACTAATGAGATTCTGTCATCAACCAACACCACAATCTAGTCTTGTGTGTCATTATTGTATATCTACCTTCCACAATGACATCCGACTAGGGACATAACAAGAATGTACAAACTCTTAGCATCCGTATGATCTCATCGTTCAGGTCCTCAACCTGAAAGCATACGTCATTGAGTATTGTCATTCTCTAGACATTCAATCTGTTCTATCACTATCTCATATGACTGAATAAGAAAGAATTGGAAGCTTGGCTTTGTTGTTTATCAAATCAATCTTAATGTATCCCACCAATAATCCCATGATTGGCTCTCAGGGCATACATACCAACAATCCCCATGTCCTTCCACGTCCCCGTGTCCCATTTTATCCCATGTCATCTCATTTTTTCCATGTCATTATATATTATTCCATATTAGCCCATGTTATCCCATGCCATCCCATCTTATTCCATGTCATTCTATGTTATTGTATGTTATCCCATGTCTCTCCATATCATCTGATGCCATTCTATGTTATTCCATATTATCCCACGTGGCCCATGTCATCCCATGTTAGAATTGTGTGTTATCTCATGTGATTTCATGTGTCATCTCATGTTATCTCATGTTATCCCATATAAAATTGTGTATCATAACATGCTAGTAATGTTATCCCATGTTATCGGATGTCACATTATATGTTATCCCATGTCAAGTTGTGTGTTATAGCATGAAATAAGACATGATATACACATTATAACACAAGCATAACATGTCATATCACATGTGATAATATGTTATAACATGAGCTAATACATGGTATAAAATGGGATAAGATGAGATGATGTTATAACACATGGGATACATGGTATAACACATGGGATGATATGGTATAAAATAGGATAAAATGAGATAATACATTTGGATGCTATCTTCGGCAACATGTGAAAAAATATGAGATAAGATGGAATTATGTTATCCCATGTGTTATAATTATTTATTTTAAAAAATAGTATCTAAGTATGTCAACATTATTCCGACTTTAAAATATTTTTTTGTCAATAACACATCAGTTTTTACTTCGTTTAAAAATTCATTGCGATTTGAGAGTTATAAACAAAATAAACTTCTCTCGTTATTTTTGACTTTTTACAATTACATTATCTCTCCTATTTTAGATTGTATATTCTATTTTTTCAGAATATGTCGAACTTAATCTTGTTCTAAAGTATTTTTGTAAAGAGTAATTATTCGTCAAAAAATTCATTATCATTCAAAAGTGATGTACAAAAATATGTTTTTTTCCTCTCTCTATGATAGCCACTTTAATTTCTTCACTCCCCATCCCACTCTCTCTTTTTTTTTTTACTCTTTTTCTCTCTCCCTCACGTTGCAACCGCAATTGCAGCAACAGCGGAACTCTCCCAACTCTCTCTCACTTTTGTCAATACTAGCTTTGGGCAGTGCACTATACACATTGGTAAAGTTGTCATCTTCTGGGTTCTCGTCTGGGATCTAGTCCAATCTCTAGAATGTTTACCCTACATTAGGGTGACGGAGATAACATGCGTAATTATTCATACTATTCAAGTATAACAGAGATACTCGAAATCCCAGATTACTGGGAGCGAGAAGAAGAGAAGGATGTTGCCCGCGTCGCCAGTCGGGGAAAAGGAATATGATACTTGGATCAAAAGTTAAGATCAGATTTGACTCTTTTTGCCTCTTTGCATGCACAAGAACAAAATAAAGAAGAGAAATAACTTGTTTCTCTCTTCCATTTTGTTGTTGTGCTTTCAAAGTGACAAGAAAACGTCTCAGTTCTAAACCCATTTTTTATCCATACAGTAAACCCCCAGGGAGAAACTATGACGCATGAGTGGCCGTCCAGGGAACCCGGCCGATCGTTCGTCCAATGGTAGAGAAAGGCCATTGCTTGCATCTAAATTGCCCACAATCACAAAGCACGGTGTGAATTGAGGAAAGCAGTTACCGGACTAGATTGAGAGCAGCCAACGAGATACCGGACGTTACGTCGCCTCCTTAGTCGTTGCATGTTGCAGCTGCGAGACAGGAATATGGTGTGAACAAATCGTCCTGGGACGCCTGCCCTTGCGCGGTCATGATTACTGATTGGACGAGAGGGGCGTAAGACGCAAGTGCGGCGGCACTGGTGGTTGGCGGCCCTGCAAAATAAGTGGGCACCGGGAAGTCGGACAGTGCGAAAACCTAGCAGTAGCTTCTCAGGAGAACCTGTACATACTAGCCTGAACCAGAGGTTCAAAATGGATGCGAAATTAATTTGATAATCTCAAGCACAACACATACAAAACCCGATAACCTGGAATTAGTGAAACTGATCGCAGAACAGATAGCTACATTAATTGCTAATCTCAAGCTTATATCTGATTGATGCCAAGCGAGATCCCCATGAGATGGATAGACAGCATTGACAGTTCGAACGAATGTCATCGCGGATCAACTGCATGGGCAATCGTGCTCATAGAATCATCCTCTTTGCCTTTATTATAAATGCAAATCCTGTTCAACATACTGTACGTCGGCTTGAGAGAGAATGCGCCGACCATCCACATACCCCCGCACGAGCGAGCTGGATGCGTAACGATTTTAAGAGTACTAGATATATATGTCCAAAACGGATCGAGATCCTCGCCTTCTCGGAAAGGCACAACCATGGAATGGACGCTTCTCTAAAAGATGTACGTGGTTCATCTCCGGTCAAGTCAGCTTCATCAATCAGACGGACGGCAGAAGATAGGATTGCAATCTGCCGCACCCTGTAGTAGAGATACGCGAAAATTCCAACAAAATGGCATTTACTGCTTGTTCACCTTATGACAGATTGAGTGGACACTAGACAAAGATGTCATGATTGGGTTTCTGCAGACTAGCAGTAACTGATCGTGCCAAAACTCTCTTCAGCCGAACGTGATTTTGTTATTTTTCTCTCTCTTCTCTCATAGAAGGACTGATGACCAAGTTTCACGTTTTTACCCCTTCCTTCATGTATTCCTGCGAGGCGATTCTAAGCTTCATGATTACTTGTCAATATTGAACAAGCATATATGCAAAATTGCAAATTGTGTTTCAATAGATATGATATGAGCACACAAAATTAAACATAAATATTGTACATTTTTATTTTTTATGTACACTTAAGAAAAAAATTGATTTTTTTTGTACTTCATATATACATAAGGACAAAATGTGTACATTTTTGTCTTTAGCTTTGTTCTAACATAACACACCCCTGTACTAATTTGGCTACTACATAAGCCATGAACACATTATTCCTATATATGATATGAGTCAGTATATCATTTCTCTCCCCAGCTATACATAAGAAAGGCAAACTATGACAAGGGGGGATTCAAACAAATATTAGCAGATGTGATACATATAATCACATGCATGGGTTCCATTAATATAAATGAATAACCGTGTATGGAAATATAGCCTTGATTCTCTTATTACTAAAACACAATTAATTAAATATCAGAGTTAGTAGCGCAAAGACATCATATTTCGTTGTAGCCTCTGTCTGGGAACATACACAGATCATGAATTCCAGACCATAGCCAGTCCTAGGAATAGGATCGGAAAATGATTGGGACTGACTCGCTGCCGTTCTAGAACGAAAGTCATTTGAAAACGGGATGCGGTTCCATCTGATATGTCAGGGTACCCTTCAGATTTGCTGTTCCAGGAATTTCACGGAGCAGGCTGCTCAATATTGACCGTGACCTTTTGATTGTAACTACTCCAAAAGATGTACGTAGATAACAATAGAAGCAGCGTGCTCCTGTTTAGATTAGGAACAGCAAATCTGCGCTCGTCAGGGTAGCAGTCTCAACAACAAGAATAAAAAGCCAAATTATTTGCTACTAAATACCAAAAATGTCCTTGCATATAATGCAATTTACAACATAAAGTACCCTTTCACTACAAAACAATCTAAAACTTTGTACATAAACGAATCAAACATTACAAGGATACGGAAAAGTTATTCCTGTTATAAACTGAAAAATTCTGACAAGAAATTAATACTTGGACTTAGTTCTCATAACAAAAGCAAATCTCATGTTAACCAACCAATATCTATAATTCTTCAACATATGAGCTTAATATTTCTTGCAAGTATGGATCAGTTGTCTATTATAGTCGTCGACAAGAACTCCTTGACTTTTAGTTAAGGTATACCATAGTCGAGTAAATTAGATGGCACGACTTCCTAAACCCCAAAGAAGGGTCACTGATTTGACTCTGAGTGAAAAATATATCTCGTAATTGTTTGCCTTGTTCGGGCAGGCCATTAACTATATGTTTGAAATCCTTCTAGATGAACGACATGCTTCAGGGCTCTAGGGTTTATGTTGTTATGGTGCGTCACGAAGTGGCCTTACCTCAGGGCAGTTTCCTCGTAGTAGAAAAAATATATCTCTACGCACAACCACTACAAGGATCAATGAACAACATAAGAAGAATTTTTAGAGTGTTTTTTTCTTCTTCTTCTAACTATGCATTTTTTTTTATACAATTGGGAGTTGAACCCAAGATTATAATAAGAAAGAAAATGTCAGCGAACCAATCCAACCAACTTTTAACATTATATGTAGAACATATGTTAGTTCGTATATCTTTTTTGTTTCTACCTTCTCTTTCTATTTCATGTCTAAATTAAGATGGTGAACGGTATAAGAATCAGTTGATTGGATGATGGGTGGGATTGCCTCCATAGTAGGCTGGTAAAACATATGGACTGAGCTAGAGGAACATGGTTGTGTGGGCCCAAATTTTTATTGAGGACCAAAAGCAAGGGACGAGGGAAGGAGGTTGCACATTAATGAACCTCTGGGTGAATCACAAATATAGATTCTAGAATGATCACAGAAAGCTGGAGTATGGAAAGAGAACATATAAATATCAATTCTTCCTCAAGCTTAAAATTTTGAAGGGTTAGTTTCTTAGGACATATTTTGGTATGTAAACTGCGTGTTTACTATGTGAAAAAACATTTTAAGTTCACAATATTCCTTTGAACATTACCTAATTAAACATACCCTAAAAAGAAATTACAAGACATGAAATAACACAATTTTAACAATGGCTTAGGGTTAGACTTAGGAGACCAGTGAACATTCATCATCATCTTGTAAACCCCACCATCAAAGAAATAATTGAGAGGGAACATTTATTATACACTTTTAAATATCTCTATTTAGTTCTTATTATAGGATGCCTGCTGCACTAAATGCATTCACATTAATGCTAGGAAATCCCAACATATTTAATATCAAGGATCCAGACAAAGATGAATTTGCAGCACAAGAGCATTTTGGTGGAAACAATTCCCTTCTTTAATTTATTTTACAACTTCTCTTAATGATTTTGTGTATGAATATTATAACTAAATATAAGGGACAAAGTAATATATATGTATCACACTCTTATCTACTTATAATGCTACACTAATATCAACTTTTCCTTGATGTGTTTCCACATTTGCTGCTACATCCCATAGCAATATGTGTTGGCCTATTCTTATGTACCTACTTTATTAATATGAATGAGGTTATCCAAAAAACATATCTACAAAACCCAACAACTTTATAGTCTTTCAAAGTTGAGGTGAAAGTGGAGATTTAAGGGATGGCACTGATTGTTGTCTTCAACCACCTGGTCCATAATGAAAGAAGCTTTTGTAGAGATGGCACACTTTTCTTTAGAGAGTGACTACATTTACATCTAGTATGGTTGGGTGAAGTTGGATTCCATAGTAGGAATTCATACTTTAGAGAGTGACTACATTTACATTTAAAGTTATTGATTTAAAACTAAGGGGAGTATGTTGTTAGATATACTGATAATCATGGGGTTTGTCTACTACTGATTGGATGGTGTCTTGGTTGGGATTGTTTTGCAAAAAATACTCCCATGTATAGATAATGTGTTCATCATGAATGAAAGCATGTTGATGCAACATTCCACCCAAATTTGTAGGTTTCAGGCACAATAGGTATGCCTCAAATATTGCTAGTCTAAATCCTAATCCTACGTGGTGTGGCATTCTTAGTGTGGCTCTTGCCTTGGTTTGAGTCCAACCAATGTTCCTACTTGGATTTGGATTAGTATTCCCATTTGGAGTTGGATACGTCTCTCTCTACATGCAACCTGGGTTTGAATTGTGTTCTAGACTTCTATTAGGATTTTGTATTCCTAGTTGAAGCCTTGTGGAATGGAGCCTATAAATAGGGCCATTGGGACATTGAGTTTTCTTGTATTGAAATGTACCAATGTAGCAAATTGTATCAAAGAGTTCTTTCTCTTTTTTAGGTGTAACCTTCTCAAGAAATTTTATAACTGTCTCTGAGTGTATCTGTCCTTCATTATCTTCTTACAATAGTGAAATTCTCTTCTCCTCGTGTGTAGTAGTTCGTCTAGATGAAACCATGTAGATCCTAAGTTCATTATATGTGTGGACTGTTATTCTTCTTCTTGTTGCGGACATCTTTCTTGTTTTTCTCTTTGATGTGCCGACTCAACAATTGGTATCATATCTTGGTGATCAAGAACAATGACAAGCTAGTATGACATCAAGATGTTTGACCGAACAATCAACTTTGAGTTATGGCAGATGAATATGCAAAGTCTGCTAATGCAACATGGCATTGCTAAAATGCTCCGATGAGATGAGAATATGCCAACTTCTTTGACTACTAAACATAATCAAGTGATGGATCGGAAAGCCCTAATTGCTATCCAATTGTCACTTTCATGGACAATTCTTGGTAAAGTCACTAAAGAGAAGTATGTTTCAGGATTATGGAGGAAGCTTGAATCTCTCTACATGACAAAGTCTCTCCAAACAAAATTGCATCATAAGAAACATCTATATCTACCACACATTGCTGAAGGTACATCACTTCCTGATCATTTTGATGAGTTTAACTCCATCATTATGGATTTAGAAAATATCGATATTAAAGTATAAGATGAAGATAAAGCCTTATTTCTTCTATGCTCTCTCTCCCTTTCTTATAAGAAATTTTGTGAGACCATTGTCTTTGGAAAAGACTCCACCAAGATAGAAGAAGTTGCATATTCTCTCATGTCTAAATACTTGATTGATAATAAATTGGTTGTTTCTTCTAGTGGCAGCCAAGCAGAGGCTTTCAATGTCAGGGGTCGACCAAAATAAAAGGACACAAACAAATAATAAACCAACTCTAGGTCTAGGCCTATGAAAAATAGGTCAAGTAAATATTGCAAAAAGAAGGGACATACAGTTGAAGAATGCTATAAGTTACATAATAAGAAGAAGCATGAAAAGAAAGATCTTCAAGAACATCCTGGTGGTGTAAATATCGCACAAGAAGACAAAAATATTTTTCTCATGGCATCCTCTGCTTTAAGATATTAGAATTCATGAATTCTTGACTCTGGTTGTTCCTATCACATTTGTACTAGAAGGGATTAGCTCTCCATGTATAGTGTAGTTGAAGGAGGAGTTGTCATTATGGAAAATAATTCCACCTACAAAACTATTGGAATTGGATATGTCTGTATTAAAATGTTTGATGGTGTTTTTAGAAACATCTCCATGTCCATCATGTGTTAAGGGATTGCTAAAAATCTCATCTCTCTAGGAACACTTGAAGAAAAATATTGTTTGCATGTTGTGAGAAATGCAATCATGTCTGTGTACAAATATGTAATTATTGTTGTCACATATCAAAGACAAATTCGAAATCTATACCCACTCATTGGTGAACATTGAGACAATTGTTGTTTCTTCTTCATCATCATAAACTCCTGATCTATATAGAACCAACATATGCATATGCGACTTGGAAACATGAGTGAGAAAGGTCTTACTATCCTAAGCAAGAAAGGACACTTAAATGGTAATACTACTGAGAAGTTATATTTCCATGAAAATTATGTATTGGGGAAATAAAAGAATTTGGCTTCTCTCCAGCAGTTCATACAAAAAAGGGTATCATTGACTACATTCATTTTTTTAATTGGGATACCTCTCAAGTTTCATACAAGGGTGTTGCTAGATACATAATCACTTTCATTTTGATATTTGGGATACCTCTTAAGTTTGGATCTTCTTTTTGAAGCATAAGTCTGAAGATTTTGAATAGTTTAAGAAGTGGAAGACTTTAATTGAAAATCAAACTGAAATGTACATCAAGACATTGGGGACTGATAAAGGTTTAGAGTTGATCTCATCAAATTTCACAAATTTTTACCAATATGAAGGCATTACCAAACATTGCATTGTTATATATACATCATAATAGAATAGTATTACAAAGCATATGAGCATAACAATCTTGAAGTGAGTGAGGTGCATGTTGATTCATGTTGGACATGGGGGACAATTCTAGCTTAAATCTATCTCTTTAAGGAATTATGGCTACAAAAAATGTAGCAGAAATAAAATTTTCTCTACCATATTCCCAGAAACCAATAGATCACGTCAATAACTATAAGATGGGATAGATGGTTTTGAGGATATACGTTGTCCTAGAGAAAGTCTAGGGACATATCCTCATCATTGTAGATGTGCAACTGTTAACTAGTTGCTCTTGGACGGTGTATGTGTAGCTCTTGGTCTTCATCACAAAAAACAGACTGGACAACTCGTGCAGCAACTCCTGCGGTCTCTCCACAGACTGTGACTTGATGTTGCCCTCCTAGTAACAACCAAAAGACTCCTGCCTCTAGAGTAGTCTAAACGGACTGCCTAGAACTCTTGTCATATTTTTAGAATAGACAAGAAGGAGTTGTCCCTCTCGTTAGTGTACTAGTCACCAACTTGCTCTCCCAAAATAATGATCCTTAGTAGTTCTCTCCCTTGCTATCCCTCCCTAGTCAGGTAGGACTTTCTTGGTCTCTCTTAGTTACCTCAACCAGAGAGGACAACAATTGACAGAGAAACTGATTCTCAATTATCTGTGATATACCCTGGGAAGCCTCTAATACCCCTCTATTTATGGGAGGAGTGTTGGTCAGGGTTCCCAGTTTGTGTGGGAGTGGAAGGGATCAGAAGATCTTGAATTTTCACAACCTGTAACTACCAAAACGATCATATGACAACATAGACGATCGTTTGGCATGCGATATGGTTGTATCACATTGTGAGATGGTCATTTTATAGTTTCCCAATTGCATACACAATTCATAATTCAAATCCAACTAATGCATGACATGACGTCATCACTAATTCCTTGTTGCAATCAAATTTACCATGAACTAAGCGATCTCACACATGCAAGATGGTCGTCTCGCTCACCTAGACAGTCATCTAGTGACTCAAGCTGAGCCGATCAGATCAATAGAATGAACTGGTCAGCTCACACCTCAGTTTGAGCAGAACATAGCCAATTCAATTTCTGGTCAACCTGATACTCCAAATAGTCATCTCAATACTTGAGTTGATCATTTGGCACTCCAAACGATCATCTGACAGTGTGATCCAATCATGTGATAGTGTAGCCAGTTGATGTGTTGTGTGAGTACAATACTTATACACTTTAGTAATCAATTCAATCATCATTTAAGATTACACTCCTCTTCTAGGTCAAGACCTATGTGTGTGGCCCTATAGGTCCCATATTACATTGGCAGTGAATGTTCATAACAACTTATGACATCACAAGCAATGAGCGGTGCTGAGTCACGCATAATTACTACCCAAGTAAATGAAAAGTTGGGGAACAACTTCAACCTACAATCTGTGCTTGGTGTTACAATGTTTTGTATAATTCTTTTGTCTCTGATATCCAAATTGAACTCGAGGCACGGAGCAGTCACCCTCTTCAATATTCAATCTTGTCCCTTGAACCAGAGTAGAATGTCTGAGATATATGTAAGCTCATTATCACATATACACTCACATGTACATGGACATGTATTTCCCACTCTCTCTAATCAATAGGACTAGGATATCATATTCCCATAGGAGGGACAAATCCCATATCTATCACTCACAATCAGTCACCATGTGTCACAGTCACCCAATCATCACCTTTATAACAACCCATTTTTTAGGATTGCGTTTGATGATGTCAAAGCACACCGAACAATATGTGATGAGCGTAGTGTTTCAGGTCTAAGAACCAAAAACACCACCATCACTATGAGAGCTGACTATGAATACTATGGTAATGGTTTCCATGTGTCGGTCTCATGGTGAGTTTGTCTGATACACTGTTCTCTAACATGTATCTGTGTTTGGTTTTATATAGCTATATCATGACTAATGAGATTCTGTCATCAACCAACTCACACTCTGATCATATGTGTCATTGTTGTCTATCAACCTTCCACAATAACAATAGAGCAGGGATATAATGAGAATATATATGTACTCTTAACATTTATATGATCTCATTTCTCCAATTCACCTACTTAAAGACATACGTCATTGAGTAATATTATTCTCTAGACATTTATAATCTTAGATCATTATCTCATATCTGAATTGAACAAAATAAATTGGAAGCTTGCCTTTATTTATTAATCAAATCAATTACAAGTTATACCATTACAATCATCATATGATTGGCTATCAGGGCATACATACCAACAAACTCCCACTTGCACTTAGAGCCAATCACCCATGAATCTTATCCCAAGTAATATAACATGACCATCATGCTTCTGTTGTGAAAGTGCCTTTGTCAAGGGATCAACAATATTGTTCTCAGTTGGTACTCTTCCAATCATTACATCTCCTCAATGTACAATCTCTTGTATGAGATGGACCTGCCTTTGTATGTGCTTTGAGCACCGATGCAATATGGGTTCCTTAGACTGTGCAATAGCTTCATTGTTGTCGCAATATAGCTTGATTGTGTCGTTGATACTTGGAACGACCCCAAGTTTTGTAATGAACTTCTTGATCCATACAACATCCTTTTCTATGTAGCAATATACTCGACCTCTATTGTAGAATCGGAAACTAATTGTTGCTTAGAACTCTTTGAGCTTGCAGCTCCATTATTCAGCAAAACATGAATCCTTATTGTGATTTGTAGTCATCTTTGTCAGTCTAGAAGCTTGCATCAGTGTAACCATTTACCAACAACTCTTCCTCTCTGCTGTAGACCAAGAATTGATCCTTAGTCCTTCTCAAGTACTTGAGGATGTTCTTTACAATTGTCCAATGATAATCATCTAGATCTGACTAATATCTTCTCATCATGCTCAAGGCATACGATACGTCTAGATAGGTACACGACATTTCATACATGATTGATCCTATTGTAGAGGCATATAGAATCAAACTCATGCTTTCCCTTTCTTCGCAAAAACTGGGACGTTGAGTCTTAGAGATGGTAACTCCATGTAGCATGGGTCAGTTTCATCTCTTTGAGTTCTTCATGTTGAACTAATTCAACACTTTGTCAATGTATGTTTTTTGACTTAGTCCAAGAAGCCTCTTGAATCTATCTATATAGATATTTATCCCCAAGATGTAGGATGCTTCTCCCAAGTCTTTCATAGAAAATGTATTTCCTAGCCATGTATTTACCTTTTATAAAGTAGGGATGTCATTCCCCATCAATAATATGTCATCTACATATAATATGAGGAATGTCACTATGATCCCACTAACCTTCTTGAACACATAAGGTTCATCTTCATTTTGAATAAATCCAAACTCTTTGACTGTCTCATCAAAATGAAGATTTCAGCTCTGAGATGTTTGCTTCAATCCATAGATTGACCATTGTAGCTTACAAACTTTATTTGCATCCTTTGGATTTATAAAACCCTCAGGCTATTTCATGTACACATCCTTGAGAAGATTCCCATCAAGGAATGTAGTTTTAACAACCATCTTCTAAATCTCATAGTTGTGATAAGATACAATGGCAAGCATGATCCTGATGGACTTGACCATGGACACTGGATAAAAGGTTTTGTCATAGTCAACACCTTCAACTTTTCTGAAACCCTTTGCATCCAATCTACCCTTATAGGTTTGCACTTTTCCATCTATGTCAGACTTCTTCTTGAAGACCCACTTGCACCCTATGCATTTTACCCCTTCAGGTGGATCCTCCAAAGTCCATACTTTGTTGGCATACATGGATTCGATCTCAAATCTCATGGCTTCAAGCCATTTCTTAGACTTTGGTCCCTCAGTAGCATCTTGATAGGTTATTGGCTCATCATCTATGGACAATTCATTGCCTTCTGGAGTCACAAGATACTTAAATCTTTTAGACTCAAGGCATGTCCTATTAGATCTATGAGGTCATGTGTTACTTGAGGAATTTGATATTCCACAACTCCTTGTAATTCTCTTTGTTCCTCTTATTCATCTATCAGTTCTATGTTTTCTTTTTGGTTACAAACCTCTTTGAGTTCCACTTTCCTCCCACTGATTCCTTTGGAAATGAAATTCATCTCAAGGAATGAAACATCCCTTGCAACAAACACTTTGTTATCAGATAGGGAATGAAAGTAACATCATTTTGTTTCTTTAGGATATCCAAAAAAATAACATTTATCAGATTTAGGACCAAGATTATCAGAAAACATTCTTTTAACATAAGCCTCACATACCCAAATCTTCATAAAAGACACTTTGGGACGTTTCCCATGCCATATCTCATATGGTGTCTTTTGAGCTGATTTAGATGGTACTTGGTTTAGTGTATACATGGAAGTTTCTAGAGCATATCCCCAGAAGGTAGTCATAAGCTCAAAAAAAATCATCATAGATCGTACCATATCTAGCAATGTGTGATTCTTCCTTTCTAACACACCATTATGTTGTGGTGTTCCAGGTGGCACTACAACAAAATTGCCCAATAGTGGCATTTATTCTAGTGGCTTTTATAAAAAAACCCACTATCTTTCTAATATACAGGCATTTTTAATTAAAATGCCTCTAACCCACCTATTATAGAGTTTCTAAAAAGGACATAACATTAAAGGCATTTTTATTTTTAATTAGTGGCAATCTTAAATTGTCATACCAAATTAGAAAAGTAATTGGTAACACAATATTTACTTCCCGCTCCAAGTCTTCCCCTTCCCGCTCCAAAAATAGCGATAGTCCGATTGATCTAGCACTCTACTCTTTCCCGATTGATCTAGCTCTCCACTCCTTAGACCAGCGCATGGAGCATCCTGGTCGATCGTTGCACTAGCTAGGTGCTGGTGGAGACTGGTGGCATCCAACGAAGGAGTGTGGGTTCATCTATCTTGTAGACTGATCATGCTCTTCTTCGGTGGGTATCCTGCGAGGGGGGTCCTCTCCGCCGATGAGTAGAGACTGATGCTGGCAGACTGCTTCTGCTGGTCTGGGTGCGGTGCACAGCCGACGACTAAGGGAGCTGGTAAAACATGGCCCCTCTACTCCAACACCTCCTCTCCCTGAATCCATGTCACTCTCCTTCCATCTCGGTCTTTCGAGCGTGCTTCCTAGCTTGAAGGACCACCCAGTGTGCGATGGGGTCAGAGAATCAGTCCCCTGCAAACCTGGTTGATGGTGGCCGGCTGGATGGGGATGCTTCTCCCCTTTCTTCAGTTGCAGGTGAGGAGTCAGGGATCGTGACCCCATCCTCCTCTGATAAGGTGTTGGACTAGCTGCTGGAGTCATTTCTGGGGTTGGGGGGGTGCCCAAGGGGTGTTTGAAGTTATGCCTCAAACACAAGGTCATGCTAAAACAACTGGTGTGCAGAGCGGTTGTGGGGGCTCACTGATCACAGAGGGTGAAGATGCCTCAAAGGAGGCGGCAGTAGCTGGGATGGCTGATGTAGGGGCAATGGATGTGGTGGGGGATCCGTCCCGCTCTGCAGTTGACGGTGATTTGTTAGATGTGGGGTCATTCTTCCTAGTAGGTGACCTCATCATCCCTTTCAGCTGGGAGACTGAACCGGAGGGTGTTGGATGCGGTGATGCTGAGAATGAATAGCAACTGGCATCAGATGGGACCGAGGTTCAGTCATCCCCCTTTGCAGGAGGAAACACAGTGGTGTGCAAATAATGGTTTTTCATGCAGAGAGCTTAATAATTCAAAAACAAGTAGTGAAGATTGCTTGAAGGTTACAACTGTGCAGATAGGTCCCAAATTAGATACGACCTTCTTAATCATCATTGTTATACATCTATACATATGAAGGTTGAATGGTAGTACTGCAATTTATGTCTTCCATCTCTGTGCAGATAGGTCCAATTTATGGACGACAACTGGGCTCTTTAGATGAAAACTCAGTAGAGAAATCTGACGATTGTCCTTCAAGTTGATCAACCAAAAAGAATTGAAATTACTGATTTTCTTTATTTTTACATTTAGAATAAACTAATTCATCAGGTTGGTTACCTTTACATGTTCGAACAAGGAGCCTCACCTCTTACAGATCTTACAAAGACCTTTTGCCAACCCTATCGAGGATTGGGATGTGGAAGCTTGTTGTTGTTGCCACCTGTCTTATGAGTAAGGATTTCCTTTACTATAGAACCCTTCATATTGGGGATTTCATTTATAAAATACATAACTTATGTATGGATTTTAATTACAATAAATGAGTCATCTATTCCCCTCTTTATTTTGCATTTTCTACGTGCAAGCATGAGCAAATTACATCTAACAATAGAGGGTGGGAGGGACAAGAATTGCAATTCAAATGTAGAAAATAGAAAATTATATAGAAGACTAAAAAAATAGATTTCAACCAAGATCTAGTACTCATGTATATCTTGATTGCAACTCCATTCTGATTTTCTTTATGCAAGTGATGGAGCTTCCACTTGTGTGGAGTTGCGTGCACCACTAAAAATCCTAAAGATAGTAAATCTTTTAGGTTTAGCCTTGCTTATACTAGATTAAAAACTCCACCCACGTATTCTAGGATACTTGGAAGTCTTATCGTAGTATAATTAAGGGTCAAATCCACAGGAAAATGGTCTTGTTAAGATCAACAATATGGAAAATGTTAGAATTTCATTTAACTCCTTAACAGTTGGTATTTAGATCAAAGAGTTGGTTTGGTTGTTTAAACTAAGTGCGAGTAAAGTAAAAGTAAGAAAGTAAATTTAAGGTTGTAAACAATGTTAAGAAACCACTAGGATGTGATCGGATTTCACCACCACTACACATGAATCAAAACATGCAGCATAGTAACATAACCTGCAATAAGAGTCTAAACAGTTAGTATCTTTGTAGATTTAATTTCCTTTCAGAGAACTAACTACGAGAAGTGTAGGAATGTTGCAAAGCCAGCCATCCCCAAACGAATGGTCACTTACTTTACATCATTCCCTTCGTAAAGTGTGTTCCTCGACTTATCAAGGTTGTATTTTTATATGTCAACTGATTCCATTTCATAGTATGAAAGTACAACGATGGAAGTGAGTTTACTCCACTTCTTGAAGAACACTCCTAGATACCGAAACAGATGCATGGTGACTACATGCATCAAGAACCAACATTCAATCGAGATTTGAATCTAATAGTACAAACGTAGACAATTCATACTAATAGATAATAAGTAACACAAGTTGGTGATCAAGCAACAAGCATTCATTAAACGAGTTATGTTGAACTGAAAAGAAAGTATATATCTATTGCAAACTTATGAATTACATTGCATGAAATGAAAACATGGGTAGCGGGGCTACTCCCCGCACCCTAGTGTATAGGACTACTCGCTCATGGCAAGAACAAAGAAGGGGGCGAGAAGAGAGAGAAAGAGCATCATCTCCACAAAGGAGGGAGGAAGGTCGACCCCTTAGAGAGAGAGAAACGATCTTCACACTTTGTAGCTTGCTTGATGATGAATCCTCCTCTTCCCACCTTCTTTTTTATGAGAGAGAAGGTAGCTTGGAGATGGAGTATGGATCTCAGACCGGCAGCCTCGGGGCAGTCGGTGAAGGATGAAATGGCTCTGGAATAACAGAGGAAGCCTTTGGACGTCTGAAACTTCATGACTTGTGAGGACCATTCAGGTCTTATTTATAGGCTTTGAGTGAAACTCAAACGGTTTGGGAGATTTGGGCCCAAACGGTCGTGAAGACCGTTTGGACTCTCTCTCGGCTTGGAGACCGTTTGGACTCTCTCGGTTTGGAAATCGTTTGAGTCCTCATGGTTTGGAACTGTTTGCCTTTATTCGGTCTTGGGACCGTTTGGCCTTCATTCGGTCTTGGGACCGTTTGGTGTCCATTCAGTCTTGGGACCATTTGGTATCCTTTCAGTCTTAGGACCGTTTGGTGTCCATTCGGTCTTGGGACCGTTTGGTGTCCATTCGGTCTTGGGACCATTTGGTGTCTGTTCGGTCTTGGGACCATTTGGTGTCTGTTCGGTCTTGGGACCATTTGATGTCCGTTCGGTCTTGGGGCCATTTGGTGTCCATTTGGTCTTGGGACCGTTTGGTGTCCATTCGGTCTTGGGACCATTTGGAGCTTTTGTTAAATTTTTTGTGCTTTTCTGTAAGAAATAAAAGGGGAAAAGTTAGTCTGATGGTATATTTACAATAAAGTGGAAAATTAAAGATTGTGTCTAATTTATTTAAGAAAGAGTATGGAGAACTGAGGAAAACTAGTAAGATAACATCGCAAAATGGTAGGTTATCACCCCCCCTAACTTAGAGTCTAGCTTGTCCTCAAGCTAGATAGAGATAAGGCATGTAGTGGTGAGACGATTTTATTTAGTGAAGATTTCCATACTCTTGCTTCAATTCTAAACCAGAAATCTCTTAGAGTTTTATCGGGATTCTGCTTGCACTAACTCTTTCAGGTATTGGGAGTTGCATGAATCTCAAATTTCTTCCTTATCGCTTAGCTCGCATTGGGACCACCTTTACCTCGATCGCATTCTGTGCATGTTTTCAACTTCAATCAGTTTTATACTTCTTTGAAAAACCTACTGGAAACTAAGATAGGCATGAGGGTTGGCTAAAGGTCAATGTGTAACTCCCCCTTTTAGTGGGGGAGGGTTTATCTAAACTTTTAGGATCTCACTACCGGGCACGACACATCTTCCTTTATGAGGGAAACTAAATGTACCGGCCGGGCGAGTCCTTTATCAACCTTTTTATATATTTAGAGACCTTAGGATCTCATTACCGTGCGCGACACATCAGCCTTTGTGAGGATAGCTGAATGTACCGGCCGGATGAGACCTTTATTGGTCCTTCATATAGGTCCTTAGGCGTGGCACAACTCTCATTTTTTATTCAACACTGTGGCTTTTATTCTTATACTCACATGCTTAGGAGTTGGATATTTAGAGATTTTGCTTGGGCTGACAGGCCTCTTTTGAAAAGAAGAAAACTGTTCTTGGAGTCTCGTGACATGCACTTATTTTGGTTTCGTACTTGGTGGTCCACTTGCGAGGCTCCTTGATTTGGATTTTACCTGGTTCCCTCCCGTCCTTGGAAGAGTTTTGGCTGGCTTCGGCCATGATGTTAACTTGTGGAGAGTCTGGAGTAGCGTTGAAGCAAAAGCATGGAAATTGGGTGTGAAAGTAATTTATTAATTCACCATTACATGCCTAAGTGCTTTTTTGTCATTGCTTTTTGAGGACTACTTTGATTCTAAATTTAGCTGGGGGTGACTTTTTCCAAGAGTGATGTTATACTTATGTACAAGAATTATTCTAATCAAAGAAATTACTGAAAAAGTCTAAAATGTGAAAAGAAAAATAAAAGCAGTACATAGAAAAGCAGAAGTTAATAAAAAGAGTAGAGGGAGAAGGGTTGAGAAATGATACATCGCCCTTGTCCAGTATACCCCCCCTAACTCATCACTCACTCTGTCCTCAGAGTGTCAAAGTGATAGGTTGAGAAGTACATGGATAAGAGCATTAGGCTTCTTTTAGTCCTTTGTTAGCTCCATGCGTTCGGAGAAGATTAGCTGCGAACTTTCCACGTAGAGCGTGGTAATCCACGTCCGTCATATCCTCTATTGGTCTTCCAAGAACAGCGATGGTGTACATCTAGTAGAGGACATGGAAGCCACAGTCGTTTGACTCTCGGAGCTGCTGGGGACATATGTGGCAGAAGGCTGGGCGATGAAAGTGTTCTTTATCGTACGCCCTTGTGTGCTTGCTTAAAAGATCGTGTAGTTTGTCAGCACATTCCATTGCCACCTCCTCCATGGGCGTGTTAGCTGTCACAACATACTGCCTCTGGTTTGCATCAAACTAGCTATCAGAATTGTTGTAGATGATAGTTGTTCCGTTGTGAAGGTTTGTTGCCATTAGCATCCAGTGCTCTGAGTGAAGGAAAGGAAGCATAATGAACTTCAGAGTCATATGTTGGAGGCAAGAGATGAGTGCCTCCGTGGTTCCAAAGTTCTTTAGCTTTAGGAGATCATCCTTCATATATGCTGACACCATATAAATCGTAGGGTGATTCCGTCCGAGGAGATATTGATAGGCTGTCATCAAACTCACGGATAGAGACCCTTTGAATTGTATAGTTTCATAGAGCGTATCTACCATAACTAGAATATCTATGGCTAGAAAAACAAGATCATCTTTCTCGGCATATAGCCTAGACATGATGAGCTGAAGTTCATTGTCAGAAAGACTCTTGCAAGCTGTAAGGTCAAAATTGGGAAACGTTGGTTCAATAGCAGATAGCGGAACCATTTGAGGATATAATCTTTTGATAGGGGTCCCTATTAATAAATTAATGTCCCCTTTATCTTTCGCCATATCAAAGATGTAAGGGTCCCATAGTCTTTTTTTGGGGACCGTGGCAGGTTGTTGTTTCTCCAACTCATGTAATGTTTGCCGGAACGGCTGTTTCTGTGGACGTTGGATAGCCGAGTAGAGGTAGCGAGGGACGTCATCTAGTACCATAGTCGGGTATTTGAAGAACCTTCTGTCACATATGAGCTCCATGGCGTAACACCCACGTAGAGAGTGAAAGTCCTCTACGGCCAGCTCGGTGAAGGGGATTTGTTGATTAAGTGCTTGTATGTGGCGTATAGTGCAAAAAGCACAATCCCCAGATCCGTCTTGTGTTTGGACTTGTGGGTTTATGATTCGGAACCATGGTTGGTTCCAACCTTGTCGGAGTGATGGCTTTGCATCCCAAATTAATTTTAGAAGCCGGAAAGGGATGCATCTTGCCTCCCTGGCTCCTAGACCAGCAAAATTGATGATTCTGGCTTTAAGCTCACTGGCACAGAAGTTGTACACTTTGGCATTGCGAGCCTCGGTGTCAACGATCATGAGCAGCCAGTGGCCGGAAACTTGGAAGGGTACTATGATATATCGTACCGTCCGTTCAATCCCCCTACGCATCCACTCAATAGTCTTGTTGTGTAAGTCCTTGTACAGTAGACTTAGAGCCAAAGCAGATGAAGCATTGACTGGCTGTGGCCTTTTTGAGCTTCTGTATGTTTTGATAGCGTTGGCAAGAAGGACACGGAAGATTGCCATCCTCACTTTTGATTGAGGTCGAAGGATGATTCAGAAATCTTCACGTGTCATCTTGCGCTTAGTCTTTATATTTGTGTAGATGATGTCCCCCCCCTTCTTTGGCATCGTCTATGATAGTGTTCAGGATGAAGATATCCTAGACATCTAGGGTAGAGATGGCCGCCATGTATAGGTCATGCATCTTCTTAGGTAGAGGTGGCGGCAGGGGGAGTTCTTGCAGCGGCAGAAAAGAAGTCTGCCCTAGGTCGTCCATACAGTGTTGCAGAACTTCATCTTTTTATGATTCAGAATCAGAGTCAAGTTCATCATCTGTGTATAGACTCACTCTGTCTGACTCTTCTTGCTCTGGGGGTAAAGGCACCGATTGTTCTGGTGCAGAGGAATGATGAACTATTGATGTTGGTGGATTAATGCTGGTTCCTAGGATACATTGTTGGAACTCAGCAAAAGCCGCTTCTTTGACAACTTCCCCCATAGATCCCATGGCATAATAGTCAAGGAACTGATCCCCATATGACATGTTAATATTGTCATTGTGATTAGGGGATTTGGGATGTTGTCCACCTTCTTTGTGGTCTTTGTCTACTGCCTTCTTTGAAGGTTCTGTTCCTTGGCTGGTTCCCTCCCCAGCATGTCCTGGGTCATCAGGTTTGTCATCTGAAGAGGAGGTGTCATCGTTGGAGTCAATGAAGAGTCAGAATCTTCTTCTTCATCTTTGTCTTCTTCTTATTCATCGTCATCTGCCGCCTTATCTTTTATTTGTTTTGGCGTTGTTTTCTTGCACTGCCAGTGAAGTGCTTGTAATTCATCAAAAGCCACTTGCACATGCTCGTGTGTCTCAAGCAGTGCGTCATGGGTTTCCTTGAGATCGGAGTATCGTGCCTCGACAGAGAGGAGTCGTGCAGAAAGGTCTGTGACTTGGGCTCGTAGGTGATTGATTTCATTATTTGACGACTCCTCTTGGCGGATATTGAGCTATGCAAGAGTGTTAGTGATGTCATCCAAATGCATGCTGAAAGCAGTTTGCTGCTGCTTAAGCTCACGAAGGCTCTCTAACAGAGGTTGAGTCTGTGTAGAGATCCTATCGACTTGTTGAGCCAACGTTTCTTGTTGGCTTTTCACCTCAAGCACCAACTATGGCAATTGTTGTAGGCGGTCATCGATGTGTTCAACTTGCATGGCCGCTGCTTCCTGTCGTTGGTTAATGCTTGAGAGGATGCCAGGTAAGGCGTAGTTTTGCTCGTCGATCTGGATGACCTATTTAGTAAGACCTTGCACACAAAAAAATAGATTGCATTATGTTAGAAGGGTCGGTGAGGAGGTTTTGGATGGCGTCAAATTGATGTCCGAATTCCTCACCGACATTTGTAAAAGGGGCCCCATAAAAGGATGGGTGGGATGGCTGGGGTCGGGGTGGAAGGGTGGTAGTGTCTTGCGAAAGAGACACTAAAGATGGTCCCGCGAACTGTGTAGTGACTGTAGATGGAGTCACCAGCGGTGTCAGGGTGGTGGTGGATGTGAAGGGTGGCGACATTCTGGGAGAAAAGGGTTGATCCGTAAATGTCGATGAGAAAGTGGTGGAGGTGGAGGCCAATAAGGTGAAAGCGAGGTCGGGCGTTGATGTGAATGGAATGCCCGATGAGAAAGGGATTGAGGCAGAGGATGCAGGTGGAGGTGAGAATGTGGGGAAGGGATTTGTTGGTGGAATTATTGTGGGGAATTATGGGAGGGTGGTGGATTGTGGAATGGTGGAGGATGGTAGCGTGGTGGGGGTGGTGGTGGAGGGGAGCTCAACATTGAGACTCATGATGAAGGAGTCTAGTGATGAGGTGGTGATGTTTTGTTCAGGGAGAGGAGGTTCTGCTTCTGGATTTGGTCTTGATGTCGGCGTCCCCGACAGCTGTTGTGTTTGCAAACACCCTTTTGATGGTCGTTTTACTGAGATTTTTGTTATTCTAGCTGTCGGGGCGGTGATGCTATGCTCCGTCTGACCTGCCTTTGCTTTCTTGTCTGCTACTTGGACTGATGCCAGGATGTTAGTAAGCTCCTCTTCAGTGAAGAGAAGCTTATCTTTGTCATAATCTACGAGCTCAGGTAGAGGAAGCAGCGTCCTAGAAGATTTTACTGTGTGACAGAAGATGTAGTGTAGCTTAGCATCTTTTTCCTTAATGATGTATGAATTCTTTAAAGTCTGCTCATTGGTAAGGATGTCACCCTTGATCTTTGTGCATCTGGGCAGTAGTCTATCCATCTTGAGATATTTTAGAATTGAGGTTATGTGTCCTCTGACACATACTTCTTTCCCGAGGGCATAAGTTGTGTGCTTGTGCATTAATTGCTATCCTATGTTGACCGGCAACCCATTAAGGACGGACTAGAGGATGAAAAGATTGGAAATGCTAACATTTCCGCCCTCTGTCTTGGGGAAGAGTGTGCTTGTGAGGATTTTGTGTAGTGTGCGCACCAACACAGAATGAATATTTGAGGCCTTGCAGGTCTTCACGTCATAGGTTGGGATCCCTGTCAGGGATTTCTAGAAGATATGCTTGTTGAGCTTGGGGCTTTCAATGCCTACAACTTTGGCTTTTTCCAACTGCTCCTTGTTGTCTATAAAAATGTCATTGAGTAGGTTTTCTGTTATGACAACTCTGTTGCCGAAGAGTTTGGTGACCAACCTGCGGTCGCCTCCATCTCTTGATCTGTCCATTATGTCCACTACTTCTTTGTGGAGGAAGGTGAAAAATTTAGTTGTTGGCTCAACATAAGAATACGACAAAATAGAGTCTTGCGAGGTTGGCATTGTCGAGCAAGGAGAGGATTCTGTCATAAATCCCCATCTTTTTCAGTACGTTAGAACAGACATACTTTGTCAGTTTCAACATTTTTTCGAAGGATGGGAGGGTGTGGATGAATAGGTTTGTTGTTGGTGGTGTTGTAGTGGTGATGGTGGAGAAGATAGGAATAGTGGTGGTAGAGGGAGTGGTAATGGTGGTGGTGGTAGTGGTTGATAGAATGTATCCTGCCAGGATTTGTTCCCTTGCAGTGGCGGGGTGGACTTACTTCCTTGCCCGTTTCTTTGTAGGTTGTTCTTTGACAGTTTCCTGGGCCTTCTGTTTCCCTTTGGACTTTGTAGTTGGGGATTCCTCCTCGGGGGTTGGCTCATATTCTGAGCATTCATCACTGGAAGAAATATCTTCCACTTCTTGATCAGGATCCTCGGTTATGCTCATGTTGATTTGTTTGATTTCATTCATGACCTTAACGAGGTCAACTTTTGGTGGGACCCTTCCAGATTTTTCATAGGTGTCCACAATCTTCTGGAGTTTGGTGTGATCCTCCATCAGCTGCTCCCTTGTCCAGAAGGGAGCGTCAGCGGTTCCAGTGGCTTCTTTTGCAGGTGATGTCATTTCTGAAAAATTAGCACAAAATCGTGTGTTAAAAGGATTTGAATTTGCAAAGACAACAAGTTTATTAAAAGAAAAAGTTACATTATGTATGTGTTAATGTTTTTATGTTTTAGTGGAACCCAAACGGTTTGTAAGACCGTGTGGGTCCAAACGGTTTTTAAAACCGTTTGGTTTCAAGACCGTTTGGTACCGAATGGTTTTAGGACCGTTTAGGTCCAAACGGTCTCGAGCTCAAACGGTTTCGAGACCGTTTGGCACCAAACGGTTTTAGGACCGTTTGGGTCCAAACGGTCTCGAGCTCAAATGGTTTCAAGACCGTTTGGTACCAAATAGTTTTAGGACCGTTTGGGCCCAAACGGTCTCGAGCTCAAATGGTTTCAAGACCGTTTGACACCAAATAGTTTTAGGACCGTTTGGGTCCAAACGGTCTCGAGCTCAAACAATTTTAAGACCGTTTGGCACCAAATGGTTTGAGGACTGTTTGAGGCGAGACCGTGAAGAAGGTGAAGCGTTCGGAAGCATAGTTGATTGTTGAAAAGGAGGCAAAAGCAACAAATGATGGCGGCGACCTGCACGTCGGTGGCTAACGAGAATCCCGTCGGTATCACAGTGTTGGCGACGGTGAAAACAAGGTGGATGTGAAGCGTGGTGTGGTGACAGAGAAGATGGCAGTGGCGATGGTGTCGAACTGTACGTTTACCTTGCTATGCGACGGCGACGCTGACGGTGAAAAGACACAGGGAAGATGATAAATGTATATTTATCCCTTTTATTTGTATATTTTTTATATTTGTTTAGGATTGTTTTGTCATTTATTCTCTTAATTTCATAATTAGTTTTGTTATTTTATATTTTTCTCTTTAATTGGAGTTTTAATTCTATTTTCTTGGGTTTTGTAGGAAAATCACACAATTTGCAGCAGTCCAGAAATTCGTATATACCCTCCACCAAAAGTGACATAACTCTTACATTCAAACTCCAAATTGAGTGTACAGGTATTCATTGGAAAGGGAATTTAATTTCCTAAAATAAAGTCCTATTATTTGGACCGTTTCTGTGCTTTTAACGGGAGATAAATACGTTCGAAGTCGCTGCTGCGAGAATCTGCATTAAAGGGAGTTACATGGTCAAGATAATTAAAGACAACAAACTTTCAATTTGACCAGATCCAGAAAATTCGAAAATTGGTCTCCCTCTCTTTTTTACCTCTTTTTTGAGGGCAGCCTACCCCCTCCTCCTCCTATAAAAGGAGAGACTTTTCACTTGTAAAAGCATTCCATTCTTCATTCCATTTCATCAGATTTTTAGTTTGTATTTCTTTTGTTCTTGTTATGTCTGAGTAAATCTCTCTGGGGAATGGAAGTAGCCCCTTAGCCCGGTTCTATTCAATATAATCAATTATATTTCTCCATTGAACAAATGTCTTCTCTCTGTTTCTTTGTAGTTATTTGGATGATCTGATATATTCTTATCGAGTGATATGACCGTGGATCTCTGTAAGAATGAAACAATAGTCCCTTAATTGCGATTATCATCTTTTCATCTATTTAATCTTATTTTTGTTATAATCCTTGGTGACGCGACCACCTGAGCCTTGGGTTTAAATGCCGGTTTGAATTCACATGCTTTTTGATATGACCGTGGATAATGGCATGTTGGACGGTTGGACAATGATCCGTGAATGCCGGGACCAACGGGTTCACGGGAAGTCTGACCCTTGTGAGTTTGTCCGTAAGGACATGTAACCACAAGGTCCTAATTTGATCTTTGGAGTTTAGAATTTGATTAGTTGAATAGCAACGTGGTTTTGGTGGTGATCTTCCGGACCCCAGATCTTAATTTCTTGATTAGTTAAATTTTTATTTCAGCACTTTTATTTTTGTTCTTAGTTTTACCAACTCTCTCCAATCGGAATTTAATTCTTGTACTTGCAATCAGATTTGGATTTCGAATTTTCTTTTCCGCCGTCCCTTGGATCGATACCTATCTATACTAAGTTGACTAGTTGTTCGTAACAAGTTGACAACCGGGTTAGAAGGTTAAACTCTAGGACTTTTCCTAGTGATTGTTGCGTGTACAACGACGTGCATCAATTTGGCGCCGTTGCCGGGGACGGCACAGTTATTTTTCAGATCTGGTTGCTTGTATATCTTGTATATTCCTTGTTCATATTCTCTAACTTTCATAACTTTAGTCTTTTTTATAATTTCTTTTAGATTTTTGTAATTTTTTTTACCTTCCGAGCAAAATTCCGGAAGTGTATCTCCTCTTTCTGCTGAGTTTCCATTCCAGAAGTACTGCTTTCTAGTTATTTTTTTTTGTAATTTTAGTTTATTTTATAATTTTTTTTAGATTTATAATTTTTAGCTCTCTTTGTAATTTTTTACTAACCTTTTATCTCACAATCTTTCTTCTCTCATTCATTGATTCACATATATTTCAGGAATTTTTTTTCAAATGGAGTGGGCATCCCAATATCCCCCACAATGTTATTATTGTGGTCTCTACCACCATGCATCTCTTGCCCGTCCAACTCTACCCCATGCTTATAATAGCACCCCTTTTAATTGTGAGCCCTTTCATCCTGGTGGGTATAATGTGAATCCACATTTTTCTGAGAACCATTATGAGGAACCTTGCTATCCATATTCTAATGGGGGATATGATCAACAAAATTTTGTGGGGTGTAACCAACAAAACCTTGGGGGTTATGAACATGTTTATGAAACTCAATGTAATCCTCAACAAGAAGAGAGACTTAGGGCCCTAGAGAAGATAGCATTAGAAGTTGAAAAAAAACTAAAAGCCAGCCGAGCTTTCTTAACTACCCTGCTAGAAGCCCAAACTCAAAATATACATTGTTCAAATATGTTTCCTCATGATTTGATGACACCTTATAATATTGAATCTTCTTACCAAGATGGACGCAATGGAAATTACAATCCACCATTATCTGGAGATTATTATGAGGAGCAATGCCACCCAAAACAATATGAGGAGTACTTTGGACAAGGACACTATGGGGAGTGTGGCGAGGGTGACCAAAATTTTGGGGTGTATAAATCCTATGGTGAAATGCAAATTAATCTTGATCTGGAAGAGAGACTTAAGGCCCTAGAAAAGATGGTAGCAGAAGAACAAGAAAAACTTGAATCCAGTCAAGGCATGTTAGCTACCTTTCTAGAGGATCAATCACAAACTCCCCCTATAGAGCTTGAGCAACCCAAGATGGTTCTTCCTAACGATGACAATGATGATCTTTATTTTGTGTCATATATGTCAGATCCTGAAGAAATAGAACAAACCATGGAGCCATATTTTGTGTGTGATGAGGACGTTGGTATCCCTATCTTTCCTTTAGAGACTCTTTTACTTGAATATGAAATGTCAAAGAAGGAGAGTCATTATGAAGATCCAACAACTCCTCCCATCCACAACATAAATCTGAATGATACCATAGACCAATACCCTTCTTTTGAGTCTATTTTGGATAATGAGAATCTTACCCCCTTTATGATTCTTCCCGAGCCATCACAACCAATTTCCATCCCACACATGGCTGATCTAGAAGGGGAGATACCACCGTTGGAAGAAGATCACACACCCCATTCTATTGTTTATAAGGAAGTCGTCCTCATCCCTCCTGAATCCTTGGGGACCCCTTGTACAAAAGAATTAGATCCATATGTTATATCAACAATGAAACTTACCAAACCCAATGTTGATGACATTATTTTTGAGGAGAAGCAAAATAATTTTGTAAATAATTTGAAATCTTTTTCATCAACATCAATTCTCCCATATACATGTCATCATGATGGTGGAAAACCTGAACCAAATCCTCCACCCAACTCATTTCATCATGCTCTACTAGAATCACTAGTCGGGTACCCACCAACCTCCCCAAATCCACATCCATCTTCAACACTTCCCCTTCTATTGATGGAAGATCTTTGGATCCTATTGGAGGGAATGCGAGGTGAAAGAAAATACGAGCACCCCACTGAGCTTCTACAATTACCCTATCATAGGGTACACTATGAGGCTCCTCAGATAAAGGTCCCAGCCCTCATCGACATTCCCTTCAGATGGACATATTTTGAGCTACCAGGACCTCCTGGTGAACCCAACAAATTTCTTCCCTCCATCTCGGGTTTGAGTTTTGCTCGGGATGAGCAAAAATCTAAGTCCGGGGTGGAGGTGGGTGGTATGTTTCTATTCCACCCCCTTATCTTTTTTTTTTTATTTCTGCATTATTTCTACTTTTTTGTTTTTAGTTGCTTATTGCATGGACATTATCTAGCCGGTCATGTTTTTATTTCTTTTGTTATAAAATGGCCTTTATCTAGTCGGCCAATATGAATAGATGTTTATCATTGTACCCCTTTGAATTTAGTAAATGTTTTGCAAAAATTGTTACAAATTGCCATGTCTGAAACCACCATGTCACCTAGGACCCCAAAATAACATCACTCCTTGGAAAAGTTGGCAAGCCGTATGGAATCAATCAAAACCAAACACAAATTTTCTCTATTTTTAAACTGTTGATTAACTTGATATAAATCTTGTATAATGTGATTGACATGAATGTTCTTTCTGATGTAATGACACTTTCAAAAAAAATGTGTGAAGTTATAAGCACAAGGACACCTTTTGTTTCCCCCTTATTTTCTTTCTAAAAAAGAGAAGCAAAGAATCACCACCAGACAAAAATCAAGTCTGGGGTGGCATGCTTCCCATATAAAAAATTCCATACCCCACAAAGGGGCATACCATCAAAAGATGCCAAAAGTGTACATGAAAAAAAAATTGTGACCAATGTAGCCACAACTCCACAAATTTAAATCCCAAGTCGAATAGAGGAGGGATCAAAAAAAAAATTCATCACTTCCTTCCTTGTTTTCACACCCCCAAATTTCATCTTGTTCTTGTGCAACAACTCACATAAAAAAATACAATAATAAAAATAAGAGTGTCAAAGCAGAAGTAAGATGAAGCATGTTTTTCGACAAAATCTTGATTTAGAAACAAGATATGATATTTGTTTTTAATAGAGAATATAGAATTTTGTATTTTGTGGTTTTAGGAGATTGGGTTGCTTGGCCAAATTTGGAGGTAAGAAATAAAGTGATGTTACAAGGGTGAGGATAAACATGTTGTTAGTATAAATTGGAATAATTTGTGATTTTATTTGTTTGAGGACAAACAAAGATTCAAGTCCGGGGTATTTTGATAAATGTATATTTATCCCTTTTATTTGTATATTTTTATATTTGTTTAGGATTTTTTTGTCATTTATTCTCTTAATTTCATAATTAGTTTTGTTATTTTATATTTTTCTCTTTAATTGGAGTTTTAATTCTATTTTCTTGGGTTTTGTAGGAAAATCACACAATTTGCAGCAGTCCAGAAATTCGTATATACCCTCCACCAAAAGTGACATAACTCTTACATTCAAACTCCAAATTGAGTGTACATGTATTCATTGGAAAGGGAATCTAATTTCCTAAAATAAAGTCCTATTATTTGGACCGTTTCTGTGCTTTTAACGGGAGAGAAATACGTTAGAAGTCGCTGCTGCGAGAATCTGCATTAAAGGGAGTTACATGGTCAAGATAATTAAAGACAACAAACTTTCAATTTGACCAGATCCAGAAAATTCGAAAATTGGTCTCCCTCTCTTTTTTCCCTCTTTTTTGAGGGCATCCTACCCCCTCCTCCTCCTATAAAAGGAGAGACTTTTCACTTGTAAAAGCATTCCATTCTTCATTCCATTTCATCGGATTTTTAGTTTGTATTTCTTTTGTTCTTGTTATGTCTGAGTAAATCTCTCTGGGGAATGGAAGTAGCCCCTTAGCCCGGTTCTATTCAATATAATCAATTATATTTCTCCATTGAACAAATGTCTTCTCTCTGTTTCTTTGTGGTTATTTGGATGATCTGATATATTCTTATCGAGTGATATGACCGTGGATCTCTGTAAGAATGAAACAATAGTCCCTTAATTGCGATTATCATCTTTTCATCTATTTAATCTTATTTTTGTTATAATCCTTGGTGACGCGACCACCTGAGCCTTGGGTTTGAATGCTGGTTTGAATTCACATGCTTTTTGATATGACCGTGGATAATGGCATGTTGGACGGTTGGACAATGATCCGTGAATGCCGGGACCAACGGGTTCACAGGAAGTCTGACCCTTGTGAGTTTGTCCGTAAGGACATGTAACCACAAGGTCCTAATTTGATCTTTGGAGTTTAGAATTTGATTAGTTGAATAGAAACGTGGTTTTGGTGGTGATCTTCCGGACCCCAGATCTTAATTTCTTGATTAGTTAAATTTTTATTTCAGCACTTTTATTTTTGTTCTTAGTTTTACCAACTCTCTCCAATCAGAATTTAATTCTTGTACTTGCAATCGGATTTGGATTTCGAATTTTCTTTTCCGCCGTCCCTTGGATCGATACCTATCTATACGAAGTTGACTAGTTGTTCGTAACAAGTTGACAACCGGGTTAGAAGGTTAAACTCTAGGACTTTTCCTAGTGATTGTTGCGTGTACAACGACGCGCATCAGAAGACGTCAGTGTCGTCGGAGATGGTGACAGAGAGAGCAAGCGTCACGAGTTGCGCGGAAGCGAGAAATGGAGGGGATGAAACAGTGCTCACACAAGGGTTTCGAGATTTTAGAAGAGGAAAAAGGGAGGGGTTGGGGTTATATTTATAGGATTTGGGGGGAGGCATTACAAATTCCCAAGGGTAAACAGTCTTGAGACCGTTTGGGGTCCAAATGGTTTAAGGACCGAGAGGGCCAAATGGTTTTGAGACCGAGTGGACCAAATAGTTTTGAGATCGAGAGGACCAAACAGTTTTGAGATCGAGAGGACCAAACAGTTTCGAGACCGGTTGAGTCCAAACGGTTTCGAGACTGAGAGGACAAAATGATTTCGAGACCGAGAGGACCAAATAGTTTCGAGACCGTTTGAGTCCAAACGGTTTTGATTTATTTATGTTTTTGGATTTTATATTTTTATGTTTGGTTTGGTTATTTATGTGATTTTTTATATTTTCGAAGGGAAAAGAAAATTAGTAAAACTAGGCAAAATAAAATAGTGGTACTCAGATCTTGGGTTGCCTCCCAAGTAGTGCCTGGGTTTTATGTCGTTGGCTCGACGAAAGTCTGATTTGGTTATGTCGATGCTGAGGGATCGTGGATCTCGATAGTCTGTCTCGGAATTTTGTCTGCTGGTGTGTAGTATCTTTTCAATCTGTGGCCATTACAGTTCGTTCTCCCCCATTATTGTCAAGGATGATGATTGCTCCAGTGGGGTAGATGTGTTTAATTGTGAATGGTCCAGACCACTTTGTGCGAAGCTTTTCAGGAAACATCTTAAGTCTAGAATTGAAGAGGAGGACCTTATCTCCGATAGCAATGTCTTTTCTTTTGAGGTGGCCATCGTGCCACATCTTGGTTTGTTCTTTATAGATTCTGGTACTATGGTAGGATGTCATTCTAAGATCCTCAAGTTCTTATAACTGGAGTTGTCTGTATTCGCCAGCGCTTTTAAAATCAAAATTCAGTTGTTTAATGGCCCACCAGGCCTTATGTTCCAGTTCAACTGGAAGATGGCATGATTTCCCATATACCAGTCGGAACGGGGTTTCTCCAATCCATGTTTTAAAAGTTGTGCGGTAAGCCCAATGGGCATCGGGAAGCTTGGTGGACCAGTCGATACGATGTCTATTGACTGTTTTCTCTAAAATTGCTTTTAGTTGTCTATTCGAAACTTTGACTTGGCCACTAGTTTGTGGATGGTAAGGTGTGGCGACCTTATGGTTGACTCCATATTTTTTTTAAGAGGGCTTCAAAGCTTCTTTCCATAAAATGGGTCCCTCCGTCAGATATGATAGTTCGGGGGACTCTGAATCTGGGGAAAATGATATCTTTGAACATCTTGATGACTGGCTTAGAATCGCTAGAAATGGTGGGTATAGCTTCTACCCATTTTGAGACATAATCCACATCGACCAATATGTAAGAAAATCCATAGGATGAGGGGAAGGGACCCATGTAGTCTATTCCCCAAACATCAAAAAGTTTGATTTCTTGCCACAAAGTGAGAGGCATTTCATTCCTTTTAGTTATACTGCCAGAAAGCTGACATTTATTGCACGATCTTATGAAATCATATGAATCTCTTGCTGTTGTTGGCCAAAAGAAACCTGATTGTAGAACTTTCAGAGCAGTTTTTTTTGAACTCATGTGTCCCCCAGTGGGGCCAGAATGACAATGCTCTAAGACAGGAGTAATTTCCTCTTCTGGTATGCAGCGACGGAAAAGTCTATCTGCACATAGACGAAAAAGATAGGGTTTGTCCCAGTAGTATTGTTTAACATCATGGAGAAATTTCTTTTTATCGTGGTGAGAGGTGGAGGGGTGGATGATTCATGTAGCCAGATAGTTTACTATGTCGGTATACCAGGGGAATCCGATGGTAATTTTCATAAGTTGGTCGTCAGGGAGGGAGTCTCGGATAGGTACATTATCATCATCTTGACATTCGATGCGACTTAGGTGATCATCGACGACATTTTCCACTCCTCTTTTGTCTTTTATTTCAAGATCAAATTCTTACAACATTAATACCCAACATATGAGTCTGGGTTTTGCATCCTATTTTTGAATAAGATATTTGATGGCGGAGTGGTCTATATATACTACGACCTTTGATCCAATTAGATAAGAATGAAAATTTTCAAAAGCATAGATGACGACTAAGAATTCCTTTTCAGTAGTAGTATAATTCTTTTGCACCTCATCTAACGTCTTGGATGCGTAGTATATTACATATGGCTTTTTGTCTATTCTCTGCCCCAGCAGAACCCCTATGGCATAGTCACTAGCGTCACACATTATTTCAAAAGGGTGTGACCAGTTAGGCGCTCTTAGAATGGGTGTTGAGATTAGAGCATTCTTCAAAGTTTTAAATCTATGCAAACATTCCTTGTCAAAGGTGAAATCAACATCCTTGGTCAATAGGTATGTCATAGGTTTTGCTATTTTTGAGAAGTCTTTGATAAATCTTTGGTAGAAACCGACATGACCCAAGAAGGCTCGCACTCCCCTTATGTCTTTGGGCAGTGACAACTTTGAGATGACATTGATTTTTGCCTTGTCTACTTCGATTCCTCTTTTGCTTACTCGATGTCCGAGGACGACACCTTCAGTCACCATAAAGTGACATTTTCCCCAGTTTAGGATAAGGTTTGTTTCCTCCCATCTCTGTAGGACTTTACTTAGGTTGAGAAGACAGTTATCAAAAGAATCTCCATATACTAAAAAATCGTCCATAAACACCTCCATAATGGTTTCAGTTAATCCCGCAAAGATAGCAGTCATGCACCTTTGGAAGGTTGCGAGTGCGTTGCATAGCCCGAAGGGCATCCTTCTGAAGGCATATGTTCCAAAAGGACAAGTAAATATCATTTTTTCTTGGTCTTTAGGGTGAATTTGGATTTGGTAAAACCCAGAATATCCGTCAAGGTAGTAGAAATTTTTTTGGTGGGCTAGCCGCTCAAGGACCTCATCAAGGAAGGGTAAGGGAAAATGGTCCTTCCTTGTTGGTTTGTTCAATTTTCTATAATCAATGCACATTCTCCATCCAATAACGATCCTTGTAGGTACTAGTTCATTCTTATCGTTTAGGACAATAGTGGTTCCCCCCTTTTTAGGGACCACTTGGGCAGGACTAACCCACTGAGAGTCAGAAATTGGATAGATAATACCTGCTTTTAAGAGTTTAAGAACTTTGAGGCGAACTATCTCTTTCAGGTTTGGGTTCAATTTCTCTGGTGCTCCCTCAAGGGTTTGAACTCTTCTATCATAAGTAGTTTATGCATGCATAGAGCTGGGTTTATGCCGGTTAGGTCAGTCATTTTATACCCAATTGCTTTCTTGTGATTCCTTAATTCAGTGAGAAGCCTTTCTTCCTGGTCATCAATCAGAGAGGAGATAATGATAACTGGGCATACTTTTTCTTCATCTAGGAAGACATGTTTGAGCCCAGCCGGTAGAGTTTTCATTTCTGGGGCTTTGGGTACTTCTGTTGTCTCTAATATGGAGACATATTTCAATTCTTCAAAAGTGGCTTTTGGGGCTTTGTCATCTTGCTCCAAGTATTGCAGGCATTGCTGAACTAGCTCGTTGGTTGAAAATTCAGCTTCTGGATTTATTAGAGCATCCTCTAGGGCATCTGCTGGTTCTGGATTTTCTTGCTTGAGTTGAGACATTTTATCAATAACTTCAAGCAGAAAAACCTCTTCATGGTTACTAGGGCTGTTCAGGCTGTTGAAAACCCTGAATTGAACAATTTCTTTGCCCAGCCTCAATGTAATTGTGCCAGCCTCGAAATCAATTAATGATCTAGCTGTGGTGAGGAAGGGTCTTCTAAATATTATCGGGTGCCTTAGGTCTTCTTTTATATCCATGATGATGAAATCACAAGGGACATAAGAGTCTCTCCCCACACTTAGTGGAATATCTTCAATGATTCACAGGGGTGCAGTAATGGTGGAATCAGTGAGCTGGATGGTCATTACTGTAGGCAACAAGTCCGTGAACCCCAATCTTTTTCACATGGAAAATGGCATAATTGATATGCTGGCTCCCAAGTCGGCCAATCCCTTTTTACAAGAAGTGTTCTCAATAGAGCATTGTATGCCAAAAGAGCCAGGGTCCTTCTATTTTTTCGGCATTTTATTCAAAATGATATCAGAGGTGGTTTGGGCTAGCTTGACAGTTTCATGCTCCTCTGTCATATATTTCTTTGATAGCAAGGTCTTCAGGTATTTGGACCAGGCTGGGATTTTAGATAAGGTGTCCATGAAGGGAATATCAACATAAAGTTTCTTCATTGCCTCTTTGAATTTCTGGAATCTAGAGTCTAGTCTGGTTTCCTTTAGTCTGCCAGGATAGGGTATCCTTGGCTTGTATTGTGGAACCTCTAGTTCTTTGGGACCTTGTTCCTTTTATTTCCTTTCTTCAACTTCTTGACCTGATTCTTCTGTTGGGATGATTTCCGTTACATTCCTGTGTTCTTGATTAACTGAGATGGCTTCAGTAAGAGCACGACCAGACCTTGTTGTAACAACATTTAATTGTTCTGGTCTATGTTGATCGTGTCTTGGATTTGCTTCTGGCTGGCCAACGAAAGTGCGCATTAGAGGTTTTAGCTGTGCTGCTATCTGTGCTAACTGAGTTTCCATAGCTTTTTGCTGGGCTTGCTGGTTAGCCAGCATGGTTTGCTGTGATTGTAGCATTTGCCTTATCAAGGACAGTTCATCAGTCTACTGTGGTGGGGCATTCTTTTATTGGAGCTGAGTGAGTTACTGCTGCCCTTGAGGTGGTTGTTGTTGAGGTGCTGGCAACTGAGGTTGTTGCGGCTGTTGCAGCTGAGTTTGTTGTAGTTGCAGGTGCATAGGAGGGTGAGTATATTGGTAGTATGCATAGGGATTTCTTGGGTAGTTGGATCTCTAAAAATTGCTTCTAAAATTCCCTTGATTTTAGTTGTAGTTGCTTTGAAATCCTGGTGGTAGTTTGTTGGAGGATTGATGAAGCTTCCACTCACGTGGAATTGCACGCACCACTAAAAATACTAAAAATAGTAAGTCTTTAGGTTTAGCCTTGCTTATACTAGATTGAGAACTCCACCCACATATGCTAGGATCTGTGGAAGCCTTATCGTAGTATAGTTAAGGGTCGAATCCACATGACAACGGTCTTGTTGAGAGCAACAAGATGGAAAACATTAGAATCTCACTTAGCCTCTTAGCAGTTGGTATCTAGATCGAAAAATTGGATTGGTTATTTTTAGACTAAATGCAAGTAAAACAAAGCAAGAAAGTAAATTTACGGTTGTTAACAATGATAAGAAACCACTAGGATGTGATCGGCTTTCGCCACCACTACACATGGATCAAAACATGCATCATAAAAACATAACCTGCAATAAGAGTCTAAACAGTTAGTATCTTTGTAGATTTAGTTTCCTTTCAGAGAACTAACTACGAGAAGTGTAGGAATGTTGCAATGCCAGCCATCCCCGAACGAATGGTCACCTACTTTACATCATTCCCTTCGCAAAATGTGTTCCTCGACTTATCAAGGTTGTACTTTCATATGTCAACTGATTCCATTTCATAGTATGAAAGTACAACGATGGAAGTGAGTTTACTCCACTTATTGAGAAACACTCCTAGATACTGAAACAGATTCATGGTGGATACATGCATCAAGAACCAACATTCAATCGAGATTCAAATCTGATAGTACAAACGTAGACAATTCATACTAAAAGATAAAAGATAACACGATTTGGTGATCAAGCAACAAGCATTCATTAAACGATTGATGTCGAACTGAAAAGAAAGTATATCTCTATTCCAAACTATGGATTACATTGCATGAAATGAAAACATGGGTAGCGGGGATACTCCCCGCATCCTAGTGAATGAGACTACTCGCTCAAAGCTAGGACAAAGAAGGAGGTGAGAAAAGAGAGAGAGAACGTCATCCCCACAAAGGAGAGAGGAAAGTCAACCCCTTGGAAGGAGAGAGAATGATGATCTTCACACTTCACAGGTTGCTCGATGATGAGGTCTCCTCTTCCCACCTTATTTGGCAAAGAGAGAGAAAGCAGCTTTAGGATGGAGTGTAGATCTTAGACTGGCAGCCTTTGGGCGGAGGATGGAGGATGGAATAGCTCTGGAGTAGTAGAGGCAGCCTCTGGATGTCTGAAACTTGATGATTTGGGAGGAACCCTCGGGTCTTATTTATAGGCTTTAAGTGAAACCCAAACAGTTTGGGCAATTTTACTTTGAAACCATTTGGACCCTGATACCATTTGGGCTCTGAGACCGTTTGGGCTCTAAGACCATTTGGACCCTGAGGACCCTGAGACCGTTTGGGCTCAGAGACCGTTTGGGCCCTGAGACCGTTTGGACCCTGAGACTGTTTGGCTTTATGCGGTCTTGAGACAGTGTGACTCCACGCGGTCTCAGGATCGGTTGGCTTCATGCGGTCTTGAGACCGTGTGACTCCATGTGGTCTCGGGACCGGTTGGCTTCATGCGGTCTTGAGATCATGTGACTCCATGTGGTCATGGGACCATTTGGCTTCATGCGGTCTTGAGACCGTGTGACTCCATGCGGTCTTGGGACCGATTGGCTTCATGCGGTCTTGAGATCATTTGGCTTCATGCGGTCTTGAGACCGTTTGACTTCATGCGGTCTTGAGACTGTGTGACTCCATGCGGTCTTGAGACCATGTGAGGCTTTTGTGATTTTTGTGTGTCTTTTTCTGTAAGTAAAAAGGGAGAAAAGTTAATATAACAGTATATTTACAATAAGAGAGGAAAGTTAAGGGTTCTATCTAATTTATCTGAGAAAGAGTGTGGAAAACTGAGGAAAATTACTAAGATAACATCATAAAATTGGAGGTTATCAAGGATCCACCTTGTGTTTGATGTTGTGGGTTAGAAGTTCCTGCATGATTTCCATATTGAAAACCAAGATGATTTCTCGGTTGATTTGGATTATAGTAAGCTTGTCCTGGTATGGAATGAATGGAATTTACTTGTTCTGGCATCTGATCCTCAGGGTGTTCAATGATCAGCTCATATTGTGGTTGAGGTGGTTGTAAATCCATCATTACATTGTATAGGAGACCACATGACAATGTGGGATGATCTGATGCATGACAAGCCTCACAAGGTCCTTGGCTGCTTTAGCTTGTTGGGGGTTCTTTTTTCTGTCATACTCCCCAAATGATGCTTCAAGGGCTTCTTGTTTGTTGGCTATGGTTTTCAAAGCTTCAACTATGGCTTTCATTTCTATAGATTCTTTAGCTTTACAAACCTTTAGAACTCCTCCTGTGGTCACCCTCCCCCAATTGGATTGATTTTCCGCTCCGAGGGTGATGATTCTCCAGGCATCTTCGTAGTTCTATCTCATAAAGTTTCCTCCAGATGAGGAATCTAAGAAATTTTTAATTTCATCACTTACTCCCATGTAGAAAGTTTCTATGAGTTGAGTTTGTGAGATTCCATGGTGAGGGCACTTCCTCAAGAGTTCTTTGAACCTTTCCCATGAGTCAGCCAATGACTCTTTCGGTAGTTGAAGGAATTGGTTGATTTTCCCTCTGATTTGGTAGGTTAGTGAAGATGGGAAGAATTTCTCCAAGAACTTCTCTTCTAAGGGAGCCCAAGTGGTGATTGGCTCCCCGTCTAAAGAATTGTACCCGCTTAATGCTCTTCTAGACAAGGTGAAATTGAAGAGTCTGAGCATGACTGCGTCCATGGTTGTTCCATCTTGTGGTACCAACCTAAAAAGAGCTTTGAACCTCTTCAAATGGTCCATGCTATCATCTCCGGTACTTCCAGAGAATGAGATGCCCTGCATTATTTGGATCCATTGTGTCCTAATCTCAAAATTAGGCATGTCGATGAGTGGTAGTTGAATGGATGGCTGTCTTTGTAGTTCTTGGGAATAGTGTAGTCCCTTAGTTGCTTGCTTCTTATCAATAGTTGAGCAGCAGCCTTAGCTGCTTCATTCTCGGCACAGATGCAGGCTTGCTCTTCAGCCCGTACTTCATCTTGAACTTGGGCACGTGTGTCGGTGATGAGTTGTGCTCGCTGGGCTACTATGGAAACGTTGACCCTTTCCATCACTAGTGCAGCTTGGCGTTGATCTTCGGCCATTTGTCTGTCTCTTTGACAATTAAGTCTAAAGCGGCAGTGAAAACTTTTCTCTACCTAGGAGTTGTACTCTGGATCAGGGGAGAATCCGAGATTATGTGATGGTTGCATACACGTCTTCTACCTGAGCAGAGGAAGAAACACACTTTTCAGATGATGAAGGAGATATGATGAAATTGAGAGAATATGGAGTAATATTTAAAGAAAAAGTGTAAAACCCTAACTGACTAGAAAGATGATAAATTAAATTAAAATGTTCCGTTATCCCCGGCAACGATGCCAATTTTTGATGGAGCTTCCACTTGCGTGGAGTTGCGTGTACCACTAAAAATCCTAAAGATAGTAAATATTTTAGGTTTAACCTTGCTTATACTAGATTAAAAACTCCACCCACGTATGCTAGGATACGTGGAAGTCTTATCATAGTATAGTTAAGGGTCGAATCCACAGGACAACGGTCTTGTTAAGATCAACAAGATGGAAAATGTTAGAATTTCATTTAATTCCTTAACAGTTGGTATTTAGATCAAAGAGTTGGTTTGGTTGTTTAAACTAAGCGTGAGTAAAGTAAAAGTAAGAAAGTAAATTTAAGGTTGTAAAAAATGTTAAGAAACCACAAGGATGTGATCGGATTTCACCACCACTACACATGGATCAAAACATCCAGCATAGTAACATAACCTGCAATAAGAGTCTAAACAGTTAGTATCTTTGTAGATTTAGTTTCCTTTCAGAGAACTAACTACGAGAAGTGTGGGAATGTTGCAAAGCCAGGCATCTCCAAACGAATGGTCACTAACTTTACATCATTCCCTTCACAAAGTGTGTTCCTTGACTTATCAAGGTTGTATTTTTATACGTCAACTGATTCCATTTCATAGTATGAAAGTATAACGATGGAAGTGAGTTTACTCCACTTCTTGAAGAACACTCCTAGATACTGAAATAGATGCATGGTGACTACATGCATCAAGAATCAACATTCAATTGAGATTCGAATCTAATAGTACAAACGTAGACAATTCATACCAATAGATAATAAGTAACACAAGTTGGTGATCTAGCAACAAGCATTCATTAAACGATTGATGTTGAACTGAAAAGAAAGTATATCTCTATTGCAAACTTATGAATTACATTGCATGAAATGAAAACATGGGTAGCGGGGCTACTCCCCGCACCCTAGTGTATAGGACTACTCGCTCATGGAAAGAACAAAGAAGGGGACAAGAAGAGAGAGAAAGGGCATCATCTCCACGAAGGAGGGAGGAAGGTCAACCCCTTGGAGAGAGAGAGAGAGAGCAACGATCTTCACACTTTGTAGCTTGCTTGATGATGAATCCTCCTCTTCCCACCTTATTTGTCGATGAGAGAGAAGGTAGCTTGGAGATGGAGTATGGATCTCAAACCGGCATCCTCGGGGCAGTGGGTGAAGGATGAAATGGCTCTGGAACAATAGAGGCGGCCTTTGGACGTTTGAAACTTCATGATCTGTGAAGACCATTCAGGTCTTATTTATAGGCTTTGAGTGAAACTCAAATGGTTTGGGAGATTTGGGCCCAAACGGTCATGAAGACCGTTTGGACTCTCTCTCAGTTTGGAGACCGTTTGGACTATCTCGTTTTGGAAACCATTTGAGTCCTCATGGTTTGGAACCGTTTGCCTTTATTCGGTCTTGGGACCGTTTGACTTTACACGGTCTTGGGACCGTTTGGCCTTCGTTCGGTCTTGGGACCGTTTGGTATCCATTCGGTCTTGGGACCGTTTGGTGTCCTTTCGGTCTTAGGACCGTTTGGTGTCCATTCGGTCTTGGGACCATTTGGTGTCCATTCGGTCTTGGGACCATTTGGTGTCCGTTCAGTCTTGGGACAATTTGGTGTCCGTTCGGTCTTGGGACCATTTGGCATCCATTCGGTCTTGGGGTCGTTTGGTGTCCATTCGGTCTTGGGACCGTTTGGTGTCCATTCGGTCTTGGGACCGTTTGGAGCTTTTGTAAAATTTTTTGTGCTTTTCTGTAAGAAATAAAAGGGGAAAAGTTAGTCTGATGGTATATTTACAATAAAGTGGAAAATTAAAGACCGTGTCTAATTTATTTAAGAAAGAGTATGGAGAACTGAGGAAAACTAGTAAGATAACATCGCCAAATGGGAGGTTATCAGCAAGCACGCCTATATGGTACTTTTTTAGAACTTGTGAATAAACTACTGCATGAAGTTTCTAATAATATTATTTTTGAGAGTAAAACTTATGATTTAGTCCAGAATCCCACAACTAAATGACTACAACGTTCATATTACATTGATTTTTCTTCTTTTGTGATATGAGCTCTTACTCGGTTAAAGCTACCTGTTGAACAAAACCAAGCCTGTATATCTTTCCTTAAATCTAGACTAGGGACAAAAAAACTTTGAAATGTTTCTACTGTCTGATAAATTTAAATATCTAAAGTTGAGGTGAGATGCAGACTTGGTAATTGTCACAACATTTTATTAGTACTTAGTTATGATATTTTATTTCTCTCCTCCACTTTGCTGATAGGCAAAGTTTGGGGACAATATGTAATCAACTTTATAATAATGTCTACTTTCATTGATTATACCTACCTTCACACTCCATCATTGAAAATAAAACTCAGTTTGATCACTAGCCTTAGTTAGTAAACTAATGTCTTTAGTTATAAACCAGTCTCTCTATATTCTAGTTCTAGATGTAGGGCCATGACATGTTGAATTGTTGAGAAAGACTCGTTCATGAATCTCAAACTTATATGAATGTCAAGATGAACATAGGAAAATCTATACTCATTTGTGATGAGATTTCCTTATGGGAGGATAGAGGATTTGGTTAGTAAGGTTGGACATCATTGCAATTCATTTCATTTATTCAATCCCTACAATTTCCTTTGGGATTAAAGGTCTCGTATGGGGATTTTCTAGTAAACAACTATGATGGAGCTATTCTTAAGTATGTTGCTTCTACATATTACTTCATTCATCATGCAATGTATAAAAGATGATGTTTTATCAAATCTCCTAGTTCTGTAACATCCCTGACCTGGGTTATGCTTTAACCCTAGGTGTTTTGTTTAAGAAAGATAATTATATGCTTGATATTATCTTTAGAAAAGTAATTAAGACTCAAGAGGAACTTAAATTTCAATTCTAGTCCATTTTGAATAATGTTGAAAATAATGTTTTGCTTGTGTTGGACTAAAGTGCAAATTACCCAAGTTGAGGGGTTAAATTGCAAATTGTGCATGATAATATGTTACTCATGTGTTGAAGCATCATGAGAATGAAGATGATGCAGAGGAATGGCTTGTGAAAGCCTGGGTACCAAGAAAGAGCTGATTAAACTATGGTTGTGCATTAAAACGTAGTTTTAGTGTTATGTGCAATTTACCCAAAACCTAGGGTTCAATATGCAAATTTCCAATTCAATAAGGTCCCTAATATTCTTGTAATCTTGTAGAGGCAAGAAAATGAGAGGCTCATCTCATTTGAGCTACTTTGATGGAGAGAGAATCTTGATATTAAAATAATCAAGATTTAAGCATAATTGAAACCTTAATTCAATTTAATGCAAAAATAAATAAAATAATTGAAGGGCCTTCAACCAAATACGAGATGGTTGGATTTTCTCAAGTGTGAACATCCTTGTGCCTTGCAAAGGCAAAGGAAATATCTACCTGAGTGGAGAACCCACTCACATTAAGAAAATAAAAAGAAATATCCACTAACTTATGGATATTACTATTATATGATTAAGGTGCTTAATTTCTTTTCCCTTAATTCATGGATAATGGAAGGGAATTCGGAGGTGAGGAATATATCTTTGCATGCAAGGAGTTTAGGGGGAGATGTGGCACCAATTTTGGAATTAAAAGATTTTAATAAGGCATCTTCTCTCTCATTGATTTTCTTATAAAGACACCTTTTACAACTCAAACCAAAGGCTTTTTCAAATCCACTTCTTCTCTTTGCTTGCAAAAATGACCAAGGGAGCTAGTAGCAGAAGGAGGACGACCCCCAACCTGTTGGTAAGCTTCTTGACCTTCGTTCACCTTGATTTCATGGTGGAAATCACAAATCAATGCATGATTTCTTCTTATCTCGATCCCATCTTCAATTCTAACCATTCCTTTTCACTCAAAAGCTTGAGGAACGAACCTTGTGGTTTGAGAAAGCTTCTTCCACCATTTTTTACGTAAAGCTCCAAGCCTTGAAGCTCAATTGGAGGTGGGTTATATAACTTGAACCCCTATTCATTATTATTGAATTCAATTTCTCAATCAATTATGTTCAATTGCTCTTCTTACAATTCCTTTGATTAGTTGATGCAACTACCATGATAATGGCAGTAGTTTTCGATGATCTAAAGCTTGATGATGATGACATCATCTTAGGCACACATTCCAACAAGTTTCTATTGAAAATGGTTTTAAGACCATGGTCGAAACAGTTTCACCAAACCGTTTGAAGACCAAACGGTTTGCAAACCATTTGGAGGTTTGGATCCTGAACCGTTTGGAAGGTTTGACCATTTGGATGGGTTTTCCGTTTGAGGTCAGGACCCTAGCACATGTTGGATGATTATCTAATGGATCCAATTGATTGATTCAATATATGGAAAATCCTCCAATTAGAAACCTTAATCGGGTTAAGTGCTGAAATTTCAATTGGTTGATTTAAAACTTTGGGTTGATTAACCCAAACGGTCTCAAGACCGTTTGGAGATCTAGGGTTGAGTATGGTTGTGTAATTGAAGATCCAGAGATATCAAATTGAAATGCAATCAATAGCTAATTTTATGATCAATCCAATGATGCAAACCCTCACAAACTTTAATGATGGATGGGGCAAACAGTCTCAAGACCATTTGGAGGTCAACCAAGACCATTTGGAGTCATCCAAACGACCTCAAGACCGTTTGAGGTCAGGTCATATCATAATTTTATGATGATTCATTGATTTCAATTGAATTAGTTCCACAATGTTAACCATTGAAGGTTCCTCTATTTCAAAACCCTAATTGATGGTTTCTTGAGTATAAATCCTAGTTCAATTGGGTTCAAAACCATAATTGATGGTCCAATTGAAGGATGATTCAATAATTCAATTGATGAATGAATCAAGGATTCAATTGATAGTTGGTTCATTGATGGAAACCTTGAATTGATTGAGTGTTGAAAGACCTTTTTGGTCCATTTGGTTTTGAGAAGTTTTGGACCAAACGGTCTTAAGATCGTTTGAGTCCAAATGGTCTCAAGACCGTTTGGGTCCAAATGGTCTCAAACCGTTTGGAGACCCAAGTCTATTCAATTTCAACACATTTCTTGCTTAAACGGTTAAAAGGGCAATTTTCCCAAACAGTTTCAAACCGTTTGAATTCTGAGAGACCAAGACCATTTAGGGTCTAAGTAATCAAAGCCATTTGAGGTTCAACATGGCTAATCCATTTGGATATATAAGGTAATTGAAGACTCAATTGGTTAATCCACTTGGACACCCAATGTAATTTAAGATTCAATTGGTCAATTCATTTGGATACCTCATGTAATTGAAGGTTCAATTGATCAAATCTTTTGGACACCCAATGTATTTAGATGGTCGATACCCTTAGTGGGATTAATCATTGATGCATAATGATGCAATAATTCAATACATCATGTTAACCTTAAATGCATGTATTTGAATAAAGAGTAGGCTCAATCTAGTCAAGAATTGAGTAGTGGACATGCTAAATAGGATGAGAGAGAGAGAGATTCATACATGTAAGATAATCATGTAGAAATCAAGTCTAACACCTTCGAAATAAGTATAGTATACAATTAGGGTATGATCCTTGACAAAGAGATCATAAAAACCTAATTGAGTTGATTGATGAACTTAAACCCTAATCGAAAAGGTTAATGAACCCTAACCCTAATTCAGGGCAATTCTGAGTGAAACCCTACTCTAGGGTAATAGTGAAACCTTGATTGAGGGTGATGACATGAGTAATCCTAAATAAGGGTTATGAAATGTAAAACCCTAATTTAGATGAATAGTAAATCCTAAATTATGGGTAATTGAATATGAAACCCTAATTGGGATGAATAGTAAACCCTAATTGTGGGATATTGAATGTAAACCCTAATCTAGGGTGATTTTATGTGGAACCCTAAATTAGGGTGATGTTATGTAAACCCTGGTATATTAATGTAATGTGGAACTTAAATCTAGGGTGATGCAATGTAATGTTATATGAAACCCTAATCTTGGGCAATATGGTGATAAACCATAACCCTGATCTGGGTAATGGGATGAGTATTCCCAATTGACATGAATGGGAAACCCTAACCCTGGTAAGGGAATAGTGGTGTTACCCTTGAATAGTGATGTTATATATTATTTTGCATGGTGTTAATATGAAATTGATGTAACTGTTATCATCTGTACTAACCATGCATGTATCATGAGATGATGAACATAGCCAGGTATGAGCTATGACATTTTATGCATTGAAATTGTTTATTGGGCCTTATGTGCCATACTATGCCTTGTTTCCTAGTAAGAGGTAATAAGAGAATTAATGGGCCTTAAGTGTCATGAGAGATGCTTGTGTAACAAGTATCATGTTTACCTTGGTCAGATGACCTGAAGGTGATAGTTACCTGAAAAAGTGGTAATAATGCTCAGAGATGAGTCAAGGGTTTGAATACCCAGAACCATATGATTATGGCCTTGAGTTTGTGAAGGGATGAGTATTCCCAGTATTGAAATGAGGGACTGAGATACCAATGTCTTATAAAGACTGAGAAGTAACTGATGAAAATAGTACATGTTTCTTTGTAGAATTTTGTCCTAATAAGTTATGTTTGAAAACTTGACTGATGCTAAAAGAATATGATAATGTTCTTAATTAATCAAGTGAAATCTTTTCATGTAGTGCTCTGACCATAGATCCATCATCGTCAGTAGCTGGTGATGGTGAAATAGGTTTTCCTATGGGATCTCCTGGAGTTCGCATATTTTTGAATATGTGGGGGTCTATGGGCAAAAATATCTGTACGTCCTGATGGGGGAATTGATGGAAGGTAAACATTAAACCTCTCAATCCTTCATTATATGTGACGGGATGGATGTATCACTAATCTCCCGATGATGTTAATGCCGAATCGATGGAGGTAAACATGAAATCTCTCGATTGCGAAGAGAGTACAACCTCCACTGTAACTCTATAGTGAAGATGCCACTATACCCTGGCAAGCTATGTAGCAGAGACACAAGATGTCCTGCATGTGATCTCGCACTGACCGAGATGTGGAAAGTTATGGAAGCCAGCTCTTCCATTGACTTTGTATGGTACTGATTTCGACTTCGCAATGGTCGGTTGGAGTATGAGCGGTATACCTCATCTCCTCAGAGCTTAAGTATGTTTGTAAAATGTAACCAGCCATGTAGCGTATTTACATAAGATTGAAATATGAGAATCACTGGTTGATGTTATCTTGCTTAGCATGTCCTTGATACATAAATGTTATTTATGTTCTTTAGTTCTGTATTGAATAAGAGACATGCTGTGTTATCAAGTTATAGATGAAATACTTGAATAAGAATGTTGCTCTAATCTGCATAGATATTGATTTATCTGCTATTGAAATATATGATTCCAATGTTCAGTTTATTCCTATTAAACTACAATAATAATGTTTTCGGCGGAGATTTATATCTCTCACTGGGGCAATTTACAATTGTCTCACCCCCGTGGGATCCAACGTTTTTAGGTAGATGCAGAAAAAGAGGAAAAACCTCTATAGCAGGGGAAGAGCAGCAACAACCACAGGGACAACAATGAAATCCAGTGGAGATAATGGCTATCATGTGTAGTATATAGAGTCCTATGTGTCTTCTCAATACTCTTAGGTCCTAGGAGTTAGTGCTTTTAATAAATCGATCTGAGATTTTTGTTTGAATGCCTCAAGGATTTTGTTACTCGTGCTTTTTAGCAGAGCAATGATGTTTGTATATTCCTCGAGAAGAGATAGTGAAGTGAATGTACTTGGTGAACCAATATGTAAATATAATACTGTGGTTCTTGTTTAAAAGAGTTTTCCTGAGAATGGATCTCTTTGTAAATGGTTTTAATTTTTAATGATTTTCAGTAATCTGCTGCTAACAATCACTTCCGCAGTAGTTTATTTTAGTTAATGACGTTTTATTCGAATGGTGTATCAGAAATTAGTGGTATCAGAACTCTAGGTTCGCTGAGTCTACAGAGACATAGGATTAAGGTTGTTGAGTCTGTTCTAGTGTTTTCCAGTTTATCTGATAGTGTCTTCTGCTCATATAGGAGAAGAAGAACTTGAAGATGTCTGGATCACATGATGAACATGCTGCTGAGAGCAGCGTTGCAGCACTGGGAGGAGGTGCAAGGGATCAATCTAGGGAGGAACCCGTACTTGAGATTCCTCAACTTGATCAAGCTACATTAGATAACCCAACTTTCCATACCCTATTCGGCCAGTTTATGGCGACCATGACACATATGGAAGACAGAATGCCACCACCTGCACCAAGGGCACCAGCCCATAATGAAGGACATGGAGCCGGCAAGACTTTTGAATGGCTTCTCCAGGTGGGAGATACAGACTATGCTGGTACAGCTGACCCAGCTGATGCAGATTTGTGGTTGACGGAGATGGAGAAAGCTTTTAGAATCCTTAACATCCCTGAAGTAGAGAAGGTGAGGCATGCTATATATCTTCTGAAGGGGAGTGCTGGTCATTGGTGGACCATAGAGGAAGGTAAAAGACCAGGCGTTGAAGTCAGATGGGATGAATTCCGATGTGAATTTGTCGCTAGATACTTCCCTAAGACGTATCTAGATGAGAAAATCTCTCAATCTGAAAGGTTGAGGCAAGGACAGATGAACATCAGTTAGTATGAAGCTAGGTTCATGAAACTTTTGCGGTTCCGTCCGCACATGGAAACTACTGATGAAGAGAGGATTCAGCGTTTTGAGAAGGGGTTGAATGCTGAATTGACCACTCCTATGTATGCCCTGGAGAACAGGGAGAGATTTGCCACTTTTGTGGAATCCGTTAGGCGGATAGAGAGGTCTGTGATCGAAAAGCGACAAACCAGTAATAAGAAAGTGTATCCTCAGCTTTAAGGACAAAGGCCCGAGAGTGTCAAGAAGCCAAGGTTCTCTGCACCACCACCACTAAGGTTTAATACCCTGACACAGTGGACGTCAAGTAGGGGTAGGGGCCGTAATTTTCCTCCAAGTAGAGCCCCCATTACAACATTAACATTAGTGACAGGACCACCCAGACAGAGTTTGGGAAGTTACAACTACTTCCAGTGTGGGAGGTCAGAACACTTGAAGAGAGATTGTCCTGAGAAAGTCAGAACTGTAACTCAACCCCAGAGGCAGAGTCAGCAAGGCTCACAGAAGAGATAGTTTCCTAGTAGTACTCGAGGATGTGAACAAGCATCCCAAGCTGGATCATCAACACCCAACAACCATGCACAGGGTCAACCGCAGGCAACGACGAGGTTCCATGCAATGAACCAGCCTGAAGAAGTTGTCAACCCTCAGGTTGTGACAGGTCAGATGGAACTATTTTATTCCGATATGTCTTTTTCCTACTTCGTATCTATGTTAATTGATCTGGGTGCTACACATTCCTTTATCACTTGAGAAGTGATTCATGATTGTAACATGATTGTCAGTCATAGAGCAGATAGTTTGATGCTAGAAACCCCTTTGTTGGGATCTACAGTGTTGTGGGAGGTGTGTTCTCCCTGCACCCTTTCTTTTTCTGAACATCATATTCAAGTGGATCTTATACCACTTGAGATGCAGGGTTTTGATATAATCCTTGGGATGGAAACCTTAGAGAAGTATAAGGTTGTCTCAGATTGTGGTTCCAAGCAGGCTGTGTTCGCAGACAATGGTGACACATGGATCTTTCAGGGAGATAGGAAGATTCTTCCAACCTGTCTTGTGTCAGCTATGGTAGCTGAGAAGTTGATGAGATAGGGATGCTTTGCATTTTTGGCTCATGTGGTAGATACCACAATGGAGAACCCTCATCCTTTTGAAGTTCCGATTGTTAGGGAGTTTGAAGATGTATTTCCTGAAGAACTTCTAGGTGTTCCTCCATCCCGAGAGATTGATTTTGAAATAAATCTAATCCTGAATACACAACCAATTGCACAAGCACCATATAGAATGGCTCCTGTTGAAATGGCAGAGCTCAAGAAACAACTACAGGAGTTGCTTGAGAAAGGTTTTATCCAACCGAGTACTTCAGCATGGGGTGCTCCGGTCCTCTTTGTTAAAAAGAAAGATGGGTCGATGCAGTTATGCATTGACTACAGACAGTTAAATAAAGTAACAATAAAGAACAAGTATCCTCTGCCAATAATAGATTACTTGTTTGATCAGTTGTGTGGTGCAACTATCTTTTCTAAAATAGATCTAAGGTCGGGATATCATCATTTGCATATTAAGGAGAGTTATATACCTAAGTCTGCCTTTAGGACAAGGTATGGTCATTATGAGCTCATAGTTATGTCATTTGGACTAACTAATGCACCAACTGCATTCATGGAACTCATGAATAGAATCTTTTGACCTTTTCTTGATCAGTGTGTAGTAGTATTTATAGATGACATCTTAATCTATAGTAGAGATGCTCAACAACATGAGCAACACCTCCGTCAGGATTTGACTTTGCTAAGAAAGCATAAGTTGTATGCTAAGTTTAGCAAATGTGAGTTCTGGTTACCAGAAGTTTCTTTTCTAGGATACATAATATCTGCTTTAGGTATTCATGTTGATCCTAAGAAGGTAGAATTTGTCCTGTAATGGGAACAACCGAAGACACCGATAGAGATTCGTAGTTTCCTAGGGTTGGCAGGCTATTACAGGAGGTTCATTAAGAACTTCAGTTCTATAGCTTTACCCCTGACCAAGTTGACCAGAAAGGATGTTCCTTTTGTCTGGAATGACAAGTGCCAACAATCATTCCAGATGCTGAAGGAAAGGTTAACTAGTGCACCTATGTTAGTGTTACCTGAGCAAGGGAAGGGGTACATAGTTTTCTGTGATGCATCCAAGAATGGTTTAGGATGTGTGTTGATGCAAGATAAGCAAGTGATTTCTTTTGCTTCTCGAAAGCTTAAGAAATACTAGGAGAATTATCCGACACACGATCTAGAACTAGCTGCTATGGTCCATGCTTTGAAGATCTGGAGACATTATCTCTATGGAGAGACATTCTAGATTTTCACAGACCATAATAATTTAAAATATATCTTCTCACAACATGAGTTGAATATGAGACAACACCGCTGGATGGAATTAATCAAGGACTACGATTGTACAATTGATTATCATCCAGGGAAGGCTAATGTAGTTGATGATGCATTAAGTAGAAAATAAGCAACACCAACCTTAGATAAAGCATAGTTAAACTCCTTAGTGTGCTTTAAAATAGATATGCTTATCTCCTTAAGGCAAGACAATATAGAGCTTAAGGTTTCGTTGTTAGTCGGGATGTTAGCGGAGATGCAAGTGAAACCTACTCTGAGGCAGCAGATTAAAGAAGCACAACAAGCTGATACTGTGATTCAACAGATTAGGTCAGAGTATAGTAGTGAGAAATGAGATGGCTTCCATGATTTAGATGATCAGGTAGTCTGTTACCGTGGTAGGATGGTAGTACCTGATGTTGATAACTTACGAGAGTTAGTTCTGGAAGAAGCTCATTCTTTAATGTATGCGATGCATCCAGGGAGCACCAAGATGTATTATAACTTAAAAGATATGTATTGGTGGCCTAGATTGAAGAAAGAGGTAGCTGAGTTTGTTATGCGGTGTCCGGTGTGTCGGCAGGTTAAAGCTGAACACCAGAAACCCATAGGGACAATGCAACCTTTGCCTATACCACAGTGGAAATGGGAACATGTAACCATGGACTTTGTGGTTGGTTTGCCAAGAACAGCCAAAAGGCATGATTCCATATGGGTGATAGTTGATAGGTTGACAAAGACAACACATTGCATTCCTGTCAAAACAACCTACACTGCTGAGAAGCTTGCACAAATATACATAGATGAGATAATGCGTTTGCATGGGGTTCCAGCTACTATTGTATTCGATAGAGGTCCCGTGTTTACGAGTAATATTTGGGAGCGAATCCATAAAGCTTTGGGTATGCAGTTAAGGTTTAGTACAACCTTTCACCCATAGGCAGACAAACAATCTGAGAGGACCATACAAACCTTGGAGGACTTGCTTAGGGCATGTGTCCTTCAGTTTGTAGGAAGTTGGAATCTACACCTGAGCTTGATAGAATTTGCTTATAATAATAGCTATCAACACAATATTGATATGGCACCATATGAGGTATTATATGGTAGACGTTGTAGATCTCCTTTATGTTGGTATGAAATAGGAGAATATCAACTTTTGGGTCCCGAGCTAGTACAACAAACAACTGAGAAGATTAAAGTAATACAACAACAATTGAAAGATGCCCAGGATAGATAGAAATCTTATGCTGATAAACATCGTAGACCCTTAGAATTCCAGGTTGGAGACAGAGTATACCTCAAGGTCTCACCTTGGAAAGGTATCCTGAGATTCGGAAAGAAGGGGAAGTTAGCTCCTAGATTTATGGGGCCTTATCCGATCATTGAAAGGATGGGAAAGGTAGACTATAAGCTGGAGTTACCACCTGAGTTGTATAGATTGCACCCAGTGTTTCATATCTCTATGCTGAGAAAGTGTCATCCTGACACAGAGTTAGTTCTGCAACCTGTGGAGGTAGAACTAAATGATGATATATCATATGTTGAAGGACTTGTGTTGGTTCTTGACAGAAGAATTAAAAAGCTGAAAAAGAAAGACATTTGTCTTGTAAAAGTTCTTTGGCATCACCGTGGCTTTGAAGAATCTACGTGGGAGCTAGAGGAAGAGATGAGGAGGAAATACCCTACTCTTTTCTCTTAATGTTTTCGTTGATGATTTCGGGGACGAAATCCTTGTAAGGGGTGGATAACTTGTAACATCCCTGACCTGGGTTATGCTTTAACCCTAGGTGTTTTGTTTAAGAAAGATAATTATATGCTTGATATTATCTTTTGAAAAGTAATTAAGGATTAATAGGAACTTATATTTCAATTCTAGTCCATTTTGAATAATGTTGAAAATAATATTTTGTTTGTGTTGGACTAAAGTGCAAATTACCCAAGTTGAGGGGTTAAATTGCAAATTGTGCATGATAATATTTTCCTCATGTGTTGAAGCATCATGAGAATGAATATGATGTAGAGGAATGGCTTGTGAAAGCCTGGGTACCAAGAAAGAGCTGATTAAACTATGGTTGTGCATTAAAACCTAGTTTTGGTGTAATGTTCAATTTACCCAAAACCTAGGGTTCAATATGCAAATTTCCACTTCAATAAGGTCCCTAATATTCTTGGCGTCTTGTAGAGGCAAGAACATGAGAGGGGCATCTCATTTGAGCTACTTTGATGGAGAGAGAATCTTGATATTAAAATAATCAAGATTTAAGCATAATTGAAACCTTAATTCAATTTAATGCTAAAATAAATAAAATAATTGAAGGGCCTTCAACCAACAACGAGATGGTTGGATTTTCTCAAGTGTGAACGTCCTTGTGCCTTGCAAAGGCAAAGGAAATATCTACATGAGTGGAGAACCCACTCACATTAAGAAAATAAAAAGAAATATCCACTAACTTATGGATATTACTATTATATGATTAAGGTGCTTAATTTCTTTTTCCTTAATTCATGGATAATGGAAGGGAATTCGGAGGTGAGGAAGATATCTTTGCATGCAAGGAATTGAGGGGGAGAGGTGGCGCCAGTTTTGGAATTAAAATATTTTTATAAGGCATCTTCTCTCTCATTGATTTTCTTATAAAAACACCTTTTACAACTCATACCAAAGGCTTTTTCGAATCCACTTCTTCTCTTTGCTTGCAAAAATGACCAAGGGATCTAGGAGCAGCAGGAGGACGACCCCCAACCTGTTGGTAAGCTTCTTGACCTTCATTCACCTTGATTTCATGGTGGAAATCACAAATCAATGCATGATTTCTTCTTATCTCGATCCCATCTTCAATTCTAACCATTCCTTTTCACTCAAAAGCTTGAGGAACGAACCTTGTGGTTTGAGAAAGCTTCTTCCACCATTGTTGATGTAAAGCTCCAAGCCTTGAAGCTCAATTGGAGGCGGGTTATATAACTTGAACCCCTATTCATTGTTATTGAATTCAATTTCTCAATAAATTATGTTCAATTGCTCTTCTTACAATTCCTTTGATTAGTTGATGCAACTACCATGATAATGGCAGTAGTTTTTGATGGACTAAGGCTTGATGATGATGACATCATCTTAGGCACACATTCCAACAAGTTTCTATTACAAACGGTTTTAAGACCTTGGTCAAAATAGTTTCACCAAACCGTTTGAAGACCAAACAGTTTGCAAATTGATTGATTCAATATATGGACAATCCTCCAATTAGAAACCCTAATCGGGTTAAGTGCTGAAATTTCAATTGGTTGATTTAAAACTTTGGGTTGATTAACCCAAACGGTCTCAAGACCGTTTGGAGATCACCCAAACGGTCTCAAGACCGTTTGGAGGTCAACCGAGACTGTTTGGAGATCAAGGGTTGAGTATGGTTGTGTAATTGAAGATCCAGAGATATCAAATTGAAATGCAATCAATAGCTAATTAGATGATCAATCCAATGATGCAAACCCTAATTGAATTTCACAAATTTTAATGATGGATGGGGAAAACGGTGTCAAGACCATTTGGAGGTCAACCAAGACAAGTTTGGAGGTCATCCAAATGACCTCAAGACCATTGGAGGTCAGGTCATATCATAATTTGATGATGATTCATTGATTTCAATTGATCTAGTTCCACAATGTTAACCATTGAAGGTTCCTTGATTTCAAAACCCTAATTGATAGTTTCTTGAGTATAAAACCTAGTTCCATTGGGTTCAAAACCCTAATTGATGGTCCAATTGTAGGATGATTCAATAATTCTATTGATGAATGAATCAAGGATTCAATTGATAGTCGGTTCATTGATGGAAACCTTGAATTGATTGAGTGTTGAAAGACCTTTTTGGTCCATTCGGTTTTGAGAAGGTTTGGACCAAATGATCTTAAGATCATTTGAGTCCAAACGGTCTCAAGACCGTTTGGGTCCAAACGGTCTCAAACCGTTTGGAGACCCAAGTCTATTCGGTTTCAACACATTTCTTGCTTAAACGATTTCAAGGGCAATTTGCCCAAATGATTTCAAACCATTTGAATTCTAAGAGACCAAGACCGTTTAGGGTCTATGTAATCAAAACCATTTGAGGTTCAACATGGCCAATCCATTTGGATATATAAGGTAATTGACGACTCAATTGGTTAATCCACTTGGACACCCAATGTAATTGAAGATTCAATTGGTCAATTCATTTGGATACATCATGTAATTGAAGGTTCAATTGAACAAATCTTTTGGATACCCAATGTATTTAGATGGTTGATACCCTTAGTGGGATTAATCATTGATGCATAATGATGCAATAATTCAATACATCATGTTAACATTAAATGCATGTATTTGAATAAAGAGTAGGCTCAATCTAGTCAAGAATTGAGTAGTGGACATCTTAAATAAGATGAGAGAGAGAGAGATTCATACATGTAAGATAATCATGTAGAAATCAAGTCTAACACCTTTGAAATAAGTATAGTATACAATTAGGGTATGATCCTTGACAAAGACATCAGAAAACCCTAATAGAGTTGATTGATGAACTTAAACCCTAATCGAAAAGGTTAATGAACCCTAACCCTAATTCAGGGCAATTCTGAATGAAACCTTACTCTAGGGTAATAGTGAAACCCTGATTGAGGGTGATGCCATGAGTAATCCTAAATAAGGGTTATGAAATGTAAAACCCTAATTTAGATGAATAGTATATCCTAAATTATGGGTAATTGAATATGAAACCCTAATTGGGATGAATAGTAAACCCTAATTGTGGGATATTGAATGTAAACCCTAATCTAGGGTGATTTTATGTGGAACCCTAAATTAGGGTGATGTTATGTAAACCTTGGTATATTAATGTAATGTGGAACTTAAATCTAGGGTGATGTAGTGTAATGCTATTTGAAACCCTAATCTTGGGCAATATGGTGATAAACCATAACCCTGATCTAGGTAATGGGATGAGTATTCCCAATTGACATGAATGGGAAACCCTAACCCTGGTAAGGGAATGGTGGTGTTACCCTTGAATAGTGATGTTATATATTGTTTTGCATGGTGCTGATATGAAATTGATGTAACTATTATCATCTATACTAACCATGCAGGTATCATGAGATGATGAACATAGCCAGGTATGAGCTATGACATTTTATGCATTGAAATTGTTTATTGGGCCTTATGTGCCATACTATGCCTTGTTTCCTAGTAAGAGGTAATAAGAGAATTAATGGGCCTTAACTGCCATGAGAGATGCTTGTGTAACAAGTATCATGTTTACCTTGGTCAGATGACTTGAAGGTGATAGTTACCTAAAAAAGTGGTAATAATGCTCAGAGATGAGTCAAGGGTTTGAATACCCAGAACCATATGATTATGGCCTTGAGTTTGTGAAGGGATGAGTATTCCCAGTATTGAAATGAGGGACTGAGATCCCAATGTCTTATAAAGACTGAGAAGTAACTGATGAAAATAGTACATGTTTCTTTGTAGCATTTTGTCCTAATAAGTTATGTTTGAAAAGTTGACTGATGCTAAACGAATATGATAATGTACTTAATTAATCAAGTGAAATCTTTTCATGTAGTGATGTGACCATAGATCCATCATCGTTAATAGCTGGTGATGGTGAAACAGGTTTTCCTACGGGATCTCCTGGAGTTCGTATATTTTTGAATATGTGGGGGTCAATGGGCAAAAATATCCGTACGTCCTGATGGGGGAATTGATGGAAGGTAAACATTAAACCTCTCAATCCTTCATTATATGTCCCAGGATGGATGTATCACTAATCTCCCGATGATGTTAATGCTGAATCAATGGAGGTAAACATGAAATATCGCGATTGTGAAGAGAGTACAACCGCCACTGTAACTCTATAGCGAAGATGCCACTATACCCTGGCAAGCTATGTAGCAGAGACACAAGATGTCCTACATGTGATCTCACACTGAACAAGATGTGGGAAGTCATGGAATCCGACTCTTCCATTGACTTTGTATGGTATCGATTTTGACTTCACAATGGTCGGTTGGAGTATGAGTAGTATACCTCATCTCCTTAGAGCTTAAGTATGTTTGTAAAATGTAACTATCCGTGCAACGTATTTGCATAAGATTAAAATACGAGAACCACTGGTTGATGTTATCTTGCTTAGCATGTCCTTGATACATTAATGTTATTTATGTTCTTTAGTTTTGTATTGAATAAGAGACATGCTGCGTTATCAAGTTATAGATGAAATACTTGAATAGGAATGTTTCTCTAATCTGCATAGATATTGATTTATCTACTATTGAAATATATGATTCCACTATTCAGTTTAATCCTATTAAAATGCAATAATAATGTTTTCGGAGGAGAGTTATATCTCTCGCTGAGGAAATTTACAATTGTCTCACCCCCGTGGGATCCAACATTTTTAGGTAGATGCAGACAAAGAGGCAGAAACTTTGTAGCAGGGGAAGAGCAGCAGCAACCACATGGACAATAGTGATATCCACGTGGAGATACTGGCTATCATGTGTAGTATATACAGTCCTATGTGTCTTCTCTGTACTCTCAGGTCCTAGGAGTTAGTGCTTTTAATAAATTGATCTGATATTTTAGTTTGAATGCCTCGAGGATTTTGTTACTCGTTCTTTTTAGAAGAGTAATGATGTATGTATATTCCTTGAGAAGAGATAGTGCAGTGAATGTACTTGGTGAACCAGTATGTAAATATAATACTGTGGTTCTTGTTTAAAAGAGTTTTCCTGAGAATGGATCTCTTTGTAAATGGTTTTCATTTTTAATGATTTTCAGTAATCCACTGCTAACAATCGCTTCCGCATTAGTTTATTTTAGTTAATGACGTTTTTTTTCAAATGGTGTATCACAAGTTCCTTCTTTGCCTCACCCCATTCCTTTCGAAATACTCTAACATTCTCCTCTAGTTTCCTTCTTTCCTATGGTTTTGTCTCATGCACTTCCTAAACACTCTGAATGATCTATCGACTGTTTGAATTCTATGAACTTGGTCTAATAGACTTTGAATTTCATCAATGATTTTCTCTATGAACTGAGAAGTACCTCCTACTCACTTTGTAGAATTTAAATATCTACTGGTTCTCATCAGATGTATATAATAAATGTATCCTTCACTATATTGTTGGGTTTGATCTTGTTCATTTCTGCCATTAAATAGTAATGCAATAATCTTTGTATCTTCACAGCTGTGTGATTTTGCAAAGAGGATTCCCTCCACATTTTCTTTGATTGTACCACTACGGAAGGCCTTTAGTAGGCTACTTAACACGGGCTCACTACCTAGTGATGTTCCTAGATCCATCATGGCACTACTGGAAATGGACTTTGAACAAGTTTGTGTTGGGTTTTAAAGGAGGCAGAGAAGCAGCGAAAACAAAAATTTTTTCTCTCCCCAAAACCCAGAACTAAAGGAATCGCATCAATATCTATATAATAGGAAAGATGGTTTGTGAATCATACCTTGTCCCGAGGCTTGCTCGGCGACAGTACCACGCGCCTTGCGCGGTCTTCACCTCCGATCTTGGACGGTGTCTGTGCAGCTCCTGGTCGCACCGAGACTGAAGACTCCTCCTCCTACTGGACTGTCGGATGACAGTTGTCGTCCTGAGCGGCAGTGACCTCCCGCCTCTGAAGTAGTCCACACGGACCACCTGGAAATCCACTCTCCTTGTCCCATAAGGAAGTGGAAGGAGTCACACCCTCCTGTTGACGTACTAGTCGCCAACACACTCTCCTGCTGTCAATTGCAACTGCAGTTGTCCTTCCCTTGCTGCACCTCCCTTTGCGGGAAGTACTTGCTCGGGCTCTCTCTCGGTTACCAAAACCAGAGAGAACGACAACTTTGCAGAGCAATCAACTTGCACTGAGTTGTACTCTGAGAAGCCCCCAATACCCCTATATATATAGGCGGGTCATGGGACAGGGTTCTCTGTGCCCGGCAATACAGGACTAAAAGCAGGAGTAGAAGGGTTTGGGATTTTCCACAAAAAGCAACCATCTCGCAACCTGAACCGATCGGTTCACAAGTGAACCGGTCGGTTGGGGACCTGAACCAATCATTTGGGACCCTTGAACCGATCGGTTCACTCATGAACCGGTCGGTTGGGGTTCCAGGTTGGTTCCCGATTGAATTTCCTTGTTTCTTTCCCAATTGGTATCGAATACCAATATTATTCCCAAACGAATTGGGCAATTTGAAACGAAAGGAAAATTCTCACCAATCCTACTTTCCCAAGTTGCTCGATTGCACCAGTTGAACCGATCGGTTCAACACTTGAACCGGTCGTTTCAATCTGTGCATGAGCCGATCAGTTCAACAATTGAGCCGACCGGTTCAGCAACCTCAGCCGACCGGTTCATCACATGAACTGATCGGTTGGGAATGAAGATTGTGTAGAATCAGTCAAAGGCAATTTCAATCAATCCGATACTCCAATCAATGCGTCCAACACCTTGAACATTATGATATTGAACTATCGATTAATTGAGTGTTTAATTGAACTACTAAACTCCTTTAGTAATCAATCTAAACATTGCTTTTGGACAAAACTCCTCTTCCAGGTTGAATCCTATGTGTGTGACCCTGCAGGTCCATTTCACGTTGGCAGTGAAAGTCCATAACACTTATGACTTCATAAGCAAAGAGCGGTGCCTAGTCACACATCATTGCTACCCAAGTGAAAGTAGAAAGTTGGAGAACAACTTTCATCCTACAATCCGTGAATGGTGTTATAGTGAATGTATAATTCCTTTGTCACTGATATCCAGAATGAACTTGAGGCATGGAACAGTCATCCTGTCAATGTTCATTCATTTCCTTGATCTCAGAGTAGACCGAGTGAGATGTGTATGACATCAATATCACATATTGATTCACACGTGCATGCGCATGCCTTTCTCAATCCTACTCATCAAGTGGCCAAGGATATCAAACTCCCTTAGGAGGGACAAATCCCATATCTATCACTCACCCCTCAAAAGCCCCATGTGTCAAAGCCACCCAATCATCACCTTTATAACAACCCATGTTTCAGGATTGCGTTTGATGATGTCAAAGTGTACCCAATGATGGAGCTAGAACTTACACCAAAAGATTACTTTTCCAATGGAAGTCCTAATATGCACCAAAAACCCTAGGGAGTTGATGTTCTCTCTAGGTTTACCTATAACTGGTGCTAGATAAATGCTCCAACCCCACAAGAGTGTGGAAGCCTTATCATAGTACAGATTTAGGATCGAACCCAAAGGACAACGTTAAGAATCTGAGTGTCTTTTTCTTGTTTCGTATCAATCTAAGTTAATCATCTAAGACTAGAAGTTTGATTTGAGTTATTTAACCTAAAGCATGCAAAAGTAAAGGCAAGAATAAAAACTAGTTTAAGGATTAAAAACTAAGATTAGCAGATGATGATGGATCACTGGGGTGATGCAGGTGTTCGCCACCACTACACATGAATTGTACTTGTACCAAACATAGCAAGACTTGTAAGCAAGATACATGGATGTTGTACAAAACAGATGTCTTATAGGACAAGAGCGGTGCACACACCCTTCACGGGTTGAGTAACTCTCATTCGGTACGTATCTACGTGTCAATGAAGATATGTAGTCTCTGAAGAGAAAATCTTATTCGACCTCGTGAAACGTGCATCGGAAAACTTAACAAGCGAGCGATAATTACCAAATCGATTAGTATCCTTATAGACTATCCCTCTTTCGAGGATATAGCTACGAGGAACGTGAGAGTGTTGCAACGTCAGCCATTCTCGAACGAATGGTCAAGTACTTTGCACCACTCTCTCCTTGGAGTGTGTTCCTCGACCTGTCAAGATCGCACTTTTGTACGTCAACTGATTCCATTTCATAGTACAAAAGTACAACGATGGAGGTGAGTTTACTCCACTCCTTAGAAAGCGTTCCTAGATACCGAAACGGGTGCGCGGTGGGTACACGCACCAGAAACCAAAACTAAATCGGTATTCGAGTCTCAAGAGCGGTCGTAGACAAACCACAACGAAAGGCAATAGATGCATACAAGAACGCGGCCAACATTCAAGCATGTATGAAACGATTTAGTATTGAAACGGAATGATAACATCTTTTTAGTACAAGATACAAAACACGGGCAGCGGGGCTAGTCCCCGCACCCCAGTGGATGGAACTACTCGCTCCTCATAGAGGGAGCAACAAAGAAAGAGAAGAGAGAGAAAGAAAGCATCGTCGGAGCAGAAGAGTAGATCTGTGACAGCCCGGTGTAGATCGTCGCAGTCTCCGGGACTGCTCCGTCGTGGTTGATGTCGTCCGTTTCTCCGCCTCGATCTTCGGGTCAACCTCCGGAATAGCAAAAGTAGGATGAGGTGGAGCTATGGTGTGAGCAATGGTGAGATGGTGATGGAACAGCCTACTAGACCTGCGCCCGGACTGGCTGCTCACCGGATCTAGACTCAGGATGGGATTCTGAGGCTGTGGGTGAAGTTTGGTCTGAAACGGTGCTCGGGCAATCTGGCGGCGTTCCGGCACTGGTCCCAGTCCGGCAACTTTTGGCCGTAGTGAGATGGGATGCCTAATGGGGACCCTTGGGATCCTATTTATAGGCACTGGACTGGCTCTCACATTTTTTGTGTGATTCCAGACCGAAAATATCTTTGACATTCGGTTTACTTTTGTATGCAAATCCATACGATCTACGTGAATATTCCTTGCGGTCTTAATCACTTAGCCTTCGCGGTCTACACTTCAGTCCTCGCGGTCTTCTCTCCTTGGCCTCACGGTCTTCTCTCCTTGGCCTCGCGGTCTGCACTTCTTCAGCCTCGCGGTCTAATCTCCTTGGCCTCGCGGTCAGCGCTTCTTCAGCCTCGCGGTCTGTACTTCTTTATCCTCGCGGTCTGCACTGCATGCGTGGGGTCACGCGGCCCTTTTCTTCTCACGGTCTTGGCTTTGACAAAGTGCTGCGTGCACTTCGCGGTCTCGGTTGCATGCATAGTCATGCGTTCCTCGCGGTCTCGCCAAAGTCATTCACATGTTGGTTATTCACGTGAATTGCAAAATCAGCTCACTCGATCTTAATTCCTTGCTATCATGCACGTGGGAATCACCTTATTCAGCCAAAAGGCTTGCTGCTCGCTGCATTCACCCTCTCATTCGGTCCTCATTGGTTTGACTTTTTCAACCAGCTCACACGGTTTGGTTGCTTTGCTTTTCTCCATTCGGTTTGGCTGATTTCCATGCACGTGATTATTCCACCAAATGGAGCATTGCTTCTTCTCATACATGCATTCATATCCCGCAGCGTTGCTTTTCCTTTTATCTATACATGAGTAAGTTGGTTTCCAGCACATTGGCTCATGCGTTTTGGCTTTTTTTATAGTTCTCACGATCTCAACAATCAGCAACGATTTACTCATGCCATGCTCCATGCATTTTGCATTGCTCATGCTTCACGTGAGTGGCTGATGTGAGTATCTTATTTTAAATGGTTTTCATCACGGTCTTGCATGCGGTTTTGGATTAAAAACTCCATGCGATCTTCATGCAGCTTGCAACGTTAAATAGATTGCTACTGTGTTTTTAGCAAACGGTCTTGACTCATCCAAGGCAATTGGTTCACGGTCTTCATATTCCAATAATAAGCAAACGGTCTTGCTTCGATCGGTCTTGGGACCGCGAGGATCCAAACGGTCTTGAGACCGCGAGGATCCAAACGGTCTTGAGACCGCGAGGATCCAAACGGTCTTGAGACCGCGAGGATCCAAACGGTCTTGAGACCGTGAGGATCCAAACGGTCTGGAGACCGCGAGGATCCAAACGGTCTTGAGACCGCGAGGATCCAAACGGTCTTGAGACCGCGAGGATCCAAACGGTCTTGAGACCGCGAGGATCCAAACGGTCTGGAGACCGCGAGGATCCAAACGGTCTTGAGACCGCGAGGATCCAAACGGTCTCGGGACCGCGAGGATCCAAACGTTCTTGAGACCGTATGCATGGAGTTTCTTGATTTTCCTTAGTGGTTGGATGAAAAGGAACTGTTGGATCTCGATCGGATGGTTGCGAGTGATCTGCAAAGGGAAAGGAGAATGTGTAAGAGATAATATCATTGAATATACTAGTAATTAGAACTATTTAGGCAATATTTGCAAGGAATTAGTGAAACACTCAAAGTAAACCAAAGCGAGGGTAAATCAGTCAATATGAGGAACAAAATCCCTAGAATTGGCGACTGTGCAGATGAATCTGGAGGGTTCATCACCACACCGAACTTGAGCGTTACTCGTCCCGAGGAACGGAGAAAAACTTAAGATAGTCGACAAAAAGCTCGTTCGTCTCGTAATCACCTCATCTGCATGTGAGTGTTAGAATTTTCATGAGAAAAGAGAAAAGGAAAAATGAGACAAAACAAAATTAGGGCAAAAACGTTAAAAAAAATCCTTTGAATTGGTGACTGAAGGTGGATCTGGAGGATTCATCACCACACCGAACTTAAGCGTTACTCGTCCCGAGGAACGAAAAACTTAAAACAGTCGCCAATGAAATTTTTCATCTCGTGTTTGCCTCATCCTTATGTCATATGATAGATTTGTTCGTTGCTCAGATTGATACAGCATCAAGGCTTCCTTAGATCACGAAATACATCTTATAATATCCTTGTTTCTGATTTCACTTTGTTGAAGTACTTCCTTCTCATTCTCTGTTGCATCGGTCATGTTTAAAGAGTTTTATGAGATTTTGGACAGACCCATAGAATCAACAAAATGCATATGATCTGTCACTGGTGTTGAAAGAGGAGAGAATGGGGGTGTGATCAAAAGATAAAAGTCTCTCCTCTGATTGAATTAAGACTCTTAAAATTAAATGAATCATCGAGATACTTTGAATGATTTATGCACAACTCTGGTTGGCTTAGCCTTACACTCGATTATTTTCTTTTTGTAAAGGTAACTCAGAAGTGTGTATAGGTTGGCTTAAGGCTTTTGGCTCTTTTACCTCTTTGAGGGGAGGTAAGGGGTTATTTTTGGATCCTTAGGATCTCACTACCGGTCACGACACATCTGCCTTCATGAGGGCAGCTAATGTACCGGCCGGGCAAGACCTTTATCGGTTATCCTTATTCAGGGCACAACTCTCATGTTTTTATTCACACTCTGGCTTTTATTCATTCTCTCCTGGCTTAGGTCAAAGGGTATTTTTGGATTTTTTTCATATTTGGGCTGCCAGGCCTCTTTTTGGAATCGGGGTAGATTTTTCACCGACCTCGGTATGTGCACAAACATCATTGTATACTCTTTGAGAAGGTGGTACACCCCCGTTATGTATTGAGGGGTATGGAAGAAGCGGTAGTGGAAAGAGGGGTGTGGTGTACCACACCGAACTTAGAGTTTTGCAGAGGTGTGGTTTACCACACCGAACTTAAAGTTCGGCAACGTTCTAGTTTTCACTAGAAATGAGTGTGGCGTGCCAAACCGAACTTAAGACTTTGGCATGGTTAGTGAACAGAGGGGTATGAAAATGAAAGAAGAAGTGTAGAAGAGAGTTTGGATCATGATGCAGTTTGCTTAGCGATTCCATGCGACGGGTCTCTATTCTCCATCACACTCTACTCCAAATGAGACATGATGAAACATCAAACGAGAAATCCATACAACAGATCCATTAATCAGATAAAGGCGTGGTGTACTTGATCTATCTCAGCCTTATTGAAGTGTATCATCTTTTCCTGTTTGAGATATAACATTAGGATTCATAGACAAATCAAAATGAAAAACACGCATTGGCTAGTTTTAAGTATTCTTTTCCAGGAAATTTGCAACGCAAAAGAGGTGATGATCACAGATTCGTAAAGCAAAAGCCGACTAGGTAAAGGCTTTATATTTAGAAAACTAACAAAAAGGTGGGAAGAATTACGAAAAAGAAACTAGAATGGAAAAGCAGGAAACAAGAAAGATAGAGGGTGGAGTGAAAGTCATACCACCCGCCCTCCACCTCGAACTCATAAATTCATTCATTTCTGAACAAATATTAGATTCGAGGTGGAGGGGAAGGGTTGCGCGATGTTAACCAGGCGGTCCTCTTAGTTGGAAGAAGGTCTGACTAAGATGCCTTGCGATAGCTGGTGCCGAAAATAAGGAAGTGGTCTGAACAACTTGTTGGCTGGGAAGTTGTGGTAACTTGAACGAATCTTCTAGATGACTTGGATGCACCTCACTTTGACCTCGTTGTCCTTCCAGTAGAATCCAGAGACCTTCCCCCAACAGCGAGGGAGGTGGAACATAAGCAGTCGAAACTGGAGGTCTATGCGAGAAATCAAGGTTATGCCCACTTGTGCCTTCCAGTTGTGGCGCACCCTCGAAGTTCAAAGTAAAACTACTTTCTTCAAAATCTAGGGCAGTTGATTGAGGGTCAGCTACTTGAACTTCCTCCTGTCTAGGATCAGATGGTGGGTCCGGTTCCGGCTTCATTTCATCACCTGGGTTTTCTTGTGTAGGATATGGTGGCCAGGGTGATGTTTCTTCTTCAAAGGAATTATTTTGAGAAGTATCATCATCTTTATCAATATTGAATTTGGTAAGAGCGTCGTTCCTCTTTTCAAGGTTTTGTTTGGAGTTTTCTTCGTAGAACATCCTTAATTCATCCAAGTAACTAGAAGAGGATTTGACTGGTAGAATGAACTCTTGCTCGGGTGAGGAAGTCATGGGATCCTGAGATAGGAGTTCCAGTGATGTCTCTTCATGAGAGGGATTAGTCCCTGACATATCATTTTGAGGGCTAAAATCCCTTGATGAACCCATTTCTTCAATATTGGGACTGATATATTGTTGTTCCAATTCTTCTTCATAACACTCCTCCAGTTCAATTGAGTGCTTGGGAAGAGTTTCTATGAGAGGAATGGAAACTAGCTCAGGTAATGGATAAATCTTAGTTTCATGAATGTTAGGGGGGCTTCTTCATAGGGATGCGTGGCTATAAAGGGATAGGTTTGTGGCTTGATGTCATCCCTGGGGTCCTTTTTGTTATTACAAAAGTTTATGATAATATCATAATCCGTCCCAAAGTCAAGAGATGGTCCATGTTTTTCTTCATGGTGCACTTTCAAATCGTTCAAGTGACTAGAAGGAGATTCAATAGAAAAATCATGTTCTTGTTCGAGGACTGGCTCTGTCAGAACTCCTTGTGGTGGTGTCATCTCATGGGAAGGACCTGTCATAGGATTGTCATCTTGAGACCCCTCATCCTCCCTTGATTCTGTTTCATCATCAGTGAGAGTGGTATGGTCCGTCTCCGGATCAGGATCTTGGTCAGTCCCGTCCTCGAAGTTAGTTTCTAGATCAGCTAAATGATCAGAAATGTCTCTATAAGGACAAATCAAATCCTTTTCCAGTAATGGAATCATTTGAGTCTCTTGCATAAAAGACGTCTCCTCATCTGAATCAGTCTCATATTCATCTATATCTGACTGAGAAGGAGTGTAGAGTTCGTGTGACGTAGACCCTTCTTCATTGGAATTCAACGACAAGACGGTTGAAGTTGAAGAACATTTTTCATATAGGGAGTCAATCATTGATGATTGTCCCTCAATCTGTATGGTCAGATCTGAATCTATGGGGGGAGAAGATGGATAAACATTAAAATTTGTTCCCAATTTATCACCCAATTGAAGAAAATCTTCATATTGGTTGCTCATTCTTTCATCTAAGAGCATAGTGCAAGAGTCATTATCCGGGTCAGACTTCGGCTTGAAGAATGATTCTTTTTCTTGTGGTGGGTTGAAGGTATCATCCTTGAGTTCAGTCATTGGTTCTGAGGATGATTCCCCACCCTGTACTGGCACTTGAAAATCATTGGGAGGCACATTCCACATGATTTCGTAATCATCATCACAATTTATTGCAACATGTGGACTAGAGATGTGCTTAGTTGAATTTTGTGGCTGTTCTACATGTTGCTCAGGAGCATTGACAAGTTGCGTAAGTTGATTAAGGTCGGCTATCAACTTCGTGGTCGTGGCTGTCTGATCAGCTAGTTGTTGAGCCACCGATGTTTGTAGGGCACGCAGTTCTTCCATCAATGTGTGTTGATTTTCATGAAAAGGCTCTTCATGGCACCTGTTTGATTGATGTTGATAATAGCTTCCTTCATCATAGTATGGATGTGAGTTGCTTTCCAATTGCCCTCCTGTATTGCAGTCTATGCCTTGAAATCTGACATAGTTAGGTTTCTCGTAGTAGCCTCCGGGGTGATATGGAATATAACCTGCGTTATATCCATAGTTGTATGGAGTGGCTGCTCTGAGTTTCCCGACTATACGATTCATGATTACTTGACGCAAGGCCATCAAGTAGTGAGGATGAACATTGAAACAGTTGATCGATGTATGAGAATAGTCGCCACAGAATTGACAGCTATTAGTTGGTGGCACTGACTGCTTCATTTTGAAGAGAATTGGTACCTGAAATCAAAGAAAGAGTTTATAAAGTTTGACCAACCACTTCAAATCCAAGATGATATGCAAGATTAAGTCCTTTACTTTTTAGGTTTTTGAAAAGAAAAAGAAAACCCTAGAGAAACCTAAATCGACACAAAATTTGAAAAAGACGATTCTTATACCGTTGTCCCCGGCAACGGCGCCATTTTTTGATGGAGCTAGAACTTACACCAAAAGATTACTTTTCCAATGGAAGTCCTAATATGCACCAAAAACCCTAGGGAGTTGATGTTCTCTCTAGGTTTACCTATAACTGGTGCTAGATAAATGCTCCAACCCCACAAGAGTGTGGAAGCCTTATCATAGTACAGATTTAGGATCGAACCCAAAGGACAACGTTAAGAATCTGAGTGTCTTTTTCTTGTTTCGTATCAATCTAAGTTAATCATCTAAGACTAGAAGTTTGATTTGAGTTATTTAACCTAAAGCATGCAAAAGTAAAGGCAAGAATAAAAACTAGTTTAAGGATTAAAAACTAAGATTAGCAGATGATGATGGATCACTGGGGTGATGCAGGTGTTCGCCACCACTACACATGAATTGTACTTGTACCAAACATAGCAAGACTTGTAAGCAAGATACATGGATGTTGTACAAAACAGATGTCTTATAGGACAAGAGCGGTGCACACACCCTTCACGGGTTGAGTAACTCTCATTCGGTACGTATCTACGTGTCAATGAAGATATGTAGTCTCTGAAGAGAAAATCTTATTCGACCTCGTGAAACGTGCATCGGAAAACTTAACAAGCGAGCGATAATTACCAAATCGATTAGTATCCTTATAGACTATCCCTCTTTCGAGGATATAGCTACGAGGAACGTGAGAGTGTTGCAACGTCAGCCATTCTCGAACGAATGGTCAAGTACTTTGCACCACTCTCTCCTTGGAGTGTGTTCCTCGACCTGTCAAGATCGCACTTTTGTACGTCAACTGATTCCATTTCATAGTACAAAAGTACAACGATGGAGGTGAGTTTACTCCACTCCTTAGAAAGCGTTCCTAGATACCGAAACGGGTGCGCGGTGGGTACACGCACCAGAAACCAAAACTAAATCGGTATTCGAGTCTCAAGAGCGGTCGTAGACAAACCACAACGAAAGGCAATAGATGCATACAAGAACGCGGCCAACATTCAAGCATGTATGAAACGATTTAGTATTGAAACGGAATGATAACATCTTTTTAGTACAAGATACAAAACACGGGCAGCGGGGCTAGTCCCCGCACCCCAGTGGATGGAACTACTCGCTCCTCATAGAGGGAGCAACAAAGAAAGAGAAGAGAGAGAAAGAAAGCATCGTCGGAGCAGAAGAGTAGATCTGTGACAGCCCGGTGTAGATCGTCGCAGTCTCCGGGACTGCTCCGTCGTGGTTGATGTCGTCCATTTCTCCGCCTCGATCTTCGGGTCAACCTCCGGAATAGCAAAAGTAGGATGAGGTGGAGCTATGGTGTGAGCAATGGTGAGATGGTGATGGAACAGCCTACTAGACCTGCGCCCGGACTGGCTGCTCACCGGATCTGGACTCAGGATGGGATTCTGAGGCTGTGGGTGAAGTTTGGTCTGAAACGGTGCTCGGGCAATCTGGCGGCGTTCCGGCACTGGTCCCAGTCCGGCAGCTTTTGGCCGTAGTGAGATGGGATGCCTAATGGGGACCCTTGGGATCCTATTTATAGGCACTGGACTGGCTCTCACATTTTTTGTGTGATTCCAGACCGAAAATATCTTTGACATTCAGTTTGCTTTTGTATGCAAATCCATACGATCTACGTGAATATTCCTCGCGGTCTTAATCACTTAGCCTTCGCGGTCTACACTTCAGTCCTCGCGGTCTTCTCTCCTTGGCCTCACGGTCTTCTCTCCTTGGCCTCGCGGTCTGCACTTCTTCAGCCTCGCGGTCTAATCTCCTTGGCCTCGCGGTCAGCGCTTCTTCAGCCTCGCGGTCTGTACTTCTTTATCCTCGCGGTCTGCACTGCATGCGTGGGGTCACGCGGCCCTTTTCTTCTCACGGTCTTGGCTTTGACAAAGTGCTGCGTGCACTTCGCGGTCTCGGTTGCATGCATAGTCATGCGTTCCTCGCGGTCTCGCCAAAGTCATTCACATGTTGGTTATTCACGTGAATTGCAAAATCAGCTCACTCGATCTTAATTCCTTGCTATCATGCACGTGGGAATCACCTTATTCAGCCAAAAGGCTTGCTGCTCGCTGCATTCACCCTCTCATTCGGTCCTCATTGGTTTGACTTTTTCAACCAGCTCACACGGTTTGGTTGCTTTGCTTTTCTCCATTCGGTTTGGCTGATTTCCATGCACGTGATTATTCCACCAAATGGAGCATTGCTTCTTCTCATACATGCATTCATATCCCGCAGCGTTGCTTTTCCTTTTATCTATACATGAGTAAGTTGGTTTCCAGCACATTGGCTCATGCGTTTTGGCTTTTTTTATAGTTCTCACGATCTCAACAATCATCAACGATTTACTCATGCCATGCTCCATGCATTTTGCATTGCTCATGCTTCACGTGAGTGGCTGATGTGAGTATCTTATTTTAAATGGTTTTCATCACGGTCTTGCATGCGGTTTTGGATTAAAAACTCCATGCGATCTTCATGCAGCTTGCAACGTTAAATAGATTGCTACTGTGTTTTTAGCAAACGGTCTTGACTCATCCAAGGCAATTGGTTCACGGTCTTCATATTCCAATAATAAGCAAACGGTCTTGCTTCGATCGGTCTTGGGACCGCGAGGATCCAAACGGTCTTGAGACCGCGAGGATCCAAACGGTCTTGAGACCGCGAGGATCCAAACGGTCTTGAGACCGCGAGGATCCAAACGGTCTTGAGACCGTGAGGATCCAAACGGTCTGGAGACCGCGAGGATCCAAACGGTCTTGAGACCGCGAGGATCCAAACGGTCTGGAGACCGCGAGGATCCAAACGGTCTTGAGACCGCGAGGATCCAAACGGTCTCGGGACCGCGAGGATCCAAACGTTCTTGAGACCGTATGCATGGAGTTTCTTGATTTTCCTTAGTGGTTGGATGAAAAGGAACTGTTGGATCTCGATCGGATGGTTGCGAGTGATCTGCAAAGGGAAAGGAGAATGTGTAAGAGATAATATCATTGAATATACTAGTAATTAGAACTATTTAGGCAATATTTGCAAGGAATTAGTGAAACACTCAAAGTAAACCAAAGCGAGGGTAAATCAGTCAATATGAGGAACAAAATCCCTAGAATTGGCGACTGTGCAGATGAATCTGGAGGGTTCATCACCCAACGACATGTGTTGAGTGCAGTGATTTCAGGTCTAAGAACCACACTCACCACCATCAATGTGAAAGCTGACTATGACTACCAAGTCATGGTTCCATGTGTCACTCTCACGGTGGCTCTGTCCGATACCTTGTTCTCTAACAAGTACCTATGTGCTTGGTTTGATATCACCATATCATGACTAATGAGATTCTGTCATCAACCAACACACAATCTAGCCTTTAGTGTTATTGATGTCTATGGTTATTTCCACAATAACAACCGACTAGGGACAAAACAAGAATGTATACTCTTAACATCCATATGATCTCATCGTTTAGGTCATGAACCTAAAAGCATACGTCATTGAGTAAAACATTCTTTAGACATCTATCATGTTACACCATCATCTCAGAAACAGTTTAAACATATAGATTGGAAATTGCCTTTGTTATTATTCAAATCATTTACAAAGTATCCCATTACAATCATCATATGACTTGCTCTATGGGCATACATACCAACAAACTCCCACTTGCACTTAGAGCCTGTCACCAAGGAAACACAGTCCTTGTGACCTAGCATGACCATCATGCTTCTGCTGAGAAAGGGCCTTAGTCAGTGGATCAGCTATGTTGTCTTCAGTTGGTACTTTGCAAATCTTCACATCTCCTCACTGTACGATCTCTCGTATGAGATGGAAGCACCGCAGTATGTGCTTGGACCGCTGATGTGATCTGGGCTCCTTAGCTTGTGCAATAGCTCCATTATTGTCACAATAAAGCTCAATTGCATCACAGCTACTGGGAACTACACCAAGTTCAGAGATGAACTTCCTGATCCACACAACCTCCTTTGCTGCATGCAAAGCAGCAATATACTCGGCCTCTGTAGTAGAATCGGCAACTGTTTCTTGCTTGGAACTCTTCCAGCTCACAACTCCATTATTAAGGCAAAACACAAATCCTGACTGTGATCTGTAATCATCTTTATCGGTTTGGAAGCTTGCATCGGTGTAACCCTTTACAACCAGCTCTTCCTCGCCACCGTACATAAGAAACTGATCCTTAGTCCTTCGCATGTACTTGAGGATGTTCTTTACGGCTGTCCAGTAAGCATCCCCGGGATCTGACTGGTACCTGCTCGTCATGCTGAGAGCATACGAGACATCTGGGTGTGTGCACAACATAGCGTACATGATGGATCCAATGGCTGATGCATATGGGATCCCATTCATACGCTCCCTCTCTTCACAAGATTGGGGACATTGAGCTCTAGAGACGGTAACTCCATGTAGCATAGGGACGTTGCCTCTCTTTGAGTTCTCCATGCTGAACCGCTTCAGCATCTTGTCAATGTACGTGCTCTGACTTAGTCCGAGAAGCCTTCTAGATCTATCTCTATAGATCTTAATTCCTAGAATATAGGATGCTTCTCCTAAGTCCTTCATTGAAAAAGTTTTCCCAAGCCAAGTCTTTACCTTCTCTAAGGCTAAGACATCATTCCCCATCAAAAGTATGTCATCCACATACAATATGAGGAATGTGGTCGAGCTCCCACTAACCTTCTTGTACACACAAGGTTCATCTTCATTTTGAATAAATCCAAACACTTTGATTTCTTCATCAAATCGAAGATTCCAACTCCGAGATGCTTGCTTCAATCCATAGATTCACCTTTGCAGTTTATAGACTTTATTGGCATTCTTTGGATCTACAAAACCTTCAGGCTGTGTCATATACATATCCTCATGAATATTCCCGTTAAGGAATGCGGTTTTAACATCCATCTGCCAAATCTCATAGTCATAGTAAGATGCAATAGCAAGCATGATCCTGATGGACTTAATCATGGCAACTGGAGAAAAGGTTTCATCATAGTCAACACCTTGAATTTGTCAAAAACCCTTCGCAACCAATCTGCCTTTATAAGTTTGCACATTGCCATCCATGTCGGTCTTTTTCTTAAAGACCCACTTGCACCCTATGGGTTTTACCCGTTCGGGTGGTTCCACCAAAGTCCATACTTTGTTGGAGTACATGGATTCCATCTCGGATCTCATGGCTTCAAGCCATTTCTCAGAATCTGGTCCCTCCATAGCCTCTACGTAGGTAGTTGGATCATCATCTATGATCAACTCTCCACCTTCCTGAGTTACAAGGTATCCAAACCTCTCAGGTTCAAGGCGAGTCCTACTAGATCTACGAGGTCTTTGTGTTACCTGAGGAGACTGAGATTCCACAACACCTTGTGAATCTACATTTTCCTCTGGTACATCTACCGGTTCAATGTTCTCTTGTTGGGCTTGAACCTCTTCAAGCTCTATATTCCTCCCACTGTTTCCTTTGGAAATAAATTCCTTCTCTAGGAACACAGCATCCCTGGCAACGAACACTTTGTTGTCAGTTGGGTGGTATAAATAATATCCCTTGGTCTCCTTGGGATATCCAAAAAAATAACATTTATCAGATTTGGGTCCAAGCTTATCAGGAAACGTTTTCTTGACGTAAGCCTCACAACCCCAAATCTTCATGAAAGACAAATTGGGACGCTTCCCAGTCCATATCTCATATGGTGTCTTTTGAACCGATTTAGATGGTACACGGTTAAGTGTAAACGCGGCGGTTTCAAGAGCATGACCCCAGAAAGAAATTGGAAGATCAACAAAACTCATCATAGATCGCACCATATCTAACAATGTGCGATTCCTTCTTTCAGACACACCATTGTGCTGTGGTGTTCCAGGCGGAGTCCATTGTGATACAATACCACGGACTCACAGAAGGTCCTCAAACTCCTGGCTCAAGTATTCTCCACCTCGATCAGAACGAAGTGCCTTAATACTTTTACCAAGATGGTTCTGTACTTCATTCATGAAATCCTTGAACCTTTCAAGGGTTTCTGACTTATGTTTCATCAGGTACACATAGCCATACCTACTGAAATCATCAGTGAAGGTAATGAAGTACTGACACCCATTTCTGGCATTACTTCTAAAAGGCCCACATACATCAGTATGTATGAGTCCTAATAGATCACTAGCTCTCTCACCTTTACCTGCAAAGGGAGTCTTGGTCATCTTTCCCAACAAACAAGATTCACATGTCTCTATTGATTCATAATCAAAGAAGTCTAGATAACCATCTTTATGGAGTCTATAAATGCGCTTCTCATTTATGTGCCCTAGACGACAATGCCAGAGATATGTTTTGTTTGAGTTGTTGAGTTTTTTCTTTTTGGTGTTTACGTTGTATACACTTGTCTCCAAGTCTATCAAGTATAGACAATAAGACATAGGGGCACTGCCATAAAAGATCCCATCTTTAGAAATGGAACACTTTCCATTCTTAATAAGAAATTCAAATCCATCTTTGTCCAAACAAGAGACGGAAATGATATTCCTATTTATGGCAGGTACATAATAGAAGTTCTTCAACTCTATTATTAGCCCACTAGGTAGAGTTAACTCATAAGTTCCTACGGCACTGGCGGCAACTCTTGCCCCATTAGCAACACGTAGTTCAACCTCGCCTTTCCCTAAAGGCCTACTTCTCTTAAGATCCTTCACATTTGAACAAATGTGAGATCCGCATCCGGTATCAAGTACCCATGACGAAGAAGTAGTAAAGTTAATCTCTATCACGTATACACCAGAAGTAGAGATCTCTATCTCCGACTTCTTCTTCCATTGTTCCTTCCATCCTCTCGATGTAGAAGAAATTGGTTTGGCGAGAGAACACTTCTCTCCCTTACCTACTTTCTTCTTCACCAACGCATTAAGCGTACATAGAGTGGATTCTAAGGCTCCTGGTATATCTGGATTGTGCAGAACACTTCCCACAGTCCTCAACCAGTTATGGAATTTATTCTCAATTAATTTTCCCATTTTAAAAGATGATTCTTTTGCCATTCTACAAGAGAAAATTTGCATTTGTCAAAACCTTTTTGATTTGATTTGAATAAAATTTGACGATAGTTAATTAGGCCTTTAATTAATTACCGCTCCCACTATTTTGACTCAAATTGATAGCCCTCACCATCAATTCGGAAGATTGCAGCGTACAATCTTCTAGTGGGTCAAGATCCTAGAATCCTCTAAGCCATGGACCAGCTTTGGCTGTCACCCACAACTCAGATCTTCTGGGTAGGCAACTCTTGCCAATTGCATCATATGCAACTCTTGATGAATGAACATGCACAACACCTTGCCATGAACATTCCGTGCCTCTGGGCTTAGACGCTCTAAGAATCACCAGTTAAGTCTAACCCAAAAGCCGACACGGTAAACATGCACCCTGCTTTGGCAGAACCTACATGTCGACCCTTGACACTTCCACAAGATAGACGGCACACCACGCTTTGGCGTAACCTACGCTTGGTCGATCAAGTTTTCCATGTGTGTTGCTAATGGAAGGCATATAAGACTTAATATTTTAATGAGGGATTTGGTTTTATATACATATACATATCCAATCACCACAATATATAGTACGTATCATATACATGCTATATCCCACAGAAAACATGCATAAATGATAAAAGCAATGATTATGGCCATCCTATTTGTGATTCCTCGAGCCAAGAGGGATCACGGTCATCTAGGTCTACATCACATGCAACCTGTACAAGATGAAATCTGTTCCTGCCTTTCTGGGTTTGATCAGCTCATCTCCATGACTGATCGGCTTGCCATCAGGTAGGTTGTCCGGGTGCCACCAGCCGATCGACTGGCGCCTCCAGCCGATCGGTTCACCGGTAATCGTGCATCTCCTCAGGTCGCCACCCGCTCATCTCGTTCCTTGAACTGGCCGTCTGGATCACCAACCGATCGGTTCACTCCTTGAACCGATCGTCTTCAGGTTGTCCGCCGTTCTTTGACATAATAGGAAATAAAAACTATCCTATTTACAATTGAATTGTGAAACCCCGAGTTACATTCGGGGGGAGCAAAGGTAGGAAAAGAATTCTCGAATTATTTCAAGTTACATCAGGAATATGAGAAAGGGAATCGGTGCACAGACCGAGATGCAAGCAACCAAACAACCACACACAGATATAGGGGTTTATAGGCCATAATCATGCTACACATCCACCACAAAACTCGTTTAAGGGCGACGCGTATCGAGTGCATTAATATTACATATCATATATGTATATTAGGGATTTGTGGATTGGACATGTATAAAGCCGATATTATTCGCATCGCATGCAATAAATAAAGGCGACAAACCAAAATCGATCACATCGATAATCCTAAAATATAGAGAGGTTGACGTGGCTCTGATACCACTGTTGGGTTTTAAAGGAGGCAGAGAAGCAGCGGAAACAAAAATTTTTTCTCTCCCCAAAACCCAGAATTAAAGGAATCGCATCAACATCTATATAATGGGAAAGATGGTTTGTGAATCATACCTTGTCCCGAGGCTTGCTCGGCGACAGTACCACGCGCCTTGCGTGGTCTTCACCTCCAGTCTTGGACGGTGTCTGTGCAGCTCCTGGTCGCACCGGGACTGAAGACTCCTCCTCCTACTGGACTGTCGGATGACAGTTGTCCTCCTGAGCGGCAGTGACCTCCCACCTCTGAAGTAGTCCACACGGACCACCTAGAACTCCACTCTCCTTGTCCCACAAGGAAGTGGAAGGAGTCGCACCCTTCTGTTGACGTACTAGTCGCCAACACACTCTTCTGCTGTCAATTGCAACTGCAGTTGTCCTTCCCTTGCTGCACCTCCCTTTGTGGGAAGCACTTGCTCGGGCTCTCTCTCGGTTACCAAAACCAGAGAGAACGACAACTTTGCAGAGCAATCAACTTGCACTGAGTTGTACTCTGAGAAGCCCCCAATACCCCTATATATATAGGCGGGTCATGGGACATGGTTCTCTGTGCCCGGCAATACGGGACTAAAAGCAGGAGTAGAAGGGTTCGGGATTTTCCACAAAAAGCAACCATCTCACAACCTGAACTGATCGGTTCACAAGTGAACCGGTCGGTTGGGGACCTGAACTGATCGGTTCACCACTGAACCGATCGTTTGGGACCCTAGAACCGATCGGTTCACTCATGAACCGGTCGGTTGGGGTTCCAGGTTGGTTCCCGATTGACTTTCCTTGTTTCTTTCCCAATTGGTATCGAATACCAATATTATTCCCAATCGAATTAGGCAATTTGAAACGAAAGGAAAATTCTCACCAATCCTACTTTCCCAAGTTGCTCGATTGCACCAGTTGAACCGATCGGTTCAACACTTGAACCGGTCGTTTCAATTTGTGCATGAGCCGATCGGTTCAATAATTGAGCCGACCGGTTCAGCAACCTCAGCCGACCGGTTCATCACATGAACCGATCGGTTGGGAATGCAGATTGTGCAGAATTAGTCAAAGGCGATTTCAATCAATCCGATACTCCAATCAATGCGTCCAACACCTTGAACATTATGATATTGAGCTATCGATTAATTGAGTGTTTAATTGAACTACTAAACTCCTTTAGTAATCAATCTAAACATCGCTTTTGGACAAAACTCCTCTTCCAGGTTGAATCCTATGTGTGTGACCCTGTAGGTCCATTTCACGTTGGCAGTGAAAGTGCATAACACTTATGACTTCACAAGCAAAGAGCGGTGCCTAGTCACACATCATTGCTACCCAAGTGAAAGTAGAAAGTTGGAGAACAACTTTCATCCTACAATCCGTGAATGGTGTTACAGTGAATGTATAATTCCTTTGTCACTGATATCCAGAATGAACTCGAGGCATGGAACAGTCATCCTGTCAATGTTCATTCATTTCCTTGATCTTAGAGTAGACCGAGTGAGATGTGTATGACATCAATATCACATATTGATTCACACGTGCATGCGCATGCCTTTCTCAATCCTACTCATCAAGTGGCCAAGGATATCAAACTCCCTTAGGAGGGACAAATCCCATATCTATCACTCACCCCTCAAAAGCCCCATGTGTCAAAGCCACCCAATCATCACCTTTATAACAACCCATGTTTCAGGATTGCGTTTGATGATGTCAAAGTGTACCCAACGACATGTGTTGAGTGCAGTGATTTCAGGTCTAAGAACCACACTCACCACCATCAATGTGAAAGCTGACTATGACTACCAAGTCATGGTTCCATGTGTCACTCTCACGGTGGGTCTGTCCGATACCTTGTTCTCTAACAAGTACCTATGTGCTTGGTTTGATATCACCATATCATGACTAATGAGATTCTGTCATTAACCAATACACAATCTAGCCTTTAGTGTTATTGATGTCTATGGTTATTTCCACAATAACAACCGACTAGGGACAAAACAAGAATGTATACTCTTAACATCCATATGATCTCATCGTTTAGGTCATGAACCTAAAAGCATACGTCATTGAGTAAAACATTCTTTAGACATCTATCATGTTACACCATCATCTCAGAAACATTTTAAACATATAGATTGGAAATTGCCTTTGTTATTATTCAAATCATTTACAAAGTATCCCATTACAATCATCATATGACTTGCTCTATGGGCATACATACCAACAGACTCCCACTTGCACTTAGAGCCTGTCACCAAGGAAACACAGTCCTTGTGACCTAGCATGACCATCATGCTTCTGCTGAGAAAGGGCCTTAGTCAGTGGATCAGCTATGTTGTCTTCAGTTGGTACTTTGCAAATCTTCACATCTCCTCGCTGTACGATCTCTCGTATGAGATGGAAGCGCCGCAGTATGTGTTTGGACCGCTGATGTAATCTGGGCTCCTTAGCTTGTGCAATAGCTCCATTATTGTCACAATAAAGCTCAATTGCATCACAGCTACTGGGAACTACACCAAGTTCAGAGATGAACTTCCTGATCCACACAGCCTCCTTTGCTGCATGCGAAGTAGCAATATACTCGGCCTCTGTAGTATAATCAGCAACTGTTTCTTGCTTGGAACTCTTCCAGCTCACAGCTCCATTATTAAGGCAAAACACAAATCCTGACTGCGATCTGTAATCATCTTTATCGGTTTGGAAGCTTGCATCGGTTTAACCCTTTACAACCAGCTCTTCCTCGCCGCCGTACACAAGAAACTGATCCTTAGTCCTTCGCAAGTACTTGAGGATGTTCTTCACGGCTGTCCAGTGAGCATCCCCGGGATGTGACTGGTACCTGCTCGTCATGCTGAGAGCATACGAGATATCTGGGCGTGTGCACAACATAGCGTACATGATGGATCCAATGGCTGATGCATATGGGATCCCATTCATACGCTCCCTCTCTTCACAAGATTGGGGACATTGAGCTCTAGAGACGGTAACTCCATGTAGCATAGGGATGTTGCCTCTCTTTGAGTTCTCCATGCTGAAACGCTTCAGCATCTTGTCAATGTACGTGCTCTGACTTAGTCCGAGAAGCCTTCTAGATCTATCTCTATAGATCTTAATTCCTAGAATATAGGATGCTTCTCCTAAGTCCTTCATTGAAAAAGTTTTCCCAAGCCAAGTCTTTACCTTCTCTAAGGCTAAGACATCATTCCCCATCAAAAGTATGTCATCCACATACAATATGAGGAATGTGGTCGAGCTCCCACTAACCTTCTTGTACACACAAGGTTCATCTTCATTTTGAATAAAGCCAAACACTTTGATTTCTTCATCAAATCGAAGATTCCAACTCCGAGATGCTTGCTTCAATCCATAGATTGACCTTTGTAGTTTACAGACTTTATTGGCATTCTTTGGATCTACAAAACCTTCAGGCTGTGTCATATACATATCCTCATGAATATTCCCGTTAAGGAATGCGGTTTTAACATCCATCTGCCAAATCTCATAGTCATAGTAAGCTGCAATAGCAAGCATGATCCTGATGGACTTAATCATGGCAACTGGAGAAAAGGTTTCGTCATAGTCAACACCTTGAATTTGTTGAAAACCCTTCGCAACCAATCTACCTTTATAAGTTTGCACATTGCCATCCATGTCGGTCTTTTTCTTAAAGACCCACTTGCACCCTATGGGTTTTACCCCTTCGGGTGGTTCCACCAAAGTCCATACTTTGTTGGAGTACATGGATTCCATCTCGGATCTCATGGCTTCAAGCCATTTCTCAGAATCTGGTCCCTCCATAGCCTCTACGTAAGTAGTTGGATCATCATCTATGATCAACTCTCCACCTTCCTGAGTTACAAGGTATCCAAACCTCTCAGGTTCAAGGCGAGTCCTACTAGATCTACGAGGTCTTTGTGTTACCTGAGGAGACTGAGATTCCACAACACCTTGTGAATCTACATTTTCCTCTGGTACATCTACCGGTTCAATGTTCTCTTGTTGGGCTTGAACCTCTTCAAGCTCTATATTCCTCCCACTGTTTCCTTTGGAAATAAATTCCTTCTCTAGGAACACAGCATCCCTGGCAACGAACACTTTGTTGTCAGTTGGGTGGTATAAATAATATCCCTTGGTCTCCTTGGGATATCCAAAAAAATAACATTTATCAGATTTGGGTCCAAGCTTATCAGGAAACGTTTTCTTGACGTAAGCCTCACAACCCCAAATCTTCATGAAAGACAAATTGGGACGCTTCCCAGTCCATATCTCATATGGTGTCTTTTGAACCGATTTAGATGGTACACGGTTAAGTGTAAACGCGGCGGTTTCAAGAGCATGACCCCAGAAAGAAATTGGAAGATCAACAAAACTCATCATAGATCGCACCATATCTAACAATGTGCGATTCCTTCTTTCAGACACACCATTGTGCTGTGGTGTTCCAGGCGGAGTCCATTGTGATACAATACCACGGACTCACAGAAGGTCCTCAAACTCCTGGCTCAAGTATTCTCCACCTCGATCAGAACGAAGTGCCTTAATACTTTTACCAAGATGGTTCTGTACTTCATTCATGAAATCCTTGAACCTTTCAAGGGTTTCTGACTTATGTTTCATCAGGTACACATAGCCATACCTACTGAAATCATCAGTGAAGGTAATGAAGTACTGACACCCATTTCTGGCATTACTTCTAAAAGGCCCACATACATCAGTATGTATGAGTCCTAATAGATCACTAGCTCTCTCACCTTTACCTGCAAAGGGAGTCTTGGTCATCTTTCCCAACAAACAAGATTCACATGTCTCTATTGATTCATAATCAAAGAAGTCTAGATAACCATCTTTATGGAGTCTATAAATGCGCTTCTCATTTATGTGCCCTAGACGACAATGCCAGAGATATGTTTTGTTTGAGTTGTTGAGTTTTTTCTTTTTGGTGTTTACGTTGTATACACTTGTCTCCAAGTCTATCAAGTATAGACAATAAGACATAGGGGCACTGCCATAAAAGATCCCATCTTTAGAAATGGAACACTTTCCATTCTTAATAAGAAATTCAAATCCATCTTTGTCCAAACAAGAGACGGAAATGATATTCCTATTTATGGCAGGTACATAATAGAAGTTCTTCAACTCTATTATTAGCCCACTAGGTAGAGTTAACTCATAAGTTCCTACGGCACTGGCGGCAACTCTTGCCCCATTAGCAACACGTAGTTCAACCTCGCCTTTCCCTAAAGGCCTACTTCTCTTAAGATCCTTCACATTTGAACAAATGTGAGATCCGCATCCGGTATCAAGTACCCATGACGAAGAAGTAGTAAAGTTAATCTCTATCACGTATACACCAGAAGTAGAGATCTCTATCTCCGACTTCTTCTTCCATTGTTCCTTCCATCCTCTCGATGTAGAAGAAATTGGTTTGGCGAGAGAACACTTCTCTCCCTTACCTACTTTCTTCTTCACCAACGCATTAAGCGTACATAGAGTGGATTCTAAGGCTCCTGGTATATCTGGATTGTGCAGAACACTTCCCACAGTCCTCAACCAGTTATGGAATTTATTCTCAATTAATTTTCCCATTTTAAAAGATGATTCTTTTGCCATTCTACAAGAGAAAATTTGCATTTGTCAAAACCTTTTTGATTTGATTTGAATAAAATTTGACGATAGTTAATTAGGCCTTTAATTAATTACCGCTCCCACTATTTTGACTCAAATTGATAGCCCTCACCATCAATTCGGAAGATTGCAGCGTACAATCTTCTAGTGGGTCAAGATCCTAGAATCCTCTAAGCCATGGACCAGCTTTGGCTGTCACCCACAACTCAGATCTTCTGGGTAGGCAACTCTTGCCAATTGCATCATATGCAACTCTTGATGAATGAACATGCACAACACCTTGCCATGAACATTCCGTGCCTCTGGGCTTAGACGCTCTAAGAATCACCAGTTAAGTCTAACCCAAAAGCCGACACGGTAAACATGCACCCTGCTTTGGCAGAACCTACATGTCGACCCTTGACACTTCCACAAGATAGACGGCACACCACGCTTTGGCGTAACCTACGCTTGGTCGATCAAGTTTTCCATGTGTGTTGCTAATGGAAGGCATATAAGACTTAATATTTTAATGAGGGATTTGGTTTTATATACATATACATATCCAATCACCACAATATATAGTACGTATCATATACATGCTATATCCCACAGAAAACATGCATAAATGATAAAAGCAATGATTATGGCCATCCTATTTGTGATTCCTCGAGCCAAGAGGGATCACGGTCATCTAGGTCTACATCACATGCAACCTGTACAAGATGAAATCTGTTCCTGCCTTTCTGGGTTTGATCAGCTCATCTCCATGACTGATCGGCTTGCCATCAGGTAGGTTGTCCGGGTGCCACCAGCCGATCGACTGGCGCCTCCAGCCGATCGGTTCACCGGTAATCGTGCATCTCCTCAGGTCGCCACCCGCTCATCTCGTTCCTTGAACTGGCCGTCTGGATCACCAACCGATCGGTTCACTCCTTGAACCGATCGTCTTCAGGTTGTCCGCCGTTCTTTGACATAATAGGAAATAAAAACTATCCTATTTACAATTGAATTGTGAAACCCCGAGTTACATTCGGGGGGAGCAAAGGTAGGAAAAGAATTCTCGAATTATTTCAAGTTACATCAGGAATATGAGAAAGGGAATCGGTGCACAGACCGAGATGCAAGCAACCAAACAACCACACACAGATATAGGGGTTTATAGGCCATAATCATGCTACACATCCACCACAAAACTCGTTTAAGGGCGACGCGTATCGAGTGCATTAATATTACATATCATATATGTATATTAGGGATTTGTGGATTGGACATGTATAAAGCCGATATTATTCGCATCGCATGCAATAAATAAAGGCGACAAACCAAAATCGATCACATCGATAATCCTAAAATATAGAGAGGTTGACGTGGCTCTGATACCACTGTTGGGTTTTAAAGGAGGCAGAGAAGCAGCGGAAACAAAAATTTTTTCTCTCCCCAAAACCCAGAATTAAAGGAATCGCATCAACATCTATATAATGGGAAAGATGGTTTGTGAATCATACCTTGTCCCGAGGCTTGCTCGGCGACAGTACCACGCGCCTTGCGTGGTCTTCACCTCCAGTCTTGGACGGTGTCTGTGCAGCTCCTGGTCGCACCGGGACTGAAGACTCCTCCTCCTACTGGACTGTCGGATGACAGTTGTCCTCCTGAGCGGCAGTGACCTCCCACCTCTGAAGTAGTCCACACGGACCACCTAGAACTCCACTCTCCTTGTCCCACAAGGAAGTGGAAGGAGTCGCACCCTTCTGTTGACGTACTAGTCGCCAACACACTCTTCTGCTGTCAATTGCAACTGCAGTTGTCCTTCCCTTGCTGCACCTCCCTTTGTGGGAAGCACTTGCTCGGGCTCTCTCTCGGTTACCAAAACCAGAGAGAACGACAACTTTGCAGAGCAATCAACTTGCACTGAGTTGTACTCTGAGAAGCCCCCAATACCCCTATATATATAGGCGGGTCATGGGACATGGTTCTCTGTGCCCGGCAATACGGGACTAAAAGCAGGAGTAGAAGGGTTCGGGATTTTCCACAAAAAGCAACCATCTCACAACCTGAACTGATCGGTTCACAAGTGAACCGGTCGGTTGGGGACCTGAACTGATCGGTTCACCACTGAACCGATCGTTTGGGACCCTAGAACCGATCGGTTCACTCATGAACCGGTCGGTTGGGGTTCCAGGTTGGTTCCCGATTGACTTTCCTTGTTTCTTTCCCAATTGGTATCGAATACCAATATTATTCCCAATCGAATTAGGCAATTTGAAACGAAAGGAAAATTCTCACCAATCCTACTTTCCCAAGTTGCTCGATTGCACCAGTTGAACCGATCGGTTCAACACTTGAACCGGTCGTTTCAATTTGTGCATGAGCCGATCGGTTCAATAATTGAGCCGACCGGTTCAGCAACCTCAGCCGACCGGTTCATCACATGAACCGATCGGTTGGGAATGCAGATTGTGCAGAATTAGTCAAAGGCGATTTCAATCAATCCGATACTCCAATCAATGCGTCCAACACCTTGAACATTATGATATTGAGCTATCGATTAATTGAGTGTTTAATTGAACTACTAAACTCCTTTAGTAATCAATCTAAACATCGCTTTTGGACAAAACTCCTCTTCCAGGTTGAATCCTATGTGTGTGACCCTGTAGGTCCATTTCACGTTGGCAGTGAAAGTGCATAACACTTATGACTTCACAAGCAAAGAGCGGTGCCTAGTCACACATCATTGCTACCCAAGTGAAAGTAGAAAGTTGGAGAACAACTTTCATCCTACAATCCGTGAATGGTGTTACAGTGAATGTATAATTCCTTTGTCACTGATATCCAGAATGAACTCGAGGCATGGAACAGTCATCCTGTCAATGTTCATTCATTTCCTTGATCTTAGAGTAGACCGAGTGAGATGTGTATGACATCAATATCACATATTGATTCACACGTGCATGCGCATGCCTTTCTCAATCCTACTCATCAAGTGGCCAAGGATATCAAACTCCCTTAGGAGGGACAAATCCCATATCTATCACTCACCCCTCAAAAGCCCCATGTGTCAAAGCCACCCAATCATCACCTTTATAACAACCCATGTTTCAGGATTGCGTTTGATGATGTCAAAGTGTACCCAACGACATGTGTTGAGTGCAGTGATTTCAGGTCTAAGAACCACACTCACCACCATCAATGTGAAAGCTGACTATGACTACCAAGTCATGGTTCCATGTGTCACTCTCACGGTGGGTCTGTCCGATACCTTGTTCTCTAACAAGTACCTATGTGCTTGGTTTGATATCACCATATCATGACTAATGAGATTCTGTCATTAACCAATACACAATCTAGCCTTTAGTGTTATTGATGTCTATGGTTATTTCCACAATAACAACCGACTAGGGACAAAACAAGAATGTATACTCTTAACATCCATATGATCTCATCGTTTAGGTCATGAACCTAAAAGCATACGTCATTGAGTAAAACATTCTTTAGACATCTATCATGTTACACCATCATCTCAGAAACATTTTAAACATATAGATTGGAAATTGCCTTTGTTATTATTCAAATCATTTACAAAGTATCCCATTACAATCATCATATGACTTGCTCTATGGGCATACATACCAACAGACTCCCACTTGCACTTAGAGCCTGTCACCAAGGAAACACAGTCCTTGTGACCTAGCATGACCATCATGCTTCTGCTGAGAAAGGGCCTTAGTCAGTGGATCAGCTATGTTGTCTTCAGTTGGTACTTTGCAAATCTTCACATCTCCTCGCTGTACGATCTCTCGTATGAGATGGAAGCGCCGCAGTATGTGTTTGGACCGCTGATGTAATCTGGGCTCCTTAGCTTGTGCAATAGCTCCATTATTGTCACAATAAAGCTCAATTGCATCACAGCTACTGGGAACTACACCAAGTTCAGAGATGAACTTCCTGATCCACACAGCCTCCTTTGCTGCATGCGAAGTAGCAATATACTCGGCCTCTGTAGTATAATCAGCAACTGTTTCTTGCTTGGAACTCTTCCAGCTCACAGCTCCATTATTAAGGCAAAACACAAATCCTGACTGCGATCTGTAATCATCTTTATCGGTTTGGAAGCTTGCATCGGTTTAACCCTTTACAACCAGCTCTTCCTCGCCGCCGTACACAAGAAACTGATCCTTAGTCCTTCGCAAGTACTTGAGGATGTTCTTCACGGCTGTCCAGTGAGCATCCCCGGGATGTGACTGGTACCTGCTCGTCATGCTGAGAGCATACGAGATATCTGGGCGTGTGCACAACATAGCGTACATGATGGATCCAATGGCTGATGCATATGGGATCCCATTCATACGCTCCCTCTCTTCACAAGATTGGGGACATTGAGCTCTAGAGACGGTAACTCCATGTAGCATAGGGATGTTGCCTCTCTTTGAGTTCTCCATGCTGAAACGCTTCAGCATCTTGTCAATGTACGTGCTCTGACTTAGTCCGAGAAGCCTTCTAGATCTATCTCTATAGATCTTAATTCCTAGAATATAGGATGCTTCTCCTAAGTCCTTCATTGAAAAAGTTTTCCCAAGCCAAGTCTTTACCTTCTCTAAGGCTAAGACATCATTCCCCATCAAAAGTATGTCATCCACATACAATATGAGGAATGTGGTCGAGCTCCCACTAACCTTCTTGTACACACAAGGTTCATCTTCATTTTGAATAAAGCCAAACACTTTGATTTCTTCATCAAATCGAAGATTCCAACTCCGAGATGCTTGCTTCAATCCATAGATTGACCTTTGTAGTTTACAGACTTTATTGGCATTCTTTGGATCTACAAAACCTTCAGGCTGTGTCATATACATATCCTCATGAATATTCCCGTTAAGGAATGCGGTTTTAACATCCATCTGCCAAATCTCATAGTCATAGTAAGCTGCAATAGCAAGCATGATCCTGATGGACTTAATCATGGCAACTGGAGAAAAGGTTTCGTCATAGTCAACACCTTGAATTTGTTGAAAACCCTTCGCAACCAATCTACCTTTATAAGTTTGCACATTGCCATCCATGTCGGTCTTTTTCTTAAAGACCCACTTGCACCCTATGGGTTTTACCCCTTCGGGTGGTTCCACCAAAGTCCATACTTTGTTGGAGTACATGGATTCCATCTCGGATCTCATGGCTTCAAGCCATTTCTCAGAATCTGGTCCCTCCATAGCCTCTACGTAAGTAGTTGGATCATCATCTATGATCAACTCTCCACCTTCCTGAGTTACAAGGTATCCAAACCTCTCAGGTTCAAGGCGAGTCCTACTAGATCTACGAGGTCTTTGTGTTACCTGAGGAGACTGAGATTCCACAACACCTTGTGAATCTACATTTTCCTCTGGTACATCTACCGGTTCAATGTTCTCTTGTTGGGCTTGAACCTCTTCAAGCTCTATATTCCTCCCACTATTTCCTTTGGAAATAAATTCCTTCTCTAGGAACACAGCATCCCTGGAAACGAACACTTTGTTGTCAGTTGGGTGGTATAAATAATATCCCTTGGTCTCCTTGGGACATCCAACAAAATACCATTTATCAGATTTGGGCCCAAGCTTATCAGGAAACGTTTTCTTGACGTAAGCCTCACAACCCCAAATCTTCATGAAAGACAAGTTGGGACGCTTCCCAGTCCATATCTCATATGGTGTCTTTTGAACCGATTTAGATGGTACACGGTTAAGTGTAAACGCGGCGGTTTCAAGAGCATGACCCCAGAAAGAAATTGGAAGATCAGCAAACTCATCATAGATCGCACCATATCTAACAATGTGCGATTCCTTCTTTCAGACACACCATTGTGCTGTGGTGTTCCAGGCGGAGTCCATTGTGATACAATACCATAGACTCGCAGAAGGTCCTCAAACTTCTGGCTCAAGTATTCTCCACCTCGATCAGAACGAAGTGCCTTAATACTTTTACCAAGCTGGTTCTGTACTTCATTCATGAAATCCTTGAACCTTTCAAGGGTTTCTGACTTATGTTTCATCAGGTACACATAGCCATACCTACTGAAATCATCAGTGAAGGTAATGAAGTACTGACACCCATTTCTGGCATTAGTTCTAAAAGGCCCACATACATCAGTATGTATGAGTCCTAATAGATCACTAGCTCTCTCACCTTTACCTGAAAAGGGAGTCTTGGTCATCTTGCCCAACAAACAAGATTCACATGTCTCTATTGATTCATAATCAAAGGAGTCTAGATAACCATCTTTATGGAGTCTAGAAATGCACTTCTCATTTATGTGCCCTAGACGACAATGCCAGAGATATGTTTTGTTTGAGTTGTTGAGTTTTTGCTTTTTGGTGTTTACGTTGTATACACTTGTCTCCAAGTCTATCAAGTATAGACCATAAGACATAGGGTCACTGCCATAAAAGATCCCATCTTTAGAAATGGAACACTTTCCATTCTTAATAAGAAATTCAAATCCATCTTTGTCCAAACAAGAGACGGAAATGATATTCCTATTTATGGCAGGTACATAATAGCAGTTCTTCAACTCTATTATTACCCCACTAGGTAGAGTTAACTCATAAGTTCCTACGGCACTGGCAGCAACTCTTGCCCCATTAGCAACACGTAGTTCAACCTCGCCTTTCCCTAAAGGCCTACTTCTCTTAAGATCCTTCACATTTGAACAAATGTGAGATCCGCATCCGGTATCAAGTACCCATGATGAAGAAGTAGTAAAGTTAATCTCTATCACGTATACACCAGAAGTAGAGATCTCTATCTCTGACTTCTTCTTCCATTGTTCCTTCCATCCTCTCCATGTAGAAGAAATTGGTTTGGCGAGAGAACACTTCTTATGCCCTGGTTGTTTTCAAGCTTTTAGTTGATGTCATGCATATAGATTTAACAAGATGAAGAACGATTCTTTTTGGCAGAGTGATCTTCATCATATTGGCAGTATTGCCTGCCAAGATAGTTTATTTTCCCAGGAAAATCATAGGAGTTGGGTTGGTTTATCTGAAATATCCCAATTTGGCATTACTAGTAAAATGACTTTGGCAAATTAATTCTTCTGAAAATCAACTAGGGGATAATCTTCCAATAAAATATTTCCTAAATGGGAAATGGTGATCTGAGCTGAATAGGCTCTGATCCCCAGTTTGGGCTACAATTCACCAATTTTTGTCTCTGTGAACCTTTAAAAAACTATGTATCAGAATAGAGGAATTTGATCTCCTTGTGTATGGATAGATGGTGCAGATGTACCAACCTGCAGAGAACTTTTACTTTTTTGCTGTGTAATTATTATCAAAATCACATGTATACTCCTCCTTTGCCAGATTTTTTTGTATGGGGAGCAAATTGAACTTCCAAAAACTTCAACGTGTTGTTCTTTATGTATCCAGTTCCAAGTTCTTTAAGTTCTTTAGGCAGTCCATTTTCTTGGTAAGGTTAGTTGTAGACCCTTTAAATTAACTTCAAAATCATACTTAGATATTTTAGTATTATAAACTTCCATTTTATTGATTTATCAATTTATTCATTTTCCATTTGCGTACTCTTCATAGTTTGAGCTTGAATTGGCTTCATCTCCTACAATGTTCCTTGTTTTTTCCCCTGGCCGAGTTTAGTACACTGGAACAATACCTCTCTCTTGAAGTTTTATATATTTTTTTATTCTATACGAGATGAGGTGTAGCCAGTACCTTTTAAGAGGGTAGTGAGATATAATTCTATATACAATAACTATTGTTCCTGACTTCTCAATAATGTACTGGAGTAGTTCTAAATTTTGTCTTGATTTCCATTCTCCAGGGGAATTAATTCTATAGTATGATCGGTTAAGACGATGCATGAGGTTGATTTACGAGCTTTTTGATGTCATACATCCTAGAGTTATTCTTTTTTTATAATGTTCTTCAGATCATACAAAGAGAGGAGCTAATTTCTATTTGTCTTGATTTGCAGAGGCATGAGGATGTTGTTACGAGATCATGGAGAAGGTGTCAAGGATAGTAATCGAGGAGCAGGGTATGTGGAGAAACAACAAGCAAGTGGGTACGGATGTTACTATAGTGGTTTTGGTTTATTCTTTATCTTTTTTCTAGACATTAAGATCAGTGATTTCAAATTAGTAAAGAAAATATTAGAAGTTACATGATCAAGGAGGATCTATATCTGCATAGAACAAATAGATGCAAATGAAACCACCATGGGGATTTGTAATCAATAGATGGTTAAACGTATCTTAATGTGGTATATCACAACAATTACATTTAGATGCAAGAAGGATCACACACTCGACAATATTATCATCTTTAGGCAAGGCATTGTTTAATTGCTTTCCAAACTGTAGCATTATCTTGTGGAGGAGTCTCCTTCCACCAAACCCACTTTAAGTAAAGCTAATGTCCTATAAGATTTGGCATCAATAACTTTTTTACCAACCACAGGGAGTAGTTGTCATTCCATTCAGATGCCCAAGAGGGTGCATCATCACCTTTCTCATTATTGTGGAGGGTGATCCATTTCCTATTTATAGTATTTACTTGTGCTGCTTCAAAGCTTCACATAATGGCTTCTCATTCTTACATAAATAGCCACTTGTTTCTTCAACTAACACATTGCACTTTTATGCAGGACTATTCGCTTGTATTCTTATTCTTCTAGGCCTCTTTGTCATCCCAGAGTCTGCAAGATGGTTGGTGAGATGTTAGCATCAAAAAATAATCAACTATCTTTTACTTGTCTATTAAGTGAAGCATGTTTTCATATGTCAAAGAAACCATCATGAGTGCCATCTTCATTCATTCAATGACAACCCTGCCTTTTAAGCTTTCTTTCTTTTTCAACATTGGATTTCTTGAATATCTGCATATAGCACGTCTTTTTGGGTGTAAATGGAGTGCAAAGTGTTCTTTCATATGAAATAACCATATACTTTTATGTATTGATATGAACATTTCTATAATCAAATTCTGTTTCAGTATTAAGGAATGTAGATTTTAGTGCATTGACCTATGATGCCACTATTTGCGGTCAATCTTTGATGCCTCTCAGTCTCTAGGAGGTGAAGTTGTGATTAAAATGAACCACAATGATTTACACTTACAACATATTTGACAATTTAATCAACCAAAAAAGTGCTACCGCAAGTTTTTATAATATATATTTATGGATCCCTAATTATTGCTCCTTATTTGGTGGTTTTATTATCTTTGTGTAAAGTTGGGCTGGAATTTTTCTGATTCCTCTTTTCTTTAGTACTCATGATATCAGTTTGACAAGGAGGCATTGGATTGCTAATGAGGTGACTTGCTACATGATTATGGATATCATTCGAATCTAACATCTTATATTTCAGGCATCTAACTATGTGGGCCTTCTTTCATTGCTTATGCATAGTGAATTATCATCATTCCCTTTTGAATTTCCTTATTACATGGATTATAATCAATGATTGTAAATGATGTTGCTTTATTATCATTCTAGATGCTTTATCCAAGGATGCTATACCAGGAAACACCTGGCACAACACTGGAGACATCTTATCCAAACCATAGGCACTGTTGTAGATCCTTTACCGTGGCAATCTCAGTTCTGAAGACCGTAGAAAAGAAGAGGTGGGTTCTATTTTACACTTATGTTTATGTTCTCTAATGTTTCATGGCTCCTATCTACTGGTTTCTTGACAGTGAGGTCTATGGATAAATTGGTATGTAGGAACTGAATGTTGTAGATTGATTAAACTCGTAACTCTGTACTTCCAACTTTCCATATAAGCCAACAAGCATTGGCCTTATACTTCTTTTGACATGACATGTGTTTGGCAAGACAATACTGTTGTAGGAACTAGATGTTGTAGATTGACTAAACTCATAACTATATACTACCAGCTTTCCATATAAGCCAATAGGCATTGGCCTTTATATTGGTTTTAGTATGACATGTGCTTTTAGTTTAGACGTTGGATTTTTATCTAACATGAGATCTACTTCAGATTCTTTATACCAATTTCAATTTTGCCAGACTCTTATATGCCTCTAAACAACTCAGATGACTAATGTAGAGATGAAAGTGAAGGCAGTCTCATCCAACCAACCCATTAGGGATCACGTACAACATGTTTTAGAACACTACGCAAACTTGAGCTTTCTCAGCCAAACCCCCCTCACCAGTGAATCTGCTTTCTCAGCCAGTGACTTTGAAGCAGTTTGAAGTGGTCCTTACAATCATAATCTCTCTTGCTTTAGTAAGAATACCCTTGCTTCAAGACTTTGTTTTCAAATGATATTACATGGTTTATCACAGTTTGCATGGCTTTCTCAATATCAACTTGCATATGTCATATAATTGCATAGAATCCAGAGCCTGAGAAGCATGATGGAATTCTTTTTAGACTTCAAACTAGAGAACCACATGTCTCTATAGCCATCTTCAACATTACGATGATGTTTATCTTCTTGTCAAGATTCTCCTTCAGTGAATGAATTAGAGCTTCAAGTTATTCCTTTCCAAGATCTAGAGAAAGTTCAACCAAGGACATTGATAGATCTTTTTATATAATTTGTTGCATAAACTCTTTTACATAGCAACTATTGTGCTTGTTTTCCTCCCTGACTTAAACATTCCTCTCTAAGTAGATTATTTCAAGTTCTTACACCGAGGACACATGAGATGTAGAGTCAGCTCCTCATAATTTTCAACTCTGTGGGTTATGATCATTCACATTGTTATGCCATCATTTTAAAGTTATATATATATTCTGCAACTTTGAATATTGTATATGAACTTGTGCGATCTCATTTTTTTATTTATAACAAACCAAATATATAAAGTTCTTTTTGCAGTGGACATAAACTCTCACTCATTCATATTACTAATCATGTGGTTTCCATGTTATTGTATTTCTATATTTCAGTTCTAATCTTTCATCTTATGGACCTCAGTTTTGATATGCTTTTTTTTTTGCAGTTGGGAGACTTTTCCATTTTTATGTTGACTCCTTGCCCAGCCTGATTGGACTGCTTGGGACCATACTGTTGAGTTTAGGACTACTTGTGACCAAACTATTTTGTATTGGATTACTAGGAACTAAGTCTTAATCTAAATTATGCTCTCAAAAAATTATATTGGTCTATATTAATCACTATATTCATGGTATATTTCAGATCTTATGAAAAGGATGATTGTCTTATACTCATACCAATTAATTGGCATATTACAACTTATAGGTTTGAGTTCTCACTTGATTATGGTTTCCATAAAGAGTTTGGACTTCTTCAGGTAGAGTTTGTTGATTATGGGGAAATGTTGTATGTTCAGGTCCATGTGGTTGTTGATATATTTATGATGCATGTTTCTTTTCAATATTTGTTCCTGAAGTTGATCCATCGTGATAGATATAAACTGCTGGTTGTCTAAGAAAGGACATGGCTAGCCTTTTATTATCACATAAACGATGATGCTAAGCCTCACTGATCATACACCCATTTCTACTTTCTGTATACGTGGTTATATTAATTTCTAATTGTCTTATGGTTTATTTTAGTAGAAGATTTGAGGGCAAATATAGAATACTCTGACTACAACAATGCATCACCTGTTATCCAGTGGTTCTGGGAGGTGGTTCAAGGATTCCACCATAATGTCAAGCTATTTCCTGAAGGAGCTCTGAAGTCGACATGCGGAAAAGTAGATAGTCATATCAGGGAAGAGACAAATCCAATGATGTAGAAGTTATTGTACTAAATAGAAAATTGTTGTATGAAAGTATATCAATGGTGTTGTATTCAATATAAGGGGCAAGGTAAAATGTCCTCCCCGTGTAATTGTCATTTGATTATAAATAAAAATTATTCATACTTTTGGAAAATTGAGTTCGAATGCAATTGGCATTCAATTAGAAAACTTGATAATGAACTGAAAATTGAATGACTAAAAGCCATAAAAATGTAGTAATATAGAACTAGTATGTCATTAGTGGCTTTTTTTATATGCCATTACACTCAGAAAGAATCGTTTCATACACCAACATAATACAAAAAAGTGACATTTGTATAAAAGCCAATTGATGGATAGTGGCATTTTTATAAATGCCAAATGATGTTTTAGTGGCCTTTATTTGGCATTTATTGAAAGCCACTAAAGCCAAACATTTAGTGGCATTTATAACTTACACCACTATCTGTCTAGTGGCATTGGTACTAGAGGCATTTTTTTAAGTGTCAACAAATGCCACTAAACATGTTTAGTGGCGTTTATTTTTTTCAGTAGCATTTCTAAAAGGCCACTAATGTGAATATTTGTTGTAGTGTGGAGTCCACTAGGATAGAATTGCATGGGATATAAGAAGGTTCTCAAACTCTTGGTTTAAGAATTCTCCACCTCGATCGAAATGAAGTGCTTTAATACTTTTACCAAGTTGGTTCTATACTTCATTCATAAACTCCTTGAACCTGTCAAGAGTTTCTATCTTATGTTTCAACAAATAAATATGACATCATTAGTAAAGGTAATGAAGTATTGATATCCACCTCTAGAGGTTGTTCTAAAAGGTCCACACACATCAGTATGTATGAGTCCTAATAGATCGCTCGCCCTATCATTGTTACCAGTGAAAGGGGTTTTAGCCATCTTGCCTAAAAAACAAAATTCACACGTATATATTGATTCAAGATCAAACATGTTACACGCACATCCCACGATTACCACTAATCATGAGATTAGGGCATAAGATTGAGGACTATACTTAATACAAAGTTCACTCCCTTACATTTTTTCATTTCAAAATCTTTGTTTTCTCACATCCAATCACATTAACAAACTTTACAAGAGAATTAAACTTTTATTACTCTAATATGATCTCAACATTAATGATACACATCCATACATTCATTCTTTTTCTCACACTTCCGTGTACATACGACATGACAATCAGATACATTCTCTCTTATCAAGGAAATAAAGATACAAAACATCATTTACAACTTTCTCACATCTATACAAGGACCTAGAGTGAAAGGGACCGAATGAACTTAACTAATATCATACTTAACTCATGTGGTAGATCTACTCTGATGCTTTGACCTTCTTCAAGTCTACGTGGTTTCCCTAAAAATTGTGAGTAGAGGGGTGAGCCAATTTTCTCAGTGAATGAGTACTTCAAAGAAATAGTCTAAAGCACTGATTTAATTACAAATATATTTTGAGCAACAAATATCAATTATAACAACATTAATCTTTAAAGAGACTAATTTTTCACAAACATAAATATGGCACAATACTCTAGACATCTATAAGAGTGAATCAATATATGAACATGCTTGATTGATTATAAAGAGAACTAATAACTCAGAAACATACAAAGAATAATTGAATAACTGCGCATAATTGTTTAACCTCTCATACATCTTATTATTCCCTAAACCCACATGAGGTGTACCACAACATGTGAAAGAATTGTAGCACGCTACGATCTCACTATACAAGTCTTAGAAGCATGCTCGGGTTCCTAAGCCTATCTCTCGAGTAAGACCCTGTTTGCAGCGGGCCTCAACACGTATGCCTATCGGTGGCTAATGGGAGCGGCCGGATATCTCAGACTCTACCTCTCAACCTGGGTACTCAGGTGGTGAGTCAAAGCCCTCAGGCTTATTGTGCATCAGTGGACCTACTAACCAGTGATCACTCAACATGTAACATAGGTACTACCAACATTCCCTGTTGGTGTTGAGTACCACACAACTGTAAGGAGTCTGCCCTATTGGTCAAGATCCCCACACCCTACTGGTGCACTTCGGCTTACCTCGATCTGGACTACCTCAAGTCAGGAAACTATTTCCTCCTCACAATGCAGGCCTCATCCTGCGAGGATTCTACAGTGTTCATGGTATCTACATGTCTAATTCACTCTTTAAATTCAAAATTCAATCATCAAATCAACATATCTTTGTTCAGCTTGTAAGCCATTCATTTCATAAACCATCTTATAACATTTAACGCAACTGAACTATTAAGAATCACCACATCTCAAACTAAGAAACATTGACATCACAATACTTATTTCACTGAACACCCTATCATTAGGGTTTCATTTACCTCATTCACTTATCACATAACTTGCATAATGATTGAATACATCATAACATCATTCAATAATAATTTCTCTCAACAGTTCACATATAATCAAATATACATATGAATCCCTATAATAAACTGAACTAGGGTTTCCACGCCATTTACTAAAATATCATACATCAAGAATAACATTGAATCAAGATGTCTATTTGCAAACCTCCAACTTTCCATTCATTTAAGGTTTTACCCTCCTTACTGATATATTAAGCAAACATTGATATCATCAAATGAAATGTAAGATCTTATTTGACATATATGTAATACGCATACTAATAAAACAATCATTCGTAAGCAGGGAGATTCAATGAGGAAAACTTCTTTATTCAATTATACAACAATTTCAGTCATAGTAAAAAATCCAACATTTCAGTATAATCATGTAACCTCTACAATTAATTTAAGAATTTTCATTTAAAATTATTGTGATCATTTTTAATGTGATTTCATAATTTGAAATTCATCATAATAGAGGAATAATCCATTTCATATCATCTTGCAAAAGCTAGATCAAACTGACAACTTAGGGTTTATTCTCGCATACTAACCAATTGAAGATTATTGATGATTTAATTCATTTTTGTGCAATATACTGTTTAAAGGAAGTACCCACTCACCCTAAGGTGTGAAAACACCTTAAAAATGCAGCCCATCTCTGAAACTCTCGAATCCATATCAAAACTCTACCAAAATTAGCAGTTTCTTCTTCCTTTTAACCCTAAATGAGGTCTGCTGTAGGTAGAAGACAAAGGTCAGAGGTTAACCCAAATGTCAAATTCATTGGATTAGGGATTTTCAGCAAGGTAAAATGAAGAGGAGGAAGAATCGATGGTTAAAACTACTTACCAAGTTGTATCTATAGCAACCCTTTTGGATTTCCACCATTCTCATGTTCTTCTCCAAACATTACCCCTAAAATTACCTTCTAGATCTCCCTCTCATAGAGAAAGTTGTCTGGGATGATAGAGGATCAAATTATGGTTCCAACGCACTTTGTTTCGTTGAACATGGATAAGTATTGCTCGAGATATGACCATTTTATGATTGGCTATCCTGGGCAGCATCGGCCATGATCGCGGTATCGATGCAGTGTCGGTCGCGGTGTCGACACAACATCGGTCGCGGTCTTGGTACTCATTACATGTTTACTAAAAAGGACATAACTCTCTCATTTTAACTTTGATTTGGTTCATTCTTTTTTTTGAATTCATAATTAAATTCTTTACAATCCTAAAATATTATTTTGATAATATTCTCAAATGAAAAATTATTTATTAATTATTTCCTCCAATGTCATTAACTCTTTTCTTGCATACATATATATGTTAATGTTATATTAACTCCAACTCAGATCTTTATAATATGCTTAAGTCATGATTATGAGTTGCCCAAACAAGTATTTAATGATACCAAAGTTAAGACAAAGCACAACATAGAATATTACTCACAAAAGCATGACAAGAATTAAGATTATCTTAAAACTCTAGGATTACCAGCAAAGCTAGGAATGAGTTGTAACAATTCTCCCCCTCTAATAAAAAAATCATCTGGAAATTTCTAAAAGAGGAAAATATACTTGTTAAACATCTCCAATTTTACTTTCCAAGTAACTTCTTCTATACATGATTCCTCCGAAGAATCTTTACTAGGGGTATCTCTCTCCTTTTAAGCTTTCAAATACTACATTCTAGAATTTTATTTTTCAACTTTGAGTCATTTGTTCCTCTTTAAATCACAACTTTTAAAATATATAAAATGTGTGAAATATAATTTCTCATCTCATCATCACAAGGTACTATTCACTTGCCATTCATGAGACCACACTAGTCATCATACTATCACAAGATATAAATCCTTTTCACAATATCATAGGGTATCAACCCTTATCAACCCAAGAGGATTACACCTCATCTAGGGCTTAACCATGCCCAAAGGTCATTAAGACCATCATAATATTCCTTGCAAGATCATCATTATCTTTGCATGCCTTATAACACGGCTCAACAACATCACTTACATATAATACACCAGATCAACACAATATTGCATTAATGAGCTAGGAGATATTCATAAACAATCATAGTAGGGCTATATTAACATTAAGAACATCCCTTTATTTCATCAACATGCAAGGAATCTAGATATGATTAACCCTCATCATATTCATAATGCACATGTTAGCATAAGAAATTATCAACCATGTGGATATGATAACCACCAATTAACATATTAAGGTTATGATCATATTAAGGATGTTATTTCACAAACATGCCATCATATAAGAATGTTAAACATGAATACTCATTTTTATCTATTTGTATTAGAGTTAGGTTCAACAAGATAATTATACTAATGTTACTAATCAACACTTATACCCAAAGCCTTACTCACGACATCCCCATTGGATCATGGATGCTTAAGGTGAAGCATCACCATGACATTCCATACTATTCTCAAGTATGAACCCACACATAAATCAAGGTGTAACCATCGGGTTATAGCATACTAGGGTTTCAACAACAGTAACATAGTACTCCATGATTGTATTAGTCATTCAAGGATTATTCATACCCAATTACCATCATTTAGTTATATTAAATCTACGTATAACAAGCTATACCTCATTAGGGTTACATATCAATACTATATGGTTATCATCCCTTCTATTCATATGAGTGAATAGGTAAGATTACCTTATCTAGGGTAACCCTCCATTTGTTCCATCATCATTCAACCCATATCACCATACCACAATTGTACAATACTAAGATGGATTACTGCTATAAATGATTACAACTATTAGACACCTTTAATTAACATATTACTTGCACATGTACACTGAAATCATACGTAGAACCAATTTAAATCCCACATTATACCTTCAAAAAATTACACTTCCAAAAACAAATTCACATATTACTGATAGCCGTTATTTTCTCTTATCTCCTCATTCATTACTACTTACTTCTCGTTACTTATCCTTCTCATTTTGATCATATAGAATAAACATCCCTAAAATTGAAACATACAAGGTAAGAATAGATTATTCATAATTCTTGACATCACTGCAAGAATTTATATCATATCACACTTTTCTCATGTTTTATTTCTCCTTTTATTCAAAACACACTTTTTACATTTCAAATTTATTTCTTACCCTTTGCTCTGAATCATTTCAATATTATTTATCAACCTTTCAGATTAGCTACCTTTAAACCATGGATTACTATCAATGCTAGTTTACCTCTCATAGTGCAAATCTCATGATCTTATTTTATAGAGATACTAGTATTCAAGGTCAAATCACTAGTGACATCCCTTGAACTACTACAACTCTAAACATTCTAGGGTTTGGTCCTTATCAGTAACATGATGTTATTGTGGTGGGACTTTGCTCCCTTAATTTGAAATTCAAACTTTGGATCTCACAAGTTATAATAAAGTCTTCCTTATCTTATTGATTGAATTTCCTTTCTCTTACTTGGCCATTCATATAGATTACATTCTCAATTTACCATGCTAAGGTTTCCTCATCATATTGTGTGTCATTATTACATTCACTAGATGTCTCTACCATGGTGGTTATGCATCATATATGATTCATTTTCTTATCATTTCATTTCCACATTGCTCTCATTAAGTAATATATGAAGGAGAATACGATTCTGAGACTTAGAATTCTTATCTTCAAATATTCCCTTAATACATTTCTCGTATGTAGGTTTAATTATTTATCAACAAGGATACTTGACTAATTAGCACTTGCTTGAATCTCGCAACCTCTTTTTTTTATAATCTATATTACTCCATCATGTTTCAAACCCTTCATTACTTTCCATAATCCTCTTACCATATAATACTGTTCCACCTATCATCTTTAACTTCTACTTTTCTCTTATGATCATGTTACTTATTCATGTGTATGATCATGTATACCATGTTGCATATATTTCTTTTTTTTTATCCTTCTTCTAATGTGAAGTTGTAATTCTAAATCAATTATCCCTCTACTTGTTTCACCTCATGTTTAATACACTACATATCCTTCATTTTAAATCAAAGGGCTCATTCATGGTTCAACCTTAGTTTCTCTTTCAATCAAGTTTTTCCTTCCTGAATATAGTCTACCTTTATATGACTTATTCATTTGTTAAGCTACACTTTTGTTCTTCTTTTAGAAACTAGTTTGTTATTCTATAGAGACTTGGAATCAAAAGGTAGTAAGGATGAATGTATTAAACTTCATAATAAAGGTATACATTCCATGCTCTCAATTATATCATAACCCTCATTCCTTAATCAAGCTCATCATTTCTAACATTTCTCTTTATTTCTACTAAGTTTGTTATTCTAGTCTTATGATTTACATGTTCATCCAATTCTCTTTACTTTAACTCTTTTGAAGACTCTTCACTTTTATGTACTTATTGTATACTCAACTCTTTTCTTCTATTTCTCCTTTGCTTTGGAGTACATAAAAGCATTGTACTCGATTATATGATCCATTCCTCATGATTGATTCTTACTATCTTGTCCCTTACATACTTTTGTCATATCTTTTCCATATTTCATATTTAGAGTTCATATAATAGTAATCATTAAACTTATTCTGAACCTTATGTCATGCTCCTTTATTCCCAAATAAGGGTTTCTCATATGAGGTCCCAAAGTTGGATCTCAGATATCAGTTCCAATTGATTCTTAGCTATTCTAATATTTCTCATATGTTTCAACATCTTAGTGTATGTACATTCTCACTATGAGGTGGGTCTAATTTATTTAGTCTACTCTTATTATATTTTCAATAGGATTCATTAGATCCCAGTAACGCACCCTGCCAGCTAGACCAGACCGAACCTATAGTCCTGAAGCCAAGAGCTACTCAAGATTAACCAACTCCTATTAATCTCAAACATGTGGAAAGAATATCCACTTATGGCAAACTCATTTAAACATAACTTCTGGTCTACTTGACACAAAGAATTACTGAATCAACTTCATGATACACAACAATCTAAAAGAACCATACATATTCTACAAACTAATAATATGAATTTATACATATCAGAGCATTTCTATTTATCTCCAATCAAATAATAAATATAAAGCAAGAGTTGTATCACATTATTATATTTAACATTCTAGATTTATCTTACTGATTTCAAATTCCAGATTATAGTTCATCAACTGGATATACTCATGTGTCACATTATTATGTGAACATATTTAACATTATGTCACTTTTATTAACCATATTAGGGATACATCACTTGTATTAACGGTGCACTTCATATAACATGAATTTTGTGTATAAAACTGATCTCAGATCTACACATTATCTTCCAATTACTGATGTGAGGGTTTTCTGTAAATCTCATCATTTATTGAGCATGCATGTATTTATTACAATTTCTTTAGGGTTATTAGCACTAAATAGTCATATTAAACAAATTATATGCTTTCGTACATCATCATGACCATAACTGACATCATATGCATTATAAACATGATTATAGACTTACTGATATTTTTCCATAATTTTAGATCTTCATTTATTATTTATAACAACTGGTATAAGAATTACACAACTTACATGATATTCCTAACAATACAACATAAAAAAACACTGGTTTTATGGTTCCATTTTATTCTACTCATTTTTCTGAGAAGTTTGGTATCTTATTTGCATTTTTCTGATAATTGAGCTAATTTCTACAAATTGAACAAGATCTGAGAATTATTCAGGATTTCTTACCTTCAGGCCAATCAAATGTTGCCACATGTCCCGTAAGGGCACGACTTTTAGCTTTTGGCTTACACTGAGTCGCAGTTCACTGGGCCTGGTTCAAGGCACTCTTGGTCTGCTCAAATTGGACCGACCGGTTCAGGGGTCTCTCTCTCTCGTTCCACGCGATGCAACTCTGTTCTTCCGTGAACAAGCACCGCTGCCATCGGGTTGCCTCACTTTCACGTGAGTGTGAGCCCGCCGCCACCGTGAGGGCTCTTCTCTGACGAGCCATCATCCTCTTCCAGGTCCCCCCTCGCAAACTCAGATCACTACCAATAGTTCCGTCCTTTCTTCTCTAGTGCCTAAAGCCTTGAGGTCTCCTCTCCTCAGCACAGGCCGCCGCTTCCTTTCCTACTTGACGCCACCCGTCACCGACAGGTCTGATGGGGTGTCGGTGCCGCTCTGCTCGGCTATCCGTTTGCTCTCAGTGTGGAACCACTGCCGCGAAGCTTGGCCTCGGCCCGTCCATTTGCTCTCAGTGTGGAGCCACCGCCGTGAAGCATCTCTCCAGCGGCGCTCTCCTCCTACTCGTGGACGGATATCACTGCCCAAAATCTCCTTTCTCCATTACTGCCGCCGACTTCTTTTGGACCAGGTCTCTGTGTCTTCCATGATCTGGGCGTCTCCCAGCACCGGTAGCACTCTGCGGCTCCGACTACGGAGCACTGCTGCAACGATCTCCTCCGGCGAGCGAGGCAGCTAGCAGATTTTCCTTCTCGCCATAACCTTGCATTGCCAAGAGCTTTAGTTCCTCTCTGCTAGGAACCTCTCTATTGCGGATGGACAGGGAGAACAGTGGAGAGGTTGCTCGGTTCCTGTGACGACCTCCTCCTCCTGTGAGAATTGGGGTCCTCTCTCGTCGCCCTTCTCAGTTTTCCAAAGGAGAGGAGTACGAAGAAGTACTGGTAACCTCCAGTATAGAGAACCTTCCCGTGCTTATGAGGGATCAACTCTTCTTCTCCAGGATGAACTGCACACACGACCAAACACACGTCCGAGTCCACGTTCGAGGATGTGGGGCAAGAGGTGGCTTGGCGCTTCTGGTCACCCATCTATGATCTACGAGACTACCATCTAACCATCCAACACAAGACATCGAACAAAGACCAGGCTGCCACGATGTTAATTCCCATCTTGGGGGGCACATGATACTAGTTAAAGCCACAACTCAGTTTGGATAACATACCCTTAGTGTAGTTGCATAATGCATCACTTATTCTATCACTTTCGTGCTTAAGTAATTTCTAGAAATTTCCATTGTGTTACTTGACTCAAAGTACATTCTTATCAAATTTGATGTCAACCTCATTTTATAATTCCAATCTCCATCTCATAATTGAGTAACCAAGAAACTCAAAAGTTCACTCCATCACATCCTACACACCTTAAAAGAAATTCCATCCTCGGAATTAAGCCAGAAATCCAGTCCTTCACAACATATACATCTTAAAAGAACTTTCGTCCTCGAAAGTACACCATACTCATACTTCCAGGAAAAACCTTATCTTACTCTCATCCACATGTAGGCACCATTCTATGTACAACATTGACAAGAGCTCTAGAACTATGTCCAAGCTACTAGGGATGTTTTAAAACATCTAGGGTGAAACATCACTTCAAGGAAGCTCAAACAAGGGTTTAGAAACTCAGGTTATGTCATTACATGTCTCATATGTAAGATTTGCTTCCTTGTCTTTAGCCATGCATTAGTGTTTCCACATCATATTACCATATTATAAAGGAGTTAACTAAATTAACCCATTAGATCAAGGTGTCTTCAATATTTATTTTAGCAAATTTTTGAACATGTTCAACCTTAACATATGCCTTTTACATGGGAGTTAACTATAGTTAACTCACTTTATCCATCTATATCACATCAAGGTGTCATAATCATTATGTTGTGCTTGCTAACAAACTATATCTTTCATCTTTAATGGGCACTAACACTAACACCTCATGTAACACGTTTCATTCATATGATCTTATATCATTGTTCGTAATAAATTGCAACAATTACTAACGATTTCATTACAAGATTAACTGACAATATCACATTATCATCATTATTCATGTATATGGTTAACCATTTATGCACAGATATTTATTAAACCATATCAAGGTTTTCATCATATCATATCCATATCTCAAGATTAGATCACCATATTATGATCAGATTTACATATATTATATCATGGTTGTGCCACACAAACTTATGTGAGTGGCTTATCAAACATATATCAAAACTTTATCTAGTCCAACTGAGGTTCTCCTGACCCATATCACGAGGGTAGTGTCATGCTCAGTTTCTCTGAGCTAACTCAACTCTATGAGTATCTCATATGAATATACTTTATCTTTCCTCTCTTAGCCTAGGGTTCTAAGATATACCTCATTGGCACTAGACAATAGCTTCATTAGCTCTAGCCACATAAGCACAAACCAAAACATGCTATGATATACTCTTCATAAGCTTCTACCTACTTACCCAAAACAATCTTATATACACCACTAGATTCCTATGTGGAAAACCACCAACCTGAGCATGAGGCTTCACAAAAACTAACATAGCTACCTCGTCCAGGGTCTTGGGCTCTCTCTCCCTCACCCATATCGAAGAAACTCATATTGCTGTTCACATATGCACATATATAACCAACCTCTCTCTATCTCTAAGGTTTGGTCTTCCCAAGGACATCTAGGGTTCAACAAAGCTATAGGAATCATACATAAAGCAACTCAAATCAATCACTCAGGAGTAGTCTAGTTTAGGACATATCATATCACATATCTCATATTTCTCATATCGTGGAGTCTAGGTTCTCTGGCCTTCTCCTTGTGGGTCTCTCTCTCTCTCTCGAGCTAACCCCAAAACTGGTCCTAACACTAGAGGTCCTCCTTTGTAAAAGAGTTTGAGGCTCATGCTGACTCACAACTTGTCTTAACTTAAGACATCTTATCCCGTAAAAGCCTAGTTACTTGCATCATCGAAACTTATTTCAAAACCTCAAATCTAAACTCAGGTCCTCAAAGACAACATATATCATACTAAAATGTCTTATATCATCTATATAAGACTTACGTCACATCATCAAAACTTATTTCATCTATTCCATCTATCATATATTCTAACAAGGCTCTAGTCATCTAATCTAGAACTACTCTCTCTCCTAGACTGATGTCATCACTTTCACTTAGGTTGCATGAACACCTCCTACTCGTACATGTGTGGGGACACATTTTTGTAATACATATACATAATAACATATTATATAGTTTTTCTCCGACAAAACAAACATCAGAGAAAACTATCAAGGTTCGATCCGATTGGAATCAAAAACCAAATCCAGAAAATGAGTGTCCCACACATAGTAGAGAGTCCAGTGTCATGAAAACTAATGAAAAGGGTGAGAACATGGTGTATACTAGTATAGCTACTCTAGACAACGAGCACCATATGTCTAGGGTTTCTCTTCCCTTGATGCACGACATTTCCAAATAGTGCAACATCCCATACCACTGCACTACAAGGAAAGAACAACATCTAAGGACTTGCTATACAACAAGCACTAGTCTAGACCTAGTTCTCAGACATCTAGGTAGTAACCTAGAGGCTAGGTCAGATCTAGTCTCTAAAAGATGATTAATCTAACCCTAAAGATTATTTAGTTCAAGGTTTTTTTTGTTAGTTTTGAGTTGCATAATGAGCAAATATTAGGCTTTGCTATTGTTCATGCTCTTATACCACCTGTGACGTCCCCAGATTTTCTAAAACTTAATCTGATGTGTGACGTCCAAATTGAAACCCTCACCTCAGCGAGAATCCCAATTTGAGCACCACGCACTAGGCTAAGAAGAAGAAAATCGAAGGAAGTCAGAAGGAAACACAGTAGCACATGTACATGAACAATAATAAAACCATACACACATGTTCACCATTCAACATATAATTACAACCTGAATTGTTACAACATTTGATATTACATATTGAACAACAAACTTGTACATATACATGTACTACAACTAAACTACAAGATCTTAAGACAATAGGTCCACCTGTACATCAACTCGCCATACAACTAGATCTTCAAGCGCATAACCACAACCTAAATAAAAGATTACATGCGGTACACATCAGTACAATATTTCAAGAATATTGTACTGAGTACACCTACATGTCTTTTATATACGTCTCATCATATCTTGGCAATAAAATAAAGCTAATACTTGGCAGTAACAGTAGAATATAAGAAAAGCGTATACTTGCACAAAGATATTCAATAACAAAAGAGAACACATATTTTAAGCTTAGTTTCCATCATATATCTCGTACATCTTCCCCTAGGGCTTTGATGTTTTTAGGCCATGTCATATAACTCGTACATCTGCCACCAAGGTCTTTGATGTTACATCTGCCACCAAGGGCTTTGATGTTTCTTCAATGCACTGTACTACCAAAAAGTTTAGTGCTATCATATGATGGATCAAATACTTTATGTTTCATGTGTTCATAGCCATAAGTATGGAAAATCATGCAACATATCATACAAGAACAATCATTTCAATCAATACCATATGCCAAGTCTTTACTACCATATAACACAAGCATATTGTATAATAAGCCAAGTAAGAGGTAATGGTGTACCTTCCAAAGAGACATCCTAATCACATATTCTTGATGTCATCTAAAAGCTTGGTCAAACCTGATCAAGACAAGACCATATACGATCATCCGGTTCTCATCATCATTAACCCTATTTATATCCCTTTTAGGGTTTGCCTTATCTCTTTAGTATATTTCCATATCACTTGTATTCTTGTCTTATATTTATCTTACTGATTTCAAATTCCAGATTATAGTTCATCAACTGGATATACTCATGTGTCATATTATTATGTGAACATATTTAACATTATGTCACTTTTATTAACCATATTAGGGATACATCACTTGTATTAAGGGTTCTCTTCATATAACATGAATTTTGTGTATAAAACTGATCTCAGATCTACATATTATCTTCCAATTACTGATGTGAGGGTTTTCTGTAAATCTCATCATTTATTGAGCATGCATGTATTTATTACATTTTCTTTAGGGTTATTAGCACTAAATAGTCATATTAAACAAATTATATGCATTCTTACATCATCATGACCATAACTGACATCATATGCATTATAAACATGATTATAGACTTACTGATATTTTTCCATAATTTTAGGTCTTCGTTTATTATTTATAACAATTGGTATAAGCATTACACAACTTACATTATATTCCTAACAATACAACATAAAAAACACTGGTTTTATGGTTCCTTGTTATTCTACTCATTTTTCTGAGAAGTTTGGTATCTTATTTGCATTTTTCTGATAATTGAGCTAATTTCTACGAATTAAACAAGATCTGAGAATTATTCAGGATTTCTTACCTTCAGGCCAATCAAATGTTGCCACGTGTCCCGTAAGGGCACGACTTTCAACTTTTGTCTTACAGTGAGTCGCGGTTCACTGGGCCTGGTTCAAGGCACTCTTGGTCTGCTCGAACTGGACCGGCCGGTTCAGGGGTCTCTCTCTCTCTCTCGTTCCACACGACGCAACTCTGTTCTTCCGTGAACAAGCACCGCTACCACCGGGTTGCCTCGCTTTCACGCGAGTGTGAGCCCGCCACCGCCATGAGGGCTCTTCTCTAACGAGCCATCATCCTCTTCCAGGTCCACCCTCGCAAACTCAGATCACTACCAACAGTTCCGTCCCTTCTTCACTTTGCTCGGCTATCCGTTTGATCTCAGTGCGGAACCACTGCTGCGAAGCTTGGCCTCGGCCCGTCCATTTGCTCTCAGCGTGTAGCCACCGCCGTGAAGCTCCTCTCCAGCAGCGCTCTCCTCCTACTCGTGGACGGATATCACTACCCAAGAGCTCCTTTCTCCATTAGTGCCGCCGACTTCTTCTGGACCAGGTCTCTGCATCTTCCACGATCTAGGCGTCTCCCAGCACTAGTAGCACTCCGCGGCTCTGGCTACGGAGCACTGCTGCAACGATCTCCTCCGGTGAGCGAGGCAGCTAGCAAATCTTCCTTCTCGCCGTAACCTTACATTGCCAACAACTTTAGTTCCTCTTTGCTAGGAACCTCTCTGTTGCGGATGGACAGGGAGAACGGTGGAGAGGTTGCTAGGTTCCTGTGACGACCTCCTCCTCCTACGAGAATTGGGGTCCTCTCTCGTCGCCCTTCTCAGTTTTCCAAAGGAGAGGAGTACGAAGAAGTACTGGTAACCTCCAGTATAGAGAACCTTCCCGTGCTTATGAGGGATCAACTCTTCTTCTCCAGGCTGAACTGCATACACGACCAAACACACGTCCGAGTCCACGTTCGAGGACGTGGGGCAAGAGGTGGCTTGGCGCTTTTGGTCAGCCGTCTCTGATCTAGGAGACTACCATCTAACCATCCAACATAAGACATCGAACAAAGACCAGGCTGCCATGATGTTAATTCCCATCTTGGGGGGCACATGATACTAGTTAAAGCCACAACTTAGTTTGGATAACATACCCTTAGTGTAGTTGCATAATGCATCACTTATTTGATCACTTTCATGCTGAAGTAATTTCTAGAAATTTCCATTGTGTTACTCGACTCAAAGTACATTGTTATCAAATTTTAAGTCAACCTCATTTTATCATTCCAATCTCCATCTCATAATTGAGTAACCAAGAAACTCAAAAGTTCACTCCATCACATCCTACACACCTTAAAAGAAATTCCGTCCTCGGAATTAAGCCAGAAATCCAGTCCTTCACAACATATACATCTTAAAAGAACTTTCATCCTCGAAAGTACACCATACTCATACTTCCAGGGAAAACCTTATCTTGCTCTCATCCACATGTAGGCACCAATCTATGTATAACATTGACAAGAGCTCCAGAACTATGTCCAAGCTACTAGGGATGTTTTAAAACATCTAGGGTGAAACATCACTTCAAGGAAGCTCAAATAAGGGTTTAGAAACTCAGGTTATGTCATTACATGTCTCATATGTAAGATTTGCTTCCTTGTCTTTAGCCATGCATTAGTGTTTCCACATCATATTACCATATTATAAAGGAGTTAACTAAATTAACCCATTAAATCAAGGTGTCATCAATATTTATTTTAGAAAAATTTTGAACATGTTCAACCTTAACATATGCCTTTTACATGGGAGTTAACTATAGTTAACTCACTTTATCCATCTATATCACATCAAGGTGTCATAATCATTATGTTGTGCTAGCTAACAAACTATATCTTTCATCTTTAATGGGCACTAACACTAACACCTCATGTAACACGTTTCATTCATATGATCTTATATCATTGTTCGTAATAAATTGCAACAGTTACTAACGATTTCATTACAAGATTAACTGACAATATCACATTATCATCATTATTCATGTATATGGTTAACCATTTAAGCACAAATATTTATTAAACCATATCAAGTTTTTCATCATATCATATCCATATCTCAAGATTAGATCACCATATTACGATCAGATTTACATATATTATATCATGGTTGTGCCACACAAACTTATGTGAGTGGCTTATCAAACATATATCAAAACGTTATCTAGTCCAACTGAGGTTCTCCTGACCCATATCACGAAGGTAGTGCCATGCTCAGTTTCTCTGAGCTAACTCAACTATATGAGTATCGCATATGCATATACTTTATCTTTCCTCTCTTAGCCTAAGGTTCTCAGATATACCTCATTGGCACTAGACAATAGCTTCATTAGCTCTAGCCACATAAGCACAAACCAAAACATGCTATGATATACTCTTCATAAGCTTCTACCTGCTTACCCAAAACAATCTTATATACACCACTAGATTCCTATGTGGAAAACCACCAACCTGAGCATGAGGCTTCACAAAAACTAACATAGCTACATCCTCCAGGGTCTTGGGCTCTCTCTCCCTCACCCAGATGGAAGGCACTCATATTGCTGTTCACATATGCACATATATAGCCAGCCTCTCTCTATCTCTAGGGTTTGGTCTTCCCAAGGACATCTAGGGTTCAACAAAGCTATAGGAATCATACATAAAGAAACTCAACTCAATCACTCAAGAGTAGTCTAGTTTAGGACATATCATATCACATATCTCATATTTCTCGTATCGTGGAGTCTAGGTTCTCTGACCTTCTCCTTGTGGGTATCGCTCTCTCTTGAACTAACCCCAAAACTGGTCCTAATACTAGAGGTCCTCCTTTGTAAAAGAGTTTGAGGCTCATGCTGACTCACAACTTGTCTTAACTTATGACATCTTATCCCGTAAAAGCCTAGTTACTTGCATCATCAAAACTTATTTCAAAACCACAAATGTAAACTCAGGTCCTCAAAGACAACATATATCATCATAAAATGTCTTATATCATCTATATAAGACTTACATCACATCATCAAAACTTATTTCATCTATTCCATCTATCATATATTCTAACAAGGCTCTAGTCATCTAATCTAGAACTACTCTCTCTCCTAGACTAATGTCATCACTTTCACTTAGGTTGCATGAACACCTCCTACTCGTACATGTGTGGGGACACATTTTTGTAATACATATACATAATAACATATTATATAGTTTTTCTTCGATAAAACAAACATCAGAGAAAACTATCAAGGTTCGATCCGATTGGAATCAAAAACCAATTCCAGAAAATGAGTGTCCCACACATAGTAGAGAGTCCAGTGTCATGAAAACTAATGAAAAGGGTGAGAACATGGTGTATACTAGTGTAGCTACTCTAGACAATGAGCACCATATGTCTAGGGTTTCTCTTCCCTTGATGCACGACATTTCCAAATAGTGTAACGTCCCATACCGCTGCACTACAAGGAAAGAACAACATCTAAGGACTTGCTATACAACAAGCACTAGTCTAGACCTAGTTCTCAGACATCTAGGTGCTAACCTAGAGGCTAGGTCAGATCTAGTCTCTAAAAGATGACTAATCTAACCCTAAAGATTATTTAGATCAAGGTTTGTTTTGGTTAGTTTTGAGTTGCATAATGAGAAAATGTCAGGCTTTGCTATTATTCATACTCTTATACCACCTGTGACGTCCCCGAATTTTCTAAAACTTAATCTGATGTGTGACGTCCAATTTGAAACCCTCACCTCAGCGAGAATCCCAATTTGAGCACCACGCACTAGGCTAAGAAGAAGAAAATCAAAGGAAGTCAGAAGGAAACACAGTAGCACATGTACATGAACAATAATAAAACCATACACACATGTTCACCATTCAACATATAATTACAACATGAATTGTTACAACAATTGATATTACATATTGAACAGTAAACTTGTACATATACATGTACTACAACTAAACTACATGATCTTAAGACAATAGGTCCACCTGTACATCAGCTCGCCATACAACTGGATCTTCAAGCGCATAACCACAACCTAAACAAAATATTACATGCGGTACACGTCAGCACAATATTTCAAGAATATTGTACTGAGTATGCCTACATGTCTTTTATATACCTCTCATCATATCTTGGCAATAAAATAAAACTAATACTTGGCAGTAACAGAAGAATATAAGAAAAGCGTATACTTGCACAAAGATATTCAATAACAAAAGAGAACACATATTTTAAGCTTAGTTTCCATCATATATCTCGTACATCTACCCCTAGGGCTTTGATGTTTTTAGGCCATGTCATATAACTCGTACATCTGCCACCAAGGGCTTTGATGTTACATCTGCCACCAAGGGCTTTGATGTTTCTTCAATGCACTGTACTACCAAAAAGTTTAGTGCTATCATATGATGGATCATATACTTTATGTTTCATGTGTTCATAGCCATAAGTATGGAAAATCATGCAACATATCATACAAGAACAATCATTTCAATCAATACCATATGCCAAGTCTTTACTACCATATAACACAAGCATATTGTATAATAAGCCAAGTAAGAGGTAATGGCGTACCTTCCAAAGAGACATCCTAATCACATATTCTTGATGTCATCTAAAAGCTTGGTCAAACCTGATCAAGACAAGACCATATACGATCATCAGGTTGTCATCATCATTAACCCTATTTATATCCCTTTTAGGGTTTGCCTGATCTCTTTAGTATATTTCCATATCACTTGTATTCTTGTCTTATATTTATCTTACTGATTTCAAATTCCAGATTATAGTTCATCAACTGGATATACTCATGTGTCACATTATTATGTGAACATATTTAACATTATGTCACTTTTATTAACCATATTAGGGATACATCACTTGTATTAAGGGTTCTCTTCATATAACATGAATTTTGTGTATAAAACTGATCTCAGATCTACATATTATCTTCCAATTACTGATGTGAGGGTTTTCTGTAAATCTCATCATTTATTGAGCATGCATGTATTTATTACATTTTCTTTAGGGTTATTAGAACTAAATAGTCATATTAAACAAATTATATGATTTCTTACATCATCATGACCATAACTGACATCATATGCATTATAAACATGATTACAGACTTACTGATATTTTTCCATAATTTTAGGTCTTCGTTTATTATTTATAACAATTGGTATAAGCATTACACAACTTACATGATATTCCTAACAATACAACATAAAAAACACTGGTTTTATGGTTCCATGTTATTCTACTCATTTTTTTGAGAAGTTTGGTATCTTATTTGCATTTTTCTGATAATTGAGCTAATTTCTACGAATTAAACAAGATCTGAGAATTATTCAGGATTTCTTACCTTCAGGCCAATCAAATGTTGCCACGTGTCCCGTAAGGGCACGACTTTAAACTTTTGGCTTACACTGAGTCGCGGTTCACTGGGCCTGGTTCAAGGAACTCTTGGTCTGCTCAAACTGGACCGGCCGGTTCAGGGGTCTCTCTCTCTCTCTCTCGTTCCACACGACGCAACTCTGTTCTTCCGTGAACAAGCACCGCTGCCGCCGGGTTGCCTCGCTTTCACGCGAGTGTGAGCCCACCACCGCCATGCAGGCTCTTCTCTAATGAGCCATCATCCTCTTCCAGGTCCACCCTTGCAAACTCAGATCACTACCAACAGTTTCGTCCTTTCTTCTCTAGTTCCTACAGCCTTGAGGTCGCCTCTCCTCTACACAGGCCGCCGCTTCCTTTCCTACTCGACGCCGCCCGTCACCGATAGGTCTGGTGGAGTGTCGGTGCCACTCTGCTCGGCTATCCGTTTGCTCTCAGTGCGGAACCACTACCGCGAAGCTTGGCCTCGGCCCGTATGTTTGCTCTCAGCGTGGAGCCACCGCCGTGAAGGTCCTCTCCAGCGGAACTCTCCTCCTACTCGTGGACGGATATCACTGCCCAAAAGCTCCTTTCTCCATTAGTGCCGCCGACTTCTTCTGGACCAGGTCTCTGCATCTTCCACGATCTGGGCATCTCCTAGCACCAGTAGCACTCTGCGGCTCCGACTGTAGAGCACTGCTACAACGATCTCCTCCGGCGAGCGAGGCAGCTAGCAGATCTTCCTTCTCGCCACAACCTTGCATTGCCAACAACTTTAGTTCCTCTCTGCTAGGAACCTCTCTGTTGCAGATGGACAGGGAGAACGGTGGAGAGGTTGCTCAGTTCCTGTGACGACCTCCTCCGCCTGTGAGAATTGGGGTCCTCTCTCGTTTCCCTTCTCAGTTTTCCAAAGGAGAGGAGTATGAAGAAGTACTGGTAACCTCCAGTATAGAGAACCTTCCCGTGCTTATGAGGGATCAACTCTTCTTCTCCAGGCTGAACTGCATACATGACCAAACACACGTCCGAGTCCACGTTCAAGGACATGGGGCAAGAGGTGGCTTGGCGATTCTGGTCACCCGTCTCTGATCTACGAGACTACCATCTAACCATCCAACACAAGACATCGAACAAAGACCAGGCTGCCACAATGTTAATTCCCATCTTGGGGGGTTCATGATACTAGTTAAAGCCACAACTCAGTTTGAATAACATACCCTTAGTGTAGTTGCATAATGCATCACTTATTTGATCACTTTCATTCTTAAGTAATTTCTAGCAATTTCCATTGTGTTACTCGACTCAAAGTACATTCTTATCAAATTTTATGTCAACCTCATTTATCATTCCAATCTCCATCTCATAATTGGGTAATTAAGAAACTCAAAAGTTCACTCCATCACAGAATATCTCAGACTCCACCTCTCAACTTGTGTACTCAGGTGGTGAGTCAAATCCCTCAGGCTTATTGTGCATCAGTGGACCTACTGACCAGTGATCACTCAACATGTAACACAAGTACCACCGGCATCGCCGATTGGTGTTGGGTACTACACAACTGTAAGGAATCTGCCCTACTGGTTAAGACCCCCACACCCTACTGGTGCACTCTGACTTATCTCGATCTGGACTACCTCCAGTTAGGAAATTGTTTCCTCCTCACAATGCATGCCTCATCCTGTGAGGATTTTACAGTGTTCAAGGCATCTACATGTCTAATTCACTCTTTAAATTCACAATTCAATCATCACATCAACAAATCTTTGTTCAGCTTGTAAACCATTCATTTCATAAACCATATGATAACATTTACCACAACTAAACTGTTAAGCATCACCACATCTCAAACTGAGAAACATTGATATCACAATACTTGCAGGCCACAGAATGTTAAGATCTACATTCACCACTAGATCTAGCCAAGGAGGTTTCAAAGAGTTAAAAGAAAACAATGTAGAATTAAACTTAGGGTTATGGGACAGGCTTAGGGTGCCCATATGCTGGTTTTGCAGAGAGGATTTTGCAAGGGAATCTGCTACCATGTTGAGCGTCCTAGGGATTAGGCATACTCGACAGGTAAGAAGGGTTGATGTGCGCGCTTTGAACTTTTCCACAAAAGGTTATAACTTTGGCGGACATACCCCATTGTTCAGGATGTCAACTGCTTGGCTGCAGTCAGAGAGTATTACTACATTTGTCGCACCCAAGTGAACTGCTACATCGACAACTTTCATAATCGCATGTACCTCAACATCCATGGCATATACTTCCCTAGTGATAAAGCCTTCTCCTCGTAGACAGAGGCCCGAAGAGTTTACAACATGGATTCCCATACCTGCAATTTATGCACCTTCTTTATGTGTTGCATCTGCGAATAAGATAATAGCCTCATCCTTAGGCCTCAGTATGTCGGTTCTCAGCTGTTGAGGTTTCATTTACTTCGTCGCCTGATCAGGTAGATTCAGGATTGATTCAGTGCGGTTCTTGATGAAATTAAGCATGACAGGTAGTGTCTATAGTTTAGCTTCATGGATAAACTCGTTCCTTGCTTTCCAAATATGCCAACAACTTACAACACAAAAGGTGAAGGTACTAGTAGATTTGAAGCTAGACTCAGGATGAATGGTTCCCATTCCTTGTCAGTGAGGGCATTCAACCTGTTCCAGAGTCCAAGATCCATCCACAGTGGTATGCTAAGGTGGCAATCTCGTAAACAATGGAGCAAGGTTTCCTGGCCATCTCCACATATCAGACAAGACGGGTTGGTTCCCATATGACAGCGTGCCATCTCAGCATTTGTGAGTAAGGCTTTGTGTTGCATCTGCCATAAGAAGACTTTGATTCTCTCTGGTAGTTTGGCTTGCCAGATGATCTTCCATTTGCCTCTGACTTGGACCTCTTTACCAAGCTGAATGTAGCAATAGGTAGATCTGGAAGTAAAGTGTCCCTTGGGTTCAAGATGCCACTGCCATGTGTCTTCTTCCAATGCTGGATTAGTAGGCGGAATAGAAGAGATGCCCACCCAGAATTTGGATGGGATGTAATGTGTGATGAACTACCAGTCCCAGTCACCCTCAAGAGTGACCATCTCACTGACCTTGAGATCTTTCAGCTCAGATGGGATGAGAGGGTCAGAAGCTGAGTTGTCTATTGCTGAATTGCCGCACCAGTTGTCCAACCAGACACTCGTTGTAGAGCCATTGAGAATCGACTTCATGTTGTTCTTTTTGAGAAATAGTATCGAATTACAGATGAACCTCCAAGCAGCAGAGCCTGGAATCTTATTAACATTGCCTAGCTTCATATATTTGTCTCGCATCACCTTGACCCATGGTACGTCCCTATTTTGGAGGAAGTCCCAGGCATTCTTCAACATAAGTGCCTGGTTTTGATCTCTGGCGTCCTTCACCCCGAGCCCACCGACATCCTTGTTCGAGGTGAGCTTCTTCCATGATATGAGTGAGATTTTCTTCACGTCGGAGATACCTTGCCTGATGAACCTCCAGACATGGCCGTTAATCTCATCACACAGTGTGAGAGATAGGGTTATCATCTACATGGTGTAGGAAGGAACCGCTTGAAGAGTGGATCGGGCAAGAGTGATACGGCCGGCCAGGGAAAAATGTCTTACTGCCCAGCCGTCCATCTTTTCCTTTATGGTATCCTTAAGATTGACATGGGTACGTTTGTTGATGCGTTGGTGTAGAATTGGGACTCCCAGATATCTTCCTAGGTCTTCCGTAGGTTGGATTCCCAGTACTTTGCTGATTTGTCTGCATTTTTGGTTTGGAATGTTCTTGGAGAAGAAGACATAGGATTTTTCCTTAGACACTTCTTGGCCCGAGACTGTAGAAAAATTCCTGAGCACACGTATGATATGTCTGGCTTGGACAGTGGTTCCCTCCGACATAAGGAGCAAGTCGTCGGTGAAGCATACATGAGTGAGAGGGACCCCTCCTTTGCTAAGTACCATAGGCTTCCATAGCCCCTCATTTACAACATTTTTGATAGACTGGCTTAGCCTTTCAATACATAAAATGAAGACATAGTGGTTGATCGGGTCCCCTTGTCTCACTCCTTGGCCTGCTTTGAAGGCTGGCAGCGGTTTCCCCTCCCACAGAATAGCTGTCTCCCCCAAAGAGATAATTTGCATTATGATTGTAATAAGATTATCAGGCATACTAGTCCTATGCAAAGTATCCTCAATAAACTTCCAATTCATCCTATCAAAAGCTTTAGATAAATCTAATTTGATAGCCATGAACTTCTTCTTGCCTTGTTGAACTTTCATAGAATGTATTGCTTCTTGGACCAGCAGTATGTTATCACTGATCTTCTGCCCGGGAATGAAGCTGGATTGGGTCGGTGAGATCCAATCATTTAAGTAAGGTTTGATTCGTTCCAAAATGATCTTTTAAATAATTTTAAAACACACATTATTCAAGGAGATAGGTCTGAGGTCATTACAGTGCACTGGACACTTCTTTTTTGGGATCAAGACCATGTTTGCATTTGTGAGCTCAAGATCAATTCGTTTTTGGATGAAGCAGTTGCTCACTGTCTTATGGACTGAAGTACCGACATGCTCCCAGTTAGCTTGGAGGAAATCAACACTCACCCCATCAGGCCCTAGGGCCTTGGATGGGGCCATACGAAACAACACTTCCTTAGTTTCCTGAATAGATGGAGTCTTGCTTAACATGGATTTTGTAGCTGACGAGATGGCGATGAAGCAGCCTTCATATTTGGTGATCTGCTCACTATCAATCCTCTTGGCGCCAGACATGAGCCTCACATAGTGACTCTGTACAAGGTGCTTTACGTTGAATTGATTCTTCACCCAGTTTCCATCATCATTCTTCAATCTGGAGATCTTGTTGTGATGTCGTCTTCCTTTCACCAGGGATTGGAAGTACCTAGTATTTCTATCACCGCATTGGAGCCAGTTTGTATGTGACTTGTTCATCCAATCGATTTCCTCGCATAGGAGGATGTTGCAGAGAGCTTCCTGTAAATCATTAATACACAAATTGGAAGATGTATTATTATGGTTGGCAAGAGTAACCTGGATACTGTCGATAAGTTTTAGAAACTTGGATTTCTCATGATGTTGTTCCTTCATTATTTTGGCATCCGACTTCAACGTTTCCTTCTGGAAGTAGGGTAAAGCTTGTAGGAAGGAGACGTCTTTGTTCCATGCCTTTGTAAGATGATTCATGAAGCCTGGATTGAGATTCTAGCTTGATTTGGTCTTGAAGGTGATTTTGTTGCGGGTAGGGGCCTTTCCCGTGCTGACCCAGATGGGGTTTTGGTCCGATTTTACTCGAGGTAGGACAACAACCTTTGAGTTGCAGAATTTAGATACCCATTTCTCATTAACAAGTACTCGATCCAGCCGCTCAAGCTGGTGTTTTTTCTGGTAAGTGAAAATTTGGCCTTCAGATTAGGCCTCTTTCAGGCCAGTAGTCAGGAGCATGTCATGAAACATGTTGCTGGCTCTGGTGTCGAAGTATCTGATTCCCCATTTTTCCTCAATGCTAAGGAGCGTGTTGAAATCTCCCATGACTGCCCATGGGCCAGAAATGCCATTACTGATGTTGTTGAGACGCAACCAAAGTTGCTCTCGGTGCTTTGGAGTAGGGCTGCCGTAGACGAAAGTGATAGCTACCCCGTCGATGCAGCAATGCACGAATTGTCAGTGACGGCTTATGATATCGACGTTGCAACGAGATTTATTCCATAGGATCCATATACCCCCTGAGAATCCCAGGGCTTCCACTCTATGAGAGGACTCAAAACCAAAGATTTTAATGATGCCTAGAGCTTGGTCACCACTGCACTGGGGTTCTAGAATGGACAAGACATCTATTTTCATTCTACTTTTAAACTCCTTGATTATACGGGCCTTGTGATGAGACCCCGCACCCTGTATATTCCAAACTATGATTTTCATTTGGGAATATAAGGGTAGAATGATCGTCTCTTAGGTTTTATGGCTCCCCGAGGCAGATGCCTCGTCCTGGGAATCCTAACCCTCTTGGGTGGAATCAACCATTTCATATTCTAATCTTCCAGCCGACGAACTCCCCGTGAAGTCTGGGTGTGAACTCGAGGCCTTACCCTTCTTCCTCACCCTCTCTGGGATTGACAGAATAGGGATTGTTTGATAGACTACCTGCCTGGTTCTCAAGCTGATCTGTCTGTCTGCTGAACTCATATGGACTTGTCTTTCCGGGTTGTATATCACTAGTTAGTCTTTAGCAATTGGGTCACCCTCCCTTCCCATGGCTATTTCATCATCGTGTAGAGTAACAACTATGTTTACAACGTTTTCCTCTGCTATTGCTTTCGCTTGTTGCTTTTGTTTCCTGCGGTTCTTCTTGCTTAGTTGTTGTTGCCATCCGTCCCCCTCCCCCTCTCCTTCTTGGTTGGGGTTAGGGTCATCATCTGGGATGTTTTGCACCTTGTCGGTGGGGATCTATTCTTTATCCTTTCGAGCTGGTCTTTTCTTGGGTTTTTTTGCATGAATCCCCATGTTATATGTAGTTTGTGGATGGAGGTTGCTGCTTTCAGTGGGGATTCCCTCAGGTGCTGGAGGTGCCATGAACTTGCAATCCTCCTTGCTATGCCCTATTCTTCCGCATCCCATACAGATCAGGGGGATGTTTTCATATTCTAGTTTAAACCTTTCTCCGTTGAAGAGGATTGTTGGGAGAAGGGGTTTAGCTGTTTCCACTTCCACATCAATCCGGGCGAATTTACCCCGATGGCCCAGAGTTGTGGTGGAATCAATTTTAATGGTTTTTCCTATCACGTCTCTAATTCTTTGAAGGAGTTCATGTTGGTACAGATAGACTGGAAGATCAGCAACTTTGGCCCAGACTAGCAACCTTGATGGGATCAGATCTGATGGTCTGAAATCTGTTGTCCATGATTGAACTGAGATATACATTCTGAAGATTGTCCATGGCCCTCCTGTCATGGCTCGGACGTAATCCGTTTCATTAGCTAGTTGGATAATGTAGTAACCTTGTTCTAGGTCAATGACCCTGAAGGTTTCAGATGGTTTCCAGAGGATGGAAAGCCTGTTAACTAGGACATGGTATCTGACATTAATACCCACCTCCTTGATGATTACAAAGAATTTCCCAGATCTAGGAGAGGTTGGATCCATTCTGGGGCTATCTTGAAGTTTGGAATGGCTCGGTGCGATCTACCTCAATCTCTGAAGATTTTAGGAAATCCACCGGTACATTCTTGATCGAGTTGTTGCTTTCGCCATTACCCACAATATTAGGATAGGATTTCTGTGGCTCGCTAGGGTTTCCTTGTGCTCCAGTCGCCACGTTCGTAGGATGTCTCTCTTGATCTGCTTGTTGGTTCATTTGATTACTTGTAGCCGGTCCATCCACATAGTTGATATTACTACTCAGAGTAGGTATGTCAGGGGAACGAGTCCTCCCGATGAAGCTACCCCTTCCTCCTCCCCGACCGCCAGAGCCCCTACCTCGTGCCGACCCTAGCACCATCGCGAATCCTAACTTTATTGCTAGAGATGATACAAATTGACGGCGAGTTCTTAATTATTTGAATATCTTCATAATCACCTCGATTCATAATTAAATTCTCTAAAATTATAACATATTTTTTTGATAATATTTTTGAATAAAAATTTATTTTGTTAATTATTTCCTCTAATGTCATTAACTCTCTTCTTGCATACATGTATGTGATAATGCTACATTAACTCCAACTCGGTTCTTTATAGTATGCTGAAGTCATGATTATGAGTTGCTAAAAAAAAGTATTTAAGGTTACCAAAGTTAAGACAAAGCACAACATAGAATATTACTAACAAAAGCTTGACAAGCTTTAAGATTATCTTAAAACTCTAGGATTACCAGCAAAGCTATGAACGGGTTGTAACAAAAATAGTCCAAACAACCATCCTTATGGAGTCTAGATATGTGATTCTCATTTATGTTCCCTAGATGAAAATGCCAAAGGTATGCTATATTTGAGTTGTTGAGTTTTAGTATTTTGGTATTTACATTATAAATATCTGTCTTTAGATCTAACAAATAAAGATCTTAAGACATTGGGGCACTGCCATAAAAGATCCCATCTTTTGAAATAGAACATCGACCATTTTTAATATGAAATTTAAATACAACATACATAAATGATGCTTGTATATATATCAGGTACATAATAGTATTTTGTTAACTCTATTACAAGCTCTATGGGGTGAGATAAACTATAGGTTCCAACTGTGCTAGCCACAACTCTTGCATCATTAGCAACTTGAAGTTCCACCTCACCTTTTTCCAAAGACCTACTTCCTTTCAGATCTTGCATATGAGAACATATGTGAGATCCAAATTTGGTATCTAGTACCCATGATGAAGAAGTAGATAGGTTTATCTCAATAATGTATATACCTGAAGTGGAGATCACCATCTCCATCTTCTTCTTCCTGAATGCCTTCAAGTACAAAGGATGAGTTCCTCTTGTACTCTTCTTTCTCCTTATCTTGAGTGTTGAAGATTTGGATCTAGGCTTGACCTCAAAACTCCTCTCGGCCATTCTTTGATCCTTAGACTCAGCTCCACTGATCACCATTACAGGCTTGTCCTGATTCAATCTTGCTTTAGTATGAAATAACATAGAAAGCAAGTTTGACATAGGTCTGGCCATATTATTCACATGATAACACGCAGAAAAGTGGTTGTATGATTCTGGCAATGTCTTTAGAATCAAATCTATGGCAAACTCTTGGATCAAGGTGAATCTCAGATCTTCAAGATGATACACATGTCCAATCATATTGAGAACACATTCTTCTACTGAGGTTCCCTCTGTCATCTTAGACTCAAGTAGCACCTTTATGACATTGCTTTATTGCTTTGTAAGACCAAGTGTTACTTTCTTAAGATGTGTTGCCATCTCAAGAACACTCATATCCTCACACTTCTCATACAACTCATAGTTCATGCAGCTAAGCATAAGGTACTTTATCTCCAAGGCACTATTGGCATGCTTCCAATAAGCATCCCACTTGTGCCCTAGGTGCATCAGGAGTAGGTATTTTTGGCACTAGTTTTTAAAGGGCGTAGAGCTTGTCGTCTTCATTGAGAACCCTTCTCAAAGTCCAAAACTAGTCATGGAAAATTGTCCCGTCAATTTTGTCCTTCTTAAGGACCAATTGTAATACAAAGTTGTTCGTTATTTGATCGTACAAGAAAAATTTGCATTTGTCATAAACTTTGATTTGATTTGAAAATTTGATGATATTAATTAGTCTCTAATTATTATTGCTCTCATTATTTTATTCAAATTGATATCCCTCTTATAACAATTCAAAATATTGTAGTGTAAAATATTCTAGTAGTCCAGATCCAAGATAATTTGACTATGGCTTGATCAACACCACAAAACACAGTGAATTATCAAGGTAGGAAACTTTATCCAATTGCATCATATACAATTCTAGGTAGATGATATGTGAAACTCCTTTCCATACTCATCTACATGCTTTTGGGCTTAGACACTCTAAGAATCACCAGTTTAAGCCTAACCCAACAACCAACACGATAGATATGCACTCTACAAAGGTAAAACTTACATATCTACCATCACACCTCCACAAGATAGACGACGCACCATGTGAAGGCATAACTTATGCTTGGTCAATCAAGATTTTCATGTGTGTTGCTGTTTGAAAGCATCTAAGACTTAATATATTTTTATTTGAGGGATTTTATGTTTATAAATACATATAATTTATCCAATCACTACATATATGGTACATATTATATACATGTTATATCCCACAACAAAAACATGCAATAAATGAAAGCAATGTTTATGGCCAACCTAATGTAATTCCTTGGAGCCACAATGAATTACCACATCCTAGGTCTATATCACATGCACAATCCTATAATTGATGACGATCCATTCTTTCCAATCCAAGTTGACCAGTTAAACCCTTGAACCAGTCGGTTCACCTCCTGGCTGGTCGTTTAGTCATCTCAGTAGTCATCTGGTTCTTCTGTCCACCATCTGTTGGCTCCTCCAGCCTATCGGTTGAGTCCACTAGCCAATAAGTTCATCTTGTCCATCTAGTCCTCCTCAGTCCTCTAGCTGGTTGGCTCATCTCCAAGATGATCGATTGGCATCGTCAGGATGTCCTTCTTCTTTGTCATAATAGGAAAGTAAACTATACTACATTTACACAATTATTGAGAAACCTCGAGTTATGTTTGAGGGGAGCAAGGGCAGGAAAGAATTAACTTTACATTGGAAAGATAAGATAGCGGTTCGGTACATAGATCAAGATAAAAGGATTAAATAACCATACAACTATGTAAAGATAATAGGGGTTATTAGCCATAACCATGCTACACATCCACCACCAAAACTGCTTTTAGGGTGACACATATAAATTATTTTTATATAAATATATATATACATACATAAATATATACATACATATATATACACATATATATACATATATATATACATATATATATATATATATATATATATATATATATATATATATATATATATATATTAGTTTGGGATTATTGTGGTGTTTGATTGGACAAATTCATTCGCATCACATGAAATAAATAAATGATAAAAACCAAAAACCAATCATATTGATTATCCCTAAATATAGTAAATTGACATTACTCTGATACCACTGTAGTGAAATATGTTTACAAAATAGGTAGCAAAAACAAATTTTTTATCTATCATATTCCCATAAACCAACATATCATGTCAATAACTATAAGATGGGAATGATGCTTTTGAGGATGTACCTAGTCCTGGAGCAAGTCCATTGACATCTCCTCGTCGTTGTAGATGAACAACTATTGACTAGTTGCTCTTGGAAGGTTTTTTTGCAACTCCTAGTCTTCACCATAGATATTAGACTGGATAGTTTTTGCAGCAACTCCTGCGGTCTTGCCATAGATTGCAGGTTGACGTTGCCCTCCTAGAAGCAGCCAAAGGACTCCTACCTCTATAGTAGTCTACACAAACTTCCTAGAGCTCCTATTGTCCTTTTAGAACAGACAGGAAGGAGTTGTCCCTTCTGTTGGCGTACTAGTCACCAACTTGCTCTCCCATAACAATGATACTCAGTTGTTCTCTCCCTTGCTGTCCCTTGATAGTCAGATAGGACTTGCTTGGGCTCTTAAATTTTCACAACCGGAGACCACTGAAATGGTCGTCTTACAACCCAGGCGGTCATCTAGCATGTGAGACGGTCATCTCGCACTACGAGACAGTCATTTTGTGGTTTCCCAATCACATACAAAATTGGCAATTCGAATCCAATTAATGCACAACATGACGTCAACACTAATTCCTTGTTGCAATTAAATTCCCCATAAACTAAGAAATCTCGCTCATGTGAGACGGTCGTCTCACTCACCTAGATGGTTGTTTGGTGACTCGAGCTGATTCAATTGGTTCAACAGAATGAACCGATCGGCTCACACCTCAGTTTGAGCAGAACGTAGCCAATTCAATTTTTTATCAGCTCGATACTCCAAACAACCATCTCAACACTTGAGATGATCGTTTGGCACTTAAATGATTGACTCATAGTGTGAGCCAATCATCTGGCAATGTATCCAACTAATGTGTTGTGTGAATTGAATACCTAAACACTTTAGTAATCAATTCAATCATCATTCAAGATTACACTCCTCTTCTAGGTCAAGACCTATGTGTTTGACCTTATAGGTCACATATTACATTGGCAGTGAATGTTCATAACAACTTATGACATCACATGCAATTAGAGGTACCTAGTCACACATTATTGCTACCCAAGTAAATGAAAAGTTGGGGAATAACTTCAAACTACAATATGTTCTTGGTGTTACAGTGTTTGGAATAATTCTTTTGTCTCTGATATCCAGATTGAACTCGAGGCATGAAGTAGTCATCCTCTTCAACAATCAATTTTGTTCCTTGAACCAGAGCAGTCTGTCTGAGATATATGTAATCTTAATACCACATATTTACTCACCTATACATGTCCATGTATTTCTCAATCTCACTAATCCAGATGCCTAGGATATCATACTTCTATAAGAGGGACATATCCCATCTCTATCACTCACAGTCAGTCTCCATGTGTCATAGTCACCCAATCATCACCTTTATAACAACCCAAGTTTCATGATTGCGTTTGATGATGTCAAAGCATACTAAATGACGTGTGATGAGTGCATTAATTTTAGGTCTAAGAACCAAAAACACAACCATCACTATGAGAGATGACTATGACTACCGTGGTAATGGTTTCCATGTGTTAGTCTCATGGTGGGTCTGTATAATACACTGTTCTCTAGAATGTATCTATGTGCTTGGTTTGGTATAGTAATATCATGACTAATGAGATTTTGTCACAACCAACTCACACTCTGATCTTATGTGTCATTGTTGTCTAGCAACCTTCCACAATAACAACCGATCAGGGACATAATGAGAATATATATGTACTTTTAACATCCGTATGATCTCATTTCTCCAAGTCACATACTTGAAGACATATGTCATTGAGTAATATTATTCTCTAGACATTTATAATGTTACATCATTATATCATAACCGAATTAAAAAAAATTGGAAGCTTGCCTTTATTTGTTAATCAAATTAGTTACAAGTTATGCCATTACAATCATCATATGATTGGCTCTCACGGCATACATACCAACAATCTCTACAGTCGCCTACATTGTTAACCACTCTCCATCTCCGCTTGGTTTCAAAACTACTAAAGAGGTTTGGTTTGGTCATATTACAAACTACCTAATATCTTTATTTTTAGTTTTCCTGCTTATGTCTACTCCAAGATGGAAAGCTTGTCCCTAGGGCCAAGAAGTGTATTTTTCTAGATTATTGTAAAGGTATATAAGAGTATCAATTGTGGTGTCGTGACCCTAAGTCTTCAAAATTATTGATTGAAAGGAATTATACCTTTGATGAGTCTTGTATGATCTCAAAGAAAAAGGATTTTGTAACAACTTCTGATACATGTCCTTCTCATAGTGTCACCAAATAGGTGAAGCTAGATATTGATGATGTGTCATCATCACCACATGGTTGTTTGACATTGCCTATTGCAGTTAGTCAAGATACCTCAGATAATATTGAATATGAGGTACCTCATGCACAAGCCTATAGTGTTTCTCATGATAGAGAAATATGACAAATTAGGCCACTGGTAAGGCATTCATATTACATTGTTGCTTATGATTTAGACACTATAGAGGAGACCGATGATGCTGGTGAGCCATCTACTTATACTACAACTATAGATTCACCATATTCTACTATGTGAATTGCTTCTATGAGTGAAGAAATGTAATCTCTTTCTAAAAGTCATATTTGGGAGCTTGTGAATCCTTATATTTATGAGATGATCACCAACTAAGATAATCATGCTGATATGATGACAAAGACACTATAAGTTTCCAAGTCCAACACCAACCTAGACTTGGTTAGCCATCATAGATTGATGCCTTTAGGGGATGGAGGATAAGAAGTTTTCTATTTAATCCTGTAAGATGTTGGCTTTTTGTCAAGGTGGAGATATGCCTCAAAGACTCCTAGTCCTAATCCTAATCCTAATCCTACATGATATGTTAGTCTTAGTTTGGGTCTGCCTTGTTTGATTCCAACCTGTGTTCCTACCCAAATTTGGATTAGTATTCCTATTTAGAGTTGGAGATGAATCTCTATACATGCAACTTGTGTTCCTATTGCATGTCTTCTAGACTCCTATTAGGATTGTGTCTTCCTAGTTGAAGCCCTATGGCATGGAGCCTATAAATAGGACCCTTGCAGCATTGAGTTTTCTTGTACTAAAAAGTACCAATATACCAAATTGTATCAAAGATTTCTTGATTTTCTTTGGGTGTAACCTTCTCAAGGTTTTTTATTCTCTTTGAAAGTATCTCTCCTTTCTAATCTTCCTGCAACAGTGAAATTATCTTCTAGTCACATGGAGTAGGTCGTATAGATTGAACCGCGCTAACTCTGAGTTCATTATTAGTGCATATTTTTATTCTTCTTCCTATTTTTCATGTATTGCTCGTTGTTCTGACTTAAAAAATATAAATTCATTACTCCATGATAAAATGCTAGACAATTGTGTTTATAAAAGAAATGAGCTTATGTTCACCATATGCAACCATACAAAAACATCCCTTCTAAATCATTACAATTGAATGCATAGATATCATTTTACCCCCCATCAAACCAATCCTTTATATGGTTTATACCAGAAACCCTCTCATTTTGAGTTACATGTGGCATATTATTGTCACATGTTAATCCTCGAGTGAATTCATGTAAAAAACATGATTGGGTAGTTGAAACACCTCCTCGTGATAGTTATTCACCCATTGGGGAGATCCAGAAGAGACTAAACTACAACACCACTTGCTCAGTTTTAGTCTTAAGGAGTGTTTTTCTCAAGATGTCTTGAATACAATCTAGGTCATTCAAGAGACTGTTGGAAACATTGTGTTCTACTTGTCAGGAAAAAATCTCCCGAGCAAGCTAGAGTTTGGTAGTTGCTAAAGCACAAGAAACAGATAAAAAGAGATAAGCTCGGATTCGACACCACATTTTATTCATAAAACAAGGAAAAACAAGTTGGACATTTAAAACATGATTAAAAACTTGATTTAGTAATCTTCTTATCATATGGGGAAGGTGTTTGCACCCCATCTCACACCATATATTGGTATCAAATCTTTTATTTACACTCATGCATTATGGTGGTTTCAGGTTACACTAAAGGAAACAACATGGCAAAAAAGAAATAAAAAAGAATGTTTTATGTTTGTAGATCTTTGGGATCGGAGACGGTCATTTATTTTTGGTTGTGGACTTAGACATTCAAGAGAATATTGAGTCTTAGTGATATTCAAAACATTTATCTTCCTTTGAATAGTGAATTTGTCATTTTAAGAGAATATTAAGATCTTCATATTTTGTAAAAACTTTAGTATTTATTTATATTTTTCTATTTTTTGTACTTTTTGTTATATGATTTTAGGATATTCTGGAAATGTAGCTAAAAATCTTGGGACCTCTTTGACATTTTGAGAAAAAAGTTGTTACAAAGGTAGGAAATGAGGCAAGGTCGAGACCCATCCTCATTCCACTCATTTTGAGTAATGAAGATTACGTAAAGCTTGTGTATGAGCTAGGAGTAGTATCGACAGAAGTAAAGAGAAAAGGAGGCAAGTAGAATGCTATTTTTTGTGACACCAAGATTGGAACAACACAACAATTTACATGTGGAACTTAGGAGGTACATCAAGAAAAAAACTTTGATAGTGGTAGAATAGAAGAATAAAAAATTTTGAGCATTTTTTGATGAGTATCATATCCTTCTTGCTTTGGAGATTTCCATCCCGTAGCTTTGTACTTTTCATTTTGGCCTTTAGTAACAAAATCCATATGTTTGGGCTACCAACGTTCTTCACAATTTGAAGGTTATGGATGAATGATGTCTTGTGATTCATTCATTTTTGTCATATCACATTTTTGAGAGAATTTAGTGTCTGAATTCACAAATTTAATTTGGTGTGTGAAGATGATGTCATTGGGTTTGAATTAATACTGGTAGATTGGGTCCAATAGCTGGAGCAAGTGGAAAGATTTATATAGTCCCTAAGCTGATCTCATTGTAGTCTGGACTAGATGATGGTGATCACACAAAGGTTGAGGCAGACCCAACTATATTTTTCTACCTTTATTTGTTGAATTTTCATTAGGCTAGGAATTTTTTTAATCTTCATTTGCTCTTAGAAGTCATCATGGTGGTGCAGATTCAAGGAGACATTCTCCCATCTGAGCTATTTTTGACACACCCAAGCGTATTTAGGGTTGTAATTAGGTAGGGTATTATCATTTTATCCACCATTGATACCGTCTAGGGTAGGGTAAAGATAAGAATATCTTTTACTCACCACCCATTTAACTAGTACCCAAATTTACCCTACCCACTTTACCCAGTTACCCATTTATTAGAGGTTAAAGTAATAACTTTATATTCTAATACATTTGTGTAATGCTTACTAAAATGATTACACTACTTTCTTAATATATTTTGTTATGATTTATAGAACTTATTAAGCAATTGGATTCATGTCACATTTTTATAATTATATGTTTGTGAAAAAAATACACAAGAATAATTAATGTACTAGAAAGATTAGACCCTATTTGTATAGAATTCAATTGATTAAATATTAGTATTCTCAATGTATATTACTAAAAGCATTATTACTACTGTATAAAACTAGTTTTTGAACTTCCTTGTGTTTGATGTAAGAAATATCGTATGAAATTAGTGTTGAACTATCATGTATGTATCTTCATCCTTTTTACCCATTTCATCCATTATCCTACCCATTTACCCTACCAGTAAATGTGTGTGGGAAAGGGTAGGATAAAGGTCTTTAGGGGAAGGGTAATTGCCCTAGCCATTACCCACCAACTTTGACATGGTTAAGGGTAAGGATAATCTTTTACCCTACCCTACCCTACCCAATTTACAACCCTAGGCATATTGGGGATGAATGACCATCATCGAGGACATCGAGAAGTAGATGAGTTATCTTAGGATCTATCTCCACTACTATTTCTCCTTTCCTTTCTGTAATCAAATCGGTATATGATTATTAGTTTGTTCTTGATGGGAATTCTTTACTTCTTTGACTTTGACTTTTAGGGACCCGAGGTAAAAAAATGTCTACTTGAGGCCCCATTGAAATGAACTGGGGCGTATGTATGATGAGTTAGTTGATGAAGAGTTGGCATTGCATGAGGAGACTGGTTTTGTTAGCATTTGTCACCATGGAACATATATGGAACTATGTTATTCCACTCTTTACCCACCTAGTGAAGACTTGAAGATTTGGGAATATGAGCTCTTTCATCTCGATAAGATTGTGAATTTGAATGGCTCTTAGGGTTATCTATACACTCTTTACCCACCTAGTGAAGACTTGAAGATTTGGGAATATGAGCTCTTTCATCTCGATAAGATTGTGAATTTGAATGGTGCTTAGGGTTATCTACACACTCTTTACCCACCTATTGCTATTGGGATGAAGTCAATAGTACACTATCCTACAATAGTGAAGAGTTGAGATGGAGAGGATGATGTCTAGAAAGGCATGCATAACACTTCTCTTTGATATCATCTTATTCCTATGTAGCTTTATCTGAGTCCATTTTTGTCTTATGTTTCACAGGTCATATTTACGATCTTCTTTGAGTGTATACAACATTCCTATTTGGAATAGGGTTTTGAATTTTAGTTGATTTTGAGTTAGATTAAAAGAGTTGAAATCATGAAAGCATGGATCTTGGTTTATGGATTTAGATTTTTAAGAGAAGATCTAGTCTCACTAATAGTTAAAAGATGTTACCTTCCTAAGAATAGTAAAAAAATTTAACCTTTTAAGAATAGATTTGACATCTTCATATTTTAATGAATTTTTAGTATTTTAATTGTATGTTTCTGTACTTCCGTAAGATTTTTAGAAGAATTTGTTTTTTTTTTAATCCATGGACCTCTTTGCAATCTTTGTAGAATGTTTTTTAAGGGAGGAACCGAGGAGAGATCAAGAACCATCCTCATTCCACCCATTTTGAGTAGCGATAGTGACCCAAAGCCTTTATCTGATCTAAGAGCAACAACAACTGTAGAAAAGAGAACATGAGGCTGGTAGAATGCTATGTTTTATGGTCTGAGAAGCAAAATAACACTATTATTTGTGTGTGGACCCCGTATGGCACATCAAGAAGTAGTTTTGGTGATGGTAGAGCAGTAAAATCATTTCCTATAGCAATATTCTTCCATGAGAACTAGCTCCACCTTGCTCTAGAGAGTTCCATCCCTTAGCTTTAAACTTGCCATTTTGTCCATTGATAATGATATCTAGATTTTGTTTTACCAAAATTTCTTTATGATCTGGAGGTTGAAGGTGAATTCACTTCTTGACTTGTGATTAATTGATTTTAACTATTCATTTCATTTGTGTGAGCATGTGGTGCCCAATTACACTAATTCAACTTGTTGTGTGAAGTTGGTGTCATTGCGACTTTGAATTAATACTTGGCAAAAGGCGTCTAGTTGCTAGTGTGATTGGAGACATGCGGGCATTCCTTAGGTTTATCCACTTGTGGGTGGGGCAAGATGTTGGTGATGATGCAGAGGTTGAGGTGTACTCAAGCTATATTTTTGTATGTTTATTGGTTGAATTCCCATTAGGCTAGGAAATTTTTTATCTTCATTTTCTATAAGCGGTCATCATGGTGGCACAAACCAAATTTAGAGAGAGATTCTCCCAGCTAAGCAGTTAATGATGGACCTGGGCATATTTTGTATGAATGTCCATCATTTAGGATGTCAACCTTTTGTTAATATCTAATTTAAGATCTCTATGCCCTATTATTTCTCATTTTATTGCCAAAATCAAATCAGGCTTAGTTCATTTTTTGTTGGTGGTAATCATTCTTGACTTCATATGTTACTTTGACTTTTTGGGACTTGGGGTCAAAAATGTCTACTTGTGGTCCCTTTGGAATGAATTGAGGCTTCTATATGATGAGGTAATTGTAGAGGAGTTGGCATTGTTGGAGGAAACTAGATTTGGGAGCATCTGTTGTTGTAGAGTTGTAGCTAGGAACTATGTTATTCCCCTTATTTGAGCACATCTTCCTGGAAACCAACACATTATATTTTACTTTTTGAGAGTTGGCCACCCCCTAGTGAGTTCAATGGATTGGCTTTCAATGAGATCCCTATTTATATCTTTCCAGAAAGGAAAGTTTGGGGACAATTGTGCCTTATTGAGATATTGGGGGTAAACCTTGATGATATTGATATTGATTTGAGGTATGAAGTCATATATACCTAACTACATAAGCCCTCCTTTGTTAAGAAGGAGTGAACGAGTGCAATTTTTCCTCAATTTTTTGCCTTTTAGTTAGGGCATTTCTATTTGTGCTGGTTACTGGTTTCCTTTTTTGTAACAACATCGGGGATAGAGGAGAGATAAATCAGTTCTGCTATCTTCTTGATCCAGAGTGATTCTCTCTTTTGATAGGGGTAGAGGTGTATACATCCAACTATTGATGTGCTTGAGAAGGTGCCTTGTTGATGATTTCTCCTTGGAAGGAACTGTCAGGAGACCATGAGTTGTGACGACATCATGGGCTTGATTGGGGGTATAGATTTGTATCTTTGGATTTTTCTACTTAGCTTGAGATTTTTGTGGTGAATGTTTCCCTGATCTTTTCCTAGAAACTTTTGGAATATGAGAACTTTTGGGTCCATAGGATTATCACTTTGAGTGGTCCTTAGGGATATCTTCACACTTCTTTACCCACATGTTGCCATTTGACAAGACACACTAGTAGAGTGTCCTACAACATTGGAGAGGTACCTAAAGAGGATGACATCTAGAGAGGTATGCATATCACTTCTCTTTGATGCTATCTAGTTTGGGTGCAGGTTCTTTAGGTGACTCCTTATTCTTATTTTGTTTCCCAGATTATATTTAGGATATAATCTATGTTTTAGTTGGGTGAGGTGAGGACATCATGTTTTGCTTACTTTGATTCCTTGGCCTTGGATGAACACATGATTCACTTTGAGTTTGTTTTACATGGGTGTGTGTATCACTTGTTAGTGGTATGGTTTATTAGCACATTCCCTTTGACCCTTTTCTTGGATGGATCCCCTCTGGCATCAAGATCAATCAGACTGCATGGGAGCTGATGGGAGGATAGGTGGATAACACTATGTATCTTAGGTGGTATTAGCCAACTGGGAAGTCTCAATTTTTCTTATAGGAAGAATGTGATTGAATGGCATGTGCTCCACAAGTAAGAGTTTATCTTTTATTCTGGTTCATTTTCTTCATTACAGTAGCATGACATATTTTCTTCACAAGTGATTGACAACAACATCTTTTAGGAGAAAAAAGGCTTTGGTTACGAGTTGTGACATCTACCTCCCCCTGAGGATATATTCATCTAGAGAATCCTCCTTCTACACCTACGACTACTCACGGCTTCCATGACTTCATGGGGCTACAAACTCATCATGACTTTGGCATTGAAGGTTCGTCTAAATTCCTGATCGATCTTTTTCGTGGGTCAAGACTGTAAACACAAACTGTTCAGTTAAAGATATCAAACATTAAATTTATAATCAACTATAAAAGACATCTACAACTCAATATATAGTTTTTATAGTAGTGCGGGGTGAAACACAGGGACAAAGAGAATAACAAAAAAAATGGATGACCTTAAATTATTTTATTCAAATCAAATAAGTGAAATTGTTGTCCCATTTAAGGAATGAGTCAATCTAATCAAGCAATATTCTAAGTTATGAAAAAAAAGATAAAGATAATTGTAAAATAATAAAAGAGGAAATTTGGATTGGGTATCACCAATCAGACCAACCGTTACCCTGTAAAACCTTCCCTTCCAATTTATATATATTCTAAACTTGTTTTGCAAACAATCATAAAAGATATCCACTCATTTCTTCTCTATAAATCTGGGTAGATTTTTATTCTAGGGTTTTTCTCGCTCAAGCTAATAACCAAGGAATCAGTAATAACCATATGACTTTTGTTATAGTAACTCCTCACTCTCATATCTCGTTATCAATCTATACTCTAGATCTAAATGAAATCATTCTCTCAAATAAGTCCTTGTAAAACATCACAAGAAGGTATCTAATCAACACGTGACACATTAAAATAAGAGTATTGAAACAAAACTATAAGAACATATGCAATAAATGGAAAAATGAATAATTACATGGTTGGGAGGGCCTAACGACTACTCCCAACCCAAGTTATGGAGTTTAGAAAATCATGGAAAAGAAAAGAAACATATTACAAATTGATTAAGTCATGCTAAAGAAAAGAGAGGGAAGAGTTTGACACAAGGATAGATCGATCGATCTTTTGATTTGATCTGATGCAGAGGTTGAAAATCAACTCTTAATGATCATGGGTCGATGGTTCTCTTCTCCCAGGCTTGGCACAAGAGGATCTGTCGATCTATCAATGGAAGTGGGTTGAGCCACAAGGCCTGAGGCTGATGACATTAGATTGGTCGATGTCTCTAATCTTGGGATCCAAACTTGACAACAACCTTTCATCTTATAGACTCCAAAAATCCAAGATGCCTTGAACTGATGTCTTTGGGACCTATTTATAGGATTTTCCTTGTGATTTGTCGACTCTGGATTGGTCCACATGGCAGGGACTCTTCATCTTTGTACTGCCGATGTTGGAGTTTGATGAGATGATTTCTCAACAAGTCTTTGTCCGTCTTAGAGGTGTCGATCTTTATGGGATTGATAGGGGTGATAAGTCGACAACATGGTCGACATCGGTTCCCTTGATGATGGCATCGATGATCACTCCATCGATGGGAATGCCGATGACTGTGTTCGGTGTATTTGAAAATGATGGGAATCTATCGACGTAAATGTCTATAAGTTGAGTCTATTGATGAAAGCCCGATGAGGTTTTGTCAACCTTGTTGTTCAGTGGGTTGGATCTCAATAGGTATATATATCAATCTCTTGAAACTTTAACCCAATAGGTCGATGACACTTGGGCTCTATAGTGCTTTGATTATCACTTTTGATCATCGATGGTTAAACTATCGATCTTGAAAATTTTGTATCGAATTCCTTCAAATTGCATCAAAACTTAATTAAAACTAGGAAACTGGTAAATCGGAGATAAAATGAAGGAAATATGATATTTTAAACACTAATAAAAAAAACTTCATTTATGAAAAAGGCATGAAATGTGCATCAAAATTGATGTTATCAATTCCCTAGTGATTTTAATGTTGGCATGAGTGCAACTGGTGGATTCTTTGGGCTGAGTATACTTCCAAGATATGAGTAAAAAGAACACTTGTAGGGCGCTCAGGGTCACCATGGACCTTGCACAAGAATGAGTGACTTCCCTATGGATGATCCAGTCTTTGTTGTAGACCCACAAGGGTTGATGGTTGTTACAGAGCCATTTTCATTGAGTGTCAAAGCATATTCAACCCATTGTCAATATGATTGTTTGGGAGTGGAGGTGTAGTCTATAATATCCTCTTTGGGTCACCATTAGTCTACTAGTTTTTTTCATCTTGATGTGAGTAGAGTCCACTACTCTTCAGGATCTTCTTCTTTTGATAATCAACCATTGGACCAATGCTTGACTGTATGGTTTAAGAAGAAATTGAAGAATTAGATGTATTCAATATTTTATGCTTATTTATCTATGTATCTTGTATATCCCTTTTGTAAGAGAACTATGCATTAGTATATTTCAGCATATTTTAGCATGCACGAACTTTGATTTAGGAATTTTGAATTTAAAATTTGAGTTTGACAGTCAAATCCTGGTGTGAAATTCATAAATCTTTGTTTCAGAGTCTGATTGTCTCTTGTGGATTCGAATGTGTAAAAGGCCCATGCCCATCTTGCAAGCCCTACAATATGCAGATCCTATTCAGACTCCGAAATGCACCTTTGTGGGATATCTGGATAGGAAACTATGCTTTCCTCAAGAAACATGTCCATTTTAATTGTTGTTGTAGAAATCCATAAATATATCATGGTTGCTGCACCTTTTTGAAATATATTAATTCGTGGAATTCAAAGCCATGGTTATTGTTGGTATGTATGCCCAGAGAACCAATACTATGATGATTGTAATGGAATAACTTATAAATGATTTGATTAAAAATAAAGGCAATCTTCCAATTTATTTTGTTTTATTCAGTTATGAGATAATGAAATAACATAATAAATTTCTAGAGAATTATATTACTCAATGAAGTGTGTCTTTGGGTTGATGACCTAAATAATAAGATCATATGAATGTTAAGACTATATACATTGTTGTTATGTCCCTAGTCAGATATTATTCTGGAAGACTGATAGACAACAATAACACATAAGACTAGAGAGTGTGTTTCTTGATGACAGAATCTCATCAGTCATGATATGTGATATCAAACCAAGCACATAGATACTTGTTAGAGAATAATGTATTGGATAGAACCACCATAAGAGTGGTACATGGAAACCATAATCGGTAGTTATAATCATCTCTTATAGTGTTGGTGGTTATTGTGTTATTAGACTTGAGGTCACTACACTCATCACATGTTGTTTGAAGCACTTTGACATCATCCAACATGATTCTGATAAGGGTTGCCATAAATGTAATGATTGGATATACTATGACACATGGGGATGACTGAGAGTTATGTAGATGGGATTTGTCCCTCCTACAGGAGTATGATATCCCGACCACTTGAAAAGTGAGACTGAGAAATGCATGGCCATGCTCATGTGAGTCAGTATGTGATATTGAGCCTACATATATCTTAGACAGTCTATTCTAGTTCAAAGAACATGGATTGAATGATTGAAGAGGATGATGATTTTATCACTCAAGTTAATCTTGATATTAGTGACAAATGAACTATACTAACACTGTAACACCAATCACAGATTGTAGGTTGAATCTTTTCTTCAACTTTAGTTTACTTGAATAGTAATGATGTGTTACTAGACACCACTCTTTTCTCAAGATGTGATAAAATGGTTATGGACACTCACTGCCAACGTAATATGGAACCTATAGGGTCACAAAAAAAGGATTCACTTGGAATAGGAGTTTATTCATGGATTATATTTAAATTGATTACTAAATTGTGTAGGTATTCAATTTAAACAACAATATACTAACTGGAATCTGAACTGACCAGTTCAAGTATTGAACTAACCAGTTAGAGTATCAAGTTGATTCAAAATTGGATTGGCTGAGTTCTGGATGAAACAAGTCTTGAAACGACCTGTTCACTTAGTGAACCAATCTACTCAAGATCACCAGACAACCGGTTCATAAGTTGAACTGCCCAGTTCATGGATTTATTTGATTGCATCAAGGATTAATTGCTAATGTCATGTTTGCATAAATTGGATTAGAATTTCTATAAAATTGTGATTGGTAAACATGATGAAATGACTGGTTCACTATTTGAACTGGTCGACTCACATGTCAAACGACCAGTTCAATAGTGAACCAATCATTTTGCTACTCCCACGATGCAAATATTCATGAAATTTTAGTCCCTACTCCTACATAGACTAGGAACCCTGACCCTAACCATCCTATAAATAGATGGGTAATGATAGCTTCCTAGAGACACAACTCGATTGCTTCTAACAATTGCCTGTCTTCTCTAGTTGTGGTAACTGAGAGTACCCAAGCAAGTCCTATCCGATAAAGAGAGGGATAGCAAGGGAAACCAATTGTGGGGGAGCAAGTTGGTGACTAGTACATCAATGTGAAGGGACAACTCCTTCTTGTCCATTCTTCTAGAATGACAAGATTTCCCAGTGGTCCCTGTGGACTATACTAGAGGCGTGGATCTTTTCCTACTAGGAGGACAACGACAAACTATTGTCTGTGGTGATCAACCAGGAGCTGCTAAAGACATTGTTCGAGTGGGACTTGAAGAAAGGACACACACTATGACAAGGAGATTGTCACTAGACTTTCTCCAGGACTAGGTATATCCTCTAAACCATCATTTCCATTACATAGTTATTGACGCAATCTATTGGTTTAAGGGAAATATGGCAGTTACAATTTTATTTTCACTACATGTTCAGTCACCATATTTACCTACAGTTACATCAGTGATATAATACTTCTCCTAAGATTTCCTCTCATGAATATATCATTAGTGGTGAACGCTCCCTCAAATGTCAGTTAAAAGTGATATCACATTTGCCTATTCATAAAGCATCAAACTTCAAATTTATACCTGACTTCTAGAGATGTTTGAAACTCAATATAGAGACATATAGTCTATTGTAGTAAATGGGGTCAAACATAGGTATTTGTGGACTTTTAGTCACCTAAGACTCAATTTTACTTGGTTAAAGAAAACTAGAGGCATATATGAGAATAGAACTAAAACAAGTCAAATTGAACTAAATAAAGTAAAATAAATAAAGTAGATTCTGTCAAATTTTATTAAATGGAGGAAGGAGTTCTAGGTTACGTAACCATGCATTAGGCAGTCTATGCACCTCTTTTTTGGTTGTAGACAACCCTCAAACACCCTAGGAAGGAACTAGCATCCCAACCTAGCATGTATCATGGTAGCTACTCTAGGGGGGTCATCTCACCCCCTCATTTGTAGCATGACTAAAATCCCATCAGCATCCCAATACCTCCTTCAAGGATTGTGGATGAAAACTCCTAATTGTGGCGGAGAACCTCTAGGGCCCAAAACAATTAGGATTTCTAGGTGTGGTAGAGGATCAAAAAAAATTTAAATCTTAGAGAAACCAGCCTAGTTTGGATGAAACTAGGTTTCATATTGCAGGGTCAAATCTTTCAGACCTGGTATTCCTAATGGATCCTCCCTTATACCTCTTCATCACATACTTTATTATAAACTACCTTATCTATCCATTAGTACCACTTATTTTTCGAGTTTAGAAAAATGGTAGTTCATGCTAAAAAAAGATCACCCAACCCCTAACAATGATAACCAAATAGAAAAGATGGAATAATAACATGCTAGTTCTGAATATTACCTACTTGTTAAAGTCAAAGTACATAAACATGTCCAAAATGGGCTACATATCCTAGAAGGATCTCAACTAGCCATAGGAAAGAATAATAAAAAAATGGATATACATCATTTGTAGAGAAACAAAGGGGAACAATAGAAGAAGAGAGGAAGAGGAAGAGGAAGAGGAAGAGTTTAGACCATGGAGGATAGGTGGCTTTCACTCATTATCCTCCATTTGGGATGGATCTTGTCACTTGAGTCTTCCCCTTTTTTCTGCTAGACTCCTTGGTCTCCTTTCCCCTTAATTCCATCCTAAACAACAGTAGGTGTAGATCAATGTAGGTGGAGGTTGATGGTAGTGAGTGGAATGTGGAAGTTGTCCACGGAAGATGGTGTAGGTCCATGGAGGATGGATGCCAACCAAAGGAATAAATGTACGTTGGAGATCCTCTGTCCTCTTGGTCCTTTTAACTCTAAGACAGAAGTTTGGGGATAAAAAATGTAGAACCCCTATCATGGTGGATAAGGAGAGGTATTCATATAGATTTAGGTGAAATATCCATAACTGGGGACAAATCTGGTTAGTTTGGATGAAATTGGTTTGATTTCCTATGAAGGAAGAAAAAGGGATGAAACTTGTTTGGTTTAGATAAAATTGGGTCTATTTCATACCATTGGTCTGGTGGAGTTTGGATTCTACTGGTTCTAACCATTAGAGGGCTTCGTCGAAGCCCACCATCCTTATTACATGTCTATTATGGGCATCAAAGCCAACCATCTAGGGGGACCTTCGAGTACATTCAGGTGGAAAGAGGTAGGTGGAGGATGGCAAATAAATTGGGTCAGTTTCATCAAACCTCACCCAATTTCTTACCACCGGTAGATGGGGTATGACTTCCATAGGTTGTGACAACATTGGAGGTTGACATTGGGTCCAACCCTTGGCTGGAACAATCACAGGGCATAGAGATGGTTGTTGGTGCTTTTAATGAACATGATTAATAGAGGATGGACATGAAACTATGCTGGTTTCACTGGACCCATCTGGGTTTTACAACATTGACAAGTGGTTCATGACACTCCATCAAAAGGAAGGTTGGCTACGAGGCGACCATTGATTGACTGTCAACAAATGACTTTCATTGAATGTCCTCACATGAAAGAGGTAAATGGAGTGTTGAGGCGTGTTGATGCGTACTGGGATGACCACCACCAAGTTTGAAGGAAACCGGGTCATACCGGTCAATGGATTTATAATTTCCCAATCATTGTCCTAGGAATTGGTAGAGTTGATGTATCTTCAGTTTGGTGCCTACAAGTCCTAAATTCAGCTAGTTGAGCAACTATATCTTCAAAAAGAGATAAATTATGAAAACCTAAGAATCTAAAACTTTTAGGCATATCAATTCTAATATTGACAAGAAACTATAGTCAAATAGTTAACATAAATACCTAAATTTGGGTGTTATACACAACTCCAAGATCAACTTAATGCTTGTCATCAAGCAAGATCAACTCAAAGAACAAAAGATAACATCCAAATTGAGCTTGGCAATATATGCTAAGGTTAGGAAAAACAATTTAAAACTACGATTCTCGTAATATTTTTTGTTTCAGAACAAACCGTCAGTGTTCAAGCAAAACCCGCCAAGAAAGACCAAAATAGCTATGAAATTTTAAATGAAAGCCCTACAATTCCAACACTATTCATGGGATCTTGAACCATATTCATGAGCATTGTAGTGCAACCAATTTAGGGGATCATGTGAGTGATAGAGGTGAGCGATACGTTATCATCACATATTCATGTAAACCAATCAACAAACATGTTAATACCACTTATTTGTGTCCTAAAAGGTAGAAGAAAAAAGAACATACTATAATGACTTCAAAGTATCCTGATCTGCATTAATTTGGTGCAACAACCCTATAGTTTTATCCAATTGGTCCAAAGTAGTGAGATGAACTCCTCACACAATGTTCGTACCAACCCAACTAATTGTATGATCTCATAGGTATCCTAGGGTTTCCTAAAGACTCTCTATGAGCTTTAGGGCTGGAACTACTAGACACAACATGCTCATTCTTGTGAGCACAATCATACACCCATTGGGCACCATCCTCAACTATCATAAAAGAGAAAACAAAAACTCATGTTTTTATTCACACTCAACCTTTTATTCTATGCATTCTAATCTATAGGCATTGGTTCTGGGTATTTTGATATTTTGGAATTTTTTGGCTGCCAAGCCTCTTCTGCATAATTTTAACTTTTCTCTTTTTGACTCAATCTAATGTGAGGAGGATGTAGACGGTCAACGGACAACAATCCAATTGGACTAAAACTCAACACTCATCATCATTCACTTGATACCTTAGTGAAGTATTTGATAGAATGAGGTTTCATCCATGAAAATGTAGATCATACTTTAACTCCATCCAACTGGTCCTGAATGATGGGTTTGTCATTAACAACACGAATCAAGGATACATATGTTCAAACTATGAAATAGCATGCAACCCTAGGTTGATCGTCAAATTTAAGATAATAGTCAAGGAGCTAAGAAAAGCAAGAGATCAAGAAATTAAGACTAGGATTGGGCAACTAGACACGTAGTTAAAGAATTTATCTATTGGATTTGCATCTCATTTCCTTAATGGAAAAACTATAAATCAAGAAACAAAGTCCTACTATGTTGTAAAGTTATAAAATACAAAGCTACAATTTTTAAAATTTTGTGCTAGATGCAGTAACATAAAGAATAAACATGCATGCATGATAAGAAGTGAAGAGATAGAAGGGAGAATAGCCCTACAACCCCAAGATTAAATACTTCAAGCATCCTCAAGCAAGGCCTAAAGTTAGGATAGTAAGGAAGTCATGCATGGATGTATGAAAAAGAAATTTATCAAAGTCCTATAATGATGCATGTATGCAAAGACATTTTTAATAATTAAGAGGAAAGAAAATATTGAAGAAACAGCATGAGAAACAAAATTTATTTTAATAAGAAAAGAAAGGATGACTAAGAGAGGGGGTGGTTTCCCCATGATACTGATAGTGGAATCCCAAATCCTAAGTTTTGGGACTAGCATGATCTAGTCTTGTGGAAGGGGTCCATCAGATAATGGAGTAGAATATGTAGAGTTGTGAGCCCTTTAGATTCTGATGTGGGAAATAAAATCCAATGACTGAATGAATTCATCTATGTGCTAGAATTTACTAAAGCTGCACTGAAATGAATTCCTTGAAAAATCATCCTTGAGAAGCCCCCAAAGGTATTAATCTATATAGGTAGTCCTTAGGATGTTGACATATGATGATATGGAGGGAAGAGGCTGCATTATTTCAAGAAGATTTCTCTCATCTCTCTTCACCTCTAGATTTGGTAGTGGATGTCCAATAGAGTCTTCAACGTGGATCTGAGCCAACCAAGCATCATTAAATAAGGGACAACCCTAGGCAAATCAACTATAAATGCTTCACCTAAAGTTTATGATTACCTTCATGGATAAGCTATCCTCATGCTCTATAGCCATGTTGTCATAGATTGTCCACTTAGCTCATTCCTCACTAATAGCCCCTATAAGAGGAGGGTATAGATGGTCTCATGTGAATTCATCTCATCATTGTCATCAATGGACCCATTCTTGCATTACCCCTGACCTGGCTTTTGGGCTAACCTTGTTTTCTTTTCTTAATAAGATGCTTGAACCTTAATCTAATCCTGTAAGATACTATTATAACATGTGACAATCTTATGTTTTAAGTTTGGTCCTATTTGATTGATGTTTGGGCTAGTTATGCTTATTTTGGACCAAGTTGCAATTTACCCATGAGTGAGGGTTATCTTGCAATATGTCACATGTACAGTGTGTCCTCTATGTCTTGGCATCATGAGAGAGGATGATGTTGATGGGCTCCTTGTTTGGACCATGGTTGATGTTATGACATCACAGGGTGATATTATAGTTTCTAGGGTTTGCTTTGTTGTTAGGTGTCGACAATGTTTGAGTTGGTAAAGTTGAAGTGTTGCAACCAAAACACCTCAGTTAGTGAGTTTTGTGAATGCAACACTTATCCTAAGTGTGGTTTTCTTTGACCTTGGTGCTCTAGTGGAGGTTTAGTCGCTATGGTTTGTCCTCTTGTGGAGTGCGTCGACCGTGTTGAGTAGTTGATCTTGTGTAGAGGTCTCTACATGATGTTCCTTGGTGTTCTTCGACCACAACAAGGGTTTTACATGAACTAGTGGTAGCTACACTTGCTTGTTTGTATCACCCTTCAATGCATTCACATGTTAAGTGGTTTCATGGATGTTTCCTTGGTGGACAAGTGTCCTTTTGATGCTCTCTTGTGTTGACACCTCATAACCCCCTTGATTCCCTCCTACCTTGAGTATATAACCCCTCTCCTACACATGCAAGTATCCTTTTCATCCCTACTCTTTCTATTCTCCCTTATATTCATCCTTGGATCTTGGTGGAGAAGAAGAGGACTGATCTTGGATCTTTGGTGGCCAACCAACCTTGCCTGTGGTGATCTTGAGCTTAATCATCTTCCTTGTGGCGATCTTCGGTGGCCTTTCTTCTTGGTAAGTTGTTATCTTTCCTTGGCCACGTTTTCTTTTGATCTATACCCTATCATCCTTTTCCTTCTAGGCCGTGAGACTATTATGCAACCATGGTGGTTGTCTTGAAGATATTCAACATAGGTCAAATACTATGGATTACCATGGTGGTGCCTATGTGAGAAGAATCTCTTTTCTTTCTTCTTCTTATTCAACCTAGGGTTTTCACCCCTTTCTTGATCTCTTCTTTGACCATGGTGTTATTCTTTTTTTATGTGATCTTTTGATCATGGAGTTTCCCTTGGTTGGATCTTCCTTCTCTTTCCTGGATATCGTGATCTTGGAGCTTGATTCTCTACATAAAGCAGGCTATATAACTCTTCTCCCTACTATTATTAAACCATTTTTTTTCATGCATGCTGCTATTTACATATCTAAGATGTGATCCAAATATTCTAGATGGACTTACCATAATCTACGTTTAAGACTTGGTAATAATCTCATGTGGTTTGCTCCTACCCCTAAACCCTAATTTCTTGGTACTCAATTTTGTGGTGATTGTGGAATGTGTGATTTTCTCTTATTTTTGGTTATTGATTCCTATCAACATGCATATGGTTCAAGTATCTTGGAGTAGCATGAAAGTTAAGTTCTATTTTACATGTGTTGAATGTGGGTTTTATCTCTCTTAACAAGGTTCTTTCATGGTGATTCTATCATACATGTTTAAGTTTTTGGTGATCATCCTTACATGTAGTTTTTCCTCCTTGATAGTTCTTAGTGACCTTGATGTTAACCACCTATTTTGATCATGGTTTATCATGGTTTGGAGGATGGTGATGTGTTGTTGAGGTAGCTTGACCTTGTTGGTCACTACACCCTTGAGCTTGCTTTGGTCGACACACCTTGATATTGGTTGATGGTCTCTATGCTTGGCCTTGTTTTGGTCAAAGCACATGACCCTTGTGTAGTGGGTCGCTACACTGGTGCTATGTTGGTTGCACACCTATTTTTCCTATGTTGGTAGCTGCTCTTGAGTTGGTTTCGGTCACAACATGAGCCTTGCATGGGTTTTGGCTAAGCTTGCAAGGTGATGGGTAGCGGGTCACTACACATGGTGCACCTTTGCTTGCGGTCGCTACCCTAACCCTAGGGGGGTGGTCACTACACCCTTGTTTGTATAGAATCACAACACTGATTTTAGGTTACTAAGTCACTATCATTTTTTTGTTTGGGTCACTACACTTCCTTAAGGCTGCAACAGGGTCTCAATCCTAGGTAGGTCACAACACTTGGTCACTACAAGTGGACCGTGCTTGCTACACTTTGTTGAGTTTGGTCGCTATGCTATTTTTCAAACACTACATGTTGATGTGGAAATGAATGCTTAATCATAACCAATAGTGCTTAACCCTAACACACTCCAAACATGTGGGAGGTGATGAAACTAGGGGATTAGTTTTTGAATGATAATATGAAACCCTAATTTGCTATACATGAAATGCTATAGCTAATTTTGAAACATATGATGTATTTACATATATTTCTTAAAGTGGTTAGCATGATTATGGTATTTTCGATCTACTATTTGTGTGACCATAACCTTGTAGTTGGAATGAATGTCATAGCTATGTGAATTTTATGGTAATCCTTGTATAATACAAGGTGGTAATTATGAGCATTGTTGAGGCACACTGTGATATTGAATGTGTAGGAATTGTATGATTGGGTCTAATGATCTGACAAGTGCCTTATGCCTGGTTTGAGGTGAAATCCGCTAGAGATGTGATTGAGGGATTGATATCCCATATTGATGTGATATAGATGTTGGCCTTGTATGGAATTTGTAACATGTGATGTTGGTGATGGCCTTGTGAATGGCAGTGAGACAAGTATCATGTGATGAAGTGAAATATTTCATTTCATACATTTTATATCTTCTAGAGTTGTACCTTTCCTCCTGTTTTTATAGAAATTGTTTAGGGTTTGTACATTGTAACTTAATTGATGCACTAAGACACATAATTGGCATAACTAATCAAGTGAAACCCTAATTGTGTAGATGTCATGTCCCATAGATCTATTCCAGTGTCAGAACTTGTTGGGTGGTGAAACAAGTCATTCCTATGAGAAAACTCATAGCACATATTTTTGAATATGCGGGGGTGCAAGTCGATGATATATCATTGTGTCCACAATTATAGGTTTGGAGGTTGACTGCGGTCATGCCTTGTGGTGCCTCTTTTTGAACGGTCATGCATGAGCTTGTTCTCTAATGCCATAACCTGTACTAAGGTCAGACTAGTTGTGTCATTTCATCTTGACTATATGAATTCCAACTCTTCCATTGATCTTATATGGCACTAATTTCGACTCTATAGTGATCAGTTGGATTTGAGGTGGTGCAACTCAAATCCCCAGGGAAAATAAAATACGTAATACATTCATGTAGTATATTTTCTTAAGGTTTAGCACGACTCACATTCGATGACCCTATGGCTTATTTCTTGTATTAATTTCTTGAATTATAATGTGGTAAGAGAAATCAACTATTATACATGTTCTTCACATTCCTTCTTAAAATACAAGATGTTCTTCTGCCTAATTGTAGATGCTTGAATTGCTTAAACAATAGTAACTATTCTATTCATATCCTTTAGCTGAATCTTATCAACATGATGTTATGGTTAGCTACCTATTTTAGTTTCTTTGTGCTTATAATAGTTGCTGCTAGAGAGTTATATCTCTTGTTGGGACATTTGGTCTCACCCCGTGGGTTTTCACATCTTTTAGGGGGTCGTGCATGACAAGGTAGACATCGTGCAGTTGAGGTTGAGCAGTAAGAGGAGCAGTAGTTGTTAAAGGTTGGACATGCTACTATTGTTTGATAGTAGATTCCTATGTGTCATCCCTGTACTCTTAGGTCCTTGGGGGAAGTTTTGTTGGTATGTATAACGACATGAGTTTTGGTTGTAGGCCATGGTTCTATAGACATGGTTTGTATATATATAAACACGTTACCTCTAGTAACAGGTTGTGTCAAGATAGCTAGTGAACAATGATATGTGTACATCTTTTTGGCATGAGATATGTGATACATGTGGCTCCATGTGGACTCAGATGTAATAACTTTCAGATTTTGTTCTTATGTGAAATTGGTTTTAATTTCCTGTGTTATCTGGTAACCTAGTTAATTAGTATTAGTTCCACATTTTGTTTTGAGTAATCTCACTTTTCTATGGTGATGGGTGTCACAATTTGGTTGGTATCAGAGTTGAAGGTTCACTGAGTCTACAAGGACATATGACTAGGGTTTGTGTCTATTCTAGTATCCTCCAGTACGTCTTATGGTAACTTCTACTTAAGCAGAAGAAGAAGAAGAAGAGATGGAAAGATGTCTGGAGAACATGAAGAACATGATGCTGAGAGCAGTGTTGCTGTACCAGGTGGTGGCACTAGGAGGCAGGAGAGGCTTTATGGACTACTTGAGGAGCCTCGGTTCGACCCAACAATTATAAACAATCCCACTTTTCAGTTGATGTTTGGATAGTTCATGCCCATGATGATGCATATGGTGGACATGATGCCCATACTCCAAGCTAGAGAGGCAGTCCCCAATGTAGAATCTTGTGATTCTGGGAAGACCTTTGAGAGGTTAAGGCAAGTTGGGGTGATGGAGTATGTGGGTATAGTAGATTAATCATACATGAACCTTTGATTGAAAGAGTTGGAGAAGGCCTTCAACATCCTTAATGTCCCTAAAGAGGATAAGGTGAAGTATGTTGTGTACCTATTGAAAGGGAGTGTTGGCCATTGGTGGGCCATTGATGAGTTGATAAGGCCTGGAGTGGTGATGGATTGGGTTCGTGAGTCGATACTTCCTAGAGACCTACCTGGATGAGATGATTACCTAGTTTGAGAATATCTAGAAGGGATCTGTGATGACCAATGAGAACGAGGCAAGGTTCATGGAACTTTTGAGGTTCTTCCCGCATATGGCTTCTACAGATAGAGAGGATTAGACACTTTGAGAAGGGTTTGAGTTCCGAATTGACAATGCCGGTGTCAACCTTGGAGAATAGGGAACGGTTTGCCATGTTTGTTGAGTCTGTGAGACTGATAGAGCGGTCAGTCGTGGAGAAACGTGAAGCAAAATCTAACAAGAGGCTGCACATAATCAAGGATATTCATTTGGAGGCTTCAAGAAGCCTAGGTTATCAACACCTCAGTCACAACCGAAGTCAATGATTCAGTCTCAGTGGTTGCCAAGAAAAGGTAGAGATCATACCTTTGCACCAGAAGGAGCCCATTGTGTTGCATCAATATCAGTGATCAGGTCGTCTAGGACGTGGCATGAGAGAAAGACGTGTTTCAAGTGTGGACAGACTAGGCATGTAAGGCCAGATTTCCCAATGAAGAATAAAGGGTGACACAACAACCGATACAGAGCCAGAAAGGGTCACATCAGGGGTAGTTTAGCAGTGGAGGAGGCTGAGGACGCGGGCAGATGTTGCAAGTTAGTTTGTATAGACAAGCCAGTAGGGGTCGGGAGGGCAATAAGAAATGGCTCGATTATATGCCATGAGTCGGTCTGAAGTAGTGGTCAACTCATAAGTCATGACAAGTCATATGGAATTATTTCATTTTGATATGTTTGCATCTTGATTTTTATCTATTTTTGTTGACCCAGGTGCGAAACACTCTTTTGACACTTGAGAAGTGATATCTAATTATTCTTTGCCTGTTAGTAATAGACGTGATAGACTTAGTATAGAAACCCCTTTGGTTGGTTCCATCGAGTTGCGAGAGGTGTGTCCTTCCTACGTACTTTCTTTCTCAGGATGTAGCATACAAGTGGATATTATACAACTTGATATGTAGGGATTCAATGTGATCCATGTAATGGATACTTTTGGTGAAGTACTGAGTTTTCTTAGATTGCAGTCCCACATTGGTGACGTTTAATAATGGTGATGTTTCATGGATATTCCAAGGGGATAGAAAGATTCTTTCGACATGTCTAGTATTGGCAATGATTGCAGAGAATCTTTCATAGATATATGTTGATGAGATCGTTGGCTTGCATAGTGTTCCATCTACTATCGTGTCATATATAGGTCCTCAGTTTACCTGTCACTTTTGGGAACGTCTGCACTCATTTATGGGTACTTAGTTGAGGTTTAGCACAACTTTTCACCCACAGACAGACAATCAATTTGAGAGGACTATACAGACTTTGGAAAATCAATTGAGAGCTTGTGTCCTATAGTTTTTGGGCTGTTGGAATGTCCACCCCAGTTTGATAGATTTTTCCTATAATAACAGTAATCATAGGAGCATTGATATAGTACCTTACGAGGCTTTGTATGGGAGACATTGTAAATCTTTGTTGTGTTGGTATGAGACTGGTGAGTACCAAATTCTAGGTCCTGAGCTTGTGCAGTAGAGCAAAGATAAGATAAAGATGATACATCAACAGTTGAAGGCTACCCAAGACAGGAAGAGGTCGTATGCTGATAACTGTCATAGGCCCTTCGAGTTCTAAGTGGGAGATAGGGTGTATCTTAAGGTCTCTCCTAGGAATGGTGTTTTGAGGTTTGGGAAGAAGGGTAAGTTGGCTCCCATGTTTATGGGACCTTACCCTATAATGGCATGTGTTGGGAAGGTGGTTTATAAGTTGGAGTTTCCACCTGAGTTGCACCGGTTGCATCCAACATTCCACGTGTCCATGTTGAGGAAGTGTCACTTTGACACTGAGTTAGTTTTACAGCAAGTGGAGGTTGAGCTGGACGAGGACGTGTAGTATGTGGAGGGTCATGTGTTGATCCTTGATAGAAGAGTCAAGAATTTGTTGAAGAAGGACATAATGTTGGTGAAGGTTTCATGGCATCACTATGGCGTAAAGGAAGCCAAGTGGGAGCTTGAGGAAAAGATGTGTAGGAAGTACTTATCTCTTTTCACATAGGATTTGGGGGGGGAATCCTTGTTAGGGGTTTATATTTGTAATTTTGGGATAACCTTATTTTATATTCTTAGTAAGATGCTTGAATCTTAATATAACCCTTTAAGATGTTTTTATAATATGTGACAATCTGATGTTTTCCATTTGGTTCCTATTTGATTGATGTTAGAGCTAGTTATGATTGTTTTGGACCAAATAGCAATTTAAACATGATTTAGGGTTATCTTGAAATTTTTCACATGTAGAGTGTGACCTCTATGTATTGGAATAATGAGAGAGGATATGATGTTGAGGGGAGCCTATTTTGGACCATGGTTGATGATGTGACATCATAGGGTGATATAAGGGTTTCTAGGGTTTACTTTGTTGTTATGTATTGACCATGTTTGAGTTGGTGAAGTTGAAGTGTTGTGATTGAAACACCTCACTTGGTGAGTGTTGCAACCACAACACTTATCCTAGGTGTGGTTTGCTTCAATCTTGGTGCCCTAGTTGAGGTTTTGTCACTATGGTTTGTCCTCTTGTGGAGTTCTTCGACCATGTTGAGAAGTTGATCTTGTGTAGCGGTGGCTACATAATGTTCCTTAGTGTGCTTCGACCACAATAAGGGTTGTAGATGACCTAGGTGGTCGCTACACTTCCTTGGTTGTATCACCCTTCGATGCATGTATGTGTTAAGTGGTTGCTTGGTTGTTTCCTTGGTGGAAAAGTGTCCTTTTGATGCTCTCTTGTGTTGACACCTCATAGCCCCTTTGCTTCCCTCCTACCTTGAGTATATAACCCCTCTCCTTCACATGCACGTATCCTTTTTGGACCTACTCTTTCTCTTCTCCCTTGTATTTGTCCTTCGAGCTTGGTGGAGCAAAAGAGGACTGATCTTGGAGCTTTGGTGGCTGACCAACCTTGTACGTGGTGATCTTCAGCTTGATCATCTTCCTTGTGGTGATCTTTGATGACCTTCCTTCTTGGTAAGTTGTTATCTTTCCTTGGACATGTTTTCTTTTGATCTCTATGCTATATTACACTTCCTTCTTGACTATTGTGAGAATCCATTATACTAAACAAGATTACTCAAAACATAAAGCACAATTGAACACTAATTAATCACATTCCCAAAAATATTGTTAAATTAAAACCGATTTCAACGTCAGCACCTGCTCAGAAACATTTGCATAAGAGCCCAACATATTTCTTATATCCATACTATGCCAAGAATTTGATATAAATTGTTCTATCATCATAGCCACAACATATATACACTAGAGAACAATATTTGTATATGCCACACAACAAACATTAACATGCTAGAAAAATTCCATTTTGTTTGAAACACCATATACAAACTTTTCCTACCCGGACCTGAAAATACAGGGATGACTCTAGAACACACGAGACATCTAATCAACTTTCTCACATATTCATTACTATATCTCCTCTTTGCCCGCCACAAGTTTGTTTTCGTCACTTCTAATTACCTAAAAAAATGTGGCAAACCACAAGAGTGAGACCCATGTTCCAACAAGAGATATAACCTCCAACAATGCTTATTGATTCCAACATTTTTAGGTAATGAGACAGTTTCAGCAGTTTAATCATATATAACAAATAAGCTCAACAACACTGATGATTAACAAAATACATAAAGGAGCAGATAATAACTATCTTCATTAGCCAGACTATTCTCATATCCCTATTAATAGTATAAGGAGTCTAGTAGCATGATCATCTCTAACATCATGAACAAGCCTAGTATCATAAGCATAGATAACAACATTAGCATGTCTATCAAGTTGAGCATATCAACATCATAAGTAGAGCTACCAATATAAGCACAACTATATGCATAAGCATGATTAGCAGTATCATCATCTCTAGTTACAAAGGCATAGCTAACAGTATAAACATAGCTAACAACATGTGATAATGAATGTCATAATCATAGCCATCAGTAATAATATGTCTATCAACTTAAACATGACTGTTGTATGTATACATTTATAACATGAGGATATCCATGACATAAGAATATCTACTATCTTTTAATTCATTAAACATCATATCTATGTACAAGGAACAAAAAGGGTTATCATCAAATATGAAGCGTAGTGTATAACCCTAAACAGATTTGCTAAATGATTGTATTACATCTTTTATTATGCCCTTGGGAATTTGAATCCTACCATTCAATGTCCAACTGACCCCTGTGAAGGGCTATTCAGTTCTGTACAAGATATAGGAGTGCTGGTATCCTAAGATCTCTTCTCCTCAGTCAGTATGAGTAAAAAGGCAGTGAAAATCAGTCAAAGCTGCCACTACAGTGACATATAGTCAAGCTACTAACCACTAGTCCGCCCTTGGTACAAGTCACAGTACTAGAAAATAGGGTATACAAAACCCTCCAATCCGAGGTACATCCGTAGTTGTCCTCAATCACATCAAATGTTTGAGACATACCATAGCCATCCTCCATAACCTGCATTGCGGATGACCAGGATATATCCTCAACTTACCACCCCCACATACTCAATAGTATGTGCTCCGAGTTTCCCTTAGAAATACCCGTTTCACCATCCAACAAGTTTTGACACTAAAGATGGCTCTACAACACAGGACACTACATAGTTAGAGTTACACTTGATTAGTTATATCAATTGGGTGAATTAAGGCTGCATCAACAAGCGGACATACAAACCCTAATACACTTCTAGAAAGCATATAAATATCACAATTTCAAAAGATATAAAACATGTGAAACATCATTTCTCATTTCATCATCACATGGTACTATTCACTTTCCATTCATGAGACTACACCAATCATCATACTATCAAAAGATATAAATCCTTTTCACAATATCACAGGGTATCAACCCTAATCAAAACAAGAGGATTACCCCTCATTCAGGGCTCAACCATGCCCAAAGGTCATTAAGACCATCATACTATTCCCTACAATATCATCATTACCTTTTCATGCCTTATAACAAGGCTCAACAACATCACATACATATAATACACCAGATCATCACAACATTGCATTAATGAGTTAGGAGATATTCATAAACAATCATAATAGGGTTATATTAACATTATGAGTATTCCTTTATTACATCAACATGCAAGGAATCTAGATATGATTAACCCTCATCATATTCATAATGCACATGTTTAGCATAAGAAAGTATCAACCATGTGGCTATGATAACCACCAATTAACACATTAAGGTTATGTTCATATTAAGGAGGTTATTTCACCATCATGCCATCATATCAGAAGGTTAAATATGAATTCTCATCTTTATATATTTGCATTAGAGTTAGGTTCAACAAGATAAATCATATTAATGTTACTAATCAGCACTCATACCCAAACCTTAACTCACAACATCCCCATTAGATCATGGATGCATAAGGTGAAGCATCACCATCACATTACATACTATTCTCAAGTATGAACCCAAACATAAATCAAGGTGTAACCATCAGGTTATAGCATACTAGGGCTTCGACAATAATAAGAGAGTATTCTATGATTGTATTAGTCATTCAAGGACTATTCATACCCAATTACCATCATTTAGTTATTCTAAAGCTAGGTATAACAAGCTATACCTCATTAGGGTTACCCATTAATTCTTTATGGTGATTGAAAATTATAATCATATGAAGGCAAGGGTAAGACTAGAAGTTTAAGGCATTGAACCATCAAATTCTCATCATCAGAATCATAATATTACACTACACGCTTCACCCAAAACAATGGGAATATTGAGGCATCGACTTCTAAACATTAAATGTTGAAAAGGTAGAGCCATTGGTCATTTACATAAGTAAACATCTTGAACAAACCACCTATGAAGTCATTGAGTTGTTCTATAGAAAGAGTCATAATATAACCCTAGACATCCCTTGATTAACAACATAAAAGTTCCATTGAGAGTAGGGTAAAACCCACAAGCGATTGTTTATTTAAAACAAGCCATCAGTAAATGAGGTTCTTAAGTTGATCTCATAAAGGAAACCATTTAAATCACTTTATTAGGAAATATTACATTTAGGCATCATTCCAATTTATTGGATGAAGAAACATTAGATCTTAACCATTAGGTCAAGTTCATATATTAAAACCATCAATTGGAGTATAGGTACGATGATTCCATCAAATGACCCAAGAAACCATTGGTTTAAGGCTTAATTGATGCTACAACTACATGATTAACTCACCATAGGTTGTGGAGACCTGATCCACCATCAGTAGTGACCATTAAGTCACCATATGTTGTTAGATCAATACTATATTCATTAATCACCATCAAATATCAAACTAATATCACCATTGATTGATAGAATCATTAGGGTACTTAGTTGTTAATCACTAAGCTTCTAATTAGACCAACACCTGACCTAAGGGGTGAACATTAGTTGAAACTCTTGGACACTACTATCAGTTGTGATGAAGGCAACACCATCAGTTGTTGCAATGGTACCACCATTGAGTCATGTGTTTATAGAAGAAATCAACTTTATACCCTAAAATTGACCATTGGTTGATAGGTGTTTAGCACCATAGGTTGTCAAACCAACCTGATCCAAGTCATATTATACATTAGGAATAATGTACAGATGATCACAGGTTCATATGGAACTAAAATCAGAACAAGAAAAATTATAAAAATCGAAATCCAAGTCAAGCATAGCTTTTTAGTGCATGGATCATCATTTAAAAGTAAGAACATGAGCTAGAAAGCTTATGGTAAGAAATAAACGTGGAGCAAGTTATAAAATGTGCCTCTAATTAGAAGATAAACTCCCAAACATAAGAAAAAACGAGAAGATAGGGTAGAAAATCCAAGCAGAAGTTGTGAACTTGTAGGATAGAAAATCCAAGCATAAGTTGTGAACTCGATCATCTAGCACCTTTCTTCATCATATGAGCAAAAACCCTAAGCATAAGGAGCAAGAAAAGTTGGGTTTTAGAGCTTTAGAGCAATTTCTACAATGGAACATCAAGGTTTTGACCCGGAGAAAAGTAGGAGGAACGATAAAAAAGAAATAAATGGAGGAAATAAGAGGATTCTCTTTTATGTCAAGTTCACTAGAAGGAAGCATTTAAACCCTCAAAGGAAGTCAATTGCAACCCTAGAGTCTTTTTCCAACAAGATCCCCACTGTCTTCTTTCTTGGATAGGAAATTTGTAGAAGCATAGAGGGAGAATGAAGTTTGTAGAAGGAGGGATGTGGTGGAGAGAAAATGGTTCATTTGGGTGCTTAGGGATACATATATGAAACTTTAAGATAAAGAAAAAGAAGAAGTTGAAGTTCTAGTAATTTTCCAAGTGTCCATGGCCTTAAACTATTAAGAATATACAACAACACACACACAATAAGATATCCCACCGTCCATATGGACCTGTTTAGATGTCCTTTGACGAATTTCCAAGCCAATAAAATAATTCATTAGTTGATAGCTACTAAAGGTAGCTCATCCATGAAGGGGTAAACCCTAAAATACCCTTGAGGAAAACACCTTCAAACCATGGATCAACTAGGAGACCCATGGATCAAAATACTCAAGAATGATAAGATAACATCTAAGGAACATAATGTATGTGACAAATTGCAAAGAAAACCCCTAAATTGGGTAAATTGCAGAAAAGTCCAAAATGTACATAAGATTGCATAACTTGCTCAAATAGTGTCCAAATTGAACCAAATTTTAAGCTTAAGATTGTCTTATGATTTCAAAGAATATCACAAGGTTAGATTATGGTTCTAAGCATTCAATTATTGTAATTAATCTTATTCAACTGATTAAGCAAGTTCAGGGGCCTTACAACTATAAACCCCTAATAGGGATTTCATCCTCGAAATCCAATGTAAACAAATATGGGTACTTCCTTTCCACGTCATCCTATTACCTTCACATGGTTACTTGCATATCATGGTGATTTCACATCATTCATGCATATCTCATCTTAGCTCAACACAAACCGCCCCCACCTTAGAAGACATTCTCAATATGGATTGTAGAAACTTGTTGTGTCACCTATACAATTTTACTAGTAATGTTCAACTTTAAATTATATCTATCATTCTAAAATTATATCTATTGTATCAACACATTACTCAAAAGTCATATTTCCTAGCTTTTTACCAATCATAGCATGTGTCCCATACCATTCCTTGAAGCATAAAAAAAGGTGATGTATGCATCTTTTTTTTCTAGATACACTGACACTGGAACACTTGTAAATTCTTTTTCAACATCTAATGACATGCTGACACTGGCACCTGTCATTCCATACAAGGAAACATCATTCCTAGTCAAACTTGTTAGGGGTGAAACAACAACACTATCTTCACCTTACTAAGATTTCAACAACCTACTTAGAAGACATATCATGATCCCATAAAGATATTTAGTCAACCCCATCTTGCTCTTGTTCAACTTGTCTCATAGCTATTGCTGTTTTGACAAACCTAAGGTTTTTGAAGAAATATTGATCATATTTTTGACCATCTTTGAAATACTTTGACATGTCATCATTAAAATCTTGATATAACTTGTATGACATGACTGGAACACTCTGTTCCTCCTATTCATAAATTCTATTTGTACATTAGTTACTCTAAAGGACATAACCCTAAACTCATCATGGTCATGTGAATTATGTCATCCAATATAGCTCTTATGCATTGATATTTGATCATAGGTTTATATTAAAGGAGCACGGTATCACATGTCTATTGACCAACAAACCATCTATCCTTGATAGCGGTCTTGCCCAGCTATCACTGAACCATACACAACATTATAGAATAACTTTTGTTTTTCCTTCCAAACAACATTTAGAGGGTCATCATCAACTCTCTCTCCCTCCCTTTAAGGGGAAGGAATACTTGATATGTTCATCTGGTAAGCATCTCCAACCTTCACATACTTCACATACTATTGATACATCTTGGATACAAGGATTCATTACCTTGGTATCCACCTCATGTTCTATAAGGAACTCAGATCCTTATATCATCTACTTTTACCAACATAATAAATTTCAAAACATATAAGAGGAGTCTCCCAAATTATTGGGAGGCTCAAAAGAAAACTTATTACAAACTTTATGATCTTGGAATCATATACCAAACAAACTTATGCTATAATAATATATCCACCCTCATGTTTACAATGAATCCACACATACAAAGTGGCAATGATCCACTTGAAAGCTATGCCCTGGAAAAGAAAGACACAAAGGGAAACACACTTCCCGTACCATAGTAGTATTTTTCATGGGTCACTAGCAGAAAGGCAACCGATTCTATTTTTCATTATGCAGGTTACAACTTCTTATGTATCATTTTACCTTTTTCATTTCGGGTTCCTTGCCATTAGAATATGAATCATCATGATTAACATATCTCGTTACTCCTTCCTTCATGAGAAACATTTCTGTAAAGAGGTGAGATCACCTCCTTACTAAAATTTAAAGGAAGTACAAAACATCCATCTTTTTAGAAAGACAAAAGATATTGAGGGATGCATGTATAATATTCCAAGTAAATAAGCATGCACCAGATACATTATAAAATGTCAATAGCAACAGAAATAAAAGTACTAAGCCTATTACATGGATTTCATTATTCATTACATGATTGTTCCCAAAAGAAAAAGATAAGAGAAACATATTTAGCTATAGCAACCTAGACATACTTTTAGATAGCTTGCAATCTACTCCTGAGATGACTTCCTTCAAACTTGTCCTTCTCCTTGCTCAGCACCAACACCTGGGTGGTAGGGAAAGCACCCAACAAACAGGGAAAGAAAACAAGGCATGTGTTACAAAACTAGTCTAGGATAACAAGATAAGTAAAGCAAATAAGTAAAGCAAAGAAAACAAGGCATGTGTTACAAAACTAGTCTAGGATAACAAGATAACAAGAAAACTAGTCTAGAATAAACGGGTGGTTCATCATAAGATGAAGATAACAAGAGTATGAGGCTATATTTAAAAGAAACTTGCCATTAACAATTATATTAAAAAGGATTTGTACGCAAGATAATTATGTCTACCCAACTAAGTAGGGTTGAGGTACCTACCGGACATCTAACCTATAGGTGAGGGGAGAATAAGCCATTCCCAGTCACCAACACAATTATATAGGGGAGAATAAAAACTTTCCTGAGGGCGATTAAGCACATGCCCTCTGTGGATGGTTGTACATAAGTACCACCACTTTAAATTAAATAGAACATAAATGTACATGCTAGAAAAGTAGTCATGGAAAGAGTTGTCATAATATTCAAGAAGCATGGCAATGGGGTATAAGACCCAAACAAGAAGAAATTATAATCTGATTTGAGGCATGAACAACATTAGGATTCAAGAATAGAAGATTTAGGGTTTATTGAAACCTCATTAGAGAAATATAGGATTTGTCTACAATTATCCCAACATAGGGTGTAAGGAATGCACATACCTCTCTTACTAATATCAATTACCAACTTTCACCACTTTAATTGAGTCCAAGTTCCACTTTGCCTATTTCAATGTATTAATATGTATTAGAGTACATAGTGCACATTAAAGTATAGAAACCCTAATTTCAGAACTTTTTAGCAAAATTCGGATTTATATTTTTAAAATATCACCAATGAACATATTAGGTTTTCCTGATCAAGAAAAAATAATTTTATGTTAACTTTGGAGTTATGAGGATTACGATGTACTTTTTATGGTTTTTATGTATTAAATTCATTTTACAAAAACCACCCTTCATCAAATCATGAAATCAGACCTTGAAAATATGTTTATTAGATATAGATTAATTTTCCAATTCCAAAACATATTTTTTTGTCAAATTTGGATAAGCAGATTAGAAGATATGAATTTTTCAATACTGACCAATAGGAAATGGCCACATTATCAAACCGATTGAGATAATTGAAGAGAGAGGGAGAGGGAGAAAACACCATTTGACCCTAGATCAGGTTTGAAGTTGCATAGATAACCAAACTAGAGCTTCTATAGAAGGTAAAATAGAAAGAAACCAAAACCCTAGAAGAACATGGTAGATAGAGATGGAGATCATCAATTTTAAACATAGAAGCATGAGTTTTAAGCATGTACTAAGAAATATATGAGAAGGGGATTTAAAAAAACTTGCCTCTAGGAAGGTAAGAAGATCCAAATAGCAAGCATCCCAAGATTAGATGGTCTGATTGCACCAAGCCAAGATCCTTTCTTGAGCAAAGATCACCTTCCTCCACTTTAGAGGTGCAAACCCTAGCAAAAGAGCATGGAGATGAGATGTTTTAGGGTTCTAGGTGGAGTTTTACCATGGAAGGTCATGGTTCTGACCTGGAAGAAGGTGGTAGGAATGCTAACAGCATGAAAATAGGGAAGGAAAGGAGTATACTTACTAGTTTTGGTCAAAATCACCAAGGAGGATCTTAAGAAATCCCAAAATAGAGAAATTTGGAACCCTAGGAGCCTTCTTCACCAAGGTAGGCACCCTCTTTTACCTTGGGACAGAAAATTCATGGCCAAACATTGAAGGGAAGATGATCTAAGCTGGGGGAAAGAGAAGGAGGGGATTTCTTCTTGGATTGGGAGGTGGGAAGGGATAGGCATGGCTTTATAAAGAAGGGGTCAAGCATGAGGTGTCTATGGGACTTTCCATGTGTCCTTAGGCAAAGGCTTCATGGCCATGCAAGGGAACAGATCATAGAGAATTCTTGTATATAAAAGGTTGGTCTTAAAATCCCATGGAGGCTTCTAGGCCATACCCACCATTCTCCAATCAAAGAAATAACCCCATTGGTTGATAGCTTTTAAAGATAACCTCATTTATAAAGAGGGTAATCCCTATAATGTCCTTAGAGAGAAACACTTTCAAACCAAGGTGAAACCAGGTGCCCCATGGTTAAAAATCTCAAGAATGGAAAGGGAATATGTAAGGAAAAAAATTCAGGTGATAATTTGCAAAGAAAACCTCCCAATTGGGTCAATTGCATAAAAGTCCAGAATGTACCTAAAATTGCATAACTTGCACAAACAACATCCAAATCAAACCAAATTTGAAAATTAGGCTCATTTTATGTTTTCAAATCACATCATAAAGTTAGATTAAGGTTTAGAGCACTTAATTATGGTAATTAAGCTTGTTTAATACATTTAATCAAGGTTTAGGGCCTTGCACTTCTAACACAAATTAATATAACATTGTTCTACTAAAGTGGTGATTTTGCATTTTAGATCCTTAAATAAGCTTTCACTGAGGTATTTGTGCATAAAACCTTATATTGGTACAATTAGTGAATCAATTTTCACTAAACCACTATGAATTCCACTAATTAAACATGAACAACATAAAGGACATAAATGAAAGGGAAACTTGGGAAAAAGGTTTACATGGAGATTACATCTAAGATTCATTATGTTACATCACTCCACCACTTTAAAAGGATTTCATACTCAAAATATCAAGCAAAAAGAGATGGGTGAGGACGTAACATTTCATCTCTCAACTCCCAAGTGGTTTCTTCCAGACCATGATATTTCCACAAAACTTTTAGCAGCTCAATCTCTTTGTTCTTCAGCTACTTTACTCGGGAGTCAAGGATCTTCATAGGTATCTCTTCATAGGTTAGATTCTCATGTATCTCAAAAGGCTCAACAATAAGCACATGAGAAGAGTCCTTCACATACTTATTCAACAGAGAGACATGGAACACATTATGAATCATATCATAGGAAGGAGGTAAAGCTAAGCGGTATGCACAGACTCCAACCTTTTCTAAGATTTCAAATGGTCCAACATAGCGGGGACTCAACTTGAATTTAACTTTAGTATATCTAGCAATAGAATGGATAGGCTTGATTTTCAAAAATGCATAGTCACCCACTAGGAAGTTAACATCGGAACTTTTCTTGTCATCATACATCTTCTGTCGGTCTTGAGAAGCTTTCATGCATTTCTTTATCAACTGTACCTTTTCTATCATCATTTGCATGTCATCAGTCTTTACTAGAGAACGGTCACTGAAATCATCCCAATGCAAAGGTGAACGAGATGGTCTACCATAGAGAGCTTCAAAAGGTGGCATACCAATACTAGCTTGGTAGCTATTGTTGTAAGCAAACTTAGCTAATGGTGGATATTGATCCCATGCACCACCCCAATCCATCACACAAGCATGAAGCAAGTCCTCCAAAATTTGAACTATTCGCTTAGATTGACCATCAGTCTATAGGGGTAAGTAGTACTGAAATGCAAGTCAGTACCCATCTCCTCCTAAATCTGACCCCATAAATGAGAAGTAAACTTTGGGTCACGATAAAAAACTATTACCTCAGGTACTCCATGTAGGTGTACGATCCACTCAGGGTAAAACTGAGTCATATCCACAACTTTGTAATTGGTTTTGAAAGGCAAGAAATGAGCAGATTTTGTAAGCCAATCAATATCCACCCAAACAACATCATAACCTTTCTTGGATTTCGGGAAACTAGTAATGAAGTCCATTGTGATATTCTCCCACTTCCATTCCAAAATTTCAAGAGGGTGAAGAAGACCACCAGGTCATTCATGTTTGATCTTAACTTGCTGACATGTCAAGCACTTCGTGATGAACAAAGCTATATCATTTTTCATATTCTTCCACCAGACGCTTTGTTGTAAGTCCTTGTACCTTTTTGTTGTGCCAGGATGAATAGTGTACTTGGACCCTTGCGCTTCACTCAACACCTTCTGTATCAGATCATCCACGTCAGGAATCCATAACCTTTATCTGAAGTGGACAACACCATCCACTTTGACAGAGAAGTCAGATTGTAGTTTCTCGGTTAAGGCCTTCATCTCTTCCATCTCAGAGCTTTCCTACTATGCATCAATGACTTCCAAGATCCAAGTCAATGTAACAGTCAAACTACCCATTTGAACACACAACTTGTCTTCGTCCACTGAATCGATAGGTTGAGGTCACCAACTAGTCACATATTTGTGAGATTTTCCCACACCGAACATCTTAGAGCAGCACAAATGATAGGTTTCTTATGACTTGAAGCATTAACTATGATGTTTGCTTTACCAGGATGATAGGTGATGGTGAAGTCATAATCTTTGAGATATTACATCCACCTTCACTATTGTAGATTCAGATCCTTCTGTGTCAACATGTACCTCAAGCTTTTATGGTCAGAGAAAACTTCCAACTTCACACCATAGAGATAGTGTCTCCATATTTTTAGAGCATGAACAATGGCAGCAAGCTCTAAATCATGTGTAGTCCAATTAGCTTCATTCAGTTTCAATTGGTAGGAAGCATAGACGATCACCTTTTTGTCTTGCATCAAAACACACCCTAAGCCTAGTTTAGAAGCATCAATGTAAATGACATAGGGTACGCCTTCAATAGGAAAGGCAAGAAGGGGAGAAGAAGTTAAACACTCCTTCAGCTTTTGGAAACTATTCTCACATTTTGGTGTCCAAGAGAACTTGACCTCCTTTCGCGTCAGCTTGGTTAAAGGCAAGTCCAACTCAGAGAAGCTCTTGATAAACCTTTGATAGTAACCTACTAAGCCGAGGAAACTACAGATCTCTGAGGGATTCTTTGGAGATTTCCACTTGGTCACACCTTCTAACTTTATAGGATAAACAACTATATGTCCGACAGAAATCACGTCACCCAGAAACATCACTTCCATTATCCAGAACTCACACTTTGAGAATTTTTCATAGAGTTGATTTTCTCGCAGTGTGTTGAGTACAATCCGCAGATGCTCATGATGTTGTTCTAATGTCTCATAATAGACAAAAACGTCGTCGATAAACACCACCATGAACTTGTCAAGGTATGGGTGGAACACTCGATTCATCAAGTCCATGAACGCAACATGGGCATTTGTCAAGCCAAAAGGCATGACATGAATTCATAATGCCCATAGTGAGTTTTGAATGTCGTCTTTGGGACATCATCATCCTTCACGCACATTTGGTAGTAGACACTTCACAGATCCATCTCGGAGAACATAGTGGCTGACTTCAGCTGGTTAAACATGTCATCGATGTGAGGCAAAGGATAACAATTCTTCACTCTCACTTGGTTAAGCATGTAGTAGTCCATACACATATGCATCAAACCATCCTTCTTCTTCACGAAAAGGATAGGGGCTCACCAAGGTGAAATACGAGGACAGATGAAGCCCATGTTGAGAAGCTCTTCTAGCTGCTTCTTCAGTTTGGCAAGCTCAGCAGGGGCCAAGCAGTAAGGCGGCTTCGATATTGGAAAAGTTCTGGGTACAAGCTTGATGGAGAACTCCACCTCCCGAGGTGGTGGCAAACTGGGTAACTCCTCGGGAAAGATGTCAAGGAAGTCCTTCACCACATCTATGTGGTCAAGAGAAGGAGGTGTAGCCTCAAGGACTATAGAGGCTAAGAAAGCTCTACACCCTTGCGAGATTAGCTTTTCAGCTTTGATGGCAGAGATAACAAATTTCCAATCCTCTCACTTCCTACCCTTGACACATAATCTTCCCTCAATAGGATGTGACAAACTAACCTTTGATTCTTCACAAAACAAAATAGCTTTGTACCTCTTCAACCAATCCATTCCCAGGATGACATCAAAGGAAGTCATGTCGAGCAAGATGAAATCTGAGGGAAACATCATACCAGATATACAGAGGTCCATGGTCAGTGTTTAGAGATATGAAGAGCAGATCTTACCACTAGGGTTTTTTACATCTAATATATGATCCATATACTCAGATTATATTTCTAACATAGAAGAAAGATGACAAGATATGAATGTATTAGATGAGCCAAAATCAAACAATGCCTTTATAGGATGCATATTAAGATGCAAGGTACCTTCAATAACTTCATTATATTCACTTACTTCCTCAACATTGAGAGCAAACACTCTCCCATTCTGCCTCTCCACTGGAAGTCACCTCAAGTTCTGGTTGTTTTTGTTGTTATTATTATGCGGAGGTAGATTCTGCCTTGGCTGTTGCGGCTGTTGGGCATTATTCTATCCCTATTGGAAATGGGGGTAGAGTGGTCAGATATGCCCAACTTGGCCACACTCGTGGCAGGTCGGAGGAGGCCGATTGTCTCTATGAATAGGTGCATTATTGACAAGACATATCCCTAGTGGATGGTGGCGAGAGCACCTATTGCACCAGTCACGTCCATGATTCTCGTTCTGGGTAGGGTTCTTCCTCTTATTGTTGTTGTAGCCATTACTGTTTCCATGGGATTGGAATCCTGGGTAGGACTCGATGACCAGGGCCTTATCCACCATCTGCTGGAAGGTGAGTGGAAGCTACAGAACAAGACTTCGGCCCACCTGGTAGTTCAGGACCTCCAAGAACAACATTGTCCTTCTCTCGACTCCAAGGTTGGTGGCAAAGCATTCCAAAAGTAGGAACCATTGGATGTAGTCGACCACACACATGCCTCCCTGCTTGAGGCTGTAGAACTCGACTTTCTTTTTCCTCAGGAAGGCGGGACATATGTACTTCTCCCTGAAAAGCTTCAGGAATTGGTCCCACTCCATGGTAGAGGTGTCTCGAGTGCAGGCGACACCATTCCACCAGACACGTGTCAGTATGTCCAACACATACTTTGTGAATCGAACCTTCTAGTGAGGAGGGCATGCCATACCCTTGAAGGTCCGATCTAAAGCCAACACCCAGTCATCAACTTTATCCACCATGTTGTGTTCACTTTCACCCTTAAAGTAGGGTGGCTGCATCTTTATGTAGTCAGTGAGGGTGAACTCCCTCGGCTTGTTGGCGTTGGCGACCACTGTGTGGAGTTGCCACATCATGGTGGAGAGCAACTGGCGCAACATTGCCATCTCTTGCTCCGGTGTGAAGGTGGGGGTGCTTGGAGTAGTAGGGTTGACCACACTATGGCTGAAAGGAGTCACATGAGTGTTTCCCACATTCATTAGAATTTGACTCCTTTCCCTTGTTCCTATTGTCGAACAAGTCACCTATCCTGAAAGGTAGGGTTTAAATATTCAGTTCCCAGGAGTATTTGAATCATATATGAGAAAAGAGTAGAAGAAGAGACGAGAAAAGAATATCTAGAATGCTATTGCCTAAAAACATACTATTTTGGGCAATTCATATCAGCTCAGACCATGTTGGTATCATATGGGCACAAGAGTCCTCGTAAACCAAGCTAGTGGTGCAGAGAAAAATATTGCCAACCCTTGAAACCATGATCCATTACAAACACCTTTGCTTCAACTTCATGTCTTAATAGTTGCCTAAAGACTCTGATACCAAGCTGTAAAGATGCAAGATCACCTCCTTACTAAAATTTGAAGGAAGTACAAAGCATCCATCTTTTTAGAAAGACAAAACATATTTAGGGATGCATGTATAATATTCCAAGTAAACAAGCATGCACCAGATACTTTATAAAATGTCAATAGCAATGGAAATAAAAGTACTAAGCCTATTACATGGCTTTCATTGTTAATTACATGATTGTTCCCAAAAGAAAAACATAAGAGAAAAGGATATAGCTATAGAAACCTAGACATCCTTTCAGATAGCTTGAGATCTACTCCTAAGATGACTTCCTTCAAACTTGTCCTTCTCCTTGCTCAACACCAGCACCTGGGTGGTTGGGAAAGCACCCAGCAAAAGGGGAAAGAAAACAAGGTATGTGTCACAAAACTAGTCTAGGATAACAAGATAAGTAAAGCAAATAAGAACATGCTAGGGTTCATCATAAGATGAAGATAACAAGAGTATGATGTTGTATACAAAAGAAACTTGCCATGAACAATTACATTAAAAAGGATTTGCATGTAAGATAATTATGTCTACCTAACTAAGTAGGGTTGAGGCACCTACCAGACCTCTAACCTATAGGTGAGGGGAGAATAATACATTCCCAGTCACCTACACAATTATATAGGGGAGAATAAAAACATTCCCCAGGGCGATTAAGTACATGCCCTCTGTGGGTGGTTGTACATAAGTACTGCCACTTTAAATTAAATAGAACATAAATCTACATGCTAGAAAAGTAGTCATGGAAAGAGTAGTCATAATATTTAATAAGCATGGTAGTGGGGTATAAGACCCAAACAAGAAGAAATTATAATCTGATTTGAGGCACGAACAACATTAGGATTCAAGAATAGAAGATTTAGGGTTCATTTAAGCCGCATTAGGGAAATATAGGGTTTGGCTGTAATTATCCCAACATAGGGTGTAAGGAATGCACATACCTCTCTTACTGATATCAACTAGCAACTTTCACCACTTTAATTGAGTCCAAGTTCCACTTTGCCTATTTTCAATGTATTAACATGTATTAGAGTACATAGTGCACATTAATGTATAGAAACCCTAATTTTTGAACTTTTTGGAAAAATTCATATTTATATTTTTAAAGTATCACCAATGAACTTATTAGGTTCTCCTAATCAAGAAAACATATTTTTATGTTAATTTTGGAGTTATGAGGATTAAGATGTACTTTTTATAATTTTTATGTATTAAATTCATTTTAGGAAAACCACCCTTTGTCAAACCATGAAATAAGACCTTGAAATTTTTTTTATTAGATAGAGAATAATTTAATTCCAAAACATATTTTTTGTCAAATTTGGATAAGTGGGTTAGAAGATATGAATTTTTCAATACTGACCAATAGGAATTGCCACATTATCAAACCGATCGAGAAAATTGAAGAGAGAGGGAGAGGGGGAAAACACCATTTGACCCAAGATCAGGTTTGAAGTTGCATAGGTAACCAAACTAGAGCTTCTAAAGAAGGTAAAATAGAAACAAACCAAAACCCTAGAAGAACATGGTAGATAGAGATGGAGATCAACGATTTTAACATAGAAGCATGAGTTTTAAGCATGTACTAAGCAACATATGAGAAGGGGGTTAGAAAAACTTTCCTCTGGGATGGTAAGAAGGTCCAAATAGCAAGGATCCTGAGATTAGAAGGTCTGGTTGCTCCAAGACAAGCTCCTTTCTTGAGCAAAGATCACCTTCTCCACTTTAGAGGTGCAAACCCTAGCAAATGAGCATTGGAGATAAGATGTTTTAGGGTTCTAGGTGGAGTTTTACCATGGAAGGTCATGGTTCTAACCTGGAAGAAGGTGGGAGAAATACTAATTTCATGAAAATAGGGAAGGAAAGGAGGGTACTTATTAGTTTTGGTCAAAATCACCAAGGAGGAGCTTAAGAAATTCTAAAATAGAGAAATTTGGAACCCTAGGAGCCTTCTTCACCAAGGTAGACACCCTCTTTTACCTTGGGACAACAACATCATGGACAAACATAGAAGGGATGATGCTCTAAGTTGGGGGAAAGAGAAGGAGAGAATTTCTTCTTGGATTGGGAGGTGGGAAGGTGTAGGCATGGCTTTATAAAGAAGGGGGCAAGCATGAGGTGTCTATGGGACTTTCCATGTGTCCTTAGGCTAAGGCTTCATGGCCATGCAAGAGGAAAAATCATAGAGACTTCTTGTATATCCAAGGTCGATCCTAAAAGCCCATGGAGGCTTCTAGGCCATTCCCACCGTCCTCCAATCAAAGAAATAACCCCATTGGTTGATAGTTTTTAAAGATAAGCTCATTTATTAAAAGGGTAATCCCTATAATGCCCTTGGAGAGAAACACCTTCAATCCAAGGTGCAACCAGGTGCCCCATGGTTCAAAATCTGGAGAATGGTAAGAGAATATCTAAGGATTAAAATTCAGGTGATAATTTGCAAAGAAAACCACCCAATTGGGTAAATTGGATAAAAGTCCAAAATGTACCTAAAATTGGATAACTTGCACAGACAATATCCAAATCGAACCAAATTTGAAAATTAGGCTCCTTTTATGTTTTCAAATCACATCAAAAAGTTAGCTTAAGGTTTAGAGCACTTAATTATGGTAATTAAGCTTGTTTAATATATTTAATCAAGGTTTAGGGCCTTGCACTTCTAGCACAAATTAATATACCCTTTTTTACTAAAGTGGTGATTTTGCATTTTCACTAGACCACTATAAATTCCAATAATTAAACATGAACGACATAAAGGACAGAAATGAAAGGGAAACTTGGGAAAAATGTTTACATAGAGATTACATCTAAGATTCATTATGTTACATCACTCCACCCCTTTAAAAGGATTTCATCCTCGAAATATCAAGAAAAAAGAGAAGGGTGAGTACGTAACATTTCATCTCTCAAATCCCAAGTGGTTTCTTCCAAACCATGATATTTCTACAAAACTTTTACTAGCTCAATCTCTTTGTTCTTCAGCTGCATTACTCGGGAGTCAAGAATCTTCACAGGTAGCTCTTCATAGGTTATATTCTCATGTATCTCCAAAGGCTCAACAATAAGAATATGAGAAGATTCCTTCACATACTTATTCAGCACAGAGACATGGAACACATTATGAATCTTATCATAGGAAGGAGGTAAAGCTAAGCGGTATGCACAGTCTCCAACCTTATCTAAGATTTCAAATGGTCTAACATAACAAGGACTCAACTTGCCTTTAACTTTAGATCTAGCAATAGAACATATAGGCTTGATCTTCATAAATGCATAGTCACCCACTAGGAAGTTAACATCAGACCTTTTCTTGTCAGCATACATCTTCTGTCGGTCTTGAGCAACTTTCATATGTTTCTTTATCAACTGTACCTTTTCTGTCATCATTTGCATGTCATCAGTCTTCACTAGAGAACGTTCACTGACATCATCCCAATGCAAAGGTGAACGATGTGGTCTACCATAGAGAGCTTCAAAATGTGGCATACAAACACTATCTTGGTAGCTATTGTTGTAAGCAAACTCAGCTAATGGTAGATACTGGTCCCATGCACCACCCCAACCCATCACACAAGCACGAAGCAAGTCCTCCAGAATCTGAACTATTCTCTCAAATTGACCATCAGTCTACGGGTGGTAAGAAGTACTGAAACACAAGTCAGTTCCGTCTCCTCCTAAATCTGACCCCATAAACAAGAAGTAAACTTTGGGTAAATTGCATAAAAATCTAGAATGTACCTAAAATTGCATAACTTGCACAAACAACATCCAAATCAAAACAAATTTGAAACTTAGGCTCATTTTATGTTTTCAAATCACATTAAAAAGTTAGATTCAGGTTTAGAGCACTTAAATATGGTAATTAAGCTTGTTTAATACATTTAATCAAGGTTTAGGGCCTTGCACTTCTAGCACAAAATAATATACCATTGTTCTACTAAAGTGGTGATTTTGCATTTTAGATCCTTAAATAATCTTTCACTGAGGTATTTTTGCATAAACCCTTATATTGGTATAATTAGTTAATAAATGTTCACTAAACCACTCTAAATTCCACTAATTAAACATGAACGACATAAAGGACAAAAATGAAGGGAAACTTGGGAGAAAGGTTTACATGGAGATTACATCTAAGATTCATTATGTTACAATTTTCATAAGAGCCCAACATCTTTCTTATATCCATACTATACCAAGAATTTGATACAAATTGTTCTATCGCCTTAGCCTCAACATATATACATAGGAGAACAATTTTTGTATATGCCACACAACAAACATGAACATGCTAACAAAATTCTGATTCATTTGAAACACCATATGCAAAATTTTCCTTCCTGGACCTGAGAGTACAAGGATGACTCTAGGACACATGAGACATCTAATCAAATTTCTCACAGATTCATTACTATAGCTCCTCTTTGCTGCCACAAGTTTGTTTTCGTCACTTCTGATTACCTAAAAAATGTAGCAAATCACAAGGGTGAGACCCATGTCCCAGCAAGAGATATAACCTCCAACAATGCTTATTCATTCCAACATTTTTAGGTAATGAGACAGTTTAAGCAGTTTAATCATATATAACAAATAAGCTCAACAACACTGATAATTAACAAAATACATAAAGGAACATATAATAACTATCTTCATTAGCAAGACTATTCTCATATCCCTATTAACAGTATAAGGAGTCTAACATCATGAGCATCTCTAACATCATGAATAAGTCTAGTATCATAAGCATATATAACAACATTACCATATCTATCAAGTTGAACATATCAACATCATAAGTAGAGCTAACAATATAAGCACAACTATCTGCATAAGCATGATTAGAAGTATAGGCATCTCTAGTTACAAAGGCATAGCTAGCAATATAAGCATAGCTAACAACATGTGATTATGAATGTCATAATCATAGCCAATAGTAATAATATCTCTATCAACTTAAACATGACTATTGTATGTACTCATTTATAACATGAGAATATCCACAACATAAGAACATATACTATATTTTAATGCATTAAACATCATATCCATGTACAGAGAACAACAATGGTTATCATACAATATGATGCATAGTGTATAACCTGAAACAAATTTGCTAGACAGTTGTATTACATCTTTTATTATGCCCTGGGGAATTTGAATCGTACCATTCAAAGTCCAACTGACCCCTGCGAAGGGCTATTCGGTTCTGTACAAGATATAGGAGTGTCAGTATCCTAAGATCTCTTCCCCTCGGTCAGTATGAGTAAAAAGGCAGTGACATATCAGTCAAATCTGCCACTACAATGACATATAATCAAGCTGCTAACCACTAGTCTGCCCTTGGTACAAGTCACGACACTAGAAACTAGGGTATACAAAACCCTCTAATCCGAGGTACAACCACAGTTGTCCTCAATCACATTAAATGTCTGAGGCATGACCATTTCCATCTTCCATTTCCTGCATTGTGGATGACAAGGATATATCCTCAACTTGCCACCCCCACATACTCAACAATATGCACTCCGAGTTTCCCTTAGGAATAATTTCACTATCCAGCAAGTTCTCACACTAAAGATGGCTCTACGGAACAGGGCACTACATGATTAGAGATTCACTTGATTAGTTATATCAATTGGGTGAATTAAGGTTGCATCAAAAAAGTGGACATACAAACCCTAATACACTTCTAACAAGCATATTAATATCACAATTTCAAAAGATATAAAACATGTGAAACATCATTTCTCATCTCATTATTACATTGTACTATTCACTTGCCATTCATGAGACTACACTAGTCATCATACTATCACAAGATATAAACCCTTTTCACAATATCATAGGGTATCAACCCTTATCAACACATAAGGATTACACCTCATTCAGGGCTCAACCATGTGCAAAGGTCATTAAGACCATCATACTATTCCCTGCAAGATCATCATTATCTTTTCATGCCTTTTAACAAGGCTCAACAACATCACTTACATATAATACACCAGATCAACACAATATTGCATTAATGAGCTAGGAGATATTCATAAACAATCATAACAGGCTTATATTAACATTAAGAGTGTTCCTTAATTACATCAACATGCAAGGAATCTAGACTTGATTAACCCTCATCATATTCATAATGCATATGTTTAGCATAAGAAAGTATCAACCATGTGGCTATGATAATCATCAATTAAAACATTAAGGTTATGATCGTATTAAGGAGGTTATTTCACCATCATGCCATCATATAAGAAGGTTAAATATGAATTCTCATATTTATCTATTTGCATTAGAATTTGGTTCAACAAGATAAATTATATCAGTGTTACTAATCATCACTCATACCCAAACCTTAACTCATGGCATCCCCATTGGATAATGGACGCATAAGGTGAAGCATCACCATCACATTCCATACTATTCTCAAGTATTAACCCACACATAAATCAAGGTGTAACCATCGAGTTATATCATACTAGGGTTTGAACAACAATAAGAGTGTATTCCATGATTGTATTAGCCATTCAAGGACTATTCATACCCAATTACCATCATTTAGTTATATGAAAGCTAGGTATAACAAGCTATACCTCATTAGGGTTACCCATTAATACATTATGTCGATTATAAATCATAATAATATGAGGGAAAGGTTAAGACTACAAGTTTAAGGCATTGAACCATCAAATTCTCATCATCAGAACATAACATTACACTACATGCTTCACCCAAAACAATGAGAATATTGAGGCATCAACTTCTAATCATTAAGTGTTGAAAAGGTAAAGCCATTGGTCATTTACATAATAAACATATTCAAAAAACCACCTATGAAGTCAATAAGTTGTTCTCTATAAAGATTCACCCCTAACCATAGACATCCCTTGATTAACAACATAAAAGTTCCATTGAGAGTAGGGTAAAACCCATAAGCAATTGTTAAAACAAGCAGGCAATAAATGGTCTTCTTAAGTTGATATCATAAAGGAAACCATTTAAATAACTTTATTAGGACCAAAATATTACATATAAGCATCATTCCAATTTATTGGAGGAAGAAACATTAGATCTTAACCATCAGGTCAAGATCATATATTAATACCATCAACTGGAGTATAGATCCGACCATTGCATCAAATGACCCAAGAAACCATTGGTTTAAGGCTTAATTGATGCTACAACTACATGATTAACTCTCCATATGTTGTGGATACCGGACACACCATGAGTAGTGACCATTAAGTCACCATAGGTTGTTAGATCAACACTATATTCATTAATCACCATCGAATATCAAACTAATATCACCATTGATTGATAACATCATTAGGGTACTTGGTTGTTAATCACTAAGCTTCTACTTAGGCCAACACCTGACCTAAGGGGTCAATGTCAGTTGAAACCCTTGGTCACCACTATCAGTTGTCATGAAGACAACACCATCGGTTGTTGCAATGGTACCTCCATTGAGTCATGTGTTTATAGAAGAAATCAGGTTTGAACCCTAAAATTGACCATTGGTTGATAGGTGTTTAGCACCATAGGCTGTCAAACCAACCAGATCCAAGTAATATTATACCTTAGGAATAACATACACATGATCAAAGGTTCATATAGAACTGAAATCAGAATAGGAAACATTATAAAAATCGAAATCCAAGTCAAGCATAGCTTTTTAGCGCAAGAATCGTCATTTAAAAGCAAGAACATGAGCTAGCAACCTTATGGTAAGCAATAAACGTGGAGCAAGTTATAAAACTTGTCTCTGATTAGAAGATAAACTCCCAAACATAAGAAAACACGAGCAGTTAGGGTATAAAATCCAAGAATAAGTTGTGAACTCATTCGTCTAGCACCTTTCTTCATCAAATGAGCAAATCATAAGCATAAGGAGCAAGAAAGGTAGGGTTTTAGAGCTTTAGAGTAATTTCTACCATGGAACAGCAAGGTTCCGACCTGGAGAAAGGTAGGAGAATGGATAAAAAAGAAATAAATCGAGGAAAGAAGGAGATCTTACTCTTTTAGGTTAATATCACTAGAAGGAAGCTTTTTAAGCCCTAAAAGGAAGTCAATTACAACCCTAGATTCTTTTTCCAAGAAGATCCCCACTTTCTTCTTCCTTGGATAGGAAATTCATAGAAGCAGAGAGGGAAAATGAGGTTTGTAGAAGGAGGGAAGTTTTTTAGAGAAAATTGTTCGTTTGGGTGCTTAGGGATAAGTATATGAAACTTTAAGATAAAGAAAAAGAAAAAGAAAAAGAAAAAGTTGAAGTTCTAGTATCTTTCCAAGTTGTCATGGCCTTAAACTATTAAGAATATAAAAGAACACACACAAGAAGCTCCCCCACCGTCCAAATATACCTTCTTAGCTCTCCTTTGTCAAATTTACAAGCCAATCAAATAATTTATTAGTTGATAGCTACTAAAGGTAGCTCATCCACGAAGGGGTAAACCCTAAAATACCCTTGAGGAAAACCCCTTCAAACCATGGCTCAACTAGGATCCCCATGGCTCAAAATACTCAATAATGATAATATAAAATCTAAAGAACATAATGTATGTGACAAATTGCAAAGAACCCCCCCAATCGGGTAAATTGCAGAAAAGTCCATAATGTACATAAAATTGCATAACTTGCTCAAACAATGTCCAAATTGGACCAAATTTGAAATGTAAGCTTGTATTATGATTTAAAAGAATATAAAAAGGTTATATTAGGGTTATAAGCATTCAATTATGGTAATTAAGCTTATTCAACTCATTAAGCAAGTTCAGGGGCCTTACACCTGTGAGTGTACGGTGCAACCATGGTGGCTATCTTGAAGACCTTATCTTCACATAGGATAGAGAATATGGATTACCATCATGGTACCTATGTTATATGAATCTCTCTTTATTCTTATTCTTGTTTGGCCTAGGATTTTCACCCTTTTATTGAGCTCTTCTTTGTCCATGGTGTTCTTCTCTTTTGAGGTAATCTTTTGGTTGTGGAGTTGCTTTTGGTTGGAGCTTCCATCTCTTTCTTGGAAATTGTGATCTTAGAGCTTGATTCTATACATAAGGTGGGTTATATAACACTTCTCCCTACTATTATTGCACCATTTTATTTCATGCATGTTGCTTTTTACATCTCTAAAATGTGATGCTAATGTGTTAGATGGAGTCCAATTGAGGCCAAGGGGTCTGTGCAACATTACTTATCAAACCAAATGGTGACAGAGGTGATTGCTAATAGATTAAAGGAACTTATTACTAAGTTGATATCTCAAATTCAATATGTTTTTGTGGAGCATAATCTAGAGTTTAAGACTTGGTAATAATCTCAAGTGGTTTTCTCCTATCCCTAAACCCTAATTTCTTGGTACCTGATTTTTTGGTGATTATTTCCTCTTATCATTGATTATGGATTTGTATCAACATGCATATGGTTTGAGTATATTGGAGTAGCATGAAAGGTTAGTTCTGTTTTGCATGTGTTGAATGTGAGTTCTATCTCTCTTAATAAAGTTCTTTCATGGAGATTCTATGATACATGTTTTAGGGTTTTGGTGATCATCCTTGCATGGAGTTGTTCCTCCTTGATAGTGCTTAGTGACCTTGACATTTACCACCTATTTTAATAATGGTTTATCCAGTTTTTGAGGATGTCTATGTGTTGTTGAGGTAGCTTGACCTTGTTGGTCACTACACCCTTGAGCTTGCTTCGGTTGTCACACCTTGATATTGGGTGATGGTCGCTATGCTTGGTCTTGTTTCGATCGAAGCACATGACCCTTGTGTAGAGGATTGCTACACTGGTGCTATGTTGGTTGCACGCTTGTTTTGTCTATGTTAGTCACTGCTCTTGAGTTTGTTTCATTCGTAACATGAGCCTTGCATGGGTTTTGGCTAAGGCATGCAAGGTGATGGGTAGTGGGTCGCTACACATGGTGAGACCTTTGCTTGCGGTCACTACCCTAACCCTAGGAAGATCGTCACTACACCCTTGTTTGTCTTGTGGTGGCAACACTAATTTCTGGTTTGTAAGTTGCTATCCTTTGTTGTGTTTGGGCTGCTACACTACGTTAAGGTCGCAAGGGTATCAACCATGGGTTGGTGGCAACACATGGTCGCTATAAGTGGACCATGGTCACTACACTTTGTTGAGTTTGGTCACTATGCTATGTTCTTTAGACACGAAATGTTGATGTGGAAATGAATGCTTAATCATAACCAATAGTGCTTAACCCTAACACACTTCTAACATGTGGGGGGTAGTGAAACTAGGGTTTTGTTGTTTAATGATAATATGAAACTCTAATAAGATATACATGAAACCCTAACCCCAATTTTGAAACATATGATGTATTTGCTTGTATTGCTCAAAGTGGTTAGCATGATTATGGTATTTTCTATCTCCTACTTGTGTAACCATAACCTTGTAGGTGGAATGAATGTCATATCTATGTGAATTACATGGTGATCCTTATATAATATAGGGTGGTGATTATGAGAATTGTTGAGGCACACTATGCTATTGAATCTACAAGAATTATGTGATTGGATCTAATGACATGGCAAGTGCATTGTGCCTGGTTTGAGGTGAAATCCTCTAGTGATGTGATTTAGGGATTGGTATTCCATAGTGATGTGATATTGAAGTTGTCCTTGTATGGAAGCTGTAACATGTGATGTTGGTGATCGCATTGTGAATGACAGTGAGACAAGCATCATGTGATGAAGAGACAAGTTTCATTTCATACATTTTATATCTTCTAGAGTTGTATCTTTCCCCCTATTTTTATAGAACGTATTTAGGGTTTGTACGTTGTAACTTGATTGATGTACTAAGACACTTAATTGCCATAAATAATCAAGTGAAACCCTAATCATGTAGATTCCATGTACCATAGATCCATTCCAGTATCAGAACTTGTTGGGTGGTGAAATGAGTCATTCCTATAGGAAAACTCAGAGCACATATTTTTTTAATATGTAGGGGTGAAAGTCGATGATATATCCTTGCATCCACAACTATAGGTTTGAAGGATGACGACGATCATGCCTTGTGGTCATATGATTGGAAAAAGGTAGCCATGTAACTACATGATTTCCTCCTTTTGAACAACCATGTGTAAGACTTTTCTCTAGTGTCGTGACCTATATCAAGGTCATACTAGTTATTTCTTTTCATCTTAACTATATGTCACAATTGACAGTCTATTATTATGTCTATGTGTTGTCTCTCGTACTGACTAAGAGTTGTGTGGTGAGATCATGGATTTTGACTCTTCCATTGGTCCTTTATGGCACTAATTTCAAATCTATAGTGATCAGTTGGATTTGAGATTGTACAACTCAAATCCTCAGGGAAAATAAAGACATAATATAGTTGTGTAGTATATTTGCTTAGGGTTAAACACGACTCACATTGGATGGCCATATGTCTTACTTATTGTAATGATTTCTTAAATTATAATGTGATAAGAGAAATTAACTGTTATACATGCTCTTCATATTCCTTCTTAAAATACAAGATGTTCTTTTGCTCAGTTGTAGATGCCTAAATTGCTTAGATAATAGTAACTATTTTATTCATATCATTTAGCTGAATCTGCTCTGCTTGATGTTATGGTTAGCAACCTATTTTAGTTTCTCTATGCTTATAATAGTTGTTGGCAGTGAGTTATATCTCTCGCTGCTCTCGCTGAGATGTTTGGTCTCTTCCCATGGGTTTCCACATTTTTAGGTGGTCGTGCACGACGAGGAAGAGGTCGCACGGTTGAGGCTGAGCAACAATAAGAGAAATAGCTCTTAAAGGTTGGACATGTTGCTAGTGTTTTAGAGTAGAATCATATGTGTCGTCCCTGTACTCTCAGGTCCTTGGAGGAGGTTTTGTTGTTATGTGTAGTGTTATGAGTTTTTCCAGTAGGCCATCGTTGTATAGACATATAAACAAGTTACCTCTTGTAACATGTTGTAGAAAGATAGCCATTGAATAGTGATATGTGTACAACTTTTTGACATGAGATATGCAATACACATGGCTCCATATGGACTCAGATGTAAAAAGTATCGACTTTTGTGCTTATGTGAAATTGTTTTAATTTCCAATTTTATCTGGTAACACGGTTGATTAGTATTTTTTCCATGTTTTGTTTTGAGTAATCTTGCTTTTGTGTGGAAATGGGTGTCACAATTTCCTTAGTTCTAGAAGTTACCGTAATCATCAAGACTGGTGTGCCTCATGCCCATGTGGGTCCCACCTGCTATAGGGGTTCTGGCTCTGATACCATTTGTAAAACCTAGGCCCACTTCCCTATGCTTTAGTCGAGTTTTAAGAATGATGAATGGCCCCACAGGCCACCACTAGCCTTAATTGCACACTTTGTCCTCACCCACATGCAAGCCATGATAAACTTCCTGACTAGTCACCCATCCTATTACTACTCTAGGCTTAGTGCACCTAACCACATAGTTCTTTCATGATGGGCTACCTAAAAAGGAGGTTTACCTTGGTGATATGGGTAGTCCAGTAATTCCTTTTAAGATCATCTTATCTAAGGCCTCAAATCCTAGGACGTTATAGAAAGCACATTCCATCAGATCCTATTCATCGGGGAAAGTCATTCAAGGCTATGCATCCATGAATCAGGCAGTCTATGCACAATGTTCTTGAGTATAGACAACCCTCAAACACCCCTAGCAAACAACTAACATCCCAACCTAGCATGCACTATGGTAGCTACTCTTACGGGGGCCATCCTACTTGCTCTTGGGAGTGTGACTAAAATCCCATTAGAATCCTAATACCTCTTTCAAGAATCATGGAAAAACACCCCTACTTGTCGTAGAGTACCTCTCAAGTCTAAAAAAACTAGGAGTTTTAGGAGTGGCAAAAAGTTGACAAAGAATCTAAACCATAGTGAAACCATCCTAGTTTGAATGAAACAGGGTTAGTTTCTTAGTGCATGATCAAATATATTAGACCTCAGATTCTTGGTGGACACTTTAGACTTCTTCCTCTTGGATTTTGGTCCAAACTACGTTCTCTATCCCATTTTACCACATATCCTTCAAGGGTGAAAAAAATGACAATTCTTTCAAGAAAGAGATTAACCAACCAAACAATCATAACTAAATAAAGAAAATGGAATAGAAACATACTACATGTAAATATTAACTACTTGTTTAGAATCAAAGTACATAACTACCCAAAATAGTTTTCATATCCTAGAAGGATCTCAATTAGCCATAAACAAGCATAGTTCTAACCAAAGAAAGATTGATTTACATCATTTGTACAGAAACATATGAAAAGGTTAAAATAGAGGTAGGGGAATAGTTTATCCCATGTATGAAAGGTGGATTTTGATCCTTAGCCTCCGCATGGGATAGATCTCATCCTTTGTATCATACCCTTTGGTCTACTGGACCCCATGGCCTCCTTTCTCCTCAATTCCATCCCAAATAGTAGTATGTGTAGATGGATTGAGGTTGAGGTCGATGGAAGTGAGTAGAAGGTGGAAGTGGTATACTAAATATGGTATAGGTCAATAAAGGATGGATGCCAACTGATGGAATGGATGTAGGGTGGAAATCGTTAGCTCTCTTGGGCCTTGGACTCTAAGATGGTGATCTAGTAACAAACAATGTGAACCCTTGTCTTAGTGGCCAAGAAAGGATATTTATAGTGGTTTAGGTGAAACATATTTAAGTGGGGACAAAACTTAGTCATTTTGGATAAGACTACTTTGGTTTTGTTTGACCACATGAAAGGGGATGAAACTCGCTTAGTTTTGATTAATCTAGATCATTTTAGTACCGTTGAACTGGTGGGTTTGGATTCCATCAGTGGGCCATTGATTTTTAGTTGCTTTTCACATGCTATTTTTTGGGTTTATTTAGCATATATGTTTACTTCAATTTATATTTTTGCATTTTTTTCCATTATGATCCTTTGAATCACTATTGCATTAATGATTTAGTATTTATGTCAAATTATGTGAATTTATTATCATAATCTTGAACTTATGTTGTATTTCCCTCACTTCATGTGTTTTGAGCATTGAACGAACAACTCGGTCTGTTGTCGACATATGTGTTTGTGGTACTGACACATCATGATCTACAACAACATAAAGAAGGCAGACTTAGTACCACTGAGAAGACTCATGGTGCTACCTAGAGAGGCATCGATGATACCAAAGCCCATTGTCAATGTGTAACATCCCAAGATTTGAGGCCTTAGATAATGATCTTAAAAGGAATGATTGAACTACCCATATCACCAAGGTGCATCTCCTTTTCCGGGAGCCCATCACTAAGAACTTCATAGTTAAGCATGCTCATCTTGGAGTAGTACTGGGATGGGTAACCTGTCGGGAAGTTGATCTTGGCATGTGTGTGAGTGAGGACAAAGCGAGCATTTAAGGCTAGTGGTGGTCTATGGGGACAATCGTCATTCCTGAAACTCTACTAGAGCCTTGGGCAATGGGCCTGAGCGTTACAAATGGTATCAGAGCCAAAACCCCTCTAGTAGGTGGGGCCCACATAGGCATGACATGCCAGTCTTGAGTTGTGCGGTCCAGGCATGTAGGAAAGGACTGTCCATGGTTGACGTAGCCACCCTTGCACTGGGATTCTGTGATCGGGAGCTGGGTGTCCATGGGCCATTGTGGGTCCGCACTGAAATGGGGTCAGATTATGAGGCCATATAGTTGAGCCTTGACAAGGACGTCAAGAGTCTAAGTGGGGGAGATTGTAACATCCCAAGATTTGAGGCCTCGGATAATGATCTTAAAAGGAATGATTGGACTACCCATATCACCAAGGTGCATCTCCTTTTCTGGGAGCCCATCACTAAGAACTTCATAGTTAACTGTGCTCATCTTGGAGTAGTACTGGGATGGGTGACCTGTCGGGAAGTTGATCATGGCATGTGCGTGAGTGAGGACAAAGCACGCATTTAAGGCTAGTGGTGGTCTGTGGGGACAATCGTCATTCCTGAAACTCTACTAGACAAGGCAGTGGGCCTGAGCGTTACACAATGCTACCGACTCATTGTCTAGAGAGCATCTGTAATTGATATTTATTATCTTAGTGCCACCAACCCACATGTCAGAATTACCGATTCCTACATCCAAACCTCTATGAGAAATAACTCGTTGTTGTTGACACACATTTTGATAGTATTGACACAGATCAATGAGACATAAGTTGGCCGATCACTTGGTGCTACCGAAACCTAGTCACCAGTGTTTATATTGTGCGATCCGAGTAGATATGAGATTAAGTCAGATCCAACAACTACAACTTAAGGACGGAAAAATACTCCCTTATGACCTAGAGAGTGCATCCAAAAATGGATATCATGTAGCTTAAGAGAGAATATCTTAGAGAGGAGACAAAGGAGATAATCACTGACAAGATGATCTTGGCAGTTTTGGAGGATGAACTTGCATCTAGAAAATTGTAGATTAGGTGTTCATCAGAGGGGATCGTCGAGATGACTTCTCCATGTATTTTTATATTAATTTTCAGATGTTTATCCTGTTATCTATTTATTCTTCTTGATGTACGATGATGATAATCATGCGGGGCTAAAACCCTTTATTCCTTAGGACCTAGGAGTATCCCGACATTTCATTGTATTTAATGCTAGGAGTTAGTAATTTATTTCCTTTGCGGTGGATCTAAATCTATGATACCTTCATTTATTTGCTTATGCTTGATCACCAGAATCAAAGTTATAGACCACAAACTTCTTTGGGATAGGGATTAGGAGTTAGGAAAGTCTTAGATTCACATAGCTTATACTGTTCTTCAGTAGAATGCTTACGACTATACAAAAATAACCTAGAGATTTTGATCATGCATCTAAATTTAGTCCTAAACTACTATGGGAGTTGGGTTTGTCTTATTTTAGGTATTTCATTATGATGTGGAAGCGGGTAATGCTTGCTATGAGTGTTTAGTCCAAGAATAAAGAGTGAATGATTACTAATAAAAAGGAATTTAATTTCAATGTACCTCATGCTGAAACCATAAGTCCAAAGGAATCTATGAATTATGATCACAACCATCTTAATTTAGGTTTAAATATTTTCTCTTGTTAATTAACAACCATTAAACTCTTCTCTAGGCCTATCCATTTTGGTTACAATTAGTAGTAGCATCTGGTGAACGATTCCCAGAGTTCAACACTCGGGCCTCATAGGATTTCATTACAAGATATGTACACTTGACTTTTGCTAGTGTGGTTTATACATCTCAAGTTTTTGATTTCATTGACAAGGATTAAAAAATCCTACATTGACGAGTGCCTCTACTGATCACTATAGGACACTTTCTATTTTCCCATTTTAAGAATTGATTTTGAACATATCATAATTGATAAATTTTCACTTGCCAATTTACTAGTATTCCCTGCTCTTACATTGGACAATTGAATTTTTAGGTGCTAGTGTATGATACAAACTCATAACTCATACTACAAAGGTTCAACTCTGTCATGTATAGATCGATAGAATATTTTACCCAAGGCACATGATTTTGGAGCTTCATCTAAAATGCTCATCCAAACTCCCCCACCACAAAAGGATAGAGAACAGGTAGTAGACATGTCACATCATAGTGAAAATTGGGGAGGGGACAACTTGCAGGACCAAATGAAGAGCAGACCGATTGGGATAAAATAAAGGCGTCATTGACAAAAGCTCAGATTCTATCACCAAGATGTGGATTTGAGAAGCTATAAAATTGATCCAAGACTCGATAAATAAGTTTTTGGAGAGTTGTAACAATCTTAAAATCGATAGGGTCCCAACCATGGTGATTTCCTTTAAGTTTTTCTCATTCTCTTTGTCAGACAAGGCCAAGGCTTAGTTCCTCAGTTTATCTTATAAAGTCAAACAAGACATGAAATGATATCATTGATGCATTCTTGGAAATGTATTTACATCACAAAATATTCAAGTGCTAGTAGGAACATATATAAATTCAAAAAGCATGCTGAAGAATATTACTTTGAGGTGTGGGAGAGATTTCAAAATATGCTCAGAAAAATCCCTCATCATGGTATTGATTTGTTTGGTCAAGCAAAGACATGTTATTACAACTTGCATAAAGGGGAAATGACTAATATAGATAGTTCAAGGGCAGGATTCTTCCTAAATAACAAGGCGACAAGATGTCACAAGATACTGAATAGCATGCCCAAGAATCAACCATGGGGAGAGGATCGAGAAGCACCAACATTTGACAAACCTCAATGGAACCACATGAAGTATTAGAGCTGAAGTCTTAGATGGCACATCTCACAAAGAAGCTAGAGCAAAGATATAGAGGTGACGAGGAAGAGTGTATATACGAAAGGTAGTAGAGAAATATGGGAAAAAATGAATATGCATGGAGGAGACATCCTAAATTCTCCGAAAAGGATCCTAACAATTTTCAAGAAGACCCATTACAAGTACATCAGCCCTAACAACAACAAGGAAACACTTCACAACAACATCAATAGGAAAGAGGTCCTCGTAACATGGGCATGTTAGAAGACATGTTTGGAAGACTCATGACTATGTTCCTACTTGGACCAATTCAAATGGGATCAGAAAAATCGAGGGGCTAAAATTTGTAGCATAGAAAATTAAATTTCACAACTAGCTGTGGAGGTGGAATCCATGAAGAAGACAAGCCAACAAGGATTTTAGGGAAACATTGATGCTAAAGTTAGTTCTTCTTAACAGTAGTAATGTGTTGGTGAATGAGCAAAAAGTGATTCCAAAGCATAGTGAAACACCATTTGACACCCGGTAGTGACAGGTAAAGTACTTCCAGACAATCCATTAGACCCTACACCCTAGGAGAAAGCTATAGAAGAGGAGAGTATTGGGTAAACATAAACTCAAAATTAGTTTTGCATTCCACCTCATTAGCACAGAAATGTGAATCCAATGCCATTTCCCAATAGGTGGAAGGCCAAAAATGTTGATTAGAATTTCAAGAAATTCTTGGATACTTTACAAAAGTTCTCATAAACCTAGTGCTAGTAGATGCCATTGAATATATTTTCTCCTATGGTAAGTTCTAGAAATACATAATCAACAAGAAGAGGAGGATAGAAGATTTAGATGTTGTGATAGTATGGGAAGAACTCAGTGTGTTAATACAAAGGAAATTTCCACATAAGAGACAAGATATGTGGTACTTCTACATATCATGTTTCATTGCTAAGGTTTGAAGACGCATTATGTGGTTTAGGGACAAGCATTAATATGATTCCACCAAAAACATTCAAGAATTTGGGACTCCAAGAATTCAAGGAAGAGAAACATGACATTTAGCTTTTAGACAATTCAGGGGTGAGGCCAATAGCCATATGTGAGAATGTTATGGTGAAGGTGAAAAATTCATTTTTCCAGCAGATGCTATAGTTATGGAAATGCAGGTTGATATGGTAATAAATTACTCTTAGGCAGGCCATTCCAAGACATTTCCAATGTGATATTAGATATGGGGAGAGGAAGAATGACACTAGGGATCTAAGATGACTAATTCAAGATTAATTTTCCCAATTATAAACAACATATTAAAGAGCAGGCACAATGCCACATGATGCAACATTCTATTATTGAGGTATCCCTACTTTTAGTAACACGATTTCTATACATGGTACATGTTATGACAAGTGTGGATCAAGGCGCCATGGAGGTGGAAGTTATTGAACAGACAAATTAGATATCTTTGAAAAGGGTCGTGAAGTCTCATGAGGAACCAGGGGAGGATGTACACTTGATCACAATCACAATTGTGATCAGTTCTATCATCAGACATGCATATCTTTAGCTACCTTTAGAAGATTGTCTCATGATTTTGTTTGATAATTGCACACACTAGCATCTACTAGAGGAGTGTTCCATGTTTTTATTGAAGACATTATGAGGAAATGAGACCTCCACAACCTTAGTTGGTACCATATCTATAGTGTCCTCCTGATCTAGAAGTCAAACCATTTCCTCCACATCTGAAGTATACATTTTTGGCAGTGGACAACAAACTTTTGATGATTATTTCTACATCACTAAGTGTCAGATAGGAGGAGAAGTTGCTCGTTATTCTAGAGAACCATTGGGTTGTATTTGGGTGGTCTATTGCTGACATCAAGGGAATCTCACCTACTTTCTGACAAGATAAAATTTAAATTAAAGATGGAGTGAAACCGGTAGCACAACCTCAACATCATCTAAATCCCATCATGACTGAGGTAGTGAAGGAGGAAGTGAAACTCTTTTTGGTAGGTATAATTTTTACTATTTATGATTCCAAATGGTTCAGTATGACTCAAGTAGTTCCTAAGAAGGGAAGAATAATTGTCACTAAAAATTAAGCAAGTGGACTAGACTGTACTAGAGTAATGAGCTGAGTGGCAAGTTTGTATTGATTACTGCTGATCAAATGTTGCTACCTTAAAAGACCATTTTCCTTTTCCTAAGTAAGTTACTTAGAAACTTGTCTTAATCTTTTGAAAAGTAATTAAGACTTGAGAAGAGTTTATTTCTCAATTTTGAACTTATTTGCAAATTGTTGTGCCTTAAATGATAACTTTGGTAAAGATTGTAATTTACCCAGATGAGGGTTTTAAGTGCAAATTATCACCCCTAGAATGTCCCTTCTCTCTCAACATCATCTAGAGGAAAGAGAAAGAAGAGGGTGCCTTGTTTGAGTCTTGCTTGAATGATAACACTCTTTGTGGTGAAAGAACCAAAGAAGTACGTTGAGTGTTTTGAACCCTAGATGAGGTTGTGTTGAGTTATGAAGTGTATATGGGAGTGCCTATGAACTTGGAAGCCATTGAGGATGTCCCATATCCGTTTGGTATCCTTTGAAAGTATTCATTATGGGCTAAGCACCTCAAGTAGGTGAAGCCTATTGGTTTACATGTTCCTTGCAAAAGTTGATTCGGTTTGCTCATAATGTGATATTGGGTTGTGATATCTTGACAAGAAAGATACCCAAATGGCCGATATCTTATCTATGAATTATCCTCATGAGTTTTACATGGCAAGATAATTATGGATGCATGTAGTCACCATGCATAGACATGTGTCACTTAAGTGCACATGGTAATGACACCTTATACATTCTCTCTCTCTTAAACCTCAAATATATATACCTCTCTTTTCACCTCCTTGTAAACCTTTCGACTCCTTTACTATCTCTTGCTTGGTGGATGACCCTAGGAGCTCAAGACTGAGTATCTTCCTTAAGGTGAAGCCATGGTCATCTTCAACCTTAGAAAGACTATGCTTCTCGAATCATGGTTTTTTCCTTCTCTTCTTTCTTCACCAAGTTCCTAACTATGGTATCTTCTTTCATAGAGAAGTTTTGTGATCGAGTATTGGACTTTTGGTAAGTCATCTTCAACCTTGGGAACATGGAGCTTTGGATCTTGAAGCTCTTGTGTTGATCTTGAGGTGGGTTATATAACTTGAACTCAACTTTATTATTAATCACCTTCTTTCATGCAATACTTGGTGATTCCTTTTCTACTTTGACTTTTCTTGTTTGAATGATGATTCTAAAAGTTGTATGGGATATATGGGGCTGTAGTCCATGAACTAGAGTAGTAACGTATGAAAAGTTGGAGCTTGAAGTTGATGAAACCGATATGCACAAACCAATATTGGCTTGTGAAAACCCTAACCCGATATAAGGGTATAGGCATGGAAACTCATACACATGAACTCCTATCATTTTGGTTTGTAGAATGAGTAGAACTACTATCCCTTCAATTGGTTAACCTTTCACCTAATGCTAAGAATAATGCAGGCCAATATCTAGAATATTGTCAAGTGGATATACATACTTGCACCATAACATGGATGGCCGATAAGACTTGTGATGCTTTAAAACAATATGTTGTTGTTAGGTCGATATGTTAGATGCTTTTAAAATGATATGCCTTAAAGGAATATCTTATCATAACCAAGAGATGTCTACTAAAGATGGAATATCAAACTATGATGCCTTCGTTAAGTGTGGAGGCTGACATGGCCAATTGAAACCCTAATCTGATATACAATGGGTTGATGTGGCTGATACACAAAGAAATAGGGTGGCCGATACACAAAGATATAGGGTATCTGATACCCTAAAATACACTATAGCCAATATACCTTCTCAAGCATCTCTAAACCGATATCATTTGATATGTCTTGGTTGACACAAGTAGATGTGTCTAGGCTGACACAAGTGGATGTGTCTAGGCCAACACAAGGATTAAAGTGGAGGCCGATACACCTTGTTGAATATCGGCTGATACACCTAGATGAGTGTAGGTCGATACACTTTGAATAAAATCAATGTATAAATCTTGAATGTAGTGAGATGGATATGCTTTATTAAGTGTAGGTTGATAAACCTGAAAGAAGGTGAAATCAATGCAAAAAGTATGTTGAAGTAAATATCCTAGTAAGGATGAGAAAGAAACTTGTACTATTCACATAAGAAAAGTCATACTCCATGTTGATAATCAATGGATGATATTTGATGAAGTATGCTTGAACACTTATGGCAATAATATAGTTCTTAGGATGTGAATTAGAGTTTAGTTGATAAATATGAACTTGGAAACCCTAAATCAGTTACAATGGAAAACCCTAACCCTAAATTTGAGAGGGTTGAAATTTGAATGATTCTCTTTATGGCATGGACATGGTATTTACTTGATATTGCATTTGCTAAGAAATCTTAACCATGAAGGTATTATGAAATGATGAGCATATCCAGGTATGAGCTATGATGATTTAGCATTATACAAATTATATAAGGCCTTCTGAGCCATGTGATATACTTGAACAATATATGATGTTTATATGGGTTTATGATCTAGAGTTGGTTGTTACCTAATGAGAGGTGACACTGTTCAATAATGAACCGATGATTTGATACCCAAACATATGATCATGATAATGATAATGTTGAAGGGATGAGATTCCCAATAATGTGTTTAGGGTACTGAGATCCCAGGATGAGTGTAACAAGATATGTTACAATTGATACAATATTTCTTGAAAAATATGTTGTGCCTTTCTATATAGCATTTATCTACAATTCATGTTTGTAACTTGACTTATACTAAAAGATGTTGCACTTAATCTATCAAGTAAACTAAAAATGTAATTACCCTGGCCATAAATCCATTCAGTGTTAGTATTTGTTGAATGGTGAAATGAGTTCTACTCAGAATGCATATTATTGAATATGCAGGGTGCAAGTTGAAATATCTCCTTGTATCTTTAACTAACAAGATTGGCTACGGGCCATACCATGAAGATTAGGATTGACTTTGAGTCATTCCCTAACAAGAGTGCAGTTACACCGTGACTTAATAAATAATCAGGATTGGTTACAGACCATGCCCTGATGTAATCAAGATTGATTATGGGTCATACCCTGATAAAAGAACATGCTACACATTGTATCTATATAGAAAAGAGCCTCTATACACCAGGCTAGCTATAATGCAGATTGACTCATAATGTCACTTCCAATAATCTCGTATTGACCGAGAAAGGAGAGGTCATGGATTCTAGCTCTTCCATAGACCTATATGGCACTGATGCTTTACTTCGTAGTGGTCAGTTGGAGATGGAATGTATATTCCCATCTCCTCAGGGCATAAAATGGATTGTTTAAAGATATAATCAACCGTGTAGTGTATTTGTTTAAGGATCAAATATAGAAACATTGGTTGAAGCCTTGCTTGTTTTTATATTGTTTAGTTTATAAAAATTATACATGTTCTTCATATTCCTTTTAAAAGTGGTTAAATGATCTATTACTCAGTTATAGATTCTTGAACTAATGAGATGTTGAGACTGCTCTACTCTTCATATAATCAACAGTTATACTTGTTTAATTCAATAAAGGTTTCTTCAGCTCTCATTCATAATGTTGAGGTCGGATGGGAGGAATTCTGACGTGAGTTCACCAATAGGTACTTTCCTCGTACGTACTTGGGTGAGAAAATCTCACAGTTTTAACGAATTAGGAAAAGGCCTATGAAGATTAATGAGTCTGAAGCTAAGTTCATGGAGCTTTTATGGTTTTGTCCACACATGGCTACTACAGATTAGAAGAGGATTTGGCATTTTGAAAAGGGTCTGAACACTGAGTTGACCACTCCTAAAACTTCTCTGGATAACAGGGAGAGATTTTCTACATTTATGGAATCAGTTAGGAGGATAGAAAGCTCAATAATCGAGAAATGTGAGGCCAATTTTAGGAAGGACCTGCCCAGTTCCAAGGACAGAGGTCTGGAAGTTACAAGGAACCAAGGTTTTCTGTGCTGTCAGCACCACAGAGGTTCAGTGCTTAGATGCAGTGGACGTCAAGTAAGGGTAGATGCTGTAATTTTTGCATCTACTAGAGCCCAAAGTATGGCTTCAATGTCAGTGACATGGCCGTCTAGGCCATATAAAGAGACCAAAACCTGCCGCAAGTGTGGGTAGATAGGACATATGATGAGGGATTGTCCAGTAAGAGATACTAAGGTAACCCAACCACTAAGGTAGAGTCAGCAAGGCTCTTAGAGGTAATAGTTCAGTAGTGGTGTAGGAGGACGAGGAGTGGACAAACATATCAAGTAGGTTCGTCTGCACAACTTAATAGAGGACGTGGTCAGAAACAGGCACCGATGAGATTCTATGCTATGAGTCAGCCATAAGCAGTAGTCAACCCACACGTCGTGACATGTCAGATGGAGTTATTTCATTCTGATATGTCTTCATCTTGCTTTATATCTATTTTGATTTACTCAGGCACTACACACTCCTTTATTACTTATGAAGTGATTCATAACTACTTTTTGCATGTTAGTCGTAGAACGGATAACATGCTGTTAGAAACTCCGTTAGTTGGTTCCACAGTGTTGCAAGCGGTATGTTCCCCCTGTATTCTTTCTTTCTTGGAACACATCATTCAACTGGATATTGGACCACTGGAGATGCATGGATTTGATGTAATCCTTGGGATGGAAACCTTGGAAAAGTATAAGGTACTCTTGGATTGTGGTTCCAAGCAAGCTATGTTCACATATGGTGGTGAGACATGGATCTTTCAGGGAGATAAGAAAATTCTTCCAACATGTATACTATCGGTAATGATAGCTGAGAGACTATTGTGACATGGGTGTGAGGCATTCTTAGCACACATAGTGGATACCAAGGTAGAAAGTCCTAGTATTCCAAAAGTTCCAGTTGTCAGGGAGTTTAAGGATGTGTTTCCTGAGGAATTTCCTGATGTTCCTCCACCTCAAGAGATTGATTTCAAGATCAATCTAGTTCCCGGTAAGCAACTGATAGCTCAAAAACCTTATAGGATGGCACCAACTGAGATGGAAGAATTAAATAAACAGTTGCAAGAATTACTTGATAAAGGTTTTATCCGGCCAAGTACATCGTCGTGGGGTGTTCATGTATGTTTTTTACAGAAAAAGGATGGTACAATGAGGTTATGTATAGACTATAGATAGTTAAACAAGGTGACAATAAAGGACAAGTATCCTCTGCCAAGGATAGATGATTTGTTTGACCAGTTGCATGGTGAAATAGTGTTCTATAAGATAGACCTGAGGTCAGAATATCATCAGTTACGGATTAAGGAGGATGACATACCCAAGTCAGATTTTAGGACAAGGTATGGTCATTATGAGTTTATAGTTATGTCATTTGGATTGACTAACACACCAGAAACATTCATGGATCTAATTAATAGAGTGTTTTGGCCATTCCTTGATTAGTTTATAGTGCTCTTTATAGATGATATTCTAATATACAGTCGAGATAGCCAACAACATGAACAACATCTTTGTCAAGCATTAACTTTGTTGAGACAACACAAGCTATATGCTAAGTTTAGCAAGTGTGAGTTTTGGTTGTTAGAAGTATCTTTTCTAGGATATATCATATCTGCTAAAGGTATTTGTGTTGATCATAAAAAGGTAGAGTCTATTCTATAATGGGAACAACCCAAGACACCAATAGAGATTTGTAGTTTCCTAGGTTTGGCTGGTTACTATAGGAGGTTCATCAAAGACTTCAGTTTTGTAGCATTACCCTTAACTAGGTTAACCAGGAAGAAAGTTCCCTTTGTCTGGAATGACAAGTGTCAATGCTCTTTCCAGTTGTTGAAGGAAAAGTTGACCAGTGCACCGGTGTTAGTGTTACCTGAGCAAAGGAAAGGATACATTATCTTTTGTGATGCCTCAAACAATGGTTTAGGATGTATGTTGATGTAGGATAAATGAGTGATTTATTTTGCCTCTCAGAAGCTTAATAAACATGAGGAGAATTATCCTACACACGATCTAGAATTGGATGTAGTAATTCATGCCTTGAAAATCTGGAGACATTACCTATACAGGGAGAAGTGTCATATTTTCACATACCATAAGAATCTAAAATACATATTTTCACAGCAAGAATTAAACATGAGACAACGTTACTAGATGAAACTAATCAAATACTATGATTTCAAGATCGATTATCATCCAAGAAAGGCTAATGTGGTGGCAAATGCATTAAGAAGAAAGTCCTCATCTTCATGCACAGATAAAGCACAGTTGAATTCTTTGGTGTGTCATAAGCAGGATATGCTAGTTTTCTTACAAATAGATGAATGTACAGCTAGAAGTATCTTTGCTAGATGAATTGTTGGTACAGATGCAAGTAAAACCTACACTAAGACAACAGATTAAAGTAGCACAATAGGCTAATATTGTGATACAACAGATCAGATCAGAATATGACAGTAAGAACTGGGATGGATTTCATGAGTCAGAAGATGGAACAAGTCGTTATCATGGTAGAATCATGTTTCCTGATGTTAATGACTTAAGTAAGATCGTTATGCAAGAAGCTCACTCATGTATGTATGCTATGCATCCAGGAAGTACCAAAATGTATCACAATCTAAAAGATATGTATTGGTGGCCTGGTTTGAAGAAAGATGTAGTTGAGTTCGTTATGCAATGTCCAATGTGTCAGCAAGTTAAGGTTGATCACTAAAAGCTGGTAGGAATGTTACAACAATTACCTATACCATAGTGGAAGTGGGATCATGTGACAATGGATTTTGTAGTTGGTTTTCCTAGAACATCCAAAGGTCACGATTCCATTTGGGTGATTGTTGATAGGTTGACAAAGTTGACACATTTTCATTCTATTAAGATGACATACACTACTGAGAAATTTGCATAAGTTTATGTAGATGAGATAGTGCAGTTTCACAGAGTCCCAACAACAATCATGTCAGATAGAGGTCCTCAATTTACAAGTCACTTTTGGGAGCGATTACATATAGCTTTGGGTACGTAGTTAAATTTAGTACTACTTTCCACCCTCAAATAGATGGACAATCTGAAAGAACTAAATAGACCTTGGAAGACTTGCTTAGAGCATGTGTTCTTTAGTTTGTAGATAGCTGGGATATACATTTGAGCTTGATAGAGTTTGCTTACAATAACAGTTATCAAAACAGCATTGATATGGAACCATATGTAGCATTGTATGGTAGACGTCGTAGATATCCGTTATGCTGGTATGAAATAGGAGAATACCAACTTCTTGGTACTGAACTTTTGCAATAGCCAACAGAAAAGATTAAAGTAATACAACAACAGTTAAAGGCAGTACATGACAGACAAAAGTCATATGCTGATAATTACTGTAGACCTTTAGAATTCCAAGTCGGAGACAGAGTGTATCTCAAGCTCTCTCCTTGGAAAGGTGTTCTCATATTTAAAAGATGAAGAAAGTTAACTCCTAGATTTATGGGACTCTATCCGGTGATAGCATGTGTTAGAAAGGTAGCCTATAAGTTGGAACTACCACCTAAGTTGCATAGACTACTTTCAAATTTTCATGTATCTATGCTGAGAAAATGTCACCCTGATACAGATCTTGTATTACAACCTGTAGAGGTAGAATTAGATGAAGATATATCCTATGTGGAAGGTCCAGTGTTGCAACTAGACAAAAGAATCAATAAGTTGAAAAAGAAAGACATAGTTCTTGTGAAATTTCTTTAGCATCATCATGGTGTTAAAGAAGCCATGGGAGCTGGAGGCAGAGATGAGGAGGAAGAATCCTTCTCTTTTCTCTTAAGATTTTGGGGACAAAATCCTTGTTAGGGGTTGATAACTTGTAACACCCCTCACCTGGGTTTTGGGATAGCCCTAGAAGTTTTGCCTAAGTAAGTTACTTGGAACCTTGTCTTAATCTTTTGAAAAGTAATTAAGACCAGTATTTTGAAAACCAAATCGGATGAGTCGGTCCGACCGGTGAACCGGTAGCTGACCGGTCCGGAAGCCTAAAAAACTAGTTATGTGTTTTTTCGGTCCAACCGGTCAGAAATACGTCCAACCAGGTCTAACCAGTCGGTCAGACCAAACCAGATTGAACTAGTAGTTCAAAGAGAAGAGAAAACAGAAGGTAGAATACATATAAGAATTTACATATATGTATATACATATGGCATATATATATGTATGTATTTACATAGAAAATATACATATAAGGTAGAATGCATATATATATATATATATAATATGTATATTTGTATATATGCATATATATATGTATGTATGTGTACATCTACATAATAATATATATATGTATACATATATATATGCATATAATATATATATATATATATATTCAAATATATATATATATACAATTATATATATTAATAAAAAATTATGTCATGTTGACATCATTTTTGGTCCAACCGGATCAACCACTCTGGTTGAACCCGACTTAATCCGGTCTAAGACAGTACCGGTCTGACCACCGATTCAGTTCTGAAAACATTGATTAAGACTTGGGAAGAGTTTATTTCTCAATTTTGAACTTATTTACAAATTGTTGTGCCTTATATGATAACTTTGGTAAAGATTGCAATTTACCCACATTAGGGTTTATGTGCAAATTATCACCTGTAGAATGTCTCTTCTCTCTCTTAACATCATCTAGAGAAAAGAGAAAGAAGGGGGCGCCTTGTTTGAGTCTTGGTTAAATGATAACACTCTTTGTGGTGAAAGAACCAAAGAAGTGTTAATTGTTTTGATCCCTAGATGAGGATGTGTCGAGTTATGAAGTGCATATGTGAGTGTCTATCAGCTTGGGATCCATAGAGGAGGTCCCATATCATTTGGTAACCTTTGAAAGTGTTCATGGAGGGCTAAGCACCTCAAGTAGGTGAATCCTATCGTTTTACATGTTTCTTGAAAAAGTTGAATCGGTTTGCTCATAATGTGATATTGGGTTGTGATATCTTGACAAGTAAGATACCCAAATGCCCAATATTTTATGTATGAATTATCTTCATGAGTTTTGCATGCCAATATAATTATGGATGCATGAAGTCACTATGCATGGACACGTGTCACTTAAGTGAACATGGTAATGACACCTAATACATACTCTCTCTCTTAAACCTCAACTATATATTCCTCTCTTTTCACCTCCTAGTAAATCTTTCAACTCCTTTACTATCTCTTTCTTGGTGGATGACCCTAGGAGAACAAGGAGAAAAGAGAAGGCCAAGCATCTTGCTTAAGTTGAAGCCATGGTCATCTTCAACCTTAGAAATACTATGCTTCTCATATCATGATTCTTTCCTTCTCTTCTTTCTTCACCAACTTCCTAACTATGGTATCTTATTTCATAGAGAAGTGTTGTGATCGAGTCTTGGAATTTTGATAACTCATCTTCAACCTTGGGAACGTGGAGCTTTGGATCTTGAAGCTCTTGTATTGATCTTGAGGTGGGTTATGTAACTTGAATTCAACTTTATTATTAATCATCTTCTATCATGCAATACTTGGTGATTCCTTTTCTACTTTGAATTTCTTGTTTGAATGATGGTTCTAAAAGCTATAATGGTTATATGGGGCTATTTTCCATGAACTAGAGTAGTAATGGATGAAAAGTTGGAGCTTGAAGATGATGAAACTGATATGCACAAACCGATATTGGTTTGTGAAAACCCTAACCCGATACACGGGTATAGGCATGGAAATCAATACACCTGAAATCATATCCTTGTGGTTTGTAACATGAGTAGAACTACTATCCCTTAAATTGTTTAATCTTTCACCTAATGATAAGAATAAGGAATGTTGATATCTAGTAAATAGCCAAGTCGATATACATACTCACACCATAACATGGATGGACGATATGACTTGTGATGCTTTAAAACAATATGTTGTTGTTAGGCCAATATGTTTGATGTTTTAAAAATGATATGCTTCAAAGGCATTAGTTTGTCATGACCGAGAGATGTCTAGTAAAGATGGAATATCAAACTATGATGCCTTAGTTAAGTGTGGAGGCTGACATGGCCAATCCTAACCCTAATCTGATATGCTCACAAACCCGATATCCCTCAAGCCCGATCTATGTGTGATTGGAAATATACTTAGCCCGACATACTTGTGAAAAGTATGGGTAATACTTTCTTAGAAGTCTTGGCTTATACACCAAGTAGTGGTGGGTTCAATAAGTGAAAGAATTAGGGTATGGAATAAGGGTTCATCAGATACAATATGAACTCTAGTGGCCGATATCCCATATTGAGCAATGGCCGATTCTCAAAAGGATAGCTAGGCCGATACACTAATTGATAGAGTGTCGATATCCTAATTGATAACTAGGACGATACCCTAGTTGATGGTGTGGTCAATATAAAATTGGTTGATGAGGCCGATACACAAAGAGATAGGATGGCCGATACGCAAAGATATAGGGTATCCCATACCCTAAAATACATTATAGCCGATATACCTTCTCAAGCATCTCTAAAACAATATTATTTGATATGTCTTGGATGACACAAGTAGATGTGTCTAGGATGACACAAGTGGATGTGTCTAGGCTGACATAAGGATTAAAGTGGAGGCCGATACACCTTGTTGAATATAGGCTGATACACCTTGATGAATGTAGGATGATACTCTGAATATAATCAATGGGTACATCTTGAATGTAATGAGATGGATACACTTTATTAAGTGTAGGTTGATAAACCTTAAAGAAGGTTAAATTAATGCAATAAGTATGTTGAAGTCAATATCCTAATAAGGATGAGAAAGAAACTTGTACTACTCACATAAGAAAAGTAATACTTCATGTTGATAATCAATGGATGATATTTGATAAAGTATGCTTGAACACTAATGGAAATAATATAGTTCTTAGGATATGAATTAGAGTTTGGTTAATAAATATGAAATTGGAAAACCTAAATTAGTTGCAAGGGAAAACCCTAACCCTAAATATGAGAGGTTTGCAATTTGAATGATTCTTTTTATGGCATGGACATGATATTTACTTGATATTGCATTTTCTAAGAACCCCTAACCATGCATGTATTATGAAATGATGAGCATAGCCAGGTATGAGCTATGACGATTTAGGATTATAGAGATTATATAAGGCCTTGTGAGCCATGTGATATACTTAAACAATATGTATGATGTTTATCTGGGTTTATGATCTAGAGTTGGTCGTTACCTAATGAGTGGTGACACTATTGAATAATGAACTGAGGGTTTTATACCCAAACATATGATCATGATAATGATAATGTTGAAGGGATAAGATGTCTAATAAAGTGTTTAGGGGACTGAGATCCCAGGATGAGTGTAACAAGATATGTTCCAATTGATACAAGATTTCTTGAGAAATATGTTGCACCTTTCTATATAGCATTTATCTACAATTCATGATTGTAACTTGATTGATGCTAAAAGATACTATAATACACTTAATCAATTAAGTAAACTTAAAATGTAGTTGCCCTGGCCATAGATCCATTCAGTGTCAGGATTTGCTGAATGGTGAAATGAGTTCTACTCAGAATGCATATTATTGAATATTCAGAGTGGAAGTTGAAATATCTCCTTGTATCCTTAACTAAAAGGATTGGCTATGGGCCATACCCTAAATATTAGGATTAACTTCAGGTCATACCCGAATGAGTGTGTGGTTGTACTGTGATTCAATAAACAATCATGATTGGTTAAAGGACCACACCCTGATGGAATCGGGATTGATTATGGGTCATACCCTTATAAGAGAACATGCTACATAATGTATCTCTATCGTGAAGAGCCTCTACACACTAGGCTAGCTATAATGCATATTGACTCATAATGTCACTGCCAATAATCTTGTACTGACTGAGAAAGGAGATGTCATGGATTCTGGCTCTTCCATAAACCTATATGGCACTGAAGCTTTACTTCATAGTGGTCAGTTGGAGATGGAAGCTATATTCCCATATCTTTAGGGCATAAAATGGATTATTTAAAGATTTAATCATCCCCGTAGCATATTTGTTTAAGGATCAAATATGAAAACATTGGTTGAAGCCTTGCTTGTTTATATAATGTTTATTTTATAAAGGTTATACATATTCTTCATATTCCTTTTAAAAGTGGTTAAATTATATATTTCTCAGTTGTAGATTCTTGAACTAATGAGATGTTGAGACTGCTCTACTCTGCATATAATCAACAATTATACTTGTTTAATTCAATAAAGGTTTAATCTTCTCTCATTCATAAAGGTTAACTGTGGTAATAATAATGTTGGCAGAGAGTTATATCTCTTGTTGGGACTTGTTGTCTCACCTCGTGGATTCCATAACTTTTTAGGTGAAGGTGCACAAAGAGGTAGAGATCATGTTGTAGAAAGTGGGCAACAGTAGCAAGAACAACAGTAAAAACTCAGGTGGTGTGTTATTTTGTGTCTTGTAGACATAGAGTCCTATGTGTCATTCTTGTATTCTCAGGTCCATTGGGAGATAGTGCGTAAATAGTTTTATGATCGATATGAGATTTTGGCTAGTACGCCTCAATGCATTATGTTACTCATGTATATGTTTTGGTAAAGAAACTGTTATCTCATATCCTTGCTAGGTGATGGAACAATGTATGTACAAAGTGAACCATGATGTATATATGGTTTGGTTCTTTCTGAAAAGAATTTTTTGGTAATGGATCTCTTGGAAAAAAGTTTTTAATTTTTAGTTATTTTTTATAATCCAATGTTAATGATTATTTCTTCATAGTTTTGTGTGATTACATTGTTGGTTTGATAGAAGTCGTCACAGATCGCATCTTTGACACACTCGCAGACTACTCACTTTTATTTTATAGATGGTTATTTTGTATAAAATCACATTTTTGTTGAACCAGATGATCTAGAAAAGTCAATCTTCACTTGACCCTATGGTAAATTTGCTTACAACCACACAAATTTTGGTCTTTTTAATTCTTTAGAGACCCGATGTATGCTCAACATTTTTTCAGATGTGGTAAAGTGATGTCTTGAAATATTTATGGATGATTGATTAGTATATGGAGAGTCATTTGAGTACTGCCTTTCAGGTGTTGACAAAGTTTTACAGAGTTGTGATGACATTCACTTGGTTTTGAATTGGGAAAAATGGCATGCGGTGGTGAGTGAAGGTATTGTGCTTGGACAAAAGGTGTCCAATAAGGTGATGGAAATTGATCCGTGAATATAGAAGTGATCTCCAAGATACCTTCACCATTTTCAATGAAAGGAGTTTGAAGTTTTCTTAGGAAACACTGGTTTTAATCAATGTTCTATAAATGTTTTATAAGGATAGACAAATCCCTTTCTGATTTGATGGAAAAGGAAACAAATTTTAATTTTGATTATTGTTATTTGATTTGAAGGAGAGATTGATCTCCACATCCATGGCGTTGGCTCTAGATTGGAATGGTCCTTTTGAACTAATGTGTGACACATCAAATAATGCAATTGGAGCTATATTGAGAAAACACAAAGATTGTGCTCTTTCTATCATTTATTATATGTAGATAACTCTTAATGATGCTCAAATCAATTATACCAACAATAAAAAAGAAATAATTAGGTTTTGTATTTGCTTTTGATATATTTGTCCAATATTTAATATGGGCAAATGAGATTGTTTGGACTGATCGTGCAACTATCAAGTACCTATAGTAGAAGAAAGATGCAAAGTCAAGATTGATCTGTTGGTTTTTTCTATTACATGACTTTGACATAGAAGTCAAGGATAAATCTAGAGTAGAGAATGTAGTGGAAAATCATTTGTCTCGGATAGATAGGGTGAATGAGTCGGGTTAGAGATATCGATTGTTGAAGATTTTTCCCAATGAAGAACTTTTCTAATAGTGAGAAGGGTCCATGGTATTCAACTATAGTACATTATTTTTCTAGTGTAGTTAGTTGATTTGTCTCATGTCTTGTTTATCTAGTTGTTTCTATTAGTTGTTAATTAGGATTGCTCTTTGTAGTGTAGTGTTCATTTCTTGATTTTAATTGTTTGTTTTAGTGTACTTTACATTCTTGCTTAGTTGGTTAATGTTAATTGTGTAGGGTTAACCAAGGTTTGATTCTTCTCCTTCTTTATTCCTTGTTCACCAAAGTCTAACTCAAAATCAGATTCAAACCAATGAAACTATGCACTCCACATTAGGAATCTAGTAACACATACCTACCCCCGCTCTTTCTATGGATTCAATACTGACTTTCTAATTTTCCTATACTACATCTCGAGCCCTTGCACTTGTGTATTGTTGTGTATAAATGTGTGTAGTCACTAGGGTATTATTCCTCTCAATGTTTCTTAGAGGCACATCAAGCTTTTTAGCACCGTTTCATGAGAGAGTGGCATTCGACCTAGATATATTGTTCTATTCTGACTTTTCCTATTTCCTTCACTATTTTATTATTTATTATTTGTGTTGTTCTTGCATTTGAGGTGATAACTCTTCTTAATAAAAAATGTAAGTGATCATGCACATTAGAGATGGAAGAGATAGCTAACCCCAATGGAAGACCACCACCCCACAATTAAGAAACCCCTAAGGGCTCTCTAAGACTACTCTTTTCCAGGTGCTTACATGTGTCCAATTGCAACAAGGATTGAATACAACAAGGATTGAAGCTATGTTGGGACAAGACTTCTCTATCCCTCCATCCCTTGTGCAAATGTTTTTGGTTTCTATTGTCTGGATCATGAAATTCCTTCTAAACATCTTGATCCTTTTCTAGAAATATGCTCACCTTTCCACACTCCAACCACAACTGTTGATTCCATTTGTTTGACCTTGTTCCCCTTCTCTCTATAGGATAAATCAAAGAGTTGGTATTCTTAAAAAATGGATAACATGAATTGGGAATATATGAAAAATGCTTATTGGATGAATGTTTATTCTATTGCAAGGTGAACATAAATGAGAAATTCTATTGTGAACTATAGACAATTGGATCATGAATTGTTCCATGACTCTTGGTAAATGTTTCCAGAGATGTTGAAAGAATGACATTACCATGAAGTTCTTTTATGACAACTTGTATATTATTTTCATTTTATCTATCTCAAATGTGCCAAGTTTTAGTGGATTCATCTTGTGGAGGTACTTTCATGAAAAAACACATTGAAGAATCATGATCTTTGTTTGAGATAGTGGTGGGAAATTCAAGGCACGAGTCTCTAGTGTGGTAAATGGCTGTTATTGAGCTATTCGTGTACCCCCTTCAACTATCAATGGTTAAAATACACAAATGATGAATATCCATTTTCAAATTATGAACCTCATAAAAAATAACGTGGTTGGTGCATATAGTAATTATATACATCGTATTGAGTACTTTGGTAAAGAGGTGAAGGCCCTTCACTCTTATAGAAAACAAGAACATCAAGGATAATGGCAACTACGACAACAACAAGATGAAAGGTATCATTCAATATTTGAAAAAGAAGTCATTTCAAAGTTTCAAGGATTCAATGAGGTCAAGACAAGATGTCTAGTCAAGATCAAACCATTAGTATACTTGATTAGTAGACGGAAAAATTGTCCTTCACACTTTCCATCCATATGGAAGGGAAACTTCCTTCCCAAACCATGGTGAACCAAAACTCAAAAATGGGCCCTTGGGTGTTCTTAAAAACTCATACAATCCACCCCAAATGCAACTTTAGCCCATATATAAATATCAAAGACCTTCTAAACCTCATACACCTCAACCACCACCACCCCCTACCAATACACCTACCATTCTCAATACTCCCCTCCACCTCATTCCCGACACTAAGGAACACCTCTTCCTACTCCATAGAAATAACAAGCTCCCTTTCTTCACCATAATAAAGTTAATGTTGTGATAGTTCTAAGGAGGGAGGAGTTATTAAGTAGTAAAGGAGCCAAGGGAATGTTGATACCATGATTTTCTGTGTTGTTGATACTATGAGTCCTAAAAATTTTGTTGCATCACCTTCTAAATATCTTATGATGCCAGATGTTCCACCATTTCCTTTGTTTGGGAATGAGTCTATTCCTTGCATTCCATCTGTGATTCCAACAATTCCACCATCAAGAAGTACAAGATCTCAAATGAACCCAAAAAGTGAGTCGCCTCCTCCTGGATCACCTCAAATTTATAAAGTTGATGCAAACAAGGATAGTTCAAACCTCCGTTCCATAATGCATTTGATAAGACCACATCATCTAAAAGGAGGAAAAATATAATGTTGATATACTTGAAGATATTTAGGCAAGTGAAGGTGAATATCCCATTGCTTGATGCAATAAAGAAAATTTGGTCATATGCCAAGTTCTTGTAGGATGCTTGCACTTTAAAACACAACACAACAGGAAAATGTCTAAGAAAATCAAGTTGACGAAGCTAATGAGCATTTTTTAGAACATTCACTCCACGTGAAGAATAAAGACACACAAACCATAATCATACCTACTTTATTTTAGAATTGATATAGTGTTTGAGTCAAGTTGTGGACAAGCAAGCTAAAGCCAACCAATTTCACTTTTAGACTTGGTAGAACATTCTATCAAGGTTCCTCGAAGAAGGGTGGATTGTGACTTAGTAATAATAGACAAAGAAAATATGGAGGTGTTCTCAGCAAACATTATTGTACTTGATGGAGTCAAAGAATAAGAGGATTCCTATTATCTTAGAAAGGCAATTCTTGTCAATAGTTGATGCCAAAATACACGTGCCTAGTGGCACCATGACAACATATTTCATGAATACGAAGTTAAAGATCAATATGTTCATGGCCACTCCATGAAAAAAACTAGAAGAGGATGTTGATGGTGTCAATTTGAACAGTCATTTATTTACTTGAAATATGTATATGATGAAGGTGAGCCTCTTCAAAATTTATAAGAAAAATGGGATGAAGGACAACTTCTAAATGCAAATGAGAAAGCCCATACTTCAAGAAAGGACCCAAAACTTTTTTGAATTGTTTATGAATCAAAGAATACCATGCCCAACTTAAGGTGACACAATTAACACTAGTGTGATGCAACCCACATTTCTTTGTGAGATTTTGACCGTCAATCCTTGAATTTTACTTATACATTTGTTTTTATATTACAAAGAAACACACACATATCACACTTGATAGCTTTTCCTCCTTTTTGATGTGCCAAAGGAAGTTACCTACAATACACACAATTGAATACCAAATAATGATGAAGAAACTTCCTCAAATATAGGGAATAAAAAAGTGAAAATATATAATATTTGTTCTATCATCATAAAAGTCATGCTCTCTTGGATAAAATGTCCAACTCTATGTGATTTCATGCAAGAAAAATTAGAAAGGACATGTCTGTTAGAATGCATGCTAAATCTAAAAGTAAATTGGCCTTTCTATAAAAAAAATGGTTGTGGAAACCCCTAAGTCTTAGTTTGAGTACAAGAAAACTTCTGAGCATGATTGATCACCGCCCTATCATTCCAGACCTAGTTTCATGATGAGCATAGCATTACTCAAAATATTGGGTTGGTAGGGAAGTAAGCCCTTATTACTTTGTACCTTTGTTATACATATTTCCTGAGATGATCATCGGTTTGAATGAATGCCCACATTTACCTAGTTTACCCTTTCATTTTGCATCTTTTTATCATTCTGTTCCATGTAATTTATTTCCTTGTACTTTTCATAAAATTTTGAAATTTTTACAATTCCTCACTATGAAACCCATCCACATTTCATTACAATTAGAATTTTCTTATTTCTTGTGTGTGATTAGATATACTTTGCTTCCATGTCATCTCCTACTTTATAGCTTAGGTTTTGATCTGAATAGGGGAAATTTTGTACCATTTTTTCAAATCTACCCAAGTTTTGAACATCTAGTCATAAAAGATGTCATAGCTTAATCTCTGATTGTGTGGTTGGGATTGAATGACATATGATAAATGTACTAACATTTGTACTTGATTATGCCTAAATGATCCCAAGTTTTATATTTATACATGTTCTCCACTAGTCTTGTGAAACTTTGGGGTTCTTTCTTGAAATGCAATTGAGGCAAGCCATAGATGTTTGGGGTTATCTTGTCTTGTGATAATAATGTGCTTCACCATGATTTTTCATTCATTATGGATTCCTTAGTTGCATGTTGAAAAATATTTGAAATGTCTTTCATGATGAATTCATTATGTACCATACCATGTGACCTCTCTCTTTTGAGCCACCATTATTCCTTCATATCTTACCTCTCCACCTCATGAAAAGATGTTAAAACACAAAAAGAGTAAGCTTTGGTCACCCTACAAAATATTGAGGTGGCCAACCCTTCCTCATGTATGCTTCTTACTACCACTTTTTTTACCACCAAATTCCCTAGATATACACATGGAAAAGGAAAAAGAAAAATACAAAATAAAAGGTGCTCATATGTAATAACATCTTCATAAGAAAAAGAAAAATGAGTGCTTTTATGTACTCATTCCACAACCCCCTTATTATAATTGCATACCTATTAGGCTATGAAAAATTCAAATGTGTCCCACCTTACCCACATATGTAGGCAAATGAGTCATGTGTATTGGATTGACATATAAGGTTGAATCCAAGTATTTGAAACAACATCCCTAACTATTGTAACAATTTACAAATATGAAATAGTTTACCCAGAGCTTTGTGAATACTATATCACTTGCACATGTTTTTGTACCCAATATGGAAAGTCGATGTTCTCTATTTCTTGATTGAATTTAGTATGTGATAGAGAAGAGAAGAGAAGTGGATTGTATTTATAAATTCATACCTGAACTTATTTAGTCAATAATAATGTACTTGTGTGCATTTGTCATTTCATAATTGAGTAAAACTATCATTTGATATTAGGGTGGTGATAGATCCCTAGACTGGGTCTCCATCTTGTGTCTTAGTGCCCATTACACATTTTAAATATGCATGTTTTTCCCCAATAATTGGTATTATTGTCAAATGCACATATGAAATAATTTAGCACGTTTGTAGATAATTTTTATGATATTTGATGGAAGTATTAGAGAGAGGTTATTTATAGGACTCCACCAAGCATGGAGGGGCCTAAGGAGTCTCCAAGTTGAAGTCCAACTTACCCAACTATCCAAGAGACAACAAGGAAAAAAATCCATATGTTGACCAAGAATACTCAAGTGCATGTCAATCACTCAAATATTAATTTTATAAATCAATAATGGCCACCAAAAATCAAACAAAGAATAAATCATGCATCAAAACCATCTAATTACAAGATTCATTCAAGCCATTCTTGTCCTAGAATTTTCATCCTAAATATGCCCACCTATTGTCATCTTGCCTTCAAACCACCCAGAACCTCAAAATTCACTTATTTTTACATACAAAAATTAGGGGCCTTTCTGGAAAAAGAGAATAATGATAGATCTACCCTCAATGACTGTTTTGGCCCAAACGTTTTGCCCAAAATTCAGCATATCACTCTATTGATAGAAAGACCATTCTAGTCACAGAATGGACATTCTAGTTGGATTTTTTCACCAAGATCTTGTTGAGTATTCCACTACTCATCTACCTACCCTAACACATGGTTGGAGTGGTAATTGTAATGTCAAAATGGTTGTTGTTCCATGAAACCCTACTGCTACCTATAGTGCATCACCTAAACTACCACCACTTAATCCTAGCCACCCTACCCCCCTATAGAAGCCCTAGTGGTGGCTAGGGTGATAAGTTTAGATCACTTGAACATTCATTTCATCCACCTACCTCCTACCTACACCATTATCTCTCCCATTCATCATCATCCACACTGAAACCCTAGTTTTCTAGAATTTTTTTCCACTCCACCTCCACTTCGCATGACAATCCACCTTAAAGATGGGAGGAGGACATCCTTGATGCTTTAAGAGAATAAGTCAACCACTAATTCGATCTCCATGTCTCTCCTTACCTCTTTATCCTCCATCTTTGTATTTTCCCTTATCATGAGTAGCTAAGCCCCCTTTGTGGGCTATTTGGGGGGATAAAATGTGACTTTGAAACCATGTCACAGAAATATCAATATATACATTATAATTTAATTTCTTATTATTATATTCTTTCTTATATCCCATTTCACATGTTGTGGTGATTGATTTATGAAACCATCTATGTAAATTATAATGAAGCATATATGGCTATTTGGGGATCAACTCCTAAGTCAAACTTGTGGATTCTTATCTCTCTACCTCTACTCCTATGTATCCCTCAAATCTTGTGACCCTAGGTGTGAGATCTAACTGACTAGTAGTCCCTCACTTGATATATTTAGTAAGAAGTATGTATAAGAGATTGGATGGTGGGTAATAAGAGGTTAAATACCCTTCTCTTACACTCCAAACCACCCCTTGATACTAAGTACATTAGGAGAATCAATTCTAGGGACCCATACTAGGGTGTTCTTGATTAAAATATACTTATAACCTAGTTAATTGACCTTGTAAGGTTGGATAGGTGGTGATAGTGACAACTTCCTCTATGTACACCTTATGACACCCATGGCTAACTAGTAGTATAGCGTAACGAATCATCATCCCACTTTGTTGTTTGGTTTGATTAAATCTGTTTCATGATATAACACTAACTAGGTTGAAAATAACTTGTACCCACAAATGGCCCACTACCATTGATGGCTTGTTAAACACTAATTTTTTCTACCTCAAGCTAGTATATCTTCCTTGGTTAGTTAATTGCCTTATTCGAGATTAATGATTTCTTTTTGTTTACTACTTTTTCTAGGTTTTAATCGCCAATTACTTATTGTAGCCTTTACCTTCCATCTTATTATAGTTGTTAATATAGTTTAGTTAGTTCTTTTCTCTATTTACTTATTCAACTAGTTGTTTCTCTTAGTTGCTAGTTAGAATTGCTCTTATAAGTGTAGTTTTGATTTCTTGCTTGTAGTTGTTTATTTTAGTGTACATGGTATTCATTCTTAGTAAGTTAGTCTTAATTGTGTATGATAAACCTACATTTGATTCTTGCCCCTCTTTCTTGATTTTTCACCTTAGTCTAACTCAAACTCAAACTCAAACTCAGAGTCAAACAATTGAAACACTATGCATCGCATTAGTAACATAGTAAAATAGACCTAGCTCTAGTCCCCCCACCTATCCCCATGATTGACCCTGAATTACCCCATTCTCTATACTACATCCCAACCTATGCTCTTGGGGATAGATTATCAAGAGCGTGATGTCATTTTGTTATTTGTTAGCCCAATGTTCTATTATTATGTCACCTCCCTATGTATGGTGGAACACTATGTCACATCATCTAGTGATACCTTTCCTTCAGGCTCGTCAAGAAACTAATTTTTTTTCTAAACCTTATGTATTGGTCTCTTCATAAAGCTCAGGCTTAAGATGTACTTTTATGGTGTTGATTGTAGTAAAAAGAACTCTTCTTGTATTTTTTTTGGAGTATAAGTGGGTACTCCTTTATACACAATAACCTTTTATTTCCTCTTATATAGGGGTGAAGGAACTTCTACTGAGGTGGCATGGGCCACTACTTGCTCCTTTGTTGGCCTTGGCACTTTTGGTTATTATGATACTATATGTCATATAGCTGTGGCTATGGTGACCACGATAGGTCGACGCACAAATCAATTGATCATTTGTTGGTACATGAACTTATGGGACCCAAACTAGGCAGATTTTCTATCATGGATGTGCCCCTAGTATGATGGCTGACTTCCTAGTTATCATAGGGATAACCGTTTTCTTATCATGGATAGTTGCAAGGATGTGAGCACATTGAAATCCAATCTTGACAATTCATTTCAAGGGGTGAATTGGCCCATAATTTGGATCTTCATGGTAATATGGCAGTTACATCATTGGATGAGGATGCCATCTCTTCAGGTGTAGCCATACTGACCACTCTTGACTGTATTAAGTACTGAAAAGCATGCTTGAGTGTGAGGAACAAGTATGTCTTGTTCCCCAAGGTGCAATGGAACTCACAATAGGCATTCACATTTTAACTTTTAGGTTATAGATTTGGTGGATCCCTTATGGTAGGAAACTTTAGAAGATGTTGAATGGTGGGTAAAATAGAGTCAAGAGTATCTCCTAAAGGAGTGAAGTTTCTTTTTGGCTTAGTGGGATATTATTCTTTGGGAGTTGTTGTTGGCATTTCCTACTCGCAATGGTGGGATGCTTGTAGTAAATTGTTGTATAGGTGGAAGAATGAGTTGTTGTGTATCTATAGAACTAGTTTAGTTGAAACTAATATTGAGGTGGTACATATTGACATTGGGTGATGGGTAGCTCCATTTACATTTGTAGTTGTGGCAACACCATAGACATGTTGGTATCTTGAGGTGATTGCACTAGAGATGGAGGTATTCACATGGTTGGTGATTGTCTCTTTTTGTTTCAAGCTGGAATCAACATGGACCCTACTATTAATTCAAACGCCTCAATCTTCATCCATGTTAATTTCTAGTTATTTTTTGTGGATAAATATTGAGGCTAAAGGGTGAGGCCTATTTTTATGATAGACCCCTCAATTGATGGAGTTCTCAACCTAGAACCCAACTTGAATCAGTTTGGAGAATGTGTTGTACCTTTTCAAAGATAGTAATGTTGCAAGTGCATGTGAAGCTGACTTTATCACCACGTCAAGGTCTTCTTTGTATGTAGGATTGAACTCTATTTTTCCGAATATCTCTTTCCATAAGTCAATGGATTTAGAGAAACTCTCTTCCACATTCTTTATAGTGATTTAGGGTCTTCTTTGGTCAAGACTTGATCTAGATTCTAGGCATATTGATTAGTGAACCTTTCATCTACATAGGCCAAAGTGGCAAGCTTTGTCAGGTCTTGCTTTTGTACCATGCCAAGATAGTCTTGTTAGGGTTCATGCAAAGTAGAATATCAGTGCATTGTAGTCATCTTGTAGATCTACCATGTCCGAACATTATGACTTGACATGTCCTACAAGATCTACCTTCTTGGAGTATTTGTGGAACTTTAACATATCAAATTTATTAGGTGACTTTGGATATGGGAAGTGACATAAATCACTGAAGGTGTTTCCTTCATCTTTTTTTCCTTCCAAGTGTTTGAACTTGCATAGAATCTCAAGCATGAGGGGATCTACAAAAGGGATTATTGGATGGCATCTTCTTTATGGGATATTACCATAGGTATTAGTAGTTGTTTGATTGTTGATGGATGTACCATATCTACTAGTGGTAGAAGCCCAAATGGTCCTCCCACATACATATTGTATCAAATGGTTGGTGGTGGATATAATGAATGCATGTTGGGTAATGGTCCCCTATTGTTCATGCAATGTACATGAATATTTCTGTAAGTGTTTCCCTTCATCACAACTTTAGGATTTTCTCTAGTGACCTCAACCTTTTATTATTTATTATCTTCTTTGGATTCACCATATCAGTTTGGAATAGACATCATGTCATATCGTTTCTAGGTAATTGATGCCATACATATGCAAAAAGGGGGTGTTGACTAGTTGTTATGGCATGCTCTATGGAAGCATTTTCTAAAATGTGGAAGTTTTAAGCCCCTTTGCATCCTCCTTAGGCTTCTTCCCTCCAACTGGATTATCTTGATTATTGTCGTCAGAATATCTTTTGGAACCTACCTCACATTGCCAGTTGATGCTTCTTGTTGCAGCCATCTAATTGATATTTGTAGGACCTAGTGAAGTAATGAATCTTGTTCTCTCCCATGATGTCCTGATATTCAGGCTAGCATGATGCAAAAGCAGGGTTTATTATGAAACATGAATGCATTTGTGCTTTATGTTACATCCCCTACACATTAGATTATATGAAAAGTAAAAAGATCTCCCCTTCCATTTAGAAGAGTATAAAAGGATACTCCATGGTATTCCACATTTCTTCCTATACAATGGATCCCTGTAAAAGAGATTTGTGATTGGATTAGGATAATCTTACATTCCCCTAGCTTGGGCAAGATAAACAAGTTTTTCAATTTTGACATGAGACATACCTACCAACACAAAGATAGGGTGGATCAAAAGGATTTGATGATAATTGGTAATTTAGGATAATAAACGTCGTTGTGTGGGTTAGTGGGGTGTAATGTTTCTCAAGGTATGCCTCTGAGAGAATAGTTTAAGAATGGGGAGACTAGGGGTTGAGTTATTAATCAAGATTAAGGTATCTGATTCAAGGCTAGTGACTATGCTTGATCAACCACTCTCTCCCCTAGGGCATCATCATCCAAGCGGGATCTAGCTTAGTTTGGGTCCTAGACAACATCCTTGACATCATATCTCTTACTGGGTTTGATAAATTCTTTCTATGATGGAATCCTTCTTGGAATGGCATGAGAAACCAAATCGGTGGGAACCATGGCTAGGCTACTCCAAGTTGATGAGGAAGTCTAGGACATGTTCTAGTATAGTTTAGGTCATATCATAGGATCACATGGGTTTGACCATGGAATGGATGTAATGGTATAGTTTTAGGTCATAGTCCAGGTGTGTGTCTTGGAGAACATAGGTGGCCCACATGTTAATATGTGACATCTAGTCAGATAAACAAATCCATCCTAGCTTGATGCAAGGTTAAATACTCATGATACATGCCTAGCACATGATTGATTTAGTGAAACAAGTTGGAAACAAATACTTGAGTAGCCATAAAACAAAATTTTAAAGTCTTTCTTGAATGGAATTGAGAAGAGTAAGAAGACCCTTCAAACATGTAGGTGAGACTTGTAAAGGGGCAAGTGCTTAATTTCTAAAGCAAAGTTGTGTGTGTTCCATTTTTGAATGCTTATTACTTGTGGAGAAAGTTGATAACTTTTCAACATAAAGCTGGAGATGAGAAGAAGGGATACTGAAAAAGTGTTTCACGTTGTGGTTTGCCTTTTGTCCAGTTTGAAATTAAAGGAAAAAATAATATGATGTTAGGACCAAATTTTGATAGTTTTTTGGTAGATATCCTGAGGTGCAACGTTGTATGTCGGCTCATAATAGGAGACCACAATTGGGAATCCTTTTGGTGGACATAGAATCATAAAATCTTAGAATGTTCACCCGATTTCTTGAGTTTTGATTCGAACAAACTTCGTGTATAAAGTAGGCCACATAGAATAATAGTGGTCACATATTCAAGGTAATACAAGTCACAAGGGTAAATTTTCATAGACTAGCAGTGGGTGTAGGCTTAGAAATTTTAGGTAGAGACATCCTGAGGTTTTGAGGCTACCTTATAACATTATCTAGGTTAAGAGATTGGAAGAATTTCTTATGTTAAAAAGATTTCTTCATTTTGGAAAGTTGGTTATCCTTTTAAAAAATTGTTTAATTTTATAAAGAATGCTAATCTTTGAGAAGGTTGTTTTATTTTTTAAAGTTTGTTGAATGTCACACATATTGATCGAATAAACAACATAGGTACCAAGTTCACACATCATAGTCATATAAAACCTCATTCACCCTATTGTGAGTCTAGGGTAGTCCTTGAGTTAGTGATATGAAGGGTGGAGGTGACTAGGTAAGCATATGCCATGGGTCTGGCTAAAGTCTCCAAGCCACTTAGCTTGGAAATCATGAGGCTACCTATATGGCTATATAAGTCTACCTGGCCAATACCCTAAGTGTCCCCTACTTCTTGGGCATTCCTTAATTAAGGATCCTTCTCATCTATATATATTACCTCTCACATCTTCTATAGAAACCCCCCCCTATCTTTTTTAATAAATATTTCCCTCTCATCTCTATTATATAAGGTTAGGACAACTGTCCCTCTATTTAGAAGTCCTAAGGAACGACTGATAAGGATTTTAGAGTATCCTCCACAATTCATAATATTAATATCATTAATAATTAATAAATAAGAATATTGAAATACAATATGAAAATAAATGATATATCTAATGTATTTCACCTAATTTCAAGATGCCTCCAAAGACTCATAACTCCAAGGCCCCTCAAGAGTCATCCTCTAAGAAGAGGAAAGAACCTAAAACTACTAAAGAACCTGATTCTGAGAAAATGGCCAGGGATAGGTGGGAAGAACAAAATAAAGTCCTCCTACACTTCATGGAGACCCTTTCCCTAAAAGGAACCCCTAAAACTAGCTCATCTATGAAGAAGGAAGTAACTATATTAGACTTCATCAAACTTAACCCTGACATGTTTTGGGTGGAAGACCAGCCTGAGGTGATGGATAAGGATGAAGCATGGACCCTATCTATGGAAAACGCCTTTCGTACCCTAGAAGTGCCCAATGAAAAGGTCAAATTTGCCACATATCTGCTTAAGGGAGGGACAAAAATCTGGTAGGAAAACTATGGTGGGAATAGGGGAGAAGAAGTGGACAACATGGGATGGGAAGCCTTAAAAACCCTCTTCATTGACCATTTAATGCCTATAGCTAAGAGGAAGAGGAAGGAGAGGATGTACATTGAGCTGAAGTATAGCAGTCTCTCGGTGGCTGACTACAATCGGAAGTTTAGGCTTCTAGAGTGTTATGCACCTATTAAGACTAAAGATTGCCTCATGGAGAACCGTGTTGACTGTCTAGCTACTCACCTGAAAACCCTAGTCATCACCTCCCATCCCAGGAGCATAGATGAAGCCCTAGATATGGCCCTCAAATAGGAAAGGGAACAGGGTTTGTAGAACTTCCAGCACGGGATACCTAGGGTTAACTACCACCGAGGAGGATAAGTCTAGGAAGTTCCACCCTGTCCATAATAACAAGGGATCAAGAAAAGAGGGAGGTTCAGGTAAAGGAGGACAAAAAAATCTCCAGAATCAACATAAGATAACTCACCCAAAGTGCAAGACTTGTGGGCAACACCATGGTGGGGTATGTTGTCATCCCAAGTCAGTCTTCTACAACTGTAAGAAGAAGGGTCATTTCATTGCCAAGTGCCCGACTCCATCCATATTTGGAAATACTACATCAGGAGCTCCACCCCCTTAGGGACACCTCAACGCCAGAGTATTCACAGTGATTGCAAAGGAAGTCAAGGCAAATCCCAACCAACTTGTTGAAGGTAATCTTAATTCCTTTAATTTATCTAATATATTGTTCAAATGCCTTAAAATATTCATAATATAGTTATCCTGTGTAGGCATTGTATTCTTAAATGATCATCTTGTTAAAGCTTTATTTGATTCCAGATCAACAAACACATTCATTTCTTGAAATATGGTATCTATGTTACACTTGCATATAAGGGACTTGGGATATATTCTTGATGTGTCAACTCTTAGTGGAAAAATACTCACTACATTATAGAAAATTGATGTCCTGCCTCTAAAATTCAAAAATCATGATATGCCCTTGAAATTTATCCTCTTAACTATGAAAGACTTTGATATTATACTTGGTATTGATTGGCTATACAAGTATCATGCCCATATTGACTATAGAAACAAGATGGTAGTCCTCTCTCAACCTCATTCTTGTCCTATGGTGATTCCTAGGGGAAGCGGATTCTGTAATAATATTGTAATTTCCTCTCTTAAAGATAAAAAGCTAATTTCTAAATGATGTAAAGTCTTCCTCACATTAATCTCATAGATTAGTCCTAGTAGAGGGCCTATTAAAATTTTGGAGGTGGTACGTGACTTTCTTGACGTATTTCGGGAGGAGCTTCCTGGGCTGCCTCCAAATGGAGACATTGAGTTCTCCATAGATCTTCTCCTTGGAACCACTCTGATTTCGAGGGCACCGTATAGGATGGCTCCTTTTGAGCTTATGGAGTTGAATAAATAGCTACAAGAACTTCTCGACAAAGGTTTTATCCGTCCTAGTGTTTCCCTTTGGGGTGCACCTGTTCTTTCTACTAAAAAGAAAGATGGTTCTATGCGTATCGGTATTGAGTACCGCATGTTATACCAAGACACTATTAAAAATAAGTATCCCCTCCCTCACATTGATGACCTCTTTGATGAACTTTTTACTCCCAAAGTTTTATCAAAAATTGATCTTCGTTCTTCCTACCATCAACTTAAAGTCAAAGAGTCTGATATTTCTAAAACTACTTTGTAAACTCGTTAAGGGCATTATGAATTTCTAGTGATGCCATTCGTGTTGACCAATGCACCTGGTGTATTTATGAATCTGATGAACAAAGTCTTCAACCTTATCTAGATGAATTTGTGGTCATCTTCATTGATGATATTCTAATCTATTCTGACTCTATGGAAAAACATCATGGGCACTTGAAGGCAGTTCTGGAAATACATCGAGCTCATAATTGCTATGGAAAACACTCTAAATGTGAATTTTGGATTGATAAAGTCATGTTTCTTGGTCGTGTCATTTTTGGGGGTAACATATCTTTTGATCCCGCCAAAGTATTTGTTGTTCTTGGCTGACAAGCTCCTCAAAACCCTTCTAAAATTTGGAACTTCTTGGGCCTAGCCGGATACTATCGTCGCTTCATTCTTAATTTATCTAAAGTTGCACTTCCTCAAACTAAGCTTACTCAGAAGAACGAGCATTTCATCTGGTCATCTACTTGTGAGTCCAGTTTCTAGGAGTTAAAGTAGAAGTTGACATCAGCCCTTGTTCTAGTCCTACCTTCTGGCAATGAAGGATTTCTGATCTTCACTAATGCTTCAAGGAATGGGTTAGGATGTATCCTACAACAATATGGAAAGGTGGTGGCCTTTGCATCCAGACAACTAAAACCCAATGAACTTAATTATCCCACCCATGATTTGAAATTAGTTGCAATCATTCATGCTCTCAAAATCTGGAGGCACTACCTTTACAGTGCGACATTTGATATCTTCACCAACTATAAAAGCCTGAGTACATCCTGACTCAGAAGGACCTGAACCTACATCCGTGTTGATGGACTGAGTATCTTAAAGAATGTGATTTCACAATTGGCCACCATCTGGGTAAAGCTATTGTAGTCGCTGATGCACTTAGCAGACAAGGGCAGTATGTGCATCTTTATATGTTCCCAAGTGGAGAAACATGGAGGATCTAGTGGACTGGAAGCCACAATTTTCGCCCAATCATCTCTAGGTTAAAAACATCTCTATCATGTCTAGTCTTCAGTTTGAACTTCTTGGGGCCCAGAAAGCTGGTCATGATAGCTAAGATGTCTCTTCTCTCCTATCAAAGCTTCAAATGCATCTGTCTGTGGGTCTTAATGGTGGTCTTCGATATAATAATTGTATGTGGGTTCCTGAGTAGTCAACTGTGAAGACAAATATTCTCAGTGAGGCACATGGGTCAAAGTACACAGTGCATCCCGTCACCACTAAGATGTACAAAGACCTACAATGCCAATTCTAGTGGAGGGGCATGAAGTGTGATATTGCCGAATTTGTGTCTAGATGACTGACATGCCAGAGAATCAAGCAAAACACTAGAAACCAATTAGTCTACTAAAACCTTTGGAAATCCCATAATGGAAATGGGAACACATAACCATAGATTTTGTGGTGGGACTACCCAGGACCAGAAAGGGATACGATGTTGCATGGGTTATAGTGAATCGTCTCACAAAGTCAGATCACTTTCTCCCTGTGAAGACTACTGCCAAAGTATCTGAGCTAGTCGATCTCTATATACGGGAGATAGTACATCTACATGGAGTTACAACATCCATTGTCTCAGAAAAGGACCCAAAGTTCACTTCAAAGTTGTGGAAATAGGTTTAAGAAGAACTAGCCACCAAGTTGAACTTCATTACAACATACCATCCCCAGACAGATGGGTAGTCGGAACACACAGTATAGATTTTGGAGGATCTTCTACGAGCTTGTGTTCTTGATTGGGAAGTCTCTTGGGACCACTATTTGCCTTTAGCGGAGTTTGCATATAATAATAGCTACCAGCCAAGTATTGGGATGCCTCCCTATGAAGCTCTATATGGCCGACCGTATAGGTCTCCGCTACATTGGGATAATGTTGGGGAACACACTTTGATGAAATCTGAGGAGATGCATCTGTATACAGATAAAGTTGCACTGATTAGCCAAAGGATGAAGTGGGCACATGATAGGAAGAAATCTTATGTAGATGCTCACTAACAGGAATTCTAGTTCAAAGATGGTGACCATGTCTTTCTGAAGATCAGACCTATCTATGTTTTGGCAAAGAATAAGGGAAAGCTTAGTCCTTTCTATGTTGGATCCTTTAAGATCTTAGAAAGGGTTTGTGAATGTTCTTATCATCTTACTTTGCCACCTCAGTATGGTTCCATGTACAATGTCTTTCATGCATCTAATCTGAAGACCTATGCCAAAGACCCCAGTCACATTCTGAATCATGAGCCTCTAGAGATGAAAGATGATCTAACTTATGATGAATCCCTAATCAGAATTCTTGATTCCAAGAAAAAGGAGATTTGTAGTAATCGGTGCATAAATATGGTGAAAGTTCTATGGAGCCACCATGATCAGACCGATGCCACCTGGGAGCTCAAGTCCAAGATCGAGGAAAAGTACCCATATCTATTTCAAGCTGCTTGAATTTTGAGGACAAAATTCTTAAAAAGGAGGGGAAAATATGATAGAGTGACTTTTTCATATTATTTTCCTCCATCATATAACTTTGTTGTTGATAAAAATATCCACAAGTATATCACTTACTAATTTGATTAGAAAGGAATCACCAATCTCAAAATAATGCAAACCCTAGTTTTATATGAAGTTGAATTATAGGTATTAATGTACTTAGTAAATAACCATGTTCAAAATTCAAATTTCAATATCAAATTTATACCATAGTTACATTATGATATTATGAAGCTACACCTAAAATTTCTTATAATTGAATAAACCAATCAAGAGTTATGAGCAATTGAAAGTAATGCACATTATTTCATTTATTTCCCCCTTAGACATAAGTTGTTGTTTATTCGATCAATATGTGTGACATTTGATGTGTCGTGTGGCTTCCTTAACTAACCCGCCTACATGACCTTATTTCCAAGTCGTTAGATGAGGTGAATCACTAATCGAGTAAGGATCCAAGGAATCTGACCTTGTCATCCTCCTCCTACATATCCCGATCAGATCTGGCCAGATTAAATCAACTTTGATCTAACAGAATTGACCCAATCTAACCGAGATATATTTCATTGAGCCGAGTTCAACAACTCCTAACTTCCTCTCTCACATACTCAGATCAGGGAGAACCAACCCATGGGTTCTAACACATCTCACCCAGCGGTGATGGTGAGTTTAGGGCTTCCTTGTCCTGACCTATCCACGTCTATAAAAACCCACCATTAGCTCCTCGCATGTCTGTCTTGTTTTTCCAGATCATGAATTTGAAGCCATCGATACCCTAGAAACCTAGCCACCCTTCTCACCTTCAACCTCTAGGAACCTCACCACCCTAGAACCACATACCTCCCCACATCTATACCACCCTTGCATCAACTTCGCCTCACCCAAGGGATGCTTCTTGGAAAATGCTGGTAATCCCAGATACCTTGCATCCCTAAAACACCCCTCTCTAGTGACCTTCATCCACCTTTGTGGATATAGGGAACTCCAGGGGGAGCCACAATCTGCAAATTAGATGTCTCTGACCGGAGCAACCTCGCAGAGGTGAGGGCACCCTTAACCAGACTCCAGCACCACCCCATTACAAGCAGGAGCTCGCCAGAGTTCAGATTAGGTTGCTCGAGTAGCACACCTACAAAGGAGAAGGTGAGAGTTATGTAGTTCCAGTGGGGACCTAGGTGGACCACTCACGAGCCGCCACATCAGCTAAGGGAGTCACAGGTCAACGCGATCCAGAGAGGGCCAATCGGCGAGTGCCATCTCAACAAATTGGGATTGAGCTCGCAAGATCTTGGATTAATCTAAGTCGTAATCCAGTAAGATCTGGCCATTGATCAAGGTAATATCTCCATATATTTTATTTTGAGAAATGAAAATTTATTAATCTTATAAAAATCCTAGAAAATGCTAGGAATATAAGAAAATACAAAGCCTATATATGATTTTTATTAGAAAAATACGATGAATCTAATAAAAATGCTATTACAACCTGTATTCATTTCCTTTTCCAAAATAGTAGCGTAAATCCCTAATGATCATTTTATCATTATCATATTGTCCAATAATAGTGATCCATGGTTGAGATCTGATACACAAACATCTAAAACCCTAATTGAGTCCTTGATCCTCACATGGCTTGAAAACCTAATAAAATAGGATTGGTTAACTCAATAATTATATAAAACCCTAATTTCTAGTTTCTCTCTACATATGTATACTTTCACCCAATTAATGTCAAACCCTAACTATTTAATGATCCCTTATGATCATGACCAACCCCAAAAACCCTAGATCCAACTCTGATCCCTTTGGATCATGTGAATCCTAAAAAGAATCCTTTAATGATCTAACCCATTATAGAAACCCTAATTATGGATGCTACCTTTTTGGACATAAATAAGTATCATCAAATAGATGAAACTTTAATACAAAGATCTGACTTTATAACTCCAAAACAAGATAAAAGTAATTGATAATCCCAGATCTAAGCATAGGGAGGTGAAAGTCACCCGAATTAGAGATCAAACCCTAATAACCCAAAAACCCTAATATGGGATGATAAGAACCCATAATGATATTAGGTCTTTGTTTCTCTTTCAGGGTGATCTATTTTATTAATTTAGACTTGTGGAAATCCAGATCTGATATTCAAGGTACGTGGATATAAGTATAAGACTAGTTTTTTCTAGATGGTATGATTATGAGTAAATGCTTGCATGTAGTTTGTATAATCTTGTTGGATGTATATTTGTACATATTATCACTTTTCCTCCTTGAACACTAAGAACACTAAGGAAAGAAAATGGAATGTAGTTACTGATGGGTCATTAATATCCCTATTAGAGGGGGAAAACATTAATGATAACAAGCACCTCCCTAGAGTACATGGTATACGGGGTGATCCCTAGAGTACAAGGTACATGTGGAATGGGCCCAACAATATATGCGATGTTTATGCTAAGTCCACCATAGTAATATATGTCCATTGAAATGTGATTAATAACTTGGGTTTACCTAATTTCCCTCCTTAAATAATGTTTTCATTTTCATTCTTCTTTTTCAAGTATTTTAAATATGCCATCATAGTATAGTATTTTTCAACCACGTACCAACATTATGTTGATCGTTTGTTTCTTGTATTTTTTAGGTTCAAGGAACAAGTAATTGCATCTCAAAGTGCCTAAAGAAATTAAATAAAGTTCATGGGGGATGATTAACTAGATGGCTACCTCTCATTTTATTTTCTATTTAGTTAGTTGTTTTATTTCATTAGATGATGCGTAGGATGTCCATGTCCTATGTACTCTCTTTTCCCTTAAGAACATATTTCTTCTTCTTGCAAGTAATGTAATATGACTTTTATCATTTTGATTGATGGTTGTGTGACTATCTGAATGATGTTGTGAATAACAATCTGGCTTCTTATTATATGCTAGTTGACAAACACAATCCCTTATATTTTCCCTTTTGACATCTTATAGATATGAGTGCACACATATCTAAGGAATGTCATTATGGAAAGTATACAGGAATTGGGGGTTGTCATAGCTATTGTTTCAAAAAGATTGTTATTTGATTCTCGTATTTATGATCTTTAAAATTTTGTAGAATTAAAAGATTGTCAAATATTGAAAGATTATTTATCCAATAAAGATTATTAACCTTTGCACAATTGTTATTTTCTAAAAGATTGTTAGATTTTGAAAGATTGTTAGATTTTGAAAGATTATTAATATTTTAAAGATAAGATTTGAAAGATGTTGATCCTATGTAATATTGTTAATTTTTGATAGATTCTAATCTTCAGAAGATTGTTAGACTTGAAAGATTGTTAATACTTGAAAATTTTCTAATTTTAAGTGATTCTTAACTCTTGTGATATTGTTAAACCTTGAAAGATTTTTGATTTGTTTGGAAGATATTTTTTATTTTACTAATATTGTTAATTTCTTTCAGAAGATTTTAATTGAAAAGACTCAATCTTTATGATCTAACATATAAAAAAATTGTAACAAAAATGATAAAGAAATATTTTTATAATCATGTTTTACATTAGAGCCATGGAAGCTTACAAATATGACTACAAAACTATGAATATGCATGAGTCCAATTACTACTCAACAGGGGACAACTCTTGCACGTCTCTTCTAGGTCTTTTTTGTATCATCTATCTATTAATTACGTAAAGGGTATAAAACCACACATGGACCCCAAGGTCGGAAAAATGGGTCAACAAAATTGGTACTAAATTTGATTATTGATCTATTTTAAAAAAATAAAGATTTATGTAATTAAATATAGGTAAGTTTGCTTGGTGGACTAAGGTAATAACACAATGATGATCTAATTACCATGGTAGTTTCAAAAGGGTTCAAAAATTCACAGTAGTAACTTGATACAAAAAAGAGATTCTAATAAATAACATCAAAATATCAAATTACTGAAAATGAAACGATTTATCAATTATCACTAGCAATCTAATATTTTTCCTTTGCCAACTTCTAAGTGACTAATGTTCTCCCCTCTATGAGAGAACAACACTTTCACATGTGGGGGGGGGGGGTAACCAACACTGAGTGACCTCTAATTGTCCATTATCCACTATGATGGGTTGAGGGATATGACCCACTAAGTCTAGTGAGGCAAAGCTCTTAGATAATTTCAATTTGTTGTGCCAACATAAAAATCAACCAATATTTCAATTATTCAACAATGCTTAATATTATAATTAGTTGTGGTGACCTTCAGCATGAGGGAAAGGCTTTTACCAATTGGTATACAACTTCTGCAAAATCCTACCAAAGACATTTAAGATGAAAATAAATAGTTCAATGTCAAAATTGAGAATTTAGTACCTTTCTTTCAAGCAATAGTTTGATACTTCCAAATCAAGGTTAGGAAAAGCTTCAGGTTTTCCAAATTTACAAATGATAAACATTCTAGGTCACTATGAGTTTATTGGCTTGGAATCATTCATTTTTTATAATTATGTAGATGAGCCTTATCATTTACCTAAGTTGTATCTTAGATTGCCACATTACTCTATGATTGTCGTTAAATTTAGACATGTCAATCTTGGATATAAGAAAAGTGAGATACATTATGTATTATATAATTTCATATTATCCACTGATAATGGTGTGGTTAGTGATTTCATTTATAATTAAGAAAAAATGTATACCCCTATGTTGATACCTAGGTATCAATTATGCATATGAACCAAATCATATATATGTCTAGCATTCAATTCAAGACATGGATAATAAAATTCTTAGTAATTGCAAATTCCCTATTTGCTAATCTTATTAATCTAATATGTTTATATCTAAACATGTCACATTACATGTGTTTTGACCAAGGAAGTAAATTAGGATTTATAAATTTGTGTTCAAAGAATATTCTCAAATCTAAACATTATCATTTTTTAACTTATGAATCACCACAACTTACTAAATTGGAAACTCATTACTTATAAGTATAATTATATGTATATGTATTTCTATGATACATATACATCTAGTTTCTTATATGATTACTACTGAGTTAATAATTGTGTTCCTTACATGGCATTTTAATAGTTATATGAAGGTAACCATTCAGAGATCAATATAGGAATAAAAGAAGAAGTAGAGAGTCAACATGACTTTCTAGTCAGAAGTAGGGCAGTAGGTGGTGGTATATTTGGTGAAGTCCAGTGGCATGGGAAACTTTGTATTCATATATGTATATGAGAAAAGATACTACCATTACCACTGTGGTTCCTAGTAGCACAGGAAACTCCCTTGAACTGATGAGGCTTGGTTGTGTACACCCTAGTCAAAATACTTTTGAAGGTTCCAAATATGAGAGGCTAAGGCAGAGGGGGTGATTTGAACTGGCGTTGTAGGCCATGGCAAGGCAACAAGAGTTTGCAGGGAGGTTAGGGGGTGATGAAGGTGAGAGGTAGAAGGTAGAGGTGTTGAGGGCTAGTCTATATGGAGGTAGGGTTCGATTGGTGGTAGGAAGGGGATGAGGATGGTTAGGGTCAAATAACAGGTCTAGATTGCATCCAGATTGCTTCGTCAATGTGTTCGTATATGGGAGGATGCTAGGGTTGCAGGGGGTTTGGTTGTTGAAGAGAGGGGTGACAGAGAGGGAGAGACATTGAGATCTACAAGTAGGCAAACAATTAAGTCGCAAGGAGGCATCTACACCTAGGCAGCAGTCGTCAACCTTGTCGTTTCATGGAGGAGAGTGGTGGTGTGGCACCAGGATGGAGTTCACATATGGAAGTAGGGGAACAAATGATGGCTTTAACATGGGTAAAGTCATAAAAAATGGCAGAGAGGTGAGACCAGGTTTGTTCTCATTCTTCTATAATGACAAACAAGAGCCAATAGTTGTAGGCTTAGCGTGGTTAGGGTTGGTCAGTGACTAAATTGACCGCGATAATAAATTAGATTTCAGTTCATTTTTTCTCCTTATTTTTTTTACTTCAAGTATTTATAAATTTTATGTTATTAATTTGTTTGGATGACTGGGGAAAACCCAACCCTCTAGGAGAAGGACCAGATAGCTGGGATGGTAAACCTAGGAGACCCGTGCGCCACACATCGATTTCTCAATAAGTCACATCAGAGGCCGATTGATGTTGTGTGAAATTTATTTATGAGTGGCGCTTCCAGCGGGAGTCAAACCTGAGACCCTTTGTGAGGGGCCCTTTGCTATGACCACCTATGCTACTGCTCGCCGGATATCTTATGTTATTAATCCTTTTAACCTAAGAACTTAACCTCACTTTTAATTCAATTAATATAAATTTTAAAATACTAACATCCATATTTATGATTATGAGGTTGCTTACAAACTATTCTATTAATTAATAAAATTATAATTATCTAATTGTATTTTTTTACATTTCCAAGACCAATAGTCCATAACTCGATTCAACTATTCAAATTATGGGTCGCAAGTGGGATGACCAAATCAAAATGTGAAAAAGTTGCAAATTGGTGATAGAATTCTAAGAGAACTTAATGAATTGTAATTATGAACGAAAATATAGAAAATATGATTTTTTAATTTATAGGATTGTGTATAATAGCTAAATATTAAATTTCATACTCAAATTGAGAAAGTTACAAAACTTCTCTCCTTAAAGAATATTTCATCCCCAAAATTGGTGGATCCAACCTATTCAACTCTCCACCCATTATAAAGATTCAAATAGAAATCTACATAGGCATGCCAATTACAAGATAGTATCCTTCACTCTCTTAACCCTTACCCTGGACAAGTTCTAGGATTTGAGAATTTTATGTGACCTCTAGGGTTTTCTCATGATTGTGACTTAGCACAAGAAATCATCGATGAACATTTAAAAAATATTTTTTTATTAATTCATGTGACTTCTAGGGTTTTCTCATGATGTGACTTAACATAAGAAATTATCAATGAAAATTTAAAATATTTTTTACATATATTATTATAAAGAAAATAATTTCTCAATGAGGAAACATTTTGATGCAAAATTGGAATGACCAAAATCAATCTGAGAGCTAAGTCATTGTCACCTCTTACCAATATTCACCATACTAACCACTTGACACATTGTGAATATAATATTTTCATGGATCTTAAAGGCTAATTAGGGTACCTTCACGTGTACCATAGGGAAGAGAGATATTGTTCTCTAACTAAAGGGGAATTCAAAATTTCAACCTTGGGTACCCATTTAACTTATCACGGGTACCCATTTAACTTATCACATTTCTTATACCAAACTAGTCAATTATTAAATTTTTCAAAGGTTCAAGTCTATATGCTAATTTTAAATTTCTAGATATGATTTTTCAAAGTAGTAGAACTCGCTTTGGCTAGGTCGGTATGAGAGTTAGGAAACCCCATCACCACCTAAGTGGATTAGGAGTAATCATGCCAGAACCTTCCCTAGACATCATTCCTTAGACACCTCATCTAGTTACACTTACATGGTGATGTTATTAAATGGTTTATTAGACAACCACTTTCAATTAAGTTTGTATTTCAATCTTAAGTAGGTTGGGTTGCCAAATCTAGGGTTAGTAGTGAACTATTTGCCTAAGTTCTACGTAAACTAGATATCTAACCTTGAACTTCACTAGACATGCATGAGTGGAGACTGGTCATAGCTTTGATAGCATGTTGTAAAGACAATCTTTATGATCAAATATTTACAAAATTGTATCGAAAAGTATAAACAAATCTTGTTCAATCTTTCTTTACACTAGAGTCACAGAATCTTAAAAATATGTTTACAAAATTAAGAATAGGTGTGAGTGTTATCTACTCTTCAACAGGGGACAAGTCTTGCACGTCTCTTTAGGTTTCCTTATATCTATCACCTATCCATGAATTCCCCATAGGGAATAAAACCACACATGGACCCCGATTAGGGATGCATGGGTCAGCAAAACTAGTACTAAATTCAACTATTGGGCTATTTAAAAAATAATAATGATCTATGTAATCAAATATATGTAATTTTTCATTGTGGAGTAAGATAATAACATGAAGATGATCTAGTTACCATGCGATGTTCCAGAGGGTTCAACAATTCAAATAGTAACTAGATATAATACCAAGATTCTCAAAACTAATATCAAAATATCAAGTATTCAAAATGAGATGCATTATCCATTGGCACAAGAAAGCTAATATTTGTGTTTGTCACTGGCTAGGTGTCTAGTGTGTCCCCCCCCTATGAAAGAGAAACACTTTTTCCTATGGGGGTAACAAATAATATGGGACCTTTAATCGTCCATTATCAACTGTGCAAGGTTAAAGAATATGACCCATTGAATCTAGAGAGCCAAAGCTCTTTGACAACATTTGAAATTTTGTGCCAGCATCAAAATCAACCAATATTTCATTATCCGACAATCTTCAACATTCAATTTAGTTTTGGTGATCCTCAACAAGAGGGAAAGGATATAACAATTTGGTTCACCCCTTTTGTAAAATTCTACCAATGATATTCAAGAGGAAAACAAATAGTTCATTAACAAAATTGAGAATTTAGTACCTTTATTTTAAGAAAGAGTCCGATATATCCAAAATTAAGGTTCAGTTTTCCAGATCTAGTCTGGAAAAACATTCTAGGTCAATATAGGTTTCTTTGCTTTGAATCACACATTATGTATAATTAGGTGGATGGTCCTTATCATTTGCCTAAGTTGTATCTTAGATTGTAACATTACCTCAAGATTTTCATTAAATTTAAATATGTTAGTCTTGTATATAAGAGTAATAAAATACATTATGTATAATATAATTTTATATTGTCCCCTAATAACGGGCTATTTAGTGATTTCATTTGTAATTAAGAAAAACAAATATACCCGTATGTTGATACCTAGGTCCCAATTATGTATATGAGCCTAATCATAAATATATGTAGCATCTAGTTGAAGACATGGTTAATATAATTCTTAGTAATTGCATATTCCGTATTTGCTAATCTTAATAATCTAATATGTTTATATCTAAATATGTCTCATTACATGTGATTCGGCCAACCAAGTAAATTAGCATTTCTAAATCTGTGTTCTAAGAATATTGTTAAATCTAAATATTATCACTCGTTTACTTATGAATCACAACAACTTACCTCAAACTCATTACTTATAATTATTATTGTATGTATACATATTTCTACCGTACATATACATCTAGGTTCTTATACAATTACTAATGAGTTATTAATTGTGTTAGGTACGTGGCATTTTAATAGTTATATGATGGTTACCATTCAGCGATAAACATAGGAACAAAAGAAGAAGAAGAAAAGAGTCAGTAGGACTTTCCAGTTAGAAGTAGGGCAGTAGGTGGTGGTATCTATTGTGAAGTTTAGTGGAATCTGAAACTTTGTCTTCAGATCTGTATACGACCAAAGGTACTACCATAGTCACTGTGGTTCCTAGAAGCATAGGGAACTCCCTTGAATTGATGAGGATTAGTTGTGTATGCCCCGGTGAGAGGACTTTCAAAGCTTCTGAATATGAGTGACTGAGGCAGAGGTGGTAATCTGGACTGGTGTTGCAGGATATGGCGGGGCAACGGAGTTTGCAAGAAGGTTCGGGGGTGATGAAGGTGAGAGGAAGAAAGCCGAGGCGTCGATGGAAAGTCTATGTGGTGGCAGGGTAGGATCGGTGGAAGGAAGAGGATGAGGATTGTCGGGTTCAAGTTGCAGGTCTATGTTGCATCAAGATTGCTTCATCAATGGGTTTATTTATGGGAGGATGCTAGGGTTGAAGGGATTTGGTTGCTGACGAGAGGGGTGGCAAAGAGGGAAAAGACATTGAGATCTGCAGGTGGTCAGACGATTAAGTCATGTGGAGGCGTCTACAGCTGGTAACGGTCTTCGACCTTGCCGTTTCCTGAAGAAGAATGGTGGTGCGGCGCCAGCCTGAAGTTCACATCTTGACTGGAGGTAGGGAAACTGATTATGGCTTGAACACGAGTACAGTTGTCGAAAACAGCAGAGACGGGAGACCAAGTTTTTCGTCGTTCCTTTGTAACGGCGGACGAGAGTCGCGGGTTGCAGGGTTAGCGCGGTTAGGGATGGTCAGCGACTGATTTGACCGTGAGAATAAATTAGATTTCAATTCATATTTGCTCCTTGATTTCTTTTACTCCAACTATTTATGACTCGTAGGTTGTTAACCCTTTTGACGTACAATTTTAACCACACGTCTAATTTCAATAAATCTAAATTTTAAATTACTAACTCCCACATTTATGATTATGAGGTTCCTAACAAACTACTCTCTTAAATAATACAATTATAATATTCTAATTATATTTTTTGTGGTTTCAAGACCAATAGTCCATAACTTGGTCAATTATTCAATTATGGATCCCAAGTTGGATGATGAAATCAAAATGAGTAAATGTTGCATTCACTAGTCAAATTTTAAGAGAACACAGTGAATTGTAATTATGAGTGAAAAATAGCAAATAGGATTTTTAATTTGAGAAGATTATGTAAAATAACTCAGTAATAAATTATACCAAAGTTGAGTATGTTAAAAATTAGTAGGGCATAAGAAATCTACATAAGAAGATCACAATCTTAAAGTACTCAATAAGCAACAATCTTAGAAAAAGCAACACAAAGCAACAACCTTACCTTCCTATAAAATAAACCACACATATGAGGTGTATTGTCAAAAGAACAAAACTGACCCTTTCATCCCATGATTAGTTATGCTCGATTTACATCCTCACTCAAGTGTGGCATGTATAGGAGGAGTTTGTCCATAGCTTCTATATGGCATGATGGTAGTCCTTATAGCGGTAACTCAATCTCATCGGATATGAGTACTTCTCCCAATAAACGTCATTAATACAATGTCCTTTATAAGTATTTGGGGCTGTAAATGGGTAGGATATTATCCATTTACCCACTACCCATACCCTGTAGGGTAGCGTAAGGGTAATCATTTTTTAACCCACCACCTATTTACCCTTTACCCGCTTTACCCACATCCAAATAGGGTAGGGCAAAGGGAGAAGGTTTATCTTACCCACTTCACCCATTTACCCAATAGTACAAGGTTGACTTATAAAATTAGACTCTAATATGTTTATTAATGCCTACTTAAAACACCAACAATTCTCACTACTTTCTTATTTTGTATTGTTATTTGATTTGAGAAACTTTATTAAACAAATGGTAGCATGTCACACTTTTCATAGTCATATATATAAAAAAAAAGAATTCCTCTAATAAAAATAGTACACTATAAAGGTTAGACCTTGTTTGTAACAATAAATATTATGTTAAATATTAACATTTTCGGTGTATATCACCAAAATGATTGTTATTTTTGTCTGGTCTTAGTTTTCCAATTGTCTTATGTTTTGTGTAAGGAAAATCATATGACATAACCACTAAAAATATTATTATCTATCATCATGTTGCCTTACTCATTTCACCCTTACCCTACCCATTTACCCTACGGGTAAACAAATGTGGGTAAGGATTGGGTAATGATTTTTAAAGTAAGGTAAGTGTGACGCCCCACGCCACACAAAATGAGATTACTCAAAACAAAACCACAGAAGAGAGATTAACAAACTTATTAGCAAAAAACACTAAAAATTAAAACTTTTTTCATAAAACAGCCATATAGAGAGAACATTTACACATGAGTCCTTTCATGCCTCAAAGCATTCACAGGGTATGTTGTCAACCTGTAGCGAAAGCACTGTTCCAGAACATACATACATGATTCCATCATACCTGATATACAAAGGGCACATAAAGATAACACGTTCGCATAAAATCTACAAAACATTCCTAATGACCCGAGTGTACAGGGATGACTCTAGGACTCTATCAACAAAAGACATCCAGTAGCACATTCAACCTTATCAGATACTACTCCTCTGGATACTTCTCAACCTCCTCTGCACGATCACTAACTCTTCTTGCTCGACCACTGGTGCGCTCACGCTAGAGTCTTGCAACAGCGGCCAACTAGGGTGGCCGAGTGCAATCCATGAGGTCGGGAGGCACGGGATGGTGGGATCTTTGCTTTCGAAAATTGTATGGTCCCAAATCGAGTCGATCACTAAAACTAAAATAGTTCACCCGCAAGCGTACGGGGTACTGTCGTAGTATAGGCAAAAGGCAAGATGCGGGGTCGAACCACAGAGATAGAGGGGGCTCTAGAGTTAGAAGGCATAAGCTATGTTCCTTTTGCAGAGATTAAGGTTTTTAGGGTTTAAAGGTTGGTTGGTTGTTGATTAAGCTAACTGAGCAAGTAGGAAAAGCAATATGAAACTAAGTTATCAAAAGGCTAAATTAGCAATCTAAGTCAACAAGCTATCTAAACAAGAGCAAGAACAAACTACACTAGATTAAGCAAGCAACTAGCAATTGAGAGCCTAAGTTAACCACTAATCAAGATCAAAGACCTAAATTAACACTTAGCTAACAAAACCATGCAATTAACTAAGCTAACTAAAGCAAGCGAACTACACTAGCATTAACAAGCAAACAGAACAATTAAGGTTTTAAGCAATTAGATGAAGGAGGTGGGCCGTTTGGGAATGTGACCTTGACATTAATTGGGGGATGTCACCATAATAAGCAATTAGCATATTTCATTCTAGACTACCAAACCAAACAACAAGGTGGGTGCTATGAGGATGTACCCTATGCTACTAGTTGGAGAACTAGGGCTAGGTGTAATTATCATAGGACTTACCAAGTCTAGGTCTCTAGGATAAGTGGTATTAGTCAATTGAGGACCAAGGGTAAGGATGGGAGTAGAGATGAGGATATTTGACCTCATGCCACTAGCCACCTCAGCCTTTAGGAAATCCTAGGCAATTGTAGTAATCATACTTATACTAGTCACTTAGAACTCACATTTGCATGTAGGAAGAATGTGATTATGTAGGAAGATAGGGGACTAGCTAGGGATCCGAATCAAGGACCTAGGAGCCAATCCTATGATAGCTACATAGTAACCAAAACATCCTAGAGGCAAATGTCTTCAAACACCACAAGGCAAGCAATTAATGTAATTAAACAACAATCACATGCACAAGTAATGGGAAATCACATACAAGCAAAGGCAATCATCATAGAAGTGAAATATGTTCATTACAAATTATATTCCCCCAACATGGTATCAAAGTCACATTTTTGCCCCAAACGACCCACCCAAGGGGGGGCTTAGCTATACATGATCAAGACAGAAACAAAGGAGAAGGGAAAGAGAGTAGGAAATGCCATGGATGCTTGATAAAGCTTGACTTCTTCACCTCCTTGCTGCCAGCCACGATCCTCCTCCTCCAATGGTGCCCAAGAGCATGGAAATGGTGGAATGGATGGATAGAAACCTAGAGAAACTAGGTTTCTATGGTGGAAATGAGTGGAAAGTGGGTGGAAATGGGATTAAATGCAAGGAAGTAGGTGGATAGGAGTAATGAATGCACGGGAGCAGCTGGGGGCGGCTAGGAAGTTCTCTCTCCCGAGCCCTAGAAGCAACTAGTGCTTATATAGGAGCTAGGGCTAAGTGGGGGTATAATAGGAAAAGCAGTGGAAAGTTGTGTAGGGTAGGTGATCACCACGGTCGTGGTGGGTGTGCCACGGCCATGGTGAGGGTAGTGGGGCACGGACGTGGGGGGAGAATACGGTCGTGGTGTGAAGGAAGTGGTGAAAAATTGATGGTGGTGGCCACGGCCGTGGCGGAGTGCCACGGTCGTGGTGGGTAACATGCACCACGGCCGTTGGGTAACACGGTCGTTTTGGAGGAGTTGGAGGTGACCGTGGGGAGGGGCCACGGTCGTGGAGACTTGGCCACGGTCATGGCATTTCGGGCAAATTCCTTGTTGGCAACTGACTTCTTACAATTAATTCCCACGACCGTGGCAGGGTCCCACAGCCGTGTTCTCTTCTCCTGACCACGACCGTGCTGATGGCCACGATCGTGGTGTCTGCCCTGGCCACAGTCGTGGGTCTCGGTGGAATTTCCCTGTTGGAACTTGGCAATAAACCCACGATCGTGGCAATGTGGCCACGGCCGTGGTGAGGCTTGATTTTTTGATTTCGCTTCTAACTTTGTCATTTTTGGATGTCTTTGCTTGGGGATAATTCTTGGCCATTGGAGGTAGGTTGAGGGAGACTTTGGGGCCTTCTTTGGGTCCCTCCTTGAGTGGGGGAACCCTAGAACTCCCTCTCTCTCTCTCTCTCTTCCATCTAAGCATGGTCCAAGTACCTGAAAAACAGTGCAAAGAACATCCATAAGCATATTTGCAATGATAATCATATTGGGGAGAATAACATGTAATTCGAATACATTTGAATGTGATAAAAGTAAAAAATTACACAAGATACAACCCTAGAATAGGGTTGGATCACCACCCCAAACTTGAAACATACTTGTCCTCAAGTATGCTCCAACTCAATCTCTTTTCCATTTTCCACAATCAAAAGATATGACAAATGCAATATGATGGGCGACAAATGCTAAATGGGATCAATGGTGACTAGGTACATGCAAATCACTTCCCTCCTCTTCTACTTTCACAAACCAACCATGAACAGAGCACAAAGCACATGAACTTCGCATATAATGCATGGATTGCACAAATTATCGATATCTCATCCATAAGGTTCTGGGTAGACCGTTTCATGATGATGTTAATCGACGATGACTAGGAGTGTTGTTTCACCTACATGCGTTCAACCTTATGCTTCAAGTTATGCCAAATGACCCACATGGTTGTGGAAAAGGGATAAAGTGAGCTAGGTTTAATGTTTCCTATCTCCATGGGTATGAAAGAATGAAGAAAGGGTTGTGGTAAGATTTGTAGTGCTATTACACACTCATATTTTCTTTATTTGAATGCTCTTAAATAGGAGCATCCTTTTATTTTCTTTTTGCATTTTGCATTTTTTTATTTCTTGCCCTTGGTGTAGATAGGGTATATGGTGGATAGAGTGAAGTGGGGAGATAGAGATGTGTCCACCCCAAACTTTTGGAGGTGGCCACGGCTAATATGTGCACTTTGGCATCTTTTTATGAGGCGGAGAGGTATGAAGATGATGAAAAAGTGGTCGGGTCAAAGAGGGGTCACTTGGCATAATCTTCCACATAAGGTCTCTTGCATGAAAACTAGTTTGACACTTCACCATAGATATCACATCACATGAATGAACCAAATGAAATCCATATATCAATCAAGTAACTCCACAAACATTAAATGTTTTATGCTTGCTCGGATCATAATTCAATCAAAACAACACATTCCCAAGGGAGGTGACGAGCATGTAAGAAGTCACTCGTTGATACCACATGGCACTTCATCATAGCATATCATCTTGTATTTGTCAAAGATAAGCAATTTCATTCAATATGGTAAAGATTGAGTCAAAACACGCTTTTTGGACAAGAAACATCAAATCTGGGCAAAATTGGCCAAAAAGGTGTCAAATTGCACTAAATCACATTCAAACACAATTTTAGGTAAAAAGCAAGTAAATCCTAGCTAAAACATGCAAAAATTAGCAAAAAAAAAACAACATGAGATGCAATGCATGGCTGAAAAAGCAAAATATTTTGAAAAATTACTCAAAAATGCAGAAATCAACTACATGAGTGTGTGAATGCAAGCAGGCACATGAGGTTAGGATAGATAACTATGAAGGTTAGTCGAACTATTTGATCATCTTGCAAAATGTAGCACAAGGCACATAGAGAAAAATGTGGCGAAAGAAGGCTTACCGTCCTACCACCCCAAACTTTTAAATCATGATGTCCTCATCATGAAATAGAAGTTTAGATTAGTAGGGTAAAAAGGCATGGGGTTGCGAAAGGCAACCGACAAGATCCGGAGTGGTCAATGTAACTTTAGGTGAGCAGGACAGGGCCACCACGACCATGCTGAGCAGCACGACCGTTCTCAAAATTGGTTTGCAATCTCTTGTTCCACTTTGACCTCTGCCTTGGCTAAACCCTTCAGCATCATCTTTTCTTTCTTGTGCATGTGCCAAAATGATTCACAAATAGAAAAACTATCAAGTATAGTATGTGTGTGCCTTTCTTGGAAACCAAAAGAAAGTATGGTAAAATAAGGTTCGAGAATATCAAACCACGTGGGTTGCCTCCCACCAACGCCAAATTTATAGCCTTCGGCTGGGCTTGTTGCTCTTTTTTCATCATGTATTGACACCCACGGTTCCCTCCTTCTCTTCTACACTGATTCTGTCGAGCTCTCTGACGACATGTGCTTCGTCCCAAGGAGTGTACATGGAATAGAAGTATGGTCTCGATCTCCATAGCTCCAGAGGGTCGCGATAGCACAAACTCTTGCCGAAGTCTTCATTGGCCAGCTCGTCCCTCTCTTCTTTTGTGAACATGAAGAAGTCGAACTTTTTTCTCTTATAAGTAATCGTTAGCGTGCCTGTGCGGATATTGATTTCAGCTCCCGTGGTGGATAGGAAAGGTCTACCCAATATGAGGTACTCTTCTCCATCAATAGGTGCGGTATCCACTATCAGGAAATCAGTCACATAAGCAATGTTCACCCTTTCATCCATCGACACTATTGTGTTCTGCATGATTCCCAAGGGCTTCCTCTTGGTTCCATCACCCAAGATAATGGCACACTCCACTAGTTTCATTTTGTTTAGGCCAAGCCGTAGGTACATGCTCCATGGCATGAGGCTTGTCCCTGCACCTAAGTCAATGAGAGCGTGCTTGACGGGTTGTGTACCAATGTAGCAAGAAATTAGAGGCACTCCCAGATCACCTCTCTTTTCTGGGAAGCCATTGTCGTAGATGAAATTCGTAGATTTTAGGCAACAATCTCCTCGGTCGGCAGTAGCACTAACGTTTTCCTTCCCATGCATACGTCCTTCATCAATGAAAAGAGTGATGCGATGCCTATTGTTCCCCGCTTCAAGTTTCCTAGGAGATTCAAGATATTTCCGCCCCTTTTTTGGAGAGCCAAACCTCCATGGAATTGCTTTCTGTCTTCATCAACTATCTCCACTATGCTAGCCGGAACTGGCGGAGGGGTGATGGTGATGCTCGTCTCATGTAAAGGTCTTGGTTCCCATAAGGATATGGCTTCAAGTGCTGCTATGTCCATGGTATGCGTGACACTGTCACCAACAGCCGGATGAGCTATATCTAGGGTGATTTTTGTATCCCCTAGTGAGGGTGGAACCAATGAGGGTGCCTCTACATTCGCATTTTGTGCAGTAGCAATCTGGGTGCACTTAGCATCCTCTGGTGGTGCTTGGGCGGCAATTTCTTTGGAGTATTCTTTATCTTTGCTGGATCGGACTTTACCTATAACCTCAGCCACTTTCTTTTCCCTTTTTCTACAACCTTGAGCAGCTCCTTCACCCCATATGATAGTGACCATACTCACTTGCTCATGTGATGAAGGAGGGGCTTGTGGAGGTGGTTGTGGCTGTTGGGGTGGTGGAGGCCTTTGGTGAGGGGAGTTGGGATTTTGAAGAATGAATTGGGGTTACGGTTGTTGTTGTGGTGGGGTGGTATTCTGGAGGTGGTTGTTGGTAGGTGTGAGGTGGAGGTGGAGCATATTGATAATTCAGTGGTTCTTGAGGAGGTTGAGGAGCATAGGGGTTTGGCGGGGCTTGGTAAGATGGTGGAACATAAGCACTCAAAGTGTTCCCTAGAAAAGTCCCATCATTGTTCGGATTTGGCATTGGTTGAGATGGAAGTTTGCCTTCTTTTCTTCTAGCCAAAGAGAGAGAAATCTGATCCAACCTCTACTCCAGACGGTTAATAGATTGCCCATGTGCATTGACATCCTCTTTTACTTCATCTAGGCTTCTTAGCCTTCCGAGTACCTCATCCTCAAACTTGGAGCTATAGTGTGGCTTTTACTGCCCCTGTCCTTGTCCATCCTCATTCTGTTATTTCCAAAAGAAGTTTGGGCGGTTCCTACACTCGGGAGTGTAGGAGTTGGACATTGGGCCTGGTTGTTGCGGCCACCAAAGGAATGTAAAGCGTTGACTTCCTCGTCTACAGTATCAACAGCCATTGTGGGTTGGCTAGAAGAGCCACCCACTTGATTCTTCATCATCCACATCATATCAGCCATCATCTTCATCATATCGGGGTCAGTGGCATTGCGTGCGGGAGCCACGGAGGAAGGCGGAGGAGTGTAGTTTTGGCTGCAATGCCCCCCTTTAGTGGAAGCTCGGTGGTGAGAATTCTCAGCGAGATGCTCAAACAGTGTCCATGATTCCTCATGCGGCTTTGCCATGAACGTTCCCCCGCAAGAAGAATCTACGTTGTTTTGGCTTTGCTCCTCAAGCCCGGTGTAGAAGGCCTGAACTAGCTGCCAAAGAGGAACCTCATGATGAGGGCAGTCATGAAGAAACTTCTAGAACCTCTCCCACGCCTCGTGGAAGGGCTCGTTCTCTTTCTGGGCAAACGATGTGATGCACCTTCTCATGTAGGATAACTTGGCGATGGGGAAGAACTTCTTGAGAAACTCATTCTTCACCTCAATCCAAGTGACCAACTCTGGCCTCAAGACATACCCCTCCTTGGCTTTCTCTTTGAGAGAGAAGGGAAAAAGCGTCCTCCTGATTGAGTCGTCGGTGGCGGCTGGCGTGCGGAAGGTAGATCACGTTTCAAGGAACGCGTCTATGTGGTGGTAGGGGTTCTCGTTCTCTATACCGAAGTATGTAGGGAGAAGCCCCAAGAGTTCCGGTGGGATGGAGAACTACTGATCAGGCATTTGGTCAACCAGCGTGGCGATGGGGGAGTTGTAGTTCCCCGGTGTGAAGTACTCGTGAAGCGGGCGATGCGGCGGCGGAGGCGGAGCATCCGGTGGTGGGTTGCTCTCCGCCATCTCGGCCTCTCGGCGTAGGTTGCTGCGAGCTTGATGCCTTCTTCTCCCAATCTCGGGGTCGTAAACCACCAAGTCAGTGCAGGTCGAACGCGTGCTACGCATGCACACGTGTCACCTGCGCAAGTCACAAACAAACAATCAAGGAGCCAAGTTATCGAACCAATATGCAAGAGTAACACAAAGAATAAATAATAGCAATGGCGAGGGAAAAAGGAAAGGCTAAGCTACACTATCTAACTAGGGCGAGCACCTCTATCCCCGACAATGGCGTCAGAAAGCTTGGTGCGCTCCCGCTAGAGTCTTGCAACACCGGCCAACTAGGGTGGCTGCGTGAAATCCACGAGGTCGGGAGGCACGGGATGAAGGGATCTTTTCTTTCATAAATTGTATGGTCCCAAATCGAGTCCATCACTAAAACTAAAACAGTTCGCCCGCAAGCGTACGAGGTACTGTCGTAGTATAGGCGAAAGGCAAGATGCGGAGTCGAACCACAGAGATAGAGGGGGCTCTAGAGTTAGAAGGCATATGCTATGTTCCTTTTGCGGAGATTAAGGTTTTTAGGGTTTAAAGGTTGGTTGGTTGTTGATTAAGCTAACTGAGCAAGTAGGAAAAGCAATATGAAACTAAGTTATCAAAAGGCTAAATTAGCAATCTAAGTCAACAAGCTATCTAAACAAGAGCAAGAACAAACTACACTAGATTAAGAAAGCAACTAGCAATTGAGAGCCTAAGTTAACCACTAATCAAGATCAAAGACCTAAATTAACACTTAGCTAGCAAAACTAGGCAATTAACTAAGCTAACTAAAGCAAGCAAACTACACTAGCATTAACAAGTAAACAAAACAATTAAGGTTTTATGCAATTAGATGAAGGAGGTGGACCGTTTGGGAATGTGACCTTGACATTAATTGGGGGATGTCGCCATAATAAGCAATTAGCATATTTCATTCTAGACTACCAAACCAAACAACAAGATGGGTGCTATGAGGATGTACCCTATGCTACTAGTTGGAGAACTAGGGCTATGTGTAATTCTCATAGGACTTACCAAGTCTAGGTCTCTAGGATAAGTGGTATTAGTCAATTGAGGACCAAGGGTAAGGATGGGAGTAGAGATGAGGATATTTGACCTCATGCCACTAGCCACCTCAGCCTTTAGGAAATCCTAGGCAATTGTACTAATCAAACTTATACTAGTCACTTAGAACTCACATTTGAATGTAGGAAGAAGGTGATTATGTAAGAAGATAGGGGGCTAGCTAGGGATCTGAATCAAGGACCTAGGAGCCAATCCTATGATAGCTACATAGAAACCAAAACATCCTAGAGGCAAATGTCTTCAACCACCACAAGGCAAGAAATTAATGTAATTAAACAACAATCACATGCACAAGTAATGGGAAATGAGATACAAGCAAAGGCAATCATCATAGAAGTGAAATATGTTCATTACAAATTATATTCTCCCAACATGGTATCAAAGTCACATTTTTGCCCCAAACAGCCCACCCAAGGGGGGGCTTAGCTATACATGATCAAGACAAAAACAAAGGAGAAGGGAAAGAGAGTAGGAAATGCCATGGATGCTTGATGAAGCTTGACTTCTTCACCTCCTTGCTGCCAGCCACGATCCTCCTCCTCCAATGGTGCCCAAGAGCTTGGAAATGGTGGAATGGATGGATAGAAACCTAGAGAAACTAGGTTTCTACGGTGGAAATGAGTGGAAAGTGGGTGTAAATGGGATTAAATGCAAGGAAGTAGGTGGATGGGAGTAATGGATACATGGGAGCAGCTGGGGGCGGCTAGGAAGTGCTCTCTCCCGAGCCCTAGAAGCAACTAGTGCTTATATAGGAGCTAGGGCTAAGTGGGGTATAATAGGAAAAGCAGTGGAAAGTTGTGTAGGGTAGATGATCACCACAGTTGTGGTGGGTGTGCCACGGCCGCGGTGAGGGTAGTGGGGCACGGCCGTGGGGGGTGAATACGGTCATGGTGTGAAGGAAGTGGTGAAAAAGTGATGGTGGTGGCCACGGCCGTGGCGGAGTGCCATGGTCGTGGTGGGTAACATGCACCGCGGCCGTGTTGGGTAACACAGGTGTTTTGGAGGAGTTGGAGGTGAACGTGGGGAGGGGCCACGGGCGTCTTGATCGTCTTCGGCCACGGTCGTGGCGTTCCGGGCAAATTCCCTGTTGGCAACTGACTTCTTGCAATTAATTCCCACGATCGTGGCAGGGTGCCACGACCTTGTTCTCTTCTCCTGACCACGACCGTGCTGATGGCCACGGTCGTGGTGTCTGCACTGGCCACGGTCGTGGGTCTCGGTGGAATTTCCCTATTGCAACATGTTGGAACTTGGCAATAAACCCACGACCGTGGCATTGTGGCCACGGCCGTGGTGAGGCTTGATTTCTTGATTTTGCTTCTAACTTTGTCATTTTTGGATGTCTTTGCTTGGGGATGATTCTTGGCCACTGGAGGTAGGTTGAGGGAGACTTTGGAGCCTTCTTTGGGTCCCTCCTTGAGTGGGGGAACCCTAGAACTCCCTCTCTCTCTCTTCCATCTAAGCATGGTCCAAGTACTTGAAAAATAGTGCAAAGAACATCCATAAGCATATTTGCAATGATAATCATATTGGGGAGAATAACATGTAATTCTAATACATTTGAATGTGATAAAAGTACAAAATGACACAAGATACAACCCTAGAATAGGGTTGGATCACCATCCCAAACTTAAAACATACTTGTCCTCAAGTATGCTCCAACTCAATCTCTTTTCCATTTTCCACAATCAAAAGATATGACAAATGTAATATGATGGGCGACAAATGCTAAATGGGATCAATGGTGACTAGGTACATGCAAATCACTTCCCTCCTCTTCTAATTTCACAAACCAACCATGAACAAAGCACAAAGCACACGAACTTCCCATATAATGCATGGATTGCACAAGTTATTAATATCTCATCCATAAGGTTCCGGGTAGACCGTTTCATGATGATGTTAATTGCCGATGACTAGGAGTGTTATTTCACCTTCATGCATTCAACCTTATGCTTCAAGTTATGCCAAATGACCCACATTGCTGCGGAAAAGGGATAAAGTGAGCTAGGTTTAATGTTTCCTAGCTCCATGGGTATGAAAGAATGAAGAAAGGGTTGCAGTAAGATTTGGAGTGCTATTACACACTCATATTTTCTTTATTTGAATGCTCTTAAATAGGAGCATCCTTTTATTTTCCTTTTGCATTTTGCATTTTTTTTCTTTCCCTTGGTGTAGATAGGGCATATGGTGGATAGAGTGAAGTGGGGAGATAGAGATGTGGCCACCCCAAACTTTTGGAGGTGGCCACGGCTAATATGTGCACTTTGGCATCTTTTTATGATGCAGAGTGGTATGAAGATGATAAAAGAGTGGTCGGGTCAAAGAGGGGTCACTTGGCATAATCTTCCACATAAGGTCTCCTGCATGAAAACTAGTCCGACACTTCACCATAGATATCACATCACATGAATGAACCAAATGAAATCCATATATCAATCAAGTAACTCCACAAACATTAAACGTTATATGCTTGCTCGCATCATAATTCAATCAAAACAACACATTCCCAAGGGAGGTGACGAGCATGTAAGAAGTCACTCATTGATACCACATAGCACTTCATCATAGCATATCATCTTGTATTTGTCAAAGATAAGCAATTTCATTCAATATGGTAAAGATTGAGTCAAAACACGCTTTTTGGACAAGAAACATCAAATCTGGGCAAAATTGGCCAAAAAGGTGTCAAATTGCACTAATTCACATTCAAACACAATTTTAGGTAAAAAGCAAGTAAATCCTAGCTAAAACATGCAAAAATTAGCAAAAAAAACTACATGAGATGCAATGCATGGCTGAAAAAGCAAAATTTTTTGAAAAATTACTCAAAAATGCAGAAATCAACTACATGAGTGTGTGAATGCAAGTAGGCACACGAGGTTAGGATAGATAACTATGAAGGTTAGTCGAACTATTTGATCATCTTGCAAAATGTAGCACAAGACACATAGAGAAAAATGCGGCGAAAGAAGGCTTACCGCCCTACCACCCCAAACTTTTAAATCATGATGTCCTCATCATGAAATCGAAGTTTAGATTAGTAGGGTAAAAAGGCGTGGGGTTGAGTAAGGCAACCGACGAGATCCGGAGTGGTCAATGTAACTTTAGGTGAGCAGGACAGGGCCACCATGGTCGTGCTGAGCAGCACGGCCGTTCTCAAAATTGGTTTGCAATCTCTTGTTCCACTTTGACCTCCGCCTTGGCTAAACCCTTCGGTATCATCTTTTCTTTCTTGTGCATGTGCCAAAATGATTCACAAATAGAAAAACTATCATGTATAGTCTGTGTGTGTGTTTCTTGGAAACCAAAAGAAAGTATGGTAAAACAAGGTTCGAGAATCTCAAACCACGTGGGTTGCCACCCACCAGCGCTAAATTTATAGCCTTTAGTCGGGCTTGTTGCTCTTTTTTCATCATGTATTGACACCCACGGTGCCCTCCTTCTGTTCTACGGTGATCCTGTCGAGTGCTATGACGACATGCGCTTCGTCCCAAGGAGTGTACATGGAATAGAAGTATGGGCTCGATCTCAACAGCTCCAGAGGGTCGCGATAGCACAAACTCTCGCCGAAGTCTTCATTGACCAGCTCGTCCCTATCTTCTTTTATGAACATGAAGAAGTCGAACTTTTTCCTCTTATAAGTAATCATTAGCGTGCCTGTGCGGATATTGATTTCAGATCCCATGGTGGATAGGAAAGGTCTACCCAATATGAGGTACTCTTCTCCATCAATAGGTGCGGTATCCACTATCAGGAAATCGGTCACATAAGCAATGTTCACCCTTTCATCCATCGACACTATTGTGTTCTGCATGATTCCCAAGGGCTTCCTCTTGGTTCCATCACCCATGATAATGGCACACTCCACTGGTTTCATTTTGTTTAGGCCAAGCCGTAGGTACATGCTCCATGGCATGAGGCTTGTCCCTGCACCTAAGTCAATGAGAGCGTGCTTGACGGGTTGTGTACCAATGTAGCAAGAAATTAGAGGCACTCCCAGATCACCTCTCTTTTCTGGGAAGCCATTGTCGTAGATGAAATTCATAGATTTTTAGGCAACAATCTCCTCGGTCAGCAATAGCACTAACTTTTTCCTTCCCATGCATACATCCTTCATCAATGAAAAGAGTGATGTGATGCCTATTGTTCCCCGCTTCAAGTTTCCTAGGAGATTCAAGATATTTCTGCCCATTTTTTGGAGAGCCGAACCTCCATGGAATTGCTTTCCGTCTTCATCAACTATCTCCACTATGCTAGTCGGAACTGACGGAGGGGTGATGGTGACGCTCGTCTCATGTAAAGGTCTTGGTTCCCATAAGGATATGGCTTCAAGCACTGCTATATCCATGGTATGTGTGACACTGTCACCAACAGCTGGATGAGCTATATCTAGGGAGATTTTTGTATCCCCGAGTGAGGGTGGAACCAATGAGGGTGCCTCTACATTCGCGTCTGGCGCAGTAGCAATCTGGGTGCACTTAGCATCCTCTGGTGGTGCTTGGGCGGCAATTTCTTCGGAGTATTCTATATCTTTGCTGGATCGGACTTTACCTCCAACCTCAGCCACTTTCTTTTCCCTTTTTATGCAACCTTGAGAAGCTCCTTCACCCCATATGATAGTGACTATAATCACTTGCTCATGTAATGAAGGAGGGGCTTGTGGAGGTGGTTGTGGCTGTTGGGGTGGTGGAGGCATTTGGTGAGGGGAGTTGGGATTTTGAAGAATGAATTAGGGTTGCGGTTGTTGTTGTGGTGGGGGTGGTATGGTGGAGGTGGTTGTTGGTAGGTGTGAGGTGGAGGTGGACCATATTGATAATTGAGTGGCACTTGAGGAGGTTGAGGAGCATAGGGGTTTGGTGGGGCTTGGTATGATGTTGGAACATAAGCACTCGAAGTGTTCCCTAGAAAAGTCCCATCATTGTCCGGATTTAGCATTGGTTGAGATGGAAGTCTGCCTTCTTCTGTTCTAGCCAAAGAGAGAGAAATTTGATCCAACCTCTGCTCCAGACGGTTAATAGATTTCCCATGTGCACTGACATCCTTTTTTACTTCATCTAGGATTCTTATCCTTCCGAGTACCTCGTTCTCAAACTTGGAGCTGTAGTGTGGCTTTTGCTGCCCCTATCCTTGTCCATCCTCATTCTGTTGTTTCCAAAAGAAGTTTGGGTGGTTCCTCCACTAGGGAGTGTAGGAGTTGGACATTGGGCCCTGGTTGTTGCGGCCACAAAAGGAATGTAAAGCATTGACTTACTCGTCTACAGTATCAACATCCATTGCGGGTTGGCTAGAAGAGCCACCCACTTGATTCTTCATCATCTGCATCATATCGGCCATCATCTTCATCATATCGGGGTTGGTGGCATTGCGTGCGGGAGCCACGGAGGAAGGTGGAGGAGTGTAGTTCTGGCCGCAATGCCCCCCCTTTAGTGAAAGCTCGGTGGTGAGAATTCTCGACGAGATGCTCAAACAGCGGCCATGATTCCTCGGGCAACTTTTCCATGAACGTGCCCCCGCAAGAAGAATCTATGTTGTTTTGGCTTTGCTCCTCAAGCCCGGCGTAGAAGGCCTGAACTAGCTGCCAAAGAGGAACCTCATGATGAGGGCAGTCATGAAGCAACTTCCGGAACCTCTCCCACTCCTCTTGGAAGGGCTCGTTCTCTTTCTGGGCAAACGATGTGATGCACCTTCTCATGTAGGATAACTTGGCGATGGGGAATAACTTCTTGAGAAACTCGTTCTTCACCTAATTCCAAGTGACCAACTCTGGCCTCGAGACGTACCACTCCTTGGCCTTCTCTTTGAGAGAGAAGGGAAAAAGTGTCCTCCTGATTGAGTCGTCGGTGGCGGCTGGCGTGCGGAAGGTAGAGCACGTTTCAAGGAACACATCTATGTGGTGGTAGGGGTTCTTGTTCTCCATACCAAAGTATGTAGGGAGAAGCCCCAAGAGTGCCGGCGGGATGGAGAATTGCTGACCAGGCATTTGGTCAACCAGTGTGGCGATGGGGGAGTTGTAGTTCCCCGGCGTGAAGTACTCATGAAGCGGGCGATGCGGCGGCGGAGGTGGAGCATCCAGTGGTGGGTTGTTCTCTGCCATCTCGGCCTCTTTGTGTAGGTTGCGGCGAGCTTGACGCCTTCTTCTCCCAATCTCGGGGTCATAAACCACCATGTCGGTGTAGGTCGAATGCGTGCTACGCATGCACAACTGTCACCTGTGCAAGTCACAAACAAACAATCAAGGATCCAAGTTATCGAACCAATATGCAAGAGTAACACAAAGAATAAATAATAGCAATGGTGAGGGCAAAAGGAAAGGCTAAGCTACACTATCTAACTAGGCTGAGCGCCTCTATCCCCGACAATGGCACTGGAAAGCTTGGTGCGCTCCCGCTAGAGTCTTGCAACAGCGGCCAACTAGGGTGGCCGAGTGAAATCCATGAGGTCGGGAGGCACATGATGATGGGATCTTTGCTTTCGAAAATTGTATGGTCCCAAATCGAGTCCATCACTAAAACTAAAACAGTTCGCCCGCAAGCGTACGGGGTACTGTCGTAGTATAGGCAAAAGGCAAGATGTGGGGTCGAATCACAGAGATAGAGGGGGCTCTAGAGTTAGAAGGCGTAAGCTATGTTCCTTTTGCAGAGATTAAGGTTTTTAGGGTTTAAAGGTTGTTTGGTTGTTGATTAAGCTAACTGAGCAAGTAGGAAAAGCAATATGAAACTAAGTTATCAAAAGGCTAAATTAGCAATCTAAGTCAACAAGCTATCTAAATAAGAGCAAGAACAAACTACACTAGATTAAGCAAGCAACTAGCAATTGAGAGCCTAAGTTAACCACTAATCAAGATCAAAGACCTAAATTAACACTTAGCTAGTAAAACTAGGCAATTAAATAAGCTAACTAAAGCAAGCGAACTACACTAGCATTAACAAGCAAACATAACAATTAAGGTTTTAAGCAATTAGATGAAGGAGGTGGGCTGTTTGGGAATGTGACCTTGACATTAATTGGGGGATGTCACCATAATAAGCAATTAGCATATTTCATTCTAGACTACCAAACCAAACAACAAGGTGGGTGCTATGAGGATGTACCCTATGCTACTAGTTGGAGAACTAGGGCTAGGTGTAATTCTCATAGGACTTACCAAATCCAGGTCTCTAGGATAAGTGGTATTAGTCAATTGAGGACCAAGGGTAAGGATGGGAGTAGAGATGAGGATATTTGACCTCATGCCACTAGCCACCTCAGCCTTTAGGAAATCCTAGGCAATTGTATTGATCACCCTTATACTAGTCACTTAGAACTCACATTTGCATGTAGGAAGAAGGTGATTATGTAGGAAGATAGGGGCTAGCTAGGGATCTGAATCAAGGACCTAGGAGCCAATCCTATGATAGCTACATAGAAACCAAAACATCCTAGAGGCAAATGTCTTCAAACACCACAAGGCAAGCAATTAATGTAATTAAACAACAATCACATGCACAAGTAATGGGAAATGAGATACAAGAAAAGGAAATCATCATAGAAGTATAATATGTTCATTACAAATTATATTCCCCCAACATGGTATCAAAGTCACATTTTTTCCCCAAACAGCCCACCCAAGGGGGGGCTTAGCTATACATGATCAAGATAGAAACAAAGGAGAAGGGAAAGAGAGTAGGAAATGCCATGGATGCTTGATGAAGCTTGACTTCTTCACCTCCTTGCTGCCAGCCATGATCCTCCTCCTCCAATGGTGCCCAAGAGCATGGAAATGGTGGAATGGATGGATAGAAACCTAGAGAAACTAGGTTTCTATGGTGGAAATGAGTGGAAAGTGGGTGGAAATGGGATTAAATGCAAGGAAGTAGGTGGATGGGAGTAATGTATGCAAGGGAGCAGCTGGGGGCGGCTAGGAAGTGCTCTCTCCCGAGCCCTAGAAGCAACTAGTGCTTATATAGGAGCTAGGGCTAAGTGGGGGTATAATAGGAAAAGCAGTGGAAAGTTGTGTAGGGTAGGTGATCACCACGGTCGTGGTGTGTGTGCCACAGCCATGGTGAGGGTAGTGAGGCATGGCCGTGGGGGGGTGAATACAGTCGTGGTGTGAAGGCAGTGGTGAAAAAGTGATGGTGGTGGCCACGGCCGTGGCGGAGTGCCACGGTCGTGGTGGGTAACATGCACCACGCCTGTGTTGGGTAACACAACCATTTTGGAGGAGTTGGAGGTGACTGTGGGGAGGGGCCACGGGCGTCTTAATCCTCTTCGACCACGGTTGTGGCGACTTGGCCACGGTCGTGGCGACTTGGCCACGGTCATGGCGTTCTGGGAAAATTCCCTATTGGCAACTGACTTCTTGCAATTAATTCCCATGACCGTGGCAGGGTGCCACAGCCGTGTTCTCTTCTCCTGACCACGACCGTGCTGATGGCCACGGTCGTGGTGTCTGCACTGGCCACGATCATGGCTGGGTGGCCACGGTCCTGGGTCTCGGTGGAATTTCCCTGTTGCAACTTGTTGGAACTTGGCAATAAACCCACGACTATGGCATTGTGGCCATGGCCGTGGTGAGGCTTGATTTCTTGATTTTGCTTCTAACTTTGTCATTTTTGGATGTCTTTGCTTGGGGATGATTCTTGGCCACTGGAGGTAGGTTGAGGGAGACTTTAGGGCCTTCTTTGGGTCCCTCCTTGAGTGGGGGAACCCTAGAACTCCCTCTCTCTCTCTTCCATCTAAGCATGGTCCAAGTACGTGAAAAACAGTGCAAAGAACATCCATAAGCATATTTGCAATGATAATCATATTGGAGAGAATAACATGTAATTCTAATACATTTGAATGTGATAAAAGTACAAAATGACACAATATACAACCCTAGAATAGGGTTGGATCACCCACCTAAAAAGGATGTGGGACACCAAAGGGGTGAGATTCTAAATATTAGCAGGAGATATAACTCACCACCAACTCTATTATTATCACAAATAAGATAAACTAAGAAGCATTATAAATACAACTAAGATGAAGCAGGTAATGATTATTAATGGGAAGGGCAATTATTGTTTCATAGTGAAACATATTAATAGTTTAAAAGGAATATGAAGAACATGTATATTTTCTATCAAGAACATTGTATAAAGATCAGGCAAGGCCTCAACCAATGTTTTCATATTTGATCCTATACAATTATACACACGGCTGATTATGTATTTCATTATGTCCCAAGGATTTGGGTCGTACCACCCAAATCCAACTGACCACTTTATTTATATAGTCAAAATTAGTGCCATACAAGGTCTAATGGAAGAGCCAAAATCCACCACCTCATCCCCTCGGTAAGTACGAGGACATTGGCAGTGACATCATTAGTCAGATTGCTATCAGTGACTTATAGTCCAACTATACATATCTAGCCCGTCTTGGTACAGGTAATGACACTAGTGAGTTACGACCGCAGCTGTACTCTTTACTAGGATATGACTGCATCCATTCATGTATCTCAAATTGAGCTACAACCGCAGTTGTACTCATTATTGGGGTATAATTGCAACCAATCCCATTAATATACATTCAAGATACAAGGAGATTCCTCTCAACTTGCACCCCGCAAATTCAACAATATGCGCTTCGAGTTAAACTCGTTTCAGCATTCAACAAGTGCTGACACTGAATGGATCTGTGACACAGGGCAACTACACTATTAGATTTCACTTGATTAACTAAATCAATTAAAACATCTTTAAGCACCAATCAAGTTACAACGTATAACCTCTAAACAAGATCTACATAAATAGGGCATAACTCATTACCATAGCAAATTGATTCACATTAAGTGTGATCTCATCACATCATGTTCCTTTATTCTTATTATTCACCATATGTCCATCACAAGGACCAATGTCCATCACAAGGACCAATGTCCATCACAAGGACCAATGTCCCTCACAAGGACCAATTTCCATCACATCATAACCTCCATAGCTCATACATGGCTATGTACATCAATCAGTATCACCTGAATGGTTAGAAGTGGATAATAAAAAGGAAAAGCATAATCATCTCATAAAACTCATGCTATACATTTACATCATACAATTAGGGTTTCACTTCTCCCGATTAGGGTTTACAAGGTTGGATCACCAACCACCATTAGGTTATCACTTTCCTCATTATTATGAGATGTGTTATGAGACATAGAAGCATGTTTCTCATTATCATTATAAAACATGTTATGTGGTATAAAAACATAACCCTCACATCATACGTACAACTACTCCATAGGATCTCATATCATCACTATGAGACCCTAATATCAACATGGTATGTCTCAACTACCATCATAAGATGTCAATTAGGGTTTACACTTATGGTATTAGTTAACCCTAAATGTATTGGGCAACCACACTAAGCTTGGGTATTGGCCACCATACTAAGGTAGGGTATCAGCCACCATACTAAGGTAGGGGTATCGACCACCATACTAAGGTCGGGTATCAGCCACCATACTAAGGTAGGGTAACAGTTTATCATCACTAGGTATTAGTCTATCAACACTTGGTATCGGGCACCACAAAAGATATCGGTTTAGAGGTTCATGAGAAAGTGTATCGGCCATAAAATCTCATAGGGAATCAACCTAAGTATCCCTTTAGATATTGACCACCTTCATCATCATGTGATATCGACCATACCAACAACTAGGGTATCGGTGTAAAGAAGTGAACCCACTTCTCTACTAAAAATTTGAACAATAAAACCTCCAGTCCAAAAACACTCAAAAGGTATGATGGAGTGGGTGTAAAATTTTCAAATCTTTATAATGGTAATCAAAATACCAAAGTATAGCAGCGGAATAAAAACATGACTATATTCAATTATGAAACAAAGGGTTACAAACTTACATCATAGGATCCATGTAGAGGAAATCTAAATCACCTCAAGATTGTCTCCAAGCTTTAACTTCTCAATCTAAGTCTGGGTCCACATGTCAAGCCATCCATGTCCTCCACCTAGGGTTGGAAGCATACCCCAGCAAAAGAGAAACAACATGAGACATCAACAAAGGCTGGTATGTGCATACTTAAAGAAAACATTGAGCAATTAGAGGAAATAAGGATATTAAATGTGAAAGGCTTCCCATAGAAAAGATAAGTACCACCCAAACAGGTATCAAGAGAGAATATCACAACAAAAGGGATACTTGTCATAAAAACAACATAAAAAAGATTGTGCCATATAAACATCCACTACCATGGTGGGAAACAAGCACCAGTAGGACACACACCCCACAATCAATATCTTGCATGCATGTGAGATAAACATAGCCCTAGAACAATATAAACACAATTGGCGGCCAAACCCCATAAAGTTGAAGCCTGATAGAGAAAGGAATACTACCAATCTCCCAAATATATATAAAAACATGGGCCAAGAATCACACATCTTGCCCTAGGTACGAGGTTCCTTGTCGTCCCAAAAAGAGCAGGAAATACCACATCTGCTATAAACAAAACCAATGTAATTACACTACTCTAGTGCTACTGAATCACATAGCATGTTTAATGTAGAGGCAAGTAGAAAGTATAGTCAGAATTGTACAATGTTTCCATCACACAATGGATAACACATACATATAAACGTCCACTTCAAAGTGGGCACATATCAACAAGTAAAAAAAATCCACATCACAGTGGGCATATAATATCAAAAGTCCAAATTGCACCAAGGCAACAAGATAAGATTCCAAGAGAATATCCATGATCACAAGATAAATAATGAAATAAGATACTTCACATGAAGCATGATTTCAAAAGAATAAGACAATGTGTAGGCTAATGTCCATAGTCCAAGAGAATAATAAAGATAGGTTATTTCTCAAAAAGAATAATCAAGGATGCAAACATACCTCAACATCAGATTCAAACGATCCAAAGTCACATCTAGGTCCAAGTCTAGGTAGCCAAGGAACCTATTAAGCATATATGTGGAATTAGGGTTAGGTTTCCATTAATTATTCAAAACCCTAAAAATCACCTTTTTATTATTAATGAATTAGGTTATTAAAACCATGTCATATTTCATATTAGGTTGTTAGGATTCCAAAACATATTTTATTATATTTTTCTGACTCATAAATCATTAGTTATGAATTTCACAAGTTAATGCCTATATAATTGGATTTATGAAAAACACATGTTATTAATCATTATGTTTAGATATCTAAACCTATACCATTAGTTAGATATTATTTTTCTAATTCCAACGAGTATTTTTCCATGTTTTTCTGATCATCCATTAATTAGTTATTGATTTTAAAAAATTAACCAATCAGATAATCAAATAAAGCCACGTAGGCGAGAAAACCCACGAAAAGCAGGTCGGGCCCGCATGACTTGGCCCAATGGACGTTGTCCAAGTCAACATGTCAATGGTTTGCTTGACTCGCTCCAAAGCAAGAGACAAGAACACGAAAAGACTAAAATTCCCCTGGGAAATAAAACAAAGATGAGAAGAGAAGCAGGGCAAAGCCATCCATTGCCAAAGGGGATTCAATCCCTGAAGTCGCGAGCCAGCCATGGCTGTGAGAATGAGGTTCTGCAAAGGCCGATGGACAAACCTCAAACTGAGAAGTCGAGACCAAAACTCGTCGGAAAACTCACCGAAGAGTTCGCTAGGCCAAGCCGAACACGAAGAACCGATCACCACTTAAAACTGTGGAGAGAAAAGGCAAACAACAAGCCGATTTCAGAAACACTGCAAACATGCATGAAAAGAGGGAAAAAGGAACTACACCTTGCTAGCAGAAATCAAAGGGGAAAGAAGATTCCTCGAGGCTCCTGGGACCTAGACCGCCGCTCGCAAAAATATATAGGGAGTCGCTCCTCGCTGCCAATCACCTGAAGCTTCAAGCAGGTTGTCTAAACTTGTGGGAGTTGGGTTGGCATGCCCCGATGCAAACAGGATCAATCCAAGCCAAGAAAGATGGATCTGGGACCCTAGCGGAGGTGAGGGAACCGATACCTCGCGGTTGGAAGAAGAAAAAGAAGGTCGAGGCAGGGCAAAAATAGGGGAACATGAAGGTTGACTTTGGTAGGGCTAACGATCAGGGGAAACCCAGGGTATATATAACTATTGGGTGCATATTGAGATAAGGAAACCGGGTGAAAAGAAAGCAGAGGGGGAGGAAGAAGAGAGCGGGAGAGAGAACTGGGGAACGATCGCCTCTGGAGTCCTGGTGTAGGTTGTGTCGGGCTAGACTCCTACCAAAGGTGGGAGATGAGTTGAGCACCGTTAGATGCCAGATCGAAGGGTCCAGGTTAAAATCCCAAAATTAAAGGAAATCAAATAGCGTGACAAGGAAATCGAGAAATTATATTTGCATTTAAATAAGGTTTGATTAAGTTTCTTTCCAAAGAAAATTGAGGGTCCAAACATTAACCAAATTAAGTCAAATTTTGCACAGAGGCCAATAAAGGCATGTAGATTCCGAATATAAAATTATATTTGCCTTTTGAAAATTTTAATGTGTTAAATAAATAAAATTATATTTTCTCTTTCCTCCTTCATTAATGGCATTAGGATTAACCAAATTTGATAAAACGTGACCCACAAGTCATAGTTAATGTGTTGGATACGAATTTGTCATCAATTTTACATATTGGAGTTGTTAAATATTTATTTAATATTTTGAAGGTTCTATACACTTTCTCTCTCCTGATCTAATCTTTTAAGCAAACTTTCTCCAAATTGGATGAAAATTCACCCAAAGGCTATATTTATTATGTAGATCACGAATATAAGATTATTTTCCTCTTTTGGAGTCAATTATTATATTTATTTATTAATTATACTTTTTAGGCAATTTCTCTCTCTTAACTTACCATATTATTTCAAGGTAGTCAAAATTAAATGAAAATTGAGATATAGGCTTATTTTGATGTATAGATTACAAATTTGAAGTCTAATTTTTAATTTGAGGCTTTCTTACATGGGTTATATCATCTAGCCCATTAGAGGTCCATTAGCCATATTATGCATGAAATTAAGTTATTTATCATTTTATTATTACCAAACGAATTATATGACATATTATATTACATTATTCATGCATTATATTATTAGGATCATTCTAACCTCAACCTTGTTTGGTTAAACCCAAAAGATCAAAGTTCTAGGGTAGGGTTCAAGATCCGGTATATTACACCACTCCACCCCTTAAAAGGATTTCGTCCTCGAAATCTATTGATCCAAACATCAACAACTAACTACTCTCCACCCCTTAAAGGGTTCAAACTAAACAACCTTTTAGATCTACCCACATCTTTTAGTTGTGAAAAAGTTTTAGAGATTTATATTGCTCATTTATCCAACTAAAGTCACCATCTAGGGTTGAGCTTTAGGTCCTCGTATCTCTAACCTATCAATCCTACATGAACATCCAAAAAGTCATAGGGTAGGTCAACTACACCTTTATATTATTTCTAGTCACAACTTCCAAAGTCAAAACTAGGTTTAGAGCTAGGTATAGGATTTTACTACCAAAACTTCTCATATCACTTCATTGTGACTTAGTTTAGGAAACTTCGATGAAATCCATAAATATTTTTTGTACATATAGTAGTATAATGAAAATAATTTTTGTAGATGAGAAACATTGGAGATAAAACAAAGATGGTACCAAAATCAATGCGATAAACCAAGTCACAACTTTTCCATATTAGGGTTTTCTCATAACCTAATTTTATCCTCAACAAACCTTATTGCATAAAAGATCATCATTGATCAAATCTAGGGTCAACATCTCACTTAGAGCTAACTAGCAAAGTCAAGGTTCTATAGGGAGATAAAATTGAAATAGTCAGATTCCAACTACCATGGGCTCTGATACCATGCTGTAAAGAAGTGAACCCACTTCTCTACTAAAAATGAGAACAATAAAACCTCCAGTCCGAACACACTCAAAAGGTATGATGGAGTGGGTGTAAAATTTTCAAATCTTTATAATGGTAATCAAAAGACCAAAGTATAGCAGCGAAATAAAAACATGACTATATTCAATTATGAAACAAAGGGTTACAAACTTACATCATAGGATCCATGTAGAGGAAATCTAAACCACCTCAAGATTGTCTCCAAGCTTTAACTTCCCAATCTCAGTCTGGGTCCACATGTTAAGCCATCCATGTCCTATACCTAGGGTTGGAAGCATACCCCAGTAAAAGAGAAACAACAGGAGACATCAACAAAGGCTGGTATGTGCATACTTAAAGAAAACATTGAGCAATTAGAGGAAATAAGGATATTAAATGTAAAAGGCTTTCCATAGAAAAGATAAGTACCACCCAAACGGGTATCAAGAGAGAATATCACAACAAATGGGATACTTTCCATAAAAACAACATAAAAAGGATTGTGCCATATAAACATCCACTACCATGGTGGGAAACAAGCACTAGTAGGGCACACACCGCACAATGAATATCCTGCATGCATGTGAGATAAACATCGCCCTAGAACAATATAAACACAATTGGCGGCTAACCCCCATAAAGTTGAAGCCTGATAGAGAAAGGAATACTACCAATCTCCCAAATATATATAAAAACGTGGGCCAAGAATCACACATCTTGCCCTGGGTACGAGGTTCCTTGCCTTCCCAAAAAGAGCAGGAAATATCACATATGCTATAAACAAAACCAATGTAATTACACTACTCTAGTGCTACTGAATCACATAGCATGTTTAATGTAGAGGCAAGTAGAAAGTATAGTTAGAATTGTACAATGTTGCCATCACACAATGGACAACACATACATATAAACATCCACTACAAAGTGGGCACATATCAAAAAGTAAAAAAAATCCACATCACAGTGGGCATATAATATCAAAAGTCAAAATTGAACCAAGGCAACAAGATAAGATTCCAAGATAATATCCATGATCACAAGATCAATAATAAAATAAGATACTTCACATGAAGCATGATTTCAAAAGAACAAGACAATGTGTAGGCCAATGTCCATAAGACCAAGAGAATAATAAAGATAGGTTATTTCTCAAAAAGAATAATCGAGGATGCAAACATACCTCAACATCAGATTCAAATGATCCAAAGTCACATCTAAGTCCAAGTCTAGGTGGCCAAGGAACCTATTAAGCATATATGTGGAATTAGGGTTAGGTTTCCATTAATTATTCAAAACCCTAAAAATCACCTTTTTATTATTAATGAATTAGGTTATTAAAACCATGTCATATTTTATATTAGGTTGTTAGGATTCCAAAATATATTTTATTATATTTTTCTAACTCATAAATCATTAGTTATGAATTTTACAAGTTAATGCCTATATAATTAGATTTATGAAAAACACATGTTATTAATCATTAGGTTTAGATATCTAAACCTATACCATTACTTAGATATTATTTTTCTAATTCCAATGAGTATTTTTCCATATTTTTCTGATCATCCATTAATTAGTTATTGATTTTTGAAAATCAGCCAATCAGATAATCAAATAAAGCCACGTAGGCGAGAAAATCCATGAAAAGTAGGTCGGTCCCGCATGACTTGGCCCAATGGACGTTGGCCAAGTCAACAGGTCAATGGTTCGCTTGACTCACTCCAAAGCAAGAGACAAGAACACGAAAAGACTAAAATGCCCCTAGGAAATAAAACAAAGATGAGAAGAGAAGCAGGGCAAAGCCATCCATTGCCAAAGGGGATTCAATCCCCGAAGTCACGAGCCAGCCATGGTTGTGAGAATGAGGTTCTGCAAAGGCCAATGGACAAACCTCAAACTGAGAAATCGAGACCAAAACTCGCTGGAAAACTCACTGAAGAGTTCGCTACACCAAGCCAAACATGAAGAACTGATTGCCACTTGAAACTGTGGAGAGAAAAGGCAAACCGGAAGCCAATTTCAGAAACACTGCAAACATGCATGAAAAGAGGGAAAAAGGAACTACACCTTGCTAGCAGAAATCAAAGGGGAAAGAAGATTCCTCGAGGCTCCTGGGACCTAGACCGCCGCTCGCAAAAATACATAGGAAATCGCTCCTCGCTGCCGATCACCTGAAGATTTAAGCAGGTTGTCAGAGCTGGTGGGAGTTGGGTTGGCATGCCCCGATGCAAATGGGATCAAACCAAGGCAAGAAAGATGGATCTGGGACCCTAGAGGAGGTGAGGGAACTGATACATCGCGGTCCGAAGACCTGCAGTGCACGGAAGAAGAAAAAGAAGGTCGAGGCAGGGCAAAAATAGGGGAACACGAAGGTTGACTTTGGTAGGGCTAACGATCAGGGGAAACCCAGGGTATATATGACTGTTGGGTGCAGATTGAGATAAGGAAACCGGGTGAAAAGAAAGCGGAGGGGGAGGAAGAAGAGAGCGGGAAGGAGAACTGGGGAACGATCGCCTCAGGAGTCCTGGTACAGGTTGTGTCGGGAAGGACTCCTACTAAAGGTGGGAGATGACCGAGAACTGTTAGATGCCAGATCGAAGGGTCGAGGTTAAAACCCGAAAATTAAAGGAAATCAAATAGCGTGACAAGGAAATCGAGAAATTATATTTGCATTTAGATAGGGCTTGATTAAGTTTCTTTCCAAAGAAAATTGAGGTTCCAAACATTAACCAAATTAAGTCAAATTTTGCACAGAGGCCAATAAAGGCATGTAGATTCCAAATATAAAATTATATTTGCCTTTTGAAAACTTTTAATGTGTTAAATAAATCAAATCATATTTTCTCTTTCCTCCTTCATTAATGGCATTAGGATTATCCAAATTTGATAAAACTTGACCCACAAGTCATAGTTAATGTGTTGGATACGAATTTGTCATCCATTTTACATATTGGAGTTGTTTAAATATTTATTTAATATTTTGAAGGTTTTATACACATTCTCTCTCCTGATCTAATCTTTTAAGAAAACTTTCTCCAAATTGGATGAAAATTCACCCAAAGGCTATATTTATTATGTAGATCACGAATATAAGATTAATTTCCTCTTTTGGAGTCAATTATTATATTTATTTATTAATTACACTTTTTAAGCAATTTCTCTCTCTTAACTTACCATATTATTTCAAGGTTGTCAAAATTAAATGAAAATTGACATGTAGGCTTATTTTGATGTATAAATTATGAATTTGATGTCTATTATTTAATTTGAGGCTTTCTTACATGGGATATAACATCTATCCCATTAGAGGCCCATTAGCCATATTATGCATGAAATTAAGTTATTTATCATTTTATTATTACCAAACAAATTATATGACATATTATATTACATTATTCATGCATTATATTATTAGGATCATTCTAACCTCAACCTTGTTTGGTCAAACCCAAAAGATCAAAGTTCTAGGGTAGGGTTCAAGATCCGGTATGTTACAATCGGTCTCAAAGATCACCAAGGGAAATCGACCACTAGTGTATCGGCCTCAAAGATCACCAAGGGATATCGACCACTAGTGTTCAGAGTAGTATCAGTTGCACCTCAAGGGAGATGTTTCCCTCTTCAACTCTAGGTGTATCGGGTTGCATGTGTGTCGGATTATATGTGTATCAGATTAGGGTTACAAATGTCGACTTCCATACTCAACTAAAAGCATGGAGATTCAACACACTTCCTTACTAGTCATCACTAGATCATAACAAGTGACATTATGATAGGTATATTGATTTAACATCTTGAATTGCATTGCATATCGATTTAGCATGTCATATCATTTTAGCATATCATATTGGTTTAGTCATCTTCTACCTCAGGATGATGATACTAACAAGGAAAAAGAAAAGTGCATCTCATGGTAGCAACTTAGCAAGGTTCTATTCTCAAAAATAGAACGTAAGGCTACCAATAATAGCTATTAACAAGCAAAGAATAATGAGCTAAGGACAACTAGCAAAGTAACAAGTAGAAAGGTGATAATAACAAAGTAGGTTTAGAGTTATATAACCTGCCTCAAGAACAACCACCTAGCTCTAAACTCCAAGGTCAAGTTCCAAGATCACGAACTCAAGGTAGAGGAAGAATATCCTCCAAGCACAACACCTCCAAGAAGGAAGATAGAATAGAGGTTAAGAGAGAGAAAAAGAGAGGAAAGAAGATACCAAGGTCCATGGCCGAGAAGAAGAAAGGAGAGAAAGAAGGCTAGAAAACCATGGCTTACCAAGGAAGAAGATGAAAGAGAGCACCACAAGATTTTGGCTCACCCTCCAAGCTCCAAGGGAGAGTGCTCTTCAAGCTCAAAGTTGTCCACCAAGGAGAGAAAGCAAGGATCACTAAAAGAGTTCTCTTGCATGGGAAGAAATGGGTATATATACACGACTGATGAAAGAGAAAGCAAGAGGAAGGTGTCACCACCTTAGAACCCTAGCAGACACATGTCTAAGAAGAAAGGACATATGTAACACCATGCAACAAGGTGATAGGATCTATGTCTCACCCACTTGGTCACTAAGTAAGGTCAAGGTCGATACACTCATCCATTCCCTTCACAAACCGATAAGGGTGACACCCTAGGACCACAAACCGATATGGCACTCCTCTAGAGTCACCAAAAACCGATATGGTGATCCTCAAGATGCCACCAAACCAATATGATGTCCCTCAAGACACCCTCAACCAATATAAAGATTCCTCAAGGCAACTACAAACCGATACAGGGTCTCACTAAGGCTCTCAAGCCTGAGACAACACTCTTACGAGCAAAGCACACCTCGAACATGTGCCTAAAATATCACCAAGGATTTCACCACTCTACTGAGACCAAAACAAGGTGCCCAACACTTCCTCTCCCTTCTATATGATGCCAATAGAGAGAAGGATATAGAGGTGGCAAACTTGTACATCAACCCCTACTCTGGGTAAATTGCAAGTTGCATAAAAGCCAAACTACAAAGCACAAACATCAAGAAACATGCTCAAACACAGAACACAAACCTCTAACATGCCCTAATTACATCATAGATGATTAGAGAAAGGAGCTAAGCAACATGCTTAAGCAAAACAAATAGGGTTAGCCCAAAATGTGGGTCAGGATCCTTACAAGCCATAAACCCCTAATAGGGATTTCGCCCCCGAAATCCTAAGAGAAAAGAGAAGGGTACTTCCTCCTCATCTCCTCTTCGAGCTCCCACGTGGCTTCCTCAACACCATGGTGATGCCAAAGAACCTTCACAAGAACAAGGTCCTTCCTATTCAACTTCTTCACCCTCCGATCAAGGATCAACACTAGACCCTCCACATAGGTCATATCCTCATCAAGCACACCTCCATAGGCTGTAACACTAACTCTGTATTTGAATGGCACTTCCTCAGCATATTGGCATGGAACAATAGATGCAACCTCTACAACTCAGGTGGCAACTCTAACTTGTAGGCCACCTTCCCAACTCGTACCACAACTGGGTAAGGTCCTATAAACTTGGGAGACAACTTACCCTTCTTCCCAAACCTCAAAACACCTTTCCAGGGAGAGACCTTCAGATATAATTTGTCTCCCACTTGGAACTCTAAGGGTTGCGACGATTGTCTGGATACAACTTATGTCTGTTCTGTGCTACTTTCAACTATTGTTGTAATCACTTTGATCTTCTCTATCATCTATTGTACAAGCTTCAGACCCAGAAACTAATAATCCCCTATCTCATACCAACACAACAGAGACCTACAATGTCTCCCATACAATGCCTCATATGGTGCCATGTCAATACTTCTCTGATAGTTGTTATTATAGGCAAACTCTATCAGACTGAGGTGTATATCCTAACTTCCTAAGAACTAAAGAAGACAAGCCCTCAATAGATCCACCAAGATCTGTATGGTCTTTTCATACTGACCATCTATCTGCAGGTGGAAAGCAGTGATCAACATCAACTGCGTTCCCAAAGCTATATGCAGTCATTCCCAAAAGTGACTCATGAACTAAGGACCTCTATCAGACACGATAGTAGTTGGAGCATCGTGCAACACACTATTTTATCAACATAAACTTCAGCAAGCTTCTCTATTGTGAATGTTGTCTTCACAGGAAGGAAATGTGCTAACTTGGTCAACCTGTCAACGATTACCCAAATGGAATCATAACCTTTGGTTGTCCTTGGTAGACCAACTACAAAGTCCATAGTCACATGATCCCATTTCCACTCATGTATAGGTAATGGTTGCAATGTTCCTGTGGGCTTCTAATGCTCAACTTTGACTTGTTTACACACAACACATCTTGTAACAAACTCAGCTACATCTTTCTTCAAGCCTGGCCACCAATACATATCCTTCATATTGTGGTACATCTTGGTACTACCTGGGTGCATAACATACATAGGTGTATGAGCCTCTTCTGACACCATCTTCCTTAGGTTATCCGCATCAAGAACTACTATCCTATGATGATAATATACTATCCCGTCTTATATCTCATGAAAACCATCACACTTATCACTACTGAACTCTGATCTAATCTATTGTGTCACAATATCAGTTGGTTGAGCTTCTTTGATCTGTTGTCTCAGCGTATGCTTTACTTGTAATTGTGCCAATAAACTAGCTAACAAAGAGACTTCCAACTTGACATTCATCTGATGTAAGGAGACCAACATGTCTCGCTTGTGTCACATCAAAGAACTCAACTGACCTTTATCCATAGATGAAGACTTCCTACTCAAAGTGTCTTCCATGACATTCACCTTTCCTGGATGATAATCAATCGTGTAGTCATAATCTCTGATCAACTCCATCCAATGATGCTGCCTCATGTTCAACTCTTATTGTGAAAAGATGTACCTCAGGTTCTTGTAATCTGTGAATATTTGACACTTCTCCCCATACAGGTAGAGCCTCCAAATCTTCAAAGAATGTACTATTGCAGCTAACTCTAAATCATGGGTTGGATAATTCTCCTCGTGTTTCTTAAGCTGTCAAGAAGCAAAAGAAACTACTTGCTTGTCCTGCATCAACACGCATCCCAAACCATTATTGGATGCATCGCCAAAGACAATGTATCCTTTTCCTTGATCGGGCAAAACCAGAACTGGTGCAATTGTCAGCTTCTCCTTCAACATTTGAAAAGCATGTTGACATCTGTCGCCCCAAACAAAAGACACATCCTTCCTCGTCAACTTAGTTAGGGGAAGGGTGATAGTGTTGAAACCCTTAATGAAGCTCCTATAATAGTCTGCCAAACCTAGGAAACTACACTCTTCTGTTAGCGTCTTCGGTTGCTCCCATTCTATCATGGACTCTACCTTCATAGGATCTACGCGTACTCCTTTTATAGATATAACATGCCCTAAGAAAGCTACTTCCTTCAACCAGAACTCACACTTGCTAAACTTGGCATAGAGATAGTGTTGTCTCAATAATGTTAATGCCTGACATAGATGCTATTCATGATGCTGACTATCCTGACTATATATCAAAATGTCATCTATGAAGACAACCACATACTGATCAAGGAATGGTCTGAACACCTAGTTCATCAAATCCATGAACGTTTCTGGTGCATTGGTCAGCCCAAACGACATAACTACAAACTCATAGTGACCATACCTCATCCTAAAACCTAACTTTGGTATGTCATTCTCCTTGATCCTTAATTGATAGTATCTTGATCTCAGATCTATTTTCGAGAACATTGTTGTGCCACACAACTAATCAAACAAATCATCTATCCATGACAAAGGATACTTATTCTTTATCGTGACCTTGTTCAATTGTATGTAATCTATACACAACCTCATAGACCCATCCTTCTTCTTCACAAACAACACTGGAGCACCCCACGGTGACATACTTGGCCTGATGAAACCTTTATCAAGAAGTTCTTACAACTATCTCTTCAACTCTTCCATCTTTGTTGGTTCCATTCTATACGGTGTCTGAGCTATGGGTTGCGTACCAGGAACCAGATTGATCTCAAAATCAATCTCACAAGGTGGGGAGAACCATGAAACTCTTTAGAAAACACATCCTCAAACTCCCTAACCACCAGCACTTGCAGTATTCTAGGACTCCTCACCTCTATATTCACCACCTGTGCCAAAAATTCCTTACAACCTTGTCTCAGAAGATTCATTAATACCATAGCTGATATAAGACATGTCGAGAGAATCTTCCTATATCCTTGGAAGATCTACGTCTCACTACCATCTACAAACGTCGCTTTCTTGGAACTACAATCCAAGACTACTCTATAATTGTCCAAGGTATCTATTCCAAGGATCACATCAAATCCATGCATGTCAAGTGGTATGAGATCCACTTGAATGTTGTGTCTCGAAAAAGAGAGGACGTAGGAAGGACACACATTCTGCAACACTACAGAACATACCAATGGTGTGTCTAGCAACAAGCTACTCTTCCTATGACTAACAGGTAAAGAGTAACTATTAAGCACTTCACGTGCGATAAAAGAGTGCATAGAACCCGGGTCAACCAAAACAGATATAAAGCAAAAAGAAGAAAAATCCGAATGAAATAACTTCATCTTACCTATCACCACTCATGGGTTGACCACATCATCTCACTAACTCGAGCCGTAGAATCTAGCCATTGCCTATTGTCATCCCCATCCTCTTCTTCCCTGATCATATGATCCAACTTGGGATGCTTGGCCACATCCTCATTATCCTATGTTTCTATTTCTCTGTTGTCTCTGTGAGCCCAACTGGCTCTGCCTCAGTTTCTAGGTCACTTCATCATCCCTCATTGGGCACTCCCACTTCAGATGTCCTACCTGTCCGCACTTGTGACAGGCTCGGGCCTCAATCTGTGGCGTAGACGGCCCTATCACCGATGTTGATGCAACACTATGGTCTCCTGAGGGCAGAAAACTACAACCTCTGACCTTGCTTGGTGACCACTATGTCGAAGCATTAAACCTCTGTGACGCTGGTGGTATAGAAAACCTCAACTTCTTGAAGCCACTTGATGACTGCCCTTAAAAATATGCAGACTGCTTCTTGGTACTCGCCTCTCTCTTCTCCTTCACAGATCATTCTATACTTAGAACGGACTCCACAAATGCAACAAACCTTTCTTGATTCTCCAAAGAAATAGCTGGGATAGGCAACTCAACATTCAACCCCTTCTTAAAATGATGAATCCTCTGTTCTTCTATCACAGCCATGTGAGGATAGAACCTCAACAACTTCATAAACCTTGCCTCATACTTGTTGATCACCATGGATCCCTATCAAATCCTCTCAAACTGAATGATCCTCTCATCAAGATACGTCCGAGAAAAGTACTGACTTATGAACTCTCGTCGGAACTCCTCCCAACCAACCACAACATTGAGTCTCTTCTCCTCCTCTATGGCCCACCAATAGCCAGCACTCCCTCTCAGGAGGTACACAACATGCTTCACCTTATCCTCTTCAGGGATACTTAGGATCTTAAAGGCCCTCTCAAGCTCAGTCAACCACAGATCTGCATCCTCCAGGTCAGCCATTCCAGCGTACTCAACAGCTCCAACACGGCGAAGCTTCTCAAAAGTATTCCCAGTACCCAAAGATTCAGTATGGGGGACGGGTGCCCTAGGATGAGGTGCAGGCATCCTATGTACCATATGAGTCATCATTTCCATAAACTGCCCAAAAACGATTGAAATGCAGGGTTTTCTATCATGGCTGGGTCAAACTGGGGGACTTTAGGTACCCGATCTTCTTGTGCCTGGTTCTTTGTACCACCACCCAGTGCTGTAACACTACTTTCTGGAGTGTGTTCTCCATGTTATCTAAACATCTTTAAACTTTTTCTTCTCCTTCTACATAAGCAGAAGTAACTATAAGATAGACTAGAGGACATTAGAACATATACAAACCCTAGTCCTAGGTCTCGATAGACTCAACAAACCTAAAGCTCTGGTACCAACCAAGCTGTGATGCCCCACGCCACATAAAATGAGATTACTCCAAGAAAAACTATAAAAGAGAGATTAACAAACTTATTAGCAGAAATCACTAAAAATTAAAACCTTTTTCATAAAACAACCATATAGAAAGAGCCTTTACACGTGAGTCCTTTCATGCCTCAAAGCATCACAGGGCATGTTGTCAACCTGTAGCAAAAACACTGTTCCAGAACATATATATGTGATTCCATCATATCTGATATACATAGGGCACATAAAGATAACACATTCGCAAAACATCTACAAAATTTTCCCAAAGACCTGAGTGTACATGGATGACTCTAGGACTCTATCAACAAAAGACATCCAGCAACACCTTTAACCTTATCAGCTATTTCTCAACCTCCTTTGCACGATCTCTACCTCTTTGTGCTCGACCACCTAAAAAGGATGTGGGAAACCCACGGTGTGAGATTCCAAATCTCAGTGGGAAATTTAACTCACCAACAACTCTATTATTATCACAAATAAGATAAATTGAGCAGTAGTATAAATACAAGTAAGATGAAGCAGGTAATGATTATTAATAGGAAGGGAAATTATTGTTGCATAGTGAAACATTTTAATAGTTTAAAAGGAATATGAAGAACATGTATATTTTCTATCAAGAACATAGTATAAAGATCAAGCAAGGCCTTAACAAATGTTTTTGTATTTGATCCTATACAATTATACTACACAACTGATTGCATATTTCATTATGCCCTGAGGATTTGAGTCATACCACCCAAATCCAACCGACCACTATATGTATATAGTCAAAATCGGTACCATACATGGTCTAATGAAAGAGTCAGAATCTATGACCTCATCCCCTCGGTCAGTACAAGGACATTGGCAGTGACATCATTAGTCAGACTTCTATCCGTGACTTATAGTCCAACTGTACATATCTAGCCCGCCTTGGTATAGGTCACGGTGCTAGTGAGTTACGACTGTAGCCACACTCTTTACAAGGATATGACTGTAGCCATTCATGTATCTGAAATTGAGCTACCATCATAGTTCTACTCATTATTGCGGTATGACTGCATCCAATCCCATTCATATACATTTCGGACACAAGGAGATACCTCAACTTGCACCCTGCATATTCAACAATATTCACTCTGAGTTAAACTTGTTTCACCATATAACAAGTGCTGATACTGAATGGATCTATGGCACAAGGCAACTACACTATTAGATTTCACTTGATTAATTAGATCAATTAAAACTTCTTTAAGAATCAATCAAGTTACAATGTATAACCTCTAAATAAGATCTACATAAACTAGGCATAACTCATTACCATAGAAAATTGAATCACATTAAATGTGATCTCATCACATCATGTTCCTTTATGCTTATTATTCACCATATGTCCATCACAAGGACCAATGTCCTTCACAAGGACCAATGTCCATCACACAGACCAATGTCCCTCACAAGGACCAATGTCCATCACATCATAACCTCCATAGCTCATACCTGGCTATGTACATCAATCAGTATCACCTGCATGGTTAGAAGTAGATAATAAAAAGGCAAAACATCACCATCTCATAAAACTCATGCAATACATTTACATCATATAATTAGGGTTTCACTTCTCTTGATTAGGGTTTATAAGGTTGGAACACCAACCACCCTTAGGTTATCACTTTCCTCATTATTATGAGATGTGTTATGGACATAGAAGCATGTTTCTCATTATCATTATAAAACATGTTATGTGGTATAGGAACATAACCCTCACATAATACGTACAACTACTCCATAGGATCTCATATATCACTATGAGACCCTAACATCAACATGGTATGTCTCAACTACAATCACAAGATGTCGATTAGGGTTTACACCTATGGCATTGGTTAACTCTAAATGTATCCGTCAACCACGCTAAGGTTGGGTATCAACCACCATACTAAGGTAGGGTATCAACCACCATACTAAGGTAGGGTATTGATTTATCATCACTAGGTATCAGTCTATCATCACTTAGTTTCAGGCACCACAAAAGATATCAGTTTAGAGGTTCATGAGAAAGTGTATCGGCCATACAATATCATAGGGTATCGTCCTAAGTATCCCTTTAGATCTCGACCACCTTCATCATCATGGGATATCATCAATACCAACAGCTAGGGTATCAGCCTTAAAGATCACCAAGGGATATCGGCCACTAGGGTATTGGCCTCAAAGATAACCAAGGGATATCGACCACTATGATTTAGAGTAGTATCGGTTGCACCTCAAGGGAGATGTTTCTCTCTTCAACTCTAGGTGTATCGGGCTACATGTATGTCGAATTATTTGTGTATCGGATTAGGGTTACCCATGTCGAATTCCATACTCAAATAAAGCATGGAGATTCAAAACTCTTCCTCACTAGTCATCACTAGATCATAACATTCCACATCATGATAGGTGTATCAGTTTATCATGTCTAATTGCATTGCATATCAGTTTAGCATGTCATATAAGTTTAGCATATCATACCGGATTAGTCATCTTCTACGTCAAGATGACGATACTAACATGGAAAAAGAAAATTGCATCTCATGGTAGCAACTTAGCAAGGTTCTATTATAAAAAATAGAACATAAGGCTACCAATAATAGCTACTAACAAGAAAAGAATAACGAGCTAAGGACAACTAGAAAAGTAGCAAGTTGAAATGTGATAATAACAAAGTAGGTTTAGAGTTATATAACCCACCCCAAAAACAACCACCAAGCTCTAAGCTCCAAGGTCAAGCTCCAAGGTCACGTACTCAAGGTAGAGTAAGAAGATCCTCCAAGCACAACACCTCCAATAAGGAATATAGAACCAATGTTAAGAGAGAGCAAAAGAGAGGAAAGAAGATACCAAGGTCCATGTCCAAGAAGAAGAAAGAAGGAGAGAAAGAAAGATAGGAAACCATGGCTTACCAAGGAAGAAGATGAAATAGAGCACCACAAGCTTTTGTCTCGCCCACAAAGCTCCAAGGGAGAGTGTTGTTCAAGATCAAGGTCAGCCACCAAGGAAAGAAAGCAAGGATCACTAAAAGGGTTCTCTTGCATGGGAAGAAAGGGGTATATATATATGGTCAATGAGAGAGAAAGCAAGGGGAAGGTGTAACTACCTTAGATACCTAGAAGACACATGTCCAAGAAGAAAGGACACATGTAATACCATGCAACAAGGTGATAGGATCTATGTCTTGCCCACTTGGTCACTAAGGAAGGTCAAGGTCGATACACTCACCCATCGCCTTCACAAACCGATAGGGATGAAACCCTAGGACCACAAACTGATATGACACTCCTCTAGAGTCACCACAACCCGATATGGTGATCCTCAAGATGCCACCAAATCTATATCATGTCCCTTAAGACACCCTCAATCGATATGAAGCCTTCTCACGGAAACCACAAACCGATACAGGGTCTCACCAAGGCTCTCAAGCCCGAAACATCACTCTTATGAGCAACACCTCAAACATGTGCCCGAAACATCACCAAGGATGTCACCACTCAAACAAGGCCAAAACAAGGCACCCAACACTTCCTCTCTCTTCTAGATGATGCCAAGAGAGAGAAGGAACACTCTAGAGGTGGCAAACTTGCACATCAACCCCTACTCTAGGTAAATTGCAAGTTGCACCAAAGCCTCACCATAAAGCACAAACATCAAGAAATAAGCTCAAATAAGGAACACAAACCTCCAACGTGCCCTAATTACATCTTAGATTATTAGAGCAAGGAGCTAAGAAACATGCTTAAGAAAAACAAATAGGGTTATCCCAAAATATGGGTCAGGGTCCTTACATTAAGTACCCTACCCATTACCCTCAACTTTAACATGGGTAAGGGTAAGCCATTATCCTACCCTACCCATTTACAACCCTAGTTGTGAGTTCTAAGAGAGGGAGTGTCTTCAAGGCCTTTGAAGATCCATCATTACACTATGTCATTACCTTTACTAACACTACCAAACGTCATCCAAGCTTCCAAAGTGAATGTTGGCACCTTCTGTGTAGATGCATGAGTTTGTAGGTGTGCATAAGAGTGAATGTAATATTTACTTTTCTTGAAGCAACCCCATGACAAATACGACAAGGGAAATGAAAGTAAGCGGGAAATGTCCATGAGGAAAATAAATCTATTTCCCTCAAAACATATCAATCATGCAATAAGAACATCGAATTAATAGGAAGGAATATTTTTCATAATTGAAGGGATCTCTTATCATTTTCTCTTTTTTATTTTTTTTAAGGAAAAAATTAAAAGAAAAAAAAATAACACAAAGGCCTCGAGTAAGAACCCCTAAAAAGGGAACTAGTAGAAAACCCAAAAAATGGAATTGGAAGCAAATCCTAAGGAGGGAGGTAGAGGCAAACCCAAAAATTGAACGAATTGAAATGCAAAACCTAGATAGTTCCATATTGGTAGGAAGGATCCAGAGATAGAGGACTTATCTAGGGGTCCTAGTGACGATAGAACCCTAGGTTTTGTATCCTGTCTAGAACCAATAGAATACCTAGTTTTGAAACCCTACCTCTGATCTTAGGTGCTTGTGTAAAATAGAAAGATGAAGAAAATAGAGAAAACAAACATGAACCAAACAAAAACATTGAGATAAAAATAAAAAGGGGGAAACAAATCAGATCGTGTAGCAATTCCCAATAGAGTCACCAATATGTTCTACCCTTCTGAGCAAAAAATCCTCCAAGGAATCTAATTCAACGGTCATTAAAACACAAGAAAAGGGTAAAAAGAAAACCTCAGAGTGGTCACAACATTTATTTATAAATTAAGGGGGAAAATAGATGTTTAAATCATTGTGAAAACATAAATAAAACCATTTTTACTTCAACTATAGGTATATAAGGGAAAAGATTGAAAACATGGCCAAAAACTAGATTATGTGAAGTTTTATGAGTCAAGAAGGTCTTAGCGCCTCATCTTGTATGATAGATCAATATTGAACCTTTATACAATCTCAAGTTAAGATAGTTTAGGCTATATTAAAGGAAAAAATGGTGAAAAGACATATAAAAAAGTTTTTTATATTTGTAGATCATTAGGGATTGAAATAATCATGGCTTTCTTGACATTTCCCTGACGATCCTTACTTTTAGGTGTCGTATCATGATCACCTTAGGATTTCTCAATGTAGAGATCCCTCCTGGACGAATGATATGTAGGAAAAACAAGAGATCCTTGTCTGAAATTGATTCAATTAGGTGCAAGATTTGATCCTGCTAGAATAGTAGAGTTGGGTTTTACAATAAAATCACATTCGACCAAAGTAGTTCAAATAGATAGGTATGAAAAGTTATGAAAAAATCATGGTAGTTATTAGCAGTTTAATTAGTTATAAGTATTTCATCTAATTAAGAATATTATTACTCAACTTAATGAATTCAAAAAATAATTGTGTCAGGTGAAAGATCCTATAATCATGAGCAAAATGAAAAGTAAAGGAGAGGGATAGTTAATACTATTACTTTAGGAGTCAAAAGGGGTCCATAATATAGTGGGTTATTTATAGAATGGAATTAGGGATAAGGTTTCTAAAATGGATGATTCTAGAGAGGAGGGTCGTTCCAGTGTGCCATGATGGACATGATTGTAAATAAGGCCATTCTGCCATGTAGCACATGACATACAATTGTGATCCATCTGGTGTCCTTAAGAAGGAAAAAAGGGATAATTTCTTATATCTGATTATGTGGATACTTTAAGAATATTCATGAGATATTTTAGATAAAATTGGTTAAGAAAGTAGGATTAAGTCTTATATGGGATAAAACTTGATTAAATAATGAAGTAATATAATAGAATAGTAATTTGATTATTATCCAAAAGATGTCATTTTTTGTGAAGAGAAAGACAATTGAATATCCATAGGGTTTAAAAATGAATATTTTATTCTAGATAATCAAGTTAGGAAATTTATGAAAAAATATTTATAAAAAGAAAACTAGAGGGGAAATTATGCTTGGTTTCAAATTAAAAAAAAATAGTATGGAAACCTTTGAACTATGGCAATTGGATGACATGAATAAATTACATAGGTAAAAAAATGTAAAAAAAAAGAAAATGTGGGAAAATGGAACAAACTCCATAATTAGCCAAAGTGAACATTATCATGAGTTTCAACTGAGAGAGAAATAATGGGGTGTCATGACATGGCAACCTCCCTTTTCTTAGATCGGTGAGTGGTATTTTAGGCAAAGATAATTTTTCACCTAGCATGTTATTCCAAAAGAAGACATCCCTCTTGAATGCACAATTTGATGCCCATGAAATATTGTCATTCCACAATCCCCTACTATACATGAGTGGTATTTAAAACCAAAAATATATTTGTAGTAGTCTTTTCTATTTATTCCCTCTCCTCTCCTCTCCTTTCCTTCTCCTCTTCCTCTACAACATTGACCCTCTCTAGTTTTCATCCTCTACTGCATTGATCCTCTCTAGTGTCTTCACAATGGTTGAAGAACAAACAAAATAAATGATCCAATCTAATGACTAGGAATCTAAGTCAAAAGCAGCATACATGGAGAGAGGTCCCTTTGAAGGATCAATTCTAATTGAGAAAGAAAGGGTAGTCATTCTTTTGGCATGGAATCATGTGGAGATAGATTACCAAGTTTTAGATGTAGATTTTATTCTTACGTAGACTATCAAAGTTCTCAATGCTTATGATGAAACTCTTCATCATGTCCATCTACTTATTCTATGAAAACTTATGTTGGCTCTATGATGACAGTCTCAGACCTATTGAAGGAAACAATTGGCTCTATCACAATGTCATACACACTCTCATACTCACACTCACACTCACACACACGCGTGAACACACACACATGTATGTGTGTGTGTGTATATATAGCTAGAAGGAGCTTAAGTGTTGTGGAGGTAGAGTCAAAAAACTTTTCTTTCTGCTATATATATGTATGTATGTATGTATGTATGTATCTATATATATATATATATATATATATATATATATATATATATATATATATATATATATAATATGTATATATATGTATATATATGTATATATATATATATGTGTATGTATATATATATGTATGTGTTATATGTATGTATATATATGTATGTGTTATATATATATATATATATATATATAACTAGAAGGACCTTAAGTGTTGTGAAGGTAGAGTCAAAAAACTTTTCTTTTTGCTAGACTTTCCACTATGGATTTACTACTTTGCCATTTTCTTGAACCAACTTATCTATATACATAGACTTGGTTTCTTTTTTACTTGCACCAATTTAATCAAGTTTTCCTTTTGTCTGCACCATCTTTCCTATTATTATGCACTAGGTTATCCCCACTTATTTGCACTAATTTTTCTATATTGATGCATTGGAGTTAATAAAGTAAATTAGTCCTTGTTTCTCAAGAATATGAGAACATAAAGGAAATTATTAGTGAAATCTATTATTTGATTGCTAAGCACAACTTTGACCGTAGTGAATGTGGCTCAATAAAAATTGAAAATTCAATTTGAAAATCTCATATTTCTTATAGTATATAATCCCCACATGAAAAGTAAATTAGTATATTTTTGTGTTGACTTCACTTGTAAAAGGTATCTCTACATAAACAACATCCCTTTCCATGATAGATACTAGTGACCATGATTTGTGGAATTATGTGCTGTTTTTATGAGATTGTATTTGGGAGATACCAAGATATATACTGCCTAGTGCGATTGGTGTTGGAAAGTTCCAACGGTATCCATTCAACTTGATTTTGATAATTGTGGTGTGTTCCTATTTCTAATGATGGAACGTCGTGGTGGGGATTTTTTTGACAAATAATTTCACAAATGGCCCCAACCATTATATATTAGGAAGTTCAAGATAAAGGTAGTATCCATATTTTTGAGGATAAACTAAAGTCTACTAATGGAACATGTCTTTGGGAGGTTGGGATTTTGGTAACATTCTCTTTTAGGTACATATTTTGAACATACATTAATATTTTTACAATGAAAATGCACCAGTGGTTAAATCACCATGTATTGTTGGATCAACTCATCAATATTTGATTGACTAACTAATCAAATTTTGCATGTATATCTAACCTAATTTTGTGGGTACATCTAACCAACTTTCATTCGTCTATCTAACCAGCTTACATATGGACAACTATCTATGATTATTCAAAAAATATTTACTGTTCTTATAAAAACATTATATAATTCATTGAACAAGTAACTAGCTTTTATTGGAACAAGTTATCAGTTTTCATTGTCAAAACTAACCATAATTTCACTATAATAATAACCAACATGCAAAGAACTAAGAACCAACATTCATAGTAAATAATGATTAGCTTTTGTGAAAACTAATGGCCATCATTTAAACAATATAATACCCATATTTCTTCATGTCATAGCATTGGCAAGAACGTCTCATGAAAAAGTAGATAAGTTCTATCATATAGCCCAAGATAGAAATGAGAAACCACCAAAAAATAGTTAGCACAAAAAATAAGACTATAGATGTCTTCCACCGAGAGAAGGTCATGAGAAATTCACGAGTACTATTTATACAATTCCCTAATAGAAGCAGAAGTCCTTTTCATTTTCTTGTTTAATGTAATGTGTGTAGCGGGACCTGTACCAAAACACAGAGTATCTTTTAATAATGTTACATCCTACTTTTAAATCTGGATAATGTACATTTCAAGACATCACAAGGAAAGAAAGAAGATTGTACCTCACTTGATCTCGCCAACAATCATCGTAGATGGCTAGGAATGGATCATAAATACAATGGCATCTCCAAGGGGGATTATGTCCACAATAAGGAAGACAAACACAAAGAGGTGGGGAAATGCAAGGAAGTTGTTGTTGTACTTGAGGTAATAGCCACTCAAGAAGGATCATCAAAGTAGAAATTTCTCAACATCCCCTTTCACATCCACCAATTTCAACATATGAAAGTGGGTGGTACCATCTAGGATTTAGAAGGAAAGGAGATACACATGTTGGGTCATCCATGACATTCTTCTCATACAGAGTGTAGGGTTCTAATATTCTTCAACCAGAAACATTCCAACCATGGCTCTACTAAAGTCTTCCATTCAAGAACATTGGGACAGTCCTGGTACCTTAGGAGGTAGCAACGTCCTTATTAAATCTTGAAGGATAATCTAGAAGAAGAAGTTGCAACCACATAGAAGGGGCCCAGAAGGCTGAAATTGTTGCAAAGGTTCAAATACAATATCTAAATGGTCGGGGATTGGTCCCCAACATGCACTTTATGTATCCACCACCCCACTCCTAGTAAAACCTGTACATGGGGGGAGGATATGGATTCACACCACCTACACTCATGCACCTTCAATGATAATCAAACTGCATGCAATACCCATGGACACACGCCCAAGAACTGTCGCATAGGAACTTGATTCTAATGATCCCCTACTACTCAAGATTGTGCAAAGATCCAATATCTAGAAGCAAAGAAGGATAATAGGAAGATGTATAATGATTTCTTCCACTTTCCATATGTGATACATCTAACAACTTCAACATGCCAAAGTTCCATGGGTTCTCCGAAAAGAGGGATCCCATGGTCCACATCAAGGTGTATTATTCATATATAGTGACATTCTAGAATCATGATAGGGTACTAATATGATATTTTGCACAGACCATGACCAGTCCTACGGCCTACTACAATAATCAAGACATGATCACCACTACCACATTGGACAAGATGACCGAGAAGTTCATCAATCCATATGTGTGGAATCTGGACCATGTCTTGACCAAATAAGACTTGGAAGCAATGCAACAAAAGATGTATGAATGCTTCTCTGAGTCTATCAGACAATGGAGGGACCTAGCTACTCATCTAGAATTCAAACCTACATATAAGAAGGCCTTAGACATGGTGATCAGAGCTGCCACACCATCTCTCATTGCATTGTTATCTTTGCAAAGGTACAACACCTTCCCAGAGCTCATACAAACAAGTTTATGGATAAAATCTTGATCAAGAGAAGGGTCTATTAAGATATGGGCCTTCACTTTCCAGCCAACTTCCACCTCTTGAATGCCTAGTCAGAAGCCCAAGTGGATGAAACCAAAAACACAAGATGACATGGTAGGGGTGGCACTCATTATCGCTGGGATGGGTAAGTGACAACCACCAACCATATAGACCTCGTCGGTGCAGCCATCAACAACATAGACTGTCCATGCCCGAACACCTCAACAACAATAGGCCCACATGAAGTTACCCGATTATTAGCCTTAGTACCTTCCCCCACAATATATGTGTCCACCAAGCAACTACTATGGGTACATGCCACCACCTTTCCAACCTTCAATGCGATAGACATCCTCAAACACTCCTCTAGTGGTGAGTATCCCAACACCACATGTTGAGACAACAACCATCACTCCATACACAAAGCAGCCATCTAAACTGAAAAGGAAGTTCACCCCCTTGGTAGCTTCTCCCAGAACTATCTTGTCAGATTTCAAGCATTTATTCCAGTTTCCAACCATAAGGGATCCACTAGATCCTTTGCCAAAGAGCTATAATGCCAACACGTTTTGCAACTTCCATTGAGAAAAGTGTCACAAGACAGATTCCTGCATCGTGCTCAACCGTGCCTTACAAGACTTGATAGATTTCGGTGAAGTCAACACAGTCACATTAGAGGAGGCATCTTCATCCTCAAACATGGTGGCCATGAATTTAATCACTTGAAGACTCACCCTATGGACTCATCCTCCGTATGGAAAAACATTCAAGAATTGGTCACAAAATACTCAAACTGTTGACTTAGTCTGGGAATAGAAGCCAATAATTTTTTACACACCTAAAGACCAACTAGTATGCCAAAATCCCTCAAGGGGTAGAAATTGCAGCCAATCACCATACCCAGATCCCACTAGGGGCAGAGGCACAACCAGTTAGCATACCAAAGGCCAATCTAGTGCCAAAAGTATAGAAGGTTTGGGTCCCAAAGACATCAGTCCTTCTATTCCATCATATGGATTTTGTTTCAATACCGACATCGTCATGCATCTCAACAAAGGGAAATCAATGATCTATCCCAACAAAAGTGTCATTGCATCTTGACTACTTAAATAAGAATCCCTACAGGCATTATAGGAGAGGAAGTCATAAAATTCTATATCCCATCCATCGATACCAAGAAGGTACCACCAACACCTGATCTTTGCGAGGAGATTGGTCCTAAAGGCTCATACATAATCCAGTTCCAAGAGGAAGTATAAGGGGGAGTATCGCCAACCATAGTGATGAAAAATTATGTGAAACATCGAGAAGTAGTCATGAAGACTATATAAGGGTCAGACCTAAAAGATCTTGTAGCCATGATCAGATAATTACAATGCCACATTTGATCTTATTCTTTGAGGATGATATTTCATAAGGAGGAGGTCAAAACATGCCCTCATTGATCACTACAACATACAACAACCTCGAGATACCTCCATACTTTGTCAACAATGACACCTACCTCAATGTGTGTCCCTTAAAGACACTAATCATCTTGGTGAAGGATCCCTTAGACCTCCAATATACAACAAAGAAATAAACCTCCCTTGATGGAATAATAAAAAATGCTATTGGAGAAATCACTCTTGAGCTACAAATTGAACCTCACACATTTTCTGTCCTATTTGTAGTCATGGCTTTGATTCCCTCCTTCAACCTCCTCCTAGGGAGGCCATGGATTCATCAAAATCAATTGGTCCCTCATCAATACATTAAAAACTAAAGTACCAATTAGGATATGCCATTTTCACTATTTAGGTCGACAACACCGACACTATTGCATGCATCAAAGAAGATGATCTCCTTCTTTTCTTCAAGATGCTACACATTGCTAATGTCAACTGGGTACCCCCATATAGAAGGATATGTCATCCTCAATATGACCCTACGATATTCACACAATGGTTACTAGAGATGAACATTCACCTAGACAAAGGACTAGGATCCCAATGGAAGGGACGCATATAGATCATCCAGATCCCTCCCAGACAAAAAAAACTGACCATAGGGTTTTATGGCCCATCATGCACATGACCTCAGATCACTAGGTGGACACTATATTGGAATCATCCAATGTTGTGGCACACTGCAAGGGACTTAAACTAAAGAGGTTACCTTAACAATCTATTGTTTACTCGATACTTGAGATGCAAAACTTGACACATTTAGATAGAAGAAGAAGTATTATATTGATTGGGCCTTGTCTCTGAGCGTAGGGGTCCCCACCCATATTTTCCTTGACTATGGCTACCACTGAAGAATATCCATACTCAGCTAAGGCAATAGTTTTAATGACATTTCCTTACTACGTGCACGAGGTCGATGAAGGAAATTAGGAGTATTATAATGGGATCATTTCTAGAGGGGAGATCATTTACATCACTTACGAAGAACAGGGTGTTTGGATCACCGAGAATAATCAATTGTATGAGAACAAAGTCAACCCTCTAAATGAGGAAGCAATCAAAAGGATGCATGCTTCCGTTGCCAACAAGTCATGCCCTGAGCATTCTGACATCAAGAAAAGCATCATATATCATCAAGATGACCATGTTTTCCAAAGGAAAAACATTGATCCAACACCTGAAGGGGTGGAAACACCACCTAAAGAATCAGACTATGAACCTCTTTGAATTTGATCTGGCTGGCCAAGCCAAGATGATGCCAAGACTACAGACTTTGAGGTCCCAAAAGAAGACTATGGCACCCCATGGGATGACTATGATGACACCTATGACAGGCTCGAAGGATGTGGTATCAACACCATATTCGTACCAAGGTCATGTTATACTCATAGACTCTCATTTGTCTTATCCAAAAACGAGAGGAGTTCTGAAACTATTGTGTGGAAACCTGCAACACCCTAAGGGCTAGGTCTCCCCACATACCCAAAAAAATCATGTTAGAAGAATGGAACCATTATGTGGTAGGGATCCCACAGTGGCCTTTTCATCTCACTCTGCCACCCTCACTCTTCCCTTCAAAATCTAAAAAAAATGCAAATTGAATAAAAAGTCAAAAGTTACAAAACTCAAAAAACCAAAATAATCTAAGGATGAATTGGATCTCCAAGAGTTTTCTAGTTGTTTCACTGAGGTAGTACAAATCTACAATGATAAAGTTGTCGAATTTGGATGCTTCCCCATCCTAGAGTATATGACAAAGGAGCATCAATCTTTACATATAAAATACAAGACATAGATGGTTAACCTCAGGTCAGGCCTCGAGCAGCACAAAGTCAATGTTGGGCACATCTACCAGAAAACATCAATGATCAGTTGATAGAGTTTCTATGCCACTACATCGAAATGTTTGCATGGATCTACACAGACATGCTTGGGTTGGATGAGGCAATCACTATCTATCAATTACCTATTATCCCTATCATTTAGCCCATCAAATAGAAGGCTATATGGTTGCAGCTAGAATGGAGCCTCAAGATAATGGAGGAAGTTTAAAAGCAATGAAGTGTTGGTTTCTTAGAGTCAATGTACTAACTCACATGGATATTATACTAGTTCCAAAGAAAGATAACAAATTACGGATGTGTGTAGACTATGGCAACCTCAACTAGGCATCTCCAAAAGATGATTGCCCTCTTCAGATGTACTTCTTGACAACAATGCCAACCATGCACTACTCAGTTTCATGGATGGATTCTCTTGAACAATTATATATAAATGGTAGAAGAAGATAAAGAAAAGACCACCTTCATCACATAATGTGGAGTATTCTACTATCGAGGCATGCCTTTTGATCTCAAGAACATAGAAGCTACATATCAAAGGGCAATGGTTGCCCTCTTTCACAACATGATGTACAAATAGGCAGAGGTATACATGGAAAACATGATCACTAAATCTAAAGGTATTGAGGACCACATTGTCAACCTCGACAAGTTATTCCAATGACTAATCTAAATCTCACAATATGCACCTTTGGGGTTATATTTGGCAACCTATTGGGATACATCGTTAGCCAACGAGGGATAAAAGTAGATCTTGAGAAATAATGGGCCATAGGGGAAATGCCTTCGCCCATAACTAAGAAGGATATATGAGGCTTACTTGGGCATCTCCAATACACTAGCCACATTATTACCAAACTCACACTTGTATGTGAACAAATTTTCAAGCTGCTAAAGAAGAATTTTGACCATAGATGGAATGAACAATGCAAAATCATGCTCAAGAAGCTCAAGGATTAGTTAGACGATCCCACAATGTTGAAATAGTTGTGCATAGTTATCCTCTCATCATGCGCCTATCTTTTTGCAAGACATCGATGGGTGGTGTATTGAGTCAAGCAACAAATGACGGCAAACATGATATCTATTGCATGTCTAAGAAATTCAATGACACAGATGCTCACTACACTACAAATGAAAAATATTGCATGGATCTTATTCTTGCAATGAGGAAGCTACTCCATTACCTAATGACATATCCACTACATCTGATTGCCTCACACAATCCACTCTGCTATTTATTAGATCACCCAATTCTAACCAGACGATGTGCTAACTGCCCAGTAATGTTGACAAAATTTGACATTACCTACCTCTTAGTGAAGGTGATAAAGTACAAGACCTCATAGATCAATAGATGATTCCTCATTTCAGAATGAGACTACTCATGAGTATGAGTTCCCCGATGAATATATTGAGATGATCCACCTATTGAACATGGGAATCCCTCTAGATACTGACATGTGGATAATCTACTCTGACAGGGTGTTGAATTGAAAAGGAGCCAGAATCGGTGTGGTCCTTCAAAATCCCCAATGAGAACAACTACCATTAGTAAGACGGATAGAATTTGACACCACTAACAATATGGTTGAATATCAAGCCTATATTTTGGGGCTCCAAGTCACTAATAGAAAGGGGCACAATGCTTACAAGTCTATGGCTCCCTCCTTGTCATCACTTACGTCTAGCCAACCGGAAAACACACCATCAAAAATCTAGTACCTTACTAAGAGAATATGTGTTCTCTAGCTTATGTGTTCTCTAGCTTGAGTATTTTAGAATGTTTCATTTCACTTCATCTGAAGAGAGCACAATGCCTTCATTGATGCTCTAAAAACCCTCTCTTCATGGATCGACATCCAAGGAGGCTAGACTTTATCTCTTGTAGTTGAGGCAATTTCCCAATCCTCTTACTGCATGGTCATCGACAGTGCACCCAACAATAAATAAAAGGCTTGGTTTCATAGAATCAATATGTATATTTCAAACCAAGTCCTTCCAGATAACTACCCTAAAATATTAAGTGGCACTCAAGAAATAAGTTGTGCAGTATGTTCTCAGGGAAAAACAAAAACATTGCAGATCTTTTCTTCAATGCGTCAAAAATACAAAATCTAAAGCTCCCATGAAAGAGGTCCATGAAGGATTGCACGACATGAACATGAATGGAGTCATAGTAGCCAAGAAAATACAACTCTATGGTACTACAAGAACACCATAGAAACAGACTGCTACCAATTTGTTTGTAAATGCCAAGCATGTCAATTCCATGAGATTACATTCATTTTCTTGTAAATCAACTTTAGAACATGTCCATGACTTATCCATTCTTAGAATGGATATTAACATGAACAACAAGATAAACCCTATGGAATCAGATAAAAATCGCTTCATCCTCATCACAACTGATTATGTCACTAAGTGGGTTGTAACATATTGGATTTTGAGTATTAAATCTATTTTTAGATGTAATTCAAGATTCTATTGAAATCTAAGTCCATTTACAACTTGGACTCTCATTCAAAATCCTATTTGATTATCTTGATCAATTATCATGTTCTTGGATATTGATATGTCTTCTTTTAAATTCCTTGTACTAAATAATTTCATATTTACAAAGAAGTCCCTCAAATTGTCTTCATGCACCATTTTGACATTTTTTGGTACTATTGTGAAATTTTGTTACTCAAATACATTGTTACCACCTTGTGTTTCAGTAATACACCTACTTTGTCAAATAATGGCTTTGGAACTAATATGAAATATTCATTGGACCAAAATATATTGATTTTGTATAGATGGTGGGCATAACTAAAAATTAGCAATCTAACCCTAAATATAGGGAGTAATACTTTTAGTATCTAGTTTAGTACCAAATTAGATTCATTATCAATATCTCAAAGAAATCAGACTCTCAAAGTAGAAACTATAAAATACAGAAGGAATTAGCAAAAGGGGATTAATTACTACATTAATAACCTTGACATCCTATGTTTAGGAAGTGAGAACACGTCACCCCTATGTAACACTTCCATTACAAAGTCCCTATATCCCAATGCCTCTCCTACGTGGAGTTGAACCCAAAACCTTAGCATTACTCCATTGCTATATAGGTTCCAACACATGCTTCTACCTAGGGCAACAATTTCATAAACAACACGACTAGCCAACACAAGGAATCAATGTATCTCACCAACAACTTCTAGTACACAGAAATGATCTTCTAAACCTAGAAGCAACACATACTTCCTTAACATCGATGATGAATCTATCAATTTGACCTCTCAGTCATGCTACCATTCTCCAACCTCCTTGATTCTCTACAACCCCCCTCTTCTACTCCCCTTGATTGCAAACCTACAACCTGGCACACACTATAACCATCACAGATCTACACTGCAATGCTACAGTCTGTGCACCACCACTCTTACCAACAACCATGGTCTGTCAAGCTATCCCACAAACTATGGTTGATTCCCAGCCTGAAGCAAGAACCACAACCACGATCCAACAACATCAGGTCCAAATTCTTCTATCTCTGACAACTTTAGATCATCGACCACCACCAAGACCTCCATAAGATCTGCATAATTGTTCCACCTACAAACCCAACTCCTCTAGCTTGGCACTGATCTACCTCATTATCCCCCACAAAGATATAAATCCCAACATCAATGACCATGAGGACACACCCACACCTCCAATGATAGGCTACTGATCGTATTGCAATCCTGCAAGTTCAATTGTGTTTGGACCTTCCTAATGGGAAATAAGGAACTAAAGTTGACGCCCTATCCTGTATCCTCCTGGTCACCATACACGACTTCATCCCCTGCCACTTCTAGAAACCCCCTTCATTAACCTAGTTGTTGATGGTGTCCACATGCTCTATGTCTGACCAACCCCCAATGCTACCAAAAGATCACAATCACCCCTACATCTTGACAAAATTTTGATGACAGCAACCATTGAATCCCTTTGATGATGGCCACAAAGACCTCTTAACCAAATGACTTGGGTCTACAAAAACCTTTACAAAGCTAAGATAGGGACACTTGTTGTCAGTGACTAAAGGAGAATGGAACCCTTAGTCATGGAAGACTCAAACCTTCATTACAGATCCTGGTCAGTTCCTGAGATGTGTAGACCATGTTATTGTCCCTACAATCTAGTATAGAAGCCAATCCGTCAAGTATCAACTAGTGACCTATAGGTAAACTTCATTCCCTTTACATATTTTGAAATATGAGAAAGTAAACATATAAAAGATAGGGTATATCAATGAAGAAACTGAATGCCTAGGATGTAAAACTATACTCATGCAACCAATGAACAGATGCATTACAATTAGTTGTCTCATATGGATATATGTATATATTTTTCCAACAGTAAATATGTAGTCTATGAAATTGGATTATAGGAAACCAATTAGTAAAGACACATTAGAGTAAAGATTAACAAATAATTACAACATGTTGTATACAAACATTATTATATTAATAACATAGTCTAGATAATCTATTATGTAATTGTTAGTCACATTGGTTTATATATATATATATATATGTTTATATAAATGATTAGATGGGTAATAAGATTGTGATTCTATTTTTTGTTTTTAAAAAAAAATCCTAATTATCAGTAAAAACCCTAGAAGTATACATGCTCAAGTAGAATACAATATTTTTACTCATGAACCACTTTAATCTAAGACAACATTACCCTCTTGGGAACTAGAGGGAGACAATATGGAGGAGAACATATTTGATCTTAGTTAACCTCATACATCAAAACAAAACCTAAGATAAAGCCTCTTGATTTATTATATGATGATGTTTTCATTCACATATTGGTATAATTATGTTCATATGCAGTTTGAGTCCTAAGTATGAGTTCAAGATGAAGATGACTCTGGTCAAGATTGATTTGGGTTTAGTGAATCCAACCATCATCGTGATAGCTAAATAGGAAGATGGGTTAGGGTTACGATGATAGAGGGAAATCAAGGAGAAGGAGGAAGAGGCAAGGCAGGTAGGCCTTATAACAACCATCATAGTCGGGGAGCAGTAGCCCTGATGGTCACAACTCGGGGTCCCTCACGAAGGGTCATGGGTTTGACTCCCGCTGGAAGTGCTACTCGGAAGTAAATTTTCTGCAACATCAGCGGACCTTTGAGCGACTTATTGAGATACCGATGTGCAGAGGCATGGGTTTACCATCTATGCTATCTGGGCCTCCACCTAGGGGGTGGGTTTCCCTCGGTAAACTAAAAATAATAATAGCAGCCATCATTAGCGGTGTTACATGGAGGGATACGAACAAGGGTTTGTGGAAACGGGGTGAAGATGGGTGCTACCTCATTATTTAATAAATTAAGATAATAACTATATTCAATATCATATTTACTAATTCCTTATAATTTATAATGTTAAAACATAAATGTGAAATGCTATGAGATTTCAACTGAGGGTGTGGTTCCTATTATAAGATTTTAACTATATATTATTTAAACCCTAGATATCACTAGTAAGGTTAAATTGGTAAATAAACATATTTAATCCTAGTGACTAAATATAATTATGTTATAGAGAAATACTCTAGGATCTAATGTAGATAAAATCAAACAAAACAATTGAGTGTATACCATGACTATATATAACCTAGTTGGAAATCTAGAAATCATGAGAATATGGGATTTTTACCCTAGACAAAAAAATCTAATCATAAATAAGTCAAAAACCAAAATTTGATTCCAATCCATGCAGTGATAAATACCCCTCAACAATTGTGGATCTCTCTAATTTTATTAAATTCTTGGAGCCAAATACCTAGACTGACCAACTTTTTATACTTTGATGCAAAGGTATGAAATGTCTATTTTATATTTGGAAGGCTTATTCCCTCTTGAAAGTAGTCATATTAGATTGGTTAATTGGGCCTAAATTTGTTTCATGCTTCCTCTTTGACAGGTCAAAAACAAATTCCTAAAAATAATAGCACTATTTAAACATAAAAAAGGATAGGTTGGTGCCCATTAGTTTAGTGGAATAATGGTTTTGTGCCTTTATCTAGAGTTAAAGGACATAGGGTTCCTCGATATACTGGGAATCTTAGTTGGTGTGTTGTCATTTTTCATAGGAGAGAATGGCTTCCCCAATAAACATACATTGATGTGTGTTATCTATACAAAAATTCGAAATTAATAGTCTCAAAAATTGATATGGAATCATATTAATAATGAAAATCATGTTCCTATTTCATACTTGCTTACATTGTTCAATCCTTTGCATTTTGTCACAAAAACTTTTGTAACTAGGTTCATACTGTTACTTTCTAAATATCAATTTTGTATTGATTATTTGACAGAGATATGCTTTCCTTCTTGGGGTTCATGTGTGGTTTTGTTCCCTCTAGGAATTCATGGACATATGATCAATCCAAGACCTAGAAGAGTTTGTATGAATTTCCCTCTATAAGAAGATGTAAATTGGATTAGTGAAAAAATATTTTACTAGTATTTGATGTATATGTATATTTATAAGAACACCTTGTACTCTAGGAAAATTGTATGAATGAAAAGACTTGGTTATATTTTTTCATAAATTTGTTTATAAAAATTTGATTATAAGGATGGGGTCTATACAATATGGTATCAGATCCATAAACAGTCAACACTCATGCATGTCGCTCAGAATTTAGATTTAGTTAGGAACAAAAAGAGAATATCTAGAACTTAGAAAAATAGTTCACAACAAGCTCTAGTATCATTGACCTAGTTATAAGTTGGATCACTAAGAGACTAGGGTGTCAGCATTGTAGCTTAATTTATAAATTCATGAAACATACCTAGCTCAAATCTACTAGCTTTTGGAATCCCTAGACATTGATTAATATGGAGATATAATTAAGTAATAAGTGTTTAAGACACATGTATGTAGATTTAGAATATGGCCCTTGGAACATTTAAATCGCCACTATAAGTATACAAATGGGTAGAGTACCACAGAGTTCCTCTTTAGTTAGATACAACCATAAGTAATTGCAAAAGGAAGAATAAATAAATATCATAAACCCTAGGATGATAGGTTTCATATAATTGTAACTTCATTACGGAAGATCAATTGGTGATGCTATTCATATGGAAAATGATATCCTAAGTACTTTCTCGATCACTCATCATCCTGGAAGATTTTGTGTGAAGGAAGACTCATCAAAGGCCTATGATAGTGTCTGCAGATACTTTATCCTCTTCATGCTTGAAAAAATGGGATTCCCTAGCAGATGATTGAGATGGAGTGGCATTTGTTTTGGCACTGCTTCTTTTTAAATTCTAATTAATGGTTCCCCTTCATGCTCCTTTGGAGCTTCCAATGGTGTGAGGCAAGGGGATCCCCTTGCCCCATATCTTTGTGTCATGGCTATGAAGTGAATTTTGGCAGTAATAATTTTCTTTGTAGCTATAGTGTTATTCACTCCCATTAAAGCTTCTAATGGTTTCAATATCTCACATATAGTCTTTTTTGATGACTTACTTGTAATCTCTAAACCTGATGAGAAATTGGCTCATACCCTGAACAAGGTCTTCGACCTTTTCATATGATATCAGTCTTGAAGTTGAATACTATGAAAAATCAACTTTTTCTAAGGAAAAGCATTTGTAATGATTCCTTCTTTGATATTATCTAGATTGACAGTACCCCTCTCCTTGTGAAGTATTTAGGACTACCCCTTTTACTAGAAGAATTACTTAAGCAATGTGCAATCCCATCCTTTACAAGATACAAAGTAAACTTACGTGGAAGTGAAACCTTCTTTCTCAATGTGGTACAGTTGATTCAGTCATTTCGATCCTCTCAACATATCCTATTTTTTGGACTTTAGCATAACCTATGTTATATTTTCAATTTTGGTAAAATTGAATCATATAAATATGATCATTGAACCAATGAGTAAATGATCCAATGATATTATTATAGAATGACAAGGATACTTATGAGACTATTTGCATTTCAAATACATTCATGGGGCACAAGACAAAGGAATAAGAGTTTTTGTACATATAAAAATTACTAGCTCTATGAATTAATGGATAATAGAAATATGAGATAATACAAAAGTTTCAAAAAAAGAAAATAAGATATAGGTTATTTTAGATAATTAAAGAATAATTATCTAGCCAATATGACAACACATGTTTTAGGATATAAATTAGTATAATTTTGATCTAACCTTTCGTATACTCAAAAATAATAAAGGAAAGGAAGAGCATTCCAGAAATTGGAGAAAATAGATACTTCATGGGATAATGGTATTGATTAATGATATGTCTAAAGGAGAGAAAGTTTTATATATATAAGACATCCCAATGAATCCCAATTATTAAATAGAATTGGAAAATGTGTTAATGAGTTGCCATGGAATGAGGATAATTAGTTTCAAGGATGTATCTGAGAGAGACAAACAAGAATAACCTATCCATAAAGAGGCTTCCTAGAAGATTTATGGTCTCATAGTCCATATACCTTTACTTCATGGCTTTTGATTTAATAATACAATTTTCTTTTGAGAAAGGACTTGGTCAAGTTCAAAATTCTAAGTTAAGAAAGAGTAAAAAACATTGGAGACTACATAACCATAAGGAGATTACATAACATGATCGTTGATTTGTATGACTAAATCATGTGCTCCCGAGATGGAAAAGTGACTGATGACTCATGAATCTTCCCCTTCATTTCTTATTGCTCCATCTTGACAGTCCTACAGGGGTCTCATACCCTCTATATAAGGAAGGATTATGGGATCTTTTCCCTTCACCAAAGGAAGTAAGCCGAGTGTGACCCAAGATGCTCTGATCTAGAGGATCATTGGGAATTTTGTTCTGCACACATCAACCTAAGGATGACCCCAAATAGGGTAGGGATCAAAGAACTACCTCTCTTCTAGGGTTGCACGGCTTGTACACAATGATGATCAACGGAGGATGCACCCTACAAACAATTGTGGAGATAAATAGAGTAGGGCACACACCACATCTGCATATTCATTATGAGAGAAAGCTCGAGGGGTGTAAGACAATGATCCATCACCAATGGATGATGTGTTTACAGTTGTTGCATCATGGAAACCTGACATGTAGATCACTAGGCCACTAGTAAAGGCCTACAAGGAAATACCAGAGGGATATGATCTAGGACCCTACAGTGGGAGTGACAAAGTTGAAGGAGTAGGACAGACATAGAGATAGATTGCCTAAGTGCCATCTCCGGCTCTGACTGCGACAATGATGTACGCGTAGTAGAAGTGGGCGGTGTGAGGAGGAAGGAAGTGTGAGGTACCAGAGAAGAAAGGTCTAGGGGCTCGATTCCTAGTAGTGATGTGTAACATTCTGAGTGGGGGAATTGGTCGACCCCAGAACTGTCAACAGTTCAAGTGGTGGCATTAGGGAGGGCGCTATCCACGGCGTTGAGGTTTGGCGTCCACATAATGACAGACTGCACCTCACACGCTTGAGCGAGGAAGAGGGAAGCCAGTCTAGTGGTTAGCCAATGGTTCAATTTGATAATGCTTTGTTTGGAAAAGCAGTGAGGATTGTTCGAATAGCGATGGACTACCACAGGAAGCGGGTAAATTGCTATCAATCACATTGCCAAATACAAGGTTGTACACCACTCTCATTTTACATTGTATTTTCTGTATGGAGGGATCGGGAAACTCTACCAGCCGCTAAGTCCTCACCGTGAGAAATTGTTGCAATGAGTCATATGTGATGGACCACTGACGATGAATGCAACCGTGTTACCAAACGCTGCATAAACCAACAATTGTGGCTGGTCTGGGAGAGAACTACCAATTAAACCACACCCCTACTTATCTAGGTGGCACTGGTTCCAACCAATGATATGGCGCCACATGGCCTAAAACTCAAGGTATAAAAAGTTATCTTTACAAAAATTATAGAAAAATTCTAAGATGCTCAAAAAATAGTAAAATTATATATGAAATTGACCCCAAAAATGAGAGGAACACAAAGAAAATATGGTATTAATATGTTGAATATGTTAAAAACCTCTTTTTTATGTTGTTATCTAGCATTGCAGAATATAATGATGATTTAACATGTTCAAGATCATAATGATGTAGAATTAGAGTTTCTAACCATGCATGTGAAGCTTTAGGTTAAAGATCATAATTTGATGTGTCATTAAGGGGCATTATTGAATCTAGTATTGATAATACAATTACATGATGGATTTGATAATACAATTAAAGGGCATTATCATTACAATTACATGAATCTAATGATAATTTGATAACATGGGAATTGGGGTATTGAAACATGGGAATTGGGGTATTCAATAATTCCCATGAATTTGGGTCCTTAAGTCAATAGTTCCATGAACATGGGAATTGGGGTATTGAAACATAACTCTAATGATAATTTGATAACAAGGAACCCTACACCCTAGACTATGACCTGAATATGGTTAATGTGATTAACATGATGATGACCCTTTTGGATTTATATTTAATCATATTAACTGTTGAATTGCTCAGATCCGTTGATTGGATTGATTGAATACACTTGAAGTATAACTACATAATCTGCATGGCTCACCATTGAGGTGTGTGGTTACACTTATGACAATCCTCATTAGTTTTTTGGTGTTTGTCAAGTGTTTCTTGAAGATTGAACAACTAAACTGTTGGATATTTATTTACATTTTGTTCAATTATAATGCCACACATGAGTATCACATAAAGGAAGAATATGTGAATAAAATGTCAATTCTTATCTACAAGTATTTGATGGAATATATGTCGTTAGTTTACTTGCACACTTTTTCATGCACCCCACGTACACAATATATTTCATTATATTGATCTATATTTTTGTTTCACAACGTTTTAGGTACATGCTAGATAAGATAAAATAAGATATGATTTACAGATGACATTAAAGTTAACTTGCAAAGAGGATTAGATAGATACTTCTTCTCATATGTACAATTCTAATGATGGGAAGTTATGTAAGTTCTTGAGGAACATTTTGTAAACAATATATTTGAATTAATGGAATTTATTTATTGTTATTTATTATTTTCTAAATCTGGATCCTTCAAAAAAGTTTGATAATGCCTCTCATATTTTTGGCCTTCCTTAATTGGGGGTTTCTAAAAAGTGAGTTGATTACATTTTGTATCAAAGCCCCAGATTTTTTACATAATATTTATTAGTTTATAATTTTAAGTAATATGTAGAAATATAAGGGAATTATTAGGACATTTCCTACAGACGTTGGTGTCAAGAAGGGACCATGAACCAGGGGCTGGAAAAAGTTTCCTCTCCACCTCTAGTCATCTTACGAGGACTCTCGAGCGTGTGCGTCCTGCCTGGACAAAGTCAAAATATTTTGTCTGAAGTAAAATACCTTTAGGGTTTCTTCTCATCTTGATTCATCCACTTCTCATCCTCTTGTTTAATAGAACCTAAAAGATACTTTGATCTTAAGTTAGTGTTTTTGAGAATATATAGTATTAAGACATCCTTTTTCAATTAATGTACATGTAATGTGGAAACTATAATATACATGTAATGTGGAAATAATAATGTACTTTTAAGGTGGGAATAATGATAAAGAAAAAAAATGGTTTTGTGAGTTGTAAGGGAAAACTCTAGATGGGGCTAGGGTTGGTTTAGAAGAACCCTAGGATGTCAAAGAACATTAAAACCCTAATGGGTAGGGTGTAGTCTCTAACCCGAATGCAAAAACCTAATCCTGGGAATGAGTGTAGTGTGGTGATATAGGATGCTACCCATATGAAACTCTAAAAGGAATAATAAGATATAGATGGATTTTGGTGACCCAGTCTCCCATGCATGTATATGGAGAAATTCATGTGTAATGCATATGAAAAGATTTGAATATACATGAGAGACATATATAACCAATGGTTATACATGAAAACAAAAATATGAATATAATTTTCTCATGTTGCTAATGCTATCTCTAGGGGAATGGATGGATAAACAATACTCCCAGTGAGTAGGTATGCTGCCCCCAAAAAGTGGGTAATCTATTGAGACTACCCCCAGAGAATGGGTAAGTTATTGAATGTACCCCCAGTGAGTGGTTATGTTATTGAGATTACCTTTAGAGAATGGATATGATTCCCCCATCGAGGGCCTATGCTATTGAAATACTCCCAGCGAGTGAGTATGATTTCCTGAAACCCCCAGTGAGTGGGTATGGATGGAGATCACCCCTAGAGAGTGGGCAGGTCATTAAAATACTCCCAGTGAGTGAGTAATAATACCTCCCATTGAGAAAGTATATCATAGAGAATGGGTAAGTACAGGTTGAGAGGTTCTGATAATATTTAAAAAAAATGTGTATGGTAGAAAATATGAGACCCTCGATTCAACTTTTAGGGTTGGTGTCCCGACCTGGGGTGGGTCAACCCAAGAGTGGGAAAAATACATGAGGAGGAGGAAAAACCCTAAAACTGTGGGGTTGGGTTTTGTCTTGAGAGCCTAGCTTCCTCCTAAGAGTCAAGAAGAAACCCTTGGTTAGGACCTTCCTTAGAAAGGGTGAGATGATAAATCAATTAAAAATTGAGGTAACCATAAATGTCACATAATGTAAAAGATGATAGCACATATATTGAGTATATGTTACACCCCGATCTCACAATTACCATTAATCATGAGATTAGGGCATAAATTGAGGATTTAATGTAATACAAAGATCACTCTTAACTTTTTCTTATTTTTCAAACTCTTTGTTTTCTCGCATTGAACCACATAAACTAACTTTACAAGGGAATCTAAACATTGATTTCTCTAATCTAATTTCAACAGTAAAAAAATGCATGTATGAACATTCATTATGTTTCTCATACTTTTAAGCACATAAGACTTGCTAATTCGCATATATTTCTAAAAGAGAAATAATGTTATACATAATCATTTACAACTCTCTCTTATTTATTTATAAGGACCTAGAGTGACAAGGAATGACTGAACTTAACTATACTCAGACTTAACTCTTGTGGCAGATCGACTCTGATGCAATGATAGCTTCAATCCCCACGGTTTCCCTAAAAATTTTGAGTAGAGGGGTGAGCCTACTCACTCAGTGAATGAGTTAAACAATAATGTAGTCTAAAGTATTGAATCAGACATTTATCATTCTTGGATAATTGAAATAAAACAAGATAGTAATTTCAAATTAAAAGACTAGATATTCAAAAACTTACTAATAACATTGAAGCCTACATCATTAGAAATAAACAAGTATGGAAATATAATCCTCACTATATTCAATATTAAATTTAAAGAACAACTACTGTGAAACTGAAATCAAATCTTTCTTAACTCTTCTTAGTTATAAGAAACTCTTTAAACTTATATAATCATATTTTAGCTTATACCATGATCATATGTAGTGTACTCTACATATGAAAAATTGTAACGAAATATGATCTCATTGTACAAGACTTAGCTGACACACCCGGGATGCTAAGCCTGACTACATCGCTGGTCTGCAATAGTAAATTGGCTCTCTGGCCTTGGCACACCTATGGGCCGTAAAACTGGACTCCTCTAACCTGAGCCCACAGGCGGAGAGTCAAGCCACCTATTGGATTTTCTATACTCTAGTGCCACTAGGATCTCTGGTTGATGTTGGACACTACATACTGTATTTTTAAGGAGACTTCCACTAGGGCTTCATCCCCATTACTACCTGTTAGTACGATCCGACCCCCGTATATTGGACACGGAAAAGGTTAGGTCGTTTCATCCCTACGACACAGACCTCTCATAGGGAGTCTTCGGAGTTCAGGGCTACTATTATTACTGTAACTTTGATTATATCTTTCTCTTAGACTAATAATCTCTTTTAACTCTGTATATTAATGACTACTCAGACTATTGAATTGAAATCACTGATGATACTGAACTGAATGCTCAACATATTATTTACCCTTTTCTTAGGGTTTCTCCTTACTCATGCACATATAGCATTTCTCATGTATTCAAACATATATCATGTCTACTAATATAAATATTCTCATTCAACATTTCTCACATTTATGCATGGCATCGATAACATACCTATCTAGGGTATGTCATATCTCTCCACTTGCAATTGCATAACAACATATGCATTTTATGACAAGTATTTGAGTTAGAAAATATGAATCTCATAAACAAAGCACGTATGCATATAAGATAATATTCAGATAAAATCCCACAATATCACATGAATCATTTCAATCGGCCATTTACTACTAAATTAGATATGTATACTTGTAAAAGCATACTAGATTGGGTTTCCATCCTTGATTACTTGCTATTCACAGGATATGTATTGTGAAAATCAAAAACTCTATTTGTCCATATATCAAATCAAAGAGATCAAACATGTAGAATTATATGCACTAGGAACATAAGTAAGATCATATAAGCATAAATCCGAATTTTAGCTATAATGTTGTTCAAGCACCTGAATAACTTGAAAATTCAGATCTTTAGAATATTCTCAATAAACTTCTTAATTATGTAGTATTCAAGATACATGGATATTTATATCCATGTCATCATATAAATGTTTTCAGATTATAGTTGGAACATGAATTGAAGTATTATATAAACTGAATTCAAGAACAGTTCTTTTCATTTATTGTCATCTAGGGAGAAATCGAGAATATAAATTAAAACCATCTAATTGAGTACAATTGACTGAAATATTCTTTTACCCACTCACCCTAAGCTATAAAATAGCTTAAAAACATATCCTATATCTAAAAATCTCGAATCCATATCAAAACCCTAGCAATCACCACTTTCTTCTTCCTTTCAACTCGGAAACCCTAGAATTGAAAATTAGGAGAGAAAGAGTGAGAAAAGGACTTGATTTGATATGATTTCAAATCCAATTAAGGGAGGGATAGAATCTTAATATCTGAGAGAAGATTCACTATGAAACTATATCCAAAGAAGCTAAACTTACATGATTTCATCATTCCTCAGACTGCAAAACCCTAGGTCAGCATCTCCATCACTTTCTCCTCTCAAACCCTAACTCTCCCTCTCTCTCTCTAGGATTTCAATTCTCTGGATTAAATCACGAATTATGAGAGCTCCTTGTGTGTTAGGTTGACCATATAGAGTAATTGAGTTGCTTGGGTCAATTGTACATTGACCCCTCACTATACTTTCTCTTATTTCAGTTGAATTTTCTGTCATAAAAATAATACTGTAATTTGTCTATTGATAAGGTCTAAATGCATCCAAAAATTATGACAATTTTACATGTTGATTATGATTGAGTTTCAGATCTCTAGTTAAAATTTCAGATTATTTAGAGAGACCAATAAATAATTAAAAATAGAATAGTGCACTACTATCTAGAAATCTACAGAATAGTCGGTTGAAGAGAAAATGCCCCAGAACGGCCATGCTAGCTACCAAGGTCGTGCTAAGATGGACCCAGCACGACCGTGCTGCCTACCACGACCGTGGTGCATTGGTTTCATCAGATTTGAGTATAAAAGTTGGTCAACAGTTCAATTCTTTCAAAACGGTCGTGTGGCCTAGAATGCCCGTGTCACCAATGACCCACCACGACCGTGTTATCCTAGCATTCAACTACCATTTTCATTCTCCTTTGCATACCTCTCTCATTCCTCCCCAACATGAGCCTATTTGATGAAAACCCTAATTTCATCTGACTAGGGTTTATATTTTCTCAAACCCTAATTATACAAAGAGATAGCATGCTTGGGGTTCTCATTAGGTTTAACATATCATGATTGAGATATCATCATTAATCATGTTTAATCAATGACCAATATAACTAAGCATGTAGATATCCACATAAACCCCAACTTACCCATTAAGCTCAGATACGGTCATAACAGTATAAGTCTTTGAACTCAAGTATGCCGTCTCTAAGGAACAAGAGGAAAAGTCACTATGGAAGTGGGTGACAATATGGGACCAAGCCTGGTAAGGAGGGTTTTCAGGAGCCTAATGAGGGTACATAATGTGAATAATGAGCATCATAAGAGATGGAAGAAATCCAGTTTAAAGAATTACATATGAAAATAATGTTCTCTCAATAAAACCTTGGGACTAGCAGAGCCCTAAGTCAATCCTAAAGTCAAGTAGGGAGTATTAAAGGTACATGGCGAAGATGGGACTAGGAGTTGATTGCTCCCTGAATGCATAAGACCATATGGTCGGGAGGTAATAACTATGTTTTCCCGAGGCCCATGACTCAGGAGATTGTCCACCTTCATAATGTTCATATAATCCAAGGGGAAAATGTGAGAGGAACTACCTAGATGCATAAGGATGAGATCACTCCAAAAGTACCTATAGCCATAGAGACCCCAAGGAAGTGGCTATGGCTCATAATACATGAGATTTGAATATAAAAGATGAAGGAAATCAAGTAATAATGAACTGAGTTGTGTACAAACTCAAGAGTGACAAAGACACTTGAGTTCACAAAATATAAGAGTATTGTGGAATTAAAAAGTATGTATGGTTTAGAGTCATATTGAGAATGATTCAACCTAAAATGTGAAATTCTGATATAATGAGAGAGATGGAGTAGACATATGTTATGCTTAAAAAATGACATATGAGAATGAATACCATAAGGTTGAACTTAATGACATGATCTAGGGTTGTTGGTGTTACCTCACCCTTATGTGAAAATAAATGAACGATAGGTTGGAAACTAAAGTGGAAAGGTCACCAAATGCAAAATGAAATACAAGTAAATGAAATGGCTAAGTGATAATTTCATAAAATGAATGAGAATGTGCAAATACCCTGAATTGAATTCAGGTACCAAACTTAGTCATAATATAAGGAATTTGTATAACAATAAAAATTGTCAAGGATAATCCAAGGAGGGTTGCTAACCGTAGGGTTTGGAAGCTAAGTTGAGTAAGAATTCACTATAACTTACTAGGTGTGAATTGTGGGGACAAAATTCCTCTTACGTAGGGGTGAATGTTATATATTAATTTTGGTAAAATTGAATTATATAAATATAAACCCTGACCCGATAAGTAATTGCTCCAATGATATATTGATATAATGACAAGTATAATTATCAGACTATTTGCATTGCAAATATGTCCTTGGGCATAATTAAAACAAAGGAATAAGAGTTTTTGTGAACAAATAAATATTATTGGCTTTATGAATTATTGGATTATAGAAATATGACACAATATGAAAGTTTCAAAAAAAAGATACATGTTGTTTTAGATAATTAAAGGGTAATTATCTACCCAGTTTGGTAACACATGATTTGGGATATCAATTAGTATAATTTTTATCTAACATTTTGTATACTAAAAAAAAGAAAGGAAAGGAAAAGCATTCTATAAATTGGAGAAAACATATATTCCATGGGATAATGGTATTGTTCATGAGATGTCTAATGGAGCAAGTTATATATATATATATATATATTTATCCTAATGAATCGAAATTAGTAAATAGAATTGGAAATTGTTTTAATGAGTTACCATAGAATGAAGATAATTAATTTAAAGGGTATATCAGAGAGAGAGAAAATAATAATCTAGTCATAAAGAGGTTTCCTAGTAGATTTATGGTCTCATAGTCCCCTTGATGGCTTTTTTTTTAGGGTAAGACTTATCTACTATTTAAAGCGAGCCTAACGGGGGCTCAACCCAGTTTGCTACAGAGGAATGGAAATGCGAAAGTAAAAGAAAAGGGGAAGAACTACTAGTAGCTTCACGGGCTAGCAGATGTGCTAATCCGTTTGCTTGCCTTCTACAAGAAACAAACATGACAGAATGAAAAGCATTAACTAGGCTATATATGTCTGCAAGGATGGTTCCCAAGAGGTCTGCTCTCTTAGCCTTGGCGTTGATGTAGTTGATGATAGCTTCCGCATCCGACTCGACCACAAGCCATCCCATCTTCAGCTCCTTCGACCGTACTAGTCCTTCACGTATTGCCCATGCTTCTGCGTTTTGGGCATTAGATAGTGACGGTCGTCTTGTCCCTGCTGTATAGATTATCTTCCCGTTGTGATCTCTCCATGCTAGCCCAGCGCCGTCCCTTCCATTGATGTTAACAGCTGCGTCGCAATTTAATTTAACAGTTCCTGCTGCCGGCGGTTTCCAAGGCTGAATTGCCTCACGTTGGCCGTGCCTGCTTCTGGACTCGTTGGCTGTTCGGTGATCTTTAATTAATGCAAGAAAGCTCCTTTGGATGGTAAGAGGTGGCCGCACCTTATCCTTGAATATAAATTCGTTTCTTCTTGTCCACACGGTCCACAAAGATGCAATCATGATATCATTATCATCCTCATTAGCTGCTGTCGTGAGGGAAATAATAGCATGGTCAGTCCTCCCTTGCCCCGCCTTTCTAATATCGTCTTGCACCGGTTCCAGACTCTCCTTCCATAACTCCCATGCTTGGGGGCACCTGAATAGCATATGGCTGATGTCTTCTTTCTCTCCTCCGCAAATCCTGCAAATTCCAGTATCATGGCAGTGCCTATCAAAAAGCCTTCCCATGGTACTCAGTGCTCCTGTCATGCATCTCCATAGAAAGTGTGCCGCTTTTGGAATAAGGCCCTTACGCCAAATAGTTCTCCATGTTATAGCTTCCTCTTCTCTTCTTTGCTCTTCTAGCACCACCGCTGCATTCTGTGTAGACATCCAGTATGCGGATCTAATTGTGTAGTCCCCTTTCCTATCCGGCTTCCAGAAAATCCCGTCATCCTGTCTTGTTAAACCCAATGGAGTCACTATCACTTTGCTCACTATATCATGCGTGAAAAGATTTGTAATGAACTCTTCGTTCCACTCTCTCTTTTCTCCATCCATTAGTTGACTCACCCATTGTACTGTAGTGCAAGATACCCCATATACCTTTTCTAGGCTTCCTCCAAGCTGCGGAATCCATGAATCAGTCCAGATGTTGATGTTGGACCCATCCCCCACTCTCCACTGCATGCCCTCTAAAATGATGTTTTTTGCATTCCAAATACTCCTCCAGGTGAAGCTAGGATCATATCCCCTCCTTGCATTGAGTACGGAACCCCTTGGGAAGTATCTAGCTTGGAGAACTCGGTAGACTAGCGTGTCCCATATGTGGAAGAGCCTCCATATTTGTTTTTCCAACAGAGCTTGATTAAAAATTCTTATGTTTCTGAAGCCCATGCCGCCTTGACTCTTAGGCTTGCACATGTTTTCCCAGCTGACCCATGCAATCTTCCGCTCTGCATCCTTTGCTCCCCACCAAAATCTCGAGATTGTGCTATTGATTGAGTCGAGGAGATACTCCGGGAGTCTAAAAATGCTCATAATATACGATGTTATGGCCTGTGCTACTGCTTTGATGAGAACTTCTTTTCCTGCCTTTGACAACAATTTCTCCTTCCATCCTTGTAGCTTCCTCCATATGTGTTCCTGAATGTAAGTAAACACCTGCTTCTTTGACCTGCCCACTGCCGTAGGCAGCCCAAGGTACTTGCCATGCATGTCCACTTCTTTGACCTGCAGCAACTCAGTCAACTCTCTTCTTCTCACACTGTCCACACCTTTACTGAAAGCAACCTCAGTTTTGGATAAATTTATTTTCTGCCTAGACGCCTGCTCGTAGTGGCTGATAATTTCAGCTAATTTCAGGCATTCTTCTTTGGTTGCTCTTGTGAAAAGTATGGAGTCATCTGCAAAGAAAAGATGAGAAATCCGCGGGCCATGACGGCTAGCTCGGACTCCCTGAATGACCTTTTGTTGTGTTGTAAGGGATAAAGAAGTAGAAAAAGCTTCATCACATAAAGTAAAAATATAAGGAGAGAGAGGGTCACCCTGGCAAAGTTCTCTGGTTGGTTGAATCCTCCTGGTCCGTTCCCCGTTGATTTCAAAAGAGTGGGTTACAGTTGACATGCAATCCAGAATTTTCCTTCTCCATTTTTCCCCAAAGCCCATTTTTCCTTGAACATAATCCACAAAGCTCCATTCAACCCTATCATAGGCCTTTGACATATCCAGCTTTAGAGCAATGTGTCCCTTTTTTGCACGGTTCCCTTTTTTCATGGCATGAAAAAGCTCGTAGGCGATGAGAGCATTATCAGTAATGAGCCTTCCTGGAATAAAAGCACTTTGATTTTCAAAAATAATTTTGTCCATGAGCGGCCGCAGTCTGTTTGCTATGACTTTTGAAGCAATTTTGTAGACAACATTGCAGAGACTGATAGGTCTATAGTCCCCAACCTCTTCTGGCTTATGAATCTTTGGGATCATCACCACTAGTGTTGCGTTTAGATTTGCAATACTTCTCTCAGATTTCCACCACCCTTTTATGTAACTAGAGATATCCTCTCCTACAATATGCCAATAATTCTGGAAGAACATAGCCTTCATTCCATCCGGACCCGGTGCCTTGTTAGGGTGCATAGCCTTTATAGCTGTGTGGATTTCTGCAGACGTGAAGTCCTTTTCCAATTCATTCCTCTCCGCCATAGACACTTTCATAGAGATTCCCCGAGTCGCCTCCTCCCATCCCGATGGATTTGAAGTGTTGAAGAGATTTTTGAAGAAAGACACCAGTATTTTTTCTATCTCCTCATGTCCCGTCTTCCACTGTCCTTCACTGTTTTTCAGCCCTTCAATGTTGTTTCTTTTCCTTCTTTGTGATGCTTTATGATGAAAGTAGGCAGTTTTCCTGTCACCTGATCTCATTTCATTTACCCGTGCCCTTGCATGCCAATATGCCTCATCACGCCTATGCCATTCTTGCAATTCAGCTGTAAGTTGTGTGCATCTAGCAAGGTTCTGGCTGTCCTGAGGAAGTTGTTGGAACTCATTTAGTGCATTTTCAAGCTCTTTTATTTTCTTCTTCCTTTCCCCGAATTTTTTTCCTGCCCATTCCTTCAATTTTTTTCCACACTGTTCCATTTTTCCTTGCAGACATGAATGTTGATTTTCCTCCCAAACAGATTTTATAATTTGCTCACATGCTTCATCCTCCACCCACATAGGTTCAAAGAAAAAGTATTACTGTCTTCTTTGAGCTTTTTTCTTCTTGTAATCCGTGTTGATGATGATTGGGACGTGATCAGATTCATACTTTGTGAGATGTATAACTCTTGCATGCGGAAAATTAGCAACCCAGGATGGGCTGCCCAAAGCTCTGTCAAGACGTTCCCGTACAAGAGTTTCCGGCGTGAGACCTCTCTGCCATGTGAATATGCTTCCTCTGTATCCCAGGTCTGTAAGATCACAGTCATCAACCACGCTTCTGAAATCTTGGATATATCTGAAGGGTTTGGGTGGTCCGCCGTCTTTCTCAGTATTAGATAGGATTTCATTAAAGTCACCAAAGAAAAGCATGGGTGTGTCTTCATTCGTCATCAGCTCCCTCATAAGATCCCAAGTTCTGAATTTTTGTTATTGTGCCGCCCATCCATATATACCAATGGCTCTCCATGTCTCCCCTGTATTGCTGTCCTGGATATTGCAACTGCAGTGATGTTGTGAATAGGCTGTAACAGTAAGGTCAACATCCTTCCACCATAAACCTACACCACCTGCTCTGTCGACACTAGCTAAACAGATCCCTTTAGTAAAGCCGCACTTTCTCATCACTACTTCCAAGTCTGCACTCGAAATCAGAGTTTCCATAAGGAAGACTATGCTCGGGCCCTCCCTCCAACACCACGATCGGAGAGCATTAACTGTGTCAGGGCGGGCCAGTCCCTGACAGTTCCAGCTCATGATTTTCATTGCTCTTCACGGGGCTGGTCTACGCCAGCTCCCGCTACTTGGGACGTGTTGGTTCCCTATCTTTGTGTTTCCATCTCTGTGTTCCATGCCTTCTTGCATGTGTCAATCACAGTATAAACCACATCGAGTTCCATATCACAGCTCAGATTGCCTGTCCCTTTTCCCTGCAATATTGTTCCAGACCACTTCATTGTCAGGTACTCCAAGCCGTTGGCTCCTGCTCATCTTGTACACCCACGGAACAACTTTCTTCTTCCTTTGATCTGCTTTCCCCCCCTACCTGTCCTTCTTCGATGTTCTTTCTCTGTCTGTGCTCTGGTTCTTGCTGCTGTTGGTGCTTGTTCAGGTATGATCTGAGTTTCTTTGCCCACGAGCTTATTGCCTTCTTCATGATTTGCCCCCCTTGAAGCTGTTGTTTCTGCCTCGACTCCACTATTCCCTGCTCTTGTTCGTACTTCATTTGGTTTAAGAGCTACGACCTCCTCTCTTGTGTACTGAATCCCTTTCTTGTTTCCCACTGTTTGCGCCTCAACAACTACACTGTGGATTCCCTTCATCTTATCTAGGCCTTGCGGTTGTCCTCGTTCGTTCTCCCTGTGCCCGGTATCTCCTGTTCCCGTCAGCACTGGAAAAATGACTTCCAGGTTGAGCTCTGTCCCTTCCGCCCCTCCCTCCCCACTCGACTCTTCCCGCTCTGTGATTCCTTCATGCCTCTCCCCGCCTTTGTTTCTGTTCGCCTCTCGGTGTTGCCCTGTCATGGCCGCCGTTGTGCCTTCATGCGCCGTGGACGCCGACACTGTTGTCCCAGTTTCGAACTTGAAATGTATCTCCCTCTTAATTCTGGTGTTACCGAACAACTCCTCTTGCAGAGATTGTCTTGGCTTCCTCGGTGAAGCTTTAAGCCACGCCCCCCACTGAGGACCTTGGTCATCTTCTTCCTCCGGATTGGTGCAGTCCCTAATGACATGCCCTAGCCGGCCGCACCTGTAGCAGTAGTTAGCGAGTCTTTCATATTTGATATCAATCTCTATGATTTTGTTGTTCCTCCCCTTCATGCGTAGGATTCTCCTCAACGGCTTTGTAACGTCCAGGTTGATCTGGACTCTCACGGAAGAGTCCCATCCCAGTTCATCTAGGTCTGCAGTCATCACACTGCCCAACCTTGCTGCGTTCTCTTCGACCGCTTGCCTGGTGCGAAAACCCAGCGGGATTCCGTATAGGCGGACCCAAAACGGGTTGTGGTTGATCTCAACAGCGCTCGGCTGCTCATCTGCTTCAGTGTTCTTGATTAGGAGCAACTTGTTATCAAAGTTCCATGGAGCCCCGTCTTCGATTTTCTTCTTGTCGCGCCAGTCAAGAAATTGTATAATGAATCGATCGCCTTCTACCTGCTTGAAGAGTACCTTCCCCTGGAGCCCCCACGCCTGTGTTAGCGTGCGCTTCAATGCCCAGAAGTTCGCTAGTCGATCAGATAGGATTCTTGCTATCAACGCTAGCTTTAGGTGTCCTTGCTCTTCGCCTTCCGCCGGCTGTGATACTTCTATCAATTCCTCTTCGTCCTGTGTCAGCTGTAACCTCGCACAACGATCTGCAATTTCTTCTGCCATCGTCGGGGTAGGACCAGTAGGATCGCTCCAATCTTGGACCTGCAAGAGAAAACCACTAATGGAGAAAGGAACTCCCACGCACCTAACCCTAATCGCCAGAGCGAAGGGGGCGGCCACGGGGAGAGATGGTTAGTTAATAACTGTCCCCTTGATGGCTTTTAATTTACCAATAGCATTTTCTTTTGAGAACGGACTTGGTCAAGTGCGAAATCCTAAGTTAAGAAAAGAGTAATTAACTTTGTAAACTACGTAACCATAAGGAGATAACGTAGCCGGATCGTTGCTACTTGCTAATATGAATAAATCACATGCCCCCAAGACGAAAAAGTGGTCGATCACTCGTGACTCTTCCCCTTCTTTTCTTGTTACTCCATCTTGACAGTCCTAGAAGGGTCGCATGGCCTCTATATAAAGCAGGACCGTGGCCCCTTCACCAAAGGCAATAAGCCGAGGGTGACCCGGGGTGCTTTGATCTAGAGGATCGCTGGGAGTTTTGATCTCCACAAACCGACCTGAGGATGACCCCAAATAGAGTAGGGATCAAAGAACTACCGTTTTGCCATGGTTGCACGGCTGGTGCACGACGACACTCAGGGGGAGAATGTACCCTACAGACAATTGTGGAGATCGGCAGAGTAGGGCACACACCTCGTCTGCATCTTCACGATGAGAGGAAGCTTGGGGGTGCAGGACAATGATCCATCCCCGACGGATGCTGTGTTTGTGGTTGCTGCACCTTGGAAACCTGACCTGCACCGCTATGCGACTAGTGTAGGCCTGGAAGGAAGTTCCAATAGGGAGATGATCCAGGATCCTGTGGTGGGAGAGACAAATCGGGAGGAGTAGGAGAGGCGGGGCGATAGGTCGCCGAAGCGCCATCTTGAGATCTGGCTTCGGCAGCAACGTACGTGCAGTGGAAGCGGGAGGCGCAAGGAGGAAGGAAGTGTGAGGCGGCGGAGAAGGAAGGCCCAGGGGCTCGATTCCTGGCGGTGGTACGTAACGATTTCAGTGGGGGAATTGGTTGACCCCGTCACTATCAGCATTTCGGGTGGGGTTGCTGGGGAGGGCACTGTCCACGATGCTGAGGGTGGGCGTCTGCAGAATGACGGGCTGTGCCTCACGCGCGTGAGCGAGGAAGAGGGAAGTCGGTCCGGAGGTCAGCCATTGGTTCAATTAGATAAACCGGCAATAGCGGATGGTCCAGGAGAGAACCAACAATTGAGCCGCACCCATGCTTATCTAGGTGGCGCTGGCGCCAGCGGATGATATGGCACCACGTGGCCCAAACTTAAGGTATAAAAAGTTATTTTTGCAAATATTATAGAAATGGTTAGGATGCTTGGAAAATAGTAAAGTTGCATATAAAATTGATCACAAAAACAAGAGGAATACAAATAAAATAAGGTTGACGCCTAATTATGCTTCCAATTTCGAAAGTAGTGATATACATGATTCAGTGATGATTAAAGCAATTCTAGTTTTGGGTATTAACATGTTGAGTATGTTAAAAACCTCTCTTTAATGCTATTATCTAGTATTGTGGAACTTAATGATGATTTAACATGTTCATGGTCAAAATGATGTAGAATTAGGGTTTCAAATGTGAATGACCATGCATATTAAGTTTTGGAGTTAAAGATAATAACTTGATGTGTCATTAATGGACATTATTAAATCTAGTATTCATAATACAATAACATGGTGGATTTGATAATCATGGAAATATTGACATGAATTTGGATTCCTAAGTCAGTAGATCAATGAACATGGGAATTGGGGTATTGAAACATTACTCTAATGATAATTTGATAAAAAGGAACCATAAATCTTAGACTAGGACCCAAGTAGGGTCTAATATGATTAACATGATGGTGAACCTTTAGGATTTATATACATGCAGATTAGCTATTGAATTGGTTGGATCCGTTGATTGGATTGACTGAATATACATGAAGTATAACTGCATAATTTGCATGGCTCACCATTGAGGTACATGGTTACGCTTATGACTACCTGCATTATTTTTTCGATGTTTGCTGAGTGTTTCTTGAAGATTGAAAAACTAAACTGTTGGATGTTTATTTGTATTATGTTCAATTATAATGCCACTATGAGCATCACATAAAGGAAGAATATGTGCATAAAATGTCAATTATTATTTGCAAGTATTTGATGGAATATATGTTGTTAGTTTCCTCGCACACTTTTGCATTCACCCTGCGTACACAATATATTTTGATATATTGATCCATGCTTTTAATTCATGGCATTTTAGGAACATGCTAGATAAGATGAAATAAGATATGATGGATAGATGAAATTACTTGAAGACAATAAATTTAAATTGTACGGAGGATTAGATAGATACTCCTTCTCATATGTACAATTTTGATGATGGAAAGTTATGTAAGTTCTAGAGGAATATTTTGTAAACAATATATTTGAAATAGTGCAAATTATTCTCTATTATTTGTTATTTGCTAAATTTGGATTCTTGGGAAAAGTTTAGGTTATGGCTCTCATCTTTTTAGCCTTCCTTAATTGAAGGTTGCTGAAAAGTGAGGTCATTACATCCTATCACAAAGTCCATTATTCTCCAAATTGAGAAAATTCTAAGGGATTTCATTTGGAGGGACAGTGAAGAAAAAAGACACCTACATACCGTCTCTGGATGTTATCTATAAACCAAACGTTGAAGGCAACCTAGATATAAGGCATATTGATCATTGATGGTGATAAGGGATATGGGTCAAATGGCTAAACGAGAAATATTTCAACATGGATTTGATTTGATCTATCAAATGTAGATGGCTCATCCTTGGATTTTGAAAGAACACTTCAATCATATATATTTTCTTAATCCTTACATCAATTTTCATATTGGTGATGGTAGCATGTTTCTTATATGGAAAGATTTGTGGCTTCCTCATAACCGAACCTTACTGGAAACCATGCATAACAATTGGTCATTAGGATAGGTCAAGGCTACGATTGTAAGGTGAAAACTTGTCTTTATGATAATGTATGGTGCCCCTAGTATTCGTGGTGTTGATCGGATACTAGGAACTTTAAGTAATTTGCCTCCTCAAATTGGGGGTAAAGACTACATCACAATTTGTGGGATCCAAACTTTATAGATTCTTGGGATCTGATTAGAACTATTTTTCTAAAAATGATCTGGGGTTCTTGGATTTTAAGTGGCCAAATACTAGGTGCTCTTATTTTATGTGGAAACTATTTCTTAACAAAATTCCTATTGTGGATTACCTTAAAAGATTAGGGTTTTCCCTTACCTAGAGATGTATTGTGTGTAGAGCCAATTTTGAAAATATGCAAAACATGTTCTTTTAATTTGATGATGTTACTCATTTATTAGATTTCTCTTCTATCAACTATGTCCAAATCCCTAAATTGTTGCACTATCTGCTAGTTTCAAAGGAGAAAAAGAAAGTCATGGCTATTTTCATTCTTTATTACACTTGGTTAGAGAGGAAATTTTCAGATTTTCTCCAACTTTGATAGAGGTACTAACTCTATTTGGTCAAATAGCACCAAAGATACCTATAGCTTGTAAAAGTAGGCCTTAGTTATCTTCCTACTTTTTTGTATAGTTTCTCTTCTTATAGCAGTATGTATATTCCATGTCATCTAGTTTTGTACATATGTTTTTGTTTTCTATGGAACTAACACATTTGTTTCATAAAAAAAGATAACTTTCATTTAGAACCTTAAAATACATGTAGTGTGATGTAACATAAAAAATTGTTAATTAATTTGGAATAATCCATCACCATATAGGTGTGATGAGATGAGTTGTCTAAGGAAGGATGTCTAGTGAAGGTTGTTGTATAATTACTGATGAGATGAGTTGTCTAAGGAAGGATGTTTAGTAAAGGTTCTTGTATAATTACTCCCAATCCACTTAGGTGGTGGTGGGGTTTCCTCACTTTACATAACAACATGGCCAAAATGATGTCTACTACTTGGGAAAATCCTAATCTTGAATTTAGTCGATAACACGATTTAAAAAAATTATGTATTTTTAAACCCTTAAATAGAGAGGTAACAAATGATAATATGTTAAGACTTAGATAAAAACCCTACTAATAAAAAACTGGCTAAAAAATATTGCCTCCTGATAACTTTGACATAAAATCCCCATTAAAATATGATGAATACAAGGTTCCCCTTTTATAGATGTAATTATGTTAATTACGAGATTAAAAAGAAAAAAGTTACAAATCCAACATTATACCTTTATAGATGCAAGATAAAAAAAACTAAGATTTCATATTGCATCCATAACCATAATAAGAGAACTAAATGGTAAATGTGATAAATATTAGGACCTTTACATTTTTAGAACTCTAAATTTACAGAGATATATAAAACTTTCAATAGTTTATGTTGAACTAAGTATTATATTAATGTAAAATCCTACCCCCTGATAATGGACAAATGAAAACGTAGTATAACTCAATTTTTGACCCAATTAAACGTCACATAAAGATAAGTGACAACAAGATTGAGTAAAATTTTACAAAGTTTTAATCTTGGTTATGACAACTATAGTTTATCTAATAATTTTGTGGTGTAACATAGAATTTCGATTCCCAACCAAGAAATGTGTACATGACCCTAAAGTAATTATATGGACTAGGCATCACTAAGTGCCCAGGTGACTCTTTATGTCTCATAGAAATCAAAACTCCCAAAATGTATCAAGTAGTTGGGAAAATGGAGCTACAGTAATTACATTGTAGACCTGAGGAGATTGTGACTTGGTTCTTGCTTTGATTTTGGCCAATTTTTAGTTTTACATCGAAAAGTTTGTCTATAAAGAAATAATTTTCCTTTTAATACTATAGGTAAAATAGGATTTTATGAAATTTTGTCGATGTTTTCTTGAGATAAGTCACAATCACGAAGGTATCATAGAAAACCCTAGAAGAGAAACCTCGAGTCGGTATATAGAAAAGTTTAATGGAAAGAGAAGAATACTACATCCTAATTGACATGCTTATTCAGATTTCTAGTTATATCCTTCTGTGAGGTGAAGAGTAGTACCTGACTGGACCATAGATACACCAATTTTAAGGATATAATCCTCTTTAACATACTATATTTTAGGTGTTAAGTCTATTGCGAGCTATGATTCATGATTCTCTTGAAATTTGAGTTCATTTTTAACTTGGTCTCTCATTTAAAATCGCATTTAGTTATATTGATCAATTATCATGTTCTTGGAGATTAGTGTGTCTCCTTTTAATTTTTTTGTACTAAATAAGTTCATATTTACATACTAGTCCCTCAAATTGTCTTCATGCACCACTTTAACATTATTTTGTACTATTATGGAATTTAGATACTCTAATACATTGGTACCACATTGTATTTCAGTAGTACACCTACTTTGTCAAATTTTGGTTTAGGAACCAATATATACATTAATTGGATCAAAATATATCAATTTTGTATAGATGATGGGCATAAATAAAAATTAGCAATCTCATGAACAAATATATAGGAATTCATATTTTTAATTTAGTACAAATTAAATTCATGGTCAAAATCTCAAAACAATTGGGGTATCAGTTTGGAAGTTACAAAATAGGGAAGGAATTAGCAAAACGAGAATAATTACTACATAATAACCTTCACTTCCTATGTATAGGAAGCGATGCTACATCACCCCTGTGAAACTGTTTCATTACACAGTCCCTCTCACCTGATGTGTCTCCTCTACAGAGCTGAAATCAAAACTGTAGCATCCCACCATTGTCATGTAGGTTCCTACACTTGCTTTGGCCTAGGGCAACAAACTCACAAACACCTTGATGAGTCCAGATACAAGGAAGAAATGTATCTCACCACCAACCTCCAGCACATAGAAACAATCTTCTCAACCTAGAAGCAACATATATTTCCTTTATGTAGATGGTGAATCTGTTGATCTGATCTCTCAATCACACCTCCATTCTCCACCCTCCTTTCTTCTCCATAGTCCCCTGCTTCAACTCCTCCTGATCGTGAACCTACAACATGGTGCACACTACGACCATCGCAGATCTACACAACAATGCTATGGTTGGCAACATCAACACTCCTACAAACCACCATGGCTTTTCAAGCTAACCCACAACCTATGGTCGACACCCATCCTGATGAAAGCACCAAAACTACAAACCAACAACATCAGGTCCAAATTCTACAATATCTGGCAACTTTTGATCGTCATTCGCCACAAAGACCTCCACACGATCTGCATAACTCCACTACCTACAAACCCAGGTCCTCCTTCTTGGGTTTATCTATCTCTCTGTAGCCACTAGAAAGATATAAATCTTGAAACCTATGATTATGAGGACACACCCACACTTGCAACAACATGTCAGTGATCATATTGCAGTCCTACAAGTTCAATCGCATTTGGACCTTCCTGATGAGGAACAATGATTTGAAGTTGCCACCCTCTACCCTGGATTCTCCTCATCATTATACATGATTCCAGACCCTACCATTACAGAACCTCCCTCCATCAACCTAGCTGGAGACGGTGCCCACATTCTCTCTATCTGACCAACCCCAATGCCGCCTAATAGATACTAGTCACCCTAGCATCTTAAAAAAGTTCTAATGTCCTCATTCGTTGAATCCCTATGTTGATGACCATGATGACATCTTCCTCTTGATGACTAGGGTCTACAGAAACCTCTGCAAAGCTAATATAGGGAGACCTACTGTCAAGGAATCAAGGAAAAGAGACCCTTAATCATGAAAGGCTTAGACCTTCATTATAGATCATTACCAGATCTTGAGATGTGAAGACCATGTTCTTGTCCCAAAAATCCAATAAAGAAGCCAATCCATACAATGTAATTTCCCAGGATTTAAGGCCTTGGATAAAATGATCTTAAAAGGAATGATTGGACTACCCATATCATTAAGGTGCACCTCCTTTTCAAGGAACCCGTCTCTAAAGAACTCCATAGTTAAGTGTGCTCAGCTTGGATTAGTACTAGGATGGGTGACCATTCGGGAAGTTTATCTTGTCTTGCGGGTTAATGAGGACAAAACGTGCAATACTGGTAGTATTCAGGCATGTTGAAAAGGGCTATCTGATTTGATGGAGCCGTCCTTGCATTGGTAGTTGTGATTGGGAGCCGAGCATGAGACATTTGGGTCTATAATGAAATGGGGAGAGATTATGAGGCCATATAGTTGAGTGTTGATGAGGACATCAAGTGTGGCAACACATCCCATTATCACACAGATAACGAGGTGTTACGTGAAAACGTGCGGAAAACACCATAACCACATATTATCAAAAACACGGGTTAATTAAAACCGATTGCGGAAAACTGATAAACTGTGAAACTATTACTTTCCAGTCCTCATCCTGCACAGAAACATGTCATATAAATATGTACATACACAAGATCTGACATGTGTCCACAGCTCAGGAACAGCTGTCCATCCATCACATGAGTTCACCACCTGTTCATATATACATAAAGGCCCACATCTGGCCAACAGTAGGATATACAGATATCATCGAACGATCTTCGTGAAACATCGTCAAAACACTGCCAAGGACCTGAGAGTACAGGGATGACTCTAGACTCTACTACAAAACATCCAAAACAGCAGCATGTCCATCGCTTGCCTTCTACTGCTCCTCAAGCTGCTCGTCCGCAACACCACAACCACGACCACGTCTACCTCGACCACCTAAAAAGGGTGTAAACCAGCGGAGTGAGACAATTGAACAATTGTCCCAACGGGAAACATAGCTCCCCACCGCAACCATAGAACCTCAGCAAGAGAAACTATAACAGCAATTATAACATGAGCAGATATATCAGAAGCAGTTATATATATATAGCAAGATCATTCTTACCGGCAAGCATACCAGCTGTACTAAAACTTATAACCAGATGTCTTTCAAAAAAATATGATTATCAAGATAAGGTATATCAACATGTAACAGGATTATTAGAACAGAATATAATGTCACATAACCTGATTATCAAGATAAGACAGATTGCCACATAACCTGCAAGGTATAACAAACAAGGCCTCAACCAATGTTTCGTGTTTGATTTGATCAGTAAATACTAAACGGCTGTATTACATTTTATTATGCCCTGAGGATTTGAACCGTACCGTTCAAATCCAACCTTCAGTTACGAAACCCAAGACGGTGCCATACAAGGTCAATGGAAGAGCCGGACTCCACGACCTCCCACCTCATGGTCAGTACATGAGTACAACACAAGCAGGACCGCAGTCACATGCTGAAGTGGTCTAAGCCACAGGTTTAGCTCCATAGGCTACCCATTCTCTAGCCCGCCTTGGTACAGGTCTCGGCGCTAGTAAAACTTAGCCACGGGCCTGATCACCGTGCTCTGAGCCATGAACGCATTCATGCTCCATACATCACATATCCTGAGCCATGGGCCTGTTCACCATGCTCTACACACATATCTGAGTCTGCAACCGAAGTTACACTCTTACCTCCTCATTTTCAGGCTAGGAGCAACCTACACATATTCAACAATATGCGCTTCCAGGTTAACCCGTAGGAAAACCTATTTCACCATCACCAAGTCCTGACGATGATGGATCTATGGCCAGGGCAAACTACATGATGTATTTCACTGTGTTTAATTAGTGTCTTTTAGATGGATTGCAAGATTCAACCAAGTTGTATGACATGCAAGGTATAACAGAAAGTAAAGAACATTATATTATGATCTATTCATATCAACCTGATCCATCTTAAGGATCCAACATCACATGTTACCACTTTGCCTCTTGCCAACCATCCAGATCCATCTCAAGGATCACCACATACCGTAGGGTCTCAACCCCTCATCATGTACTGTCACTGCCTCTTAAGGCTCACATCATCATCATGGGACCAACACATCACATACATAATCTTATAGAGCAATTATCAAAGTAATGTTACTCATTACATATGTCACATAGCCCTTTCATGGCTAAGTCATCACCTGCAAGGTTAAGGTATGCAATAATTGTAGATTCAACATAAGGAATATGCTCACTATCATGAAATATCATTCAAGATAATCTACTTATCAATATGATAGTTATTTGGTAATCAAGTATGTTAAGTACATCATTAAACAACCATACTGATACTTACCCTTATATCGAGATTGTACAAACAATCAGGGTATATAGAGATCATGTTGTGTTTACAGAACCAACACTATTATTAACAAGGTCATTACTATGTCATCAACTATTGTCATCTTTATCATGAAGCAACCTTTAATGTAACTGTCACTTAGCATCATTATTACCAACATTATTATCATAAAACAACCTACTAGTGCAACTATCATCATTCTCATTATCGTTAATAATTAAGCATAAGGGTCACATCATCCATCTATTACATGAGGGCTAACATCATATACATTACTACCATTAGCATCCTTATTATTTGCAAGGCAACATATTACATATTGATGATATCACAAACACCACCATCGTTTTATTGGTTAATGTATAAACATCCACTTCTATCACATAAGGGACCGTCACCAAAGAAACGCATACCCTCACTATAGCCTCACAACCCTCATCTGAAACCTATCACCCAACATGGGTATCGGCCACCACACTAACCCTATCAGCCATCATGGCCCAAGGCATGTCGCCCAACATGGTATCGGCCATCATGGCACTACTTGGCCCTATCGTCCACCACATGGACAAGGAGATAACTCAACACAAGAGCACCCATTCTATCGTCCAACTCAAGGACATCCATGTCACCCAACACCATCAGACCATATCGCCCAACAAGAGCGAGAGAGAGAGAGAGTATCGCCCATCTCCAAGGGTACTCACCATAACGGCCAACAAACCCTAGCTCACCCTATCGCCCAACTCAAGGGCAAGGGTATTGGCCAACCTAAAGGACTCATCATGTCGCCCAACACCAGCTACCATATCATCCACCAAGGGGAACACCATGCCGTCCAACTCAAAAACAAAGGTGTTGCTCAACCCAAGGAACCATATCGCCCAACATGGTCACCATGTCGGCCAACATCCATAATAGGTCAACCTATCGTCCAACCCAAGAGGAAGGGTGTTGCCCAACACCAAGAACACTGATATCGTTCAACTCAAGGACAAGGGTGTCGCTCAACACACCCACAAGGAAGGGGTATCGCCCAACCCTAGGTCACCTTCAACCCCAACACAAGGGAGCACAAACCCTAAAATGCAAGGTATACAAGGAACCCTAAACCCAAGAGAGGGATATCGGCCACTAAGGTATATAAGCAAGGTGCACAAGAAAGGAACTAAGCTAGTCTACTCACATGTAACAAGGTTAAAGCTAGAGGTAAGAGAGTTAGGGTTAGAAACTATGCAACCTGCCTTAAGCTCCAAGGAAGAAGATGCACTTTGAGCTCCAAGGTTGTCGGCCACCAAAGCTCCAAAGCACTCCAAGGCCAAAGCTATCGTCCACCAAGCTGCTCCAGGAAGGTGTATCGGCCACCACTTCAGCTCCAAGGAAGTGTATCGGCCAACACAAGCAAGATGGAGAGGGATATCGTGCACCAAGGGTGGAGGGGAGACCAAAAGAGCAAAGGAGACTAAGGCAAGGAGAAGAGCTACCTATATAGGAAGAAGGGGAGGAGAAACCAAGGTACAACCATGCTATGTGTCGCCCACCCAAGGGACACATGTCCACCAACTCAAGCCACCTCTCATGCAAGCCATAAGGCACTTGTCCAAGATGTGCACCATGTGTCCATCAACCAAGCCAAGCCATCTGGGCGACACAACAAGAGCTACTGGGCGACACACCAAGCAACTGGGCGACACACCACCTGCCTTGGGCGACACAAGGCTCAAGCAAGCCCAAACAAGGAACTCTAAGGCCCAAACAAGCTCAACTCAGGCCCAAAGGACTCAAACAACAAGCCCAAGCCTTCCTCTCAACCCTAGAGGAAGCAAAGAGGAAAAACATCTCACAAGATGGCAAACTTGCCCACAAAACCCTAAACTTGGGTTATTTGCAAGTAGCCCCTCGAACTCTCAACAAAGCACAACCAAACCCTAATCACCACTAAAGGTGATTAGCAAGCACCAAAGCACCAAGATCAAGCAAAACAAACAGGGTAAACCCTAAACGCAGGTCAGGGTCCTTACAGCCATAAACCTCTACAAAAGGATTTCGTCCCAGAAATCTGAAGAGAAAAGTGAGGGATACTTCCTCCTCATCTCTTCCTCAAGCTCCCACGTGGCTTCCTCAATGCCACGGTGATGCCAAAGGACCTTCACAAGAACCAGATCCTTTCTCTTCAGCTTCTTGACTCTTCTGTCAAGGATCATCATAGGACCCTCTTCATAAGTCACATCTCTGTCAAGCTCAACTTCAACTGGTTGTATCACTGTTCCTGTATCCGGATGACTTTTCTTCAGCATACTGACATGGAACACTAGATGTAACCTGTGCAACTCTGGAGGCAATTCTAACTCATAAGCCACCTTGCCAACACGTGCTATGACTGAGTAAGGCCCCATATATCTGGGAGCCAACTTACCTTTCCGTCCAAACCTCAGCACACCTTTCCACGGAGAGACTTTAAGATACACCTTGTCTCCCACCTGGAACTCCAAGGGTCATCGGCGATTGTATGCATAAGACTTCTGCCTATTTTGTGCCGCTTTCAACTGTTGTTGTATCACCTTGATCTTTTCTATCGTTTATTGTACTAACTCAGGGCCCAAAAGCTGATATTCACCTGATTCATACCAACACAAAGGAGATCTCCACTTCCTCCCATACAAAGCCTCATGGGGAGCCATGTCAATGCTCCGCTGATAGCTATTGTTGTAGGCAAACTCTATCAAACTGAGATGTACGTCCCAACTGCCTAGGAACTGCAAAACACAAGCACGAAGAAGATCCTCCAAAGTCTGAATAGTCCTCTCAGACTGTCCATCTGTCTGCGGGTGGAAAGCGGTACTGAACTTCAACTGCGTTCCCATCGCCCTGTGCACCCCAAAAATGACTTGTAAACTGAGGACCTCTATCAGAAACTATCATTGTTGGAACACCATGCAAACGAACTATCTCATCCACATATACTCGAGCGAGGTTTTCAGCTGTATACGTGGTCTTCACAGGTATGAAATGGGAAGACTTCGTTAATCTGTCCACTATCACCCAAATGGAATCATGATTCGTAGTTGTCTAGGGTAGACCAACTACGAAATCCATGGTTATATGATCCCATTTCCACTGTGGTATAGGCAAAGGTTGCAATGTACCTGCCGGATTTTGATGCTCAGCCTTGACTTGCTGACACACCGCACACCTAGCCACAAACTCAGCTACATCTTTCTTCAAGCCGGGCCACCAGTACAAGTCCTTCAGACTATGATACATTTTGGTGATGCCTGGGTGCATAGCATACATCGACGTGTGTGCTTCCTCGAGCACCAACTCCCTCAGATTATCAGCATCTGGAACCACCATCCTATTATGATAGCAAACCACTCCATCCTCGGACTTATGGAACCCATCACGCTTTTCGCTGCCAAACTCTGATCTGATTAGCTGTACTGTATCATCCGTTTGCTGTGCATCCTTGATCTGCTGTCTCAACGTGGGCTTGATTTGCATCTGTGCTAAAAGTCCAGCTAACGAGGAAACCTCCATCTGTACGTTCATCTGCCGTAAGGAGACTAACATGTCCTGCCTATGGCATACCAAAGAACTCATCTGTGCCTTCTTGGGAGTAGAAGACTTTCTGCTAAGCGCGTCTACTACCACATTCGCCTTACCAGGATGATACTTGATAGTGCAATCATAATCATTGATCAACTCCATCCACTGATGCTGTCGCATGTTCAACTCTTGCTGTGAGAAGATGTACTTCAGATTCTTGTGATCTGTAAAGATCTGACACACTTCCCCATAAAGATAGTGTCTCCAAATCTTTAACGCATGAACCACTGCTGCCAGCTCCAAGTCATGGGTCGGATAGTTCTCCTCGTGTTTCTTAAGCTGTCGCGAAGCAAAAGAAACCACATGATCTTCCTGCATCAGCACACAACCCAAACCTTTCTTGGACGCATCACAGAAAACAACATAGCCTTTTCCAGATTCTGGTAAGATCAACACTGGAGCACTGGTGAGCTTTTCCTTCAAACTTTGGAAAGCTTACTGACATCGATCATTCCAAACAAAAGGTACATCCTTCCTGGTCAACTTCGTCATCGGTAGAGCTATCGAACTGAAGTCCTTGATAAACCTCCGGTAGTATCCTGCTAGACCAAGGAAACTACGAACTTCCGTCGGCGTCTTCGGCTGTTCCCAATCCGCAACGGATTCCACTTTCTTCGGATATACTTTGACTCCTTCAGAAGATATCACATGACCTAAGAAAGTCACTTCATCCAACCAGAACTCACACTTACTAAACTTAGCATACAACTGATGTTGACGAAGGAGAGTCAACGGTTGACGAAGATGTTGCTCATGCTCTAGCCGGTTCCGACTATAGATCAAGATGTCGTCTATAAAAACTACAACAAACTGATCTAAGAACGGACGAAACACTCTGTTCATCAGGTCCATGAAAGCAGCAGGTGCATTGGTTAATCCAAACGGCATAACCACAAACTCAAAATGACCATACCTCGTCCTAAAGGCTGACTTTGGTATGTCATCCGCATTTATCCTCAACTGATGATATCCAGACCGTAGATCGATCTTCGAAAACACTGTAGCACAATGCAACTGATCGAACAGGTCATCTATCCTCGGCAACGGGTACTTATTCTTGATCGTGACCTTGTTCAACTGTCGGTAGTCTATACACAACCGCATCGAACCATCCTTCTTCTTAACGAACAACACGGGAGCACCCCAAGGTGACGTGCTCGGTCTGATGAAACCTTTCTCCAACAACTCTTGTAACTGCTTCTTCAACTCTACCATCTGTTCTGGAGCCATCCTATAAGGTGTCTGTGCAATCGGCTGCGTTCCCGGAACCAGATTGATCTCAAAATCGATCTCTCAGGGTGGAGGAACACCAGGAAACTCCTCGGGAAACACATATGCAAACTCTCGAACCACTGACACTTCTTCAAGGTTAAGGCCTTTTTCCTTGGTATCCACAACGGTATCCACAACATGAGCTAAGAATGCCTCACATCCTTATCGCAACAACCTATCTGCCACCATAGCTGACACCAGACACGTCGGAAGAATCTTCCTATCTCCCTGGAAGATCCACTTCTCTCCAGCAAAATCAAACACCGCCTACTTGGAACCACAGTCCAAGACAACCTTATACTTCTCTAAGGTATCCATCCCAAGGATAACATCGAAACCATGCATATCAAGTGGTATGAGATCCACCTGAATGCTGTGTCCTGAAAAAGACAAAACACAAGATGGACACTCTTCTCGAAGCAAAGAGGAACCATCAAGAGGGGTTTCTAACAACAAGCTATCCTTCTTACAACTAACAGGTAGATGACAGTTTTCAAGCATACAATAGGCGATAAAAGAGTGTGTAGCACCCGGGTCAACCAGAACAGATATAAAGCAAGAAGAAGACATATCAGAATGAAATAACTCCATCTGACCTGTCACCACTCGCGGGTTGACTATCGCCTCTGGCTGATTCATGGCATAGAATCGAGCCGTAGCTTGCTGTCCACGACCTCTGCTCCCTTGAGCAGACGATCCATCTTGAGACGCTTGACCGCGTCCTCGTCCTCTGCTACCACTGGGCTGTGGTCTCTCAGACTTCTGGAAACTCTGCCTCGGTTGTTGCGTCACTTCAACATCTCTATTCGGGCAATTGAACTTCCAATGCCCGACTTGTCCATAGAGATGACATGCTCTATTTTCAACTCGTGGCCTAGATGGCCCTGTCACTGCCACCGAAGCTGAGCTGTGTGCCTTAGACGGTGAAGAAACATAACCTTTTCCCTTACTCGGAGACCACTGAGATGGTACACCAAAACTTCTCATCACTGACGGTGCTGAAAACCTGGGCTTCTTGAAGCCACCAAACCTTCGTCCTTGAAACTGAGCAGGTCTTTTAAGAGACACCGACTCTCTTTTCTCCCTTACTGTCCTCTCGATCCGTCGAACTGATTCCACAAACGTAGCAAACCGCTCTTGGTTTTTCAGCACAGACACAGGGGTTGTCAACTCAGCACTCAAACCCTTCTCGAAACGTCTGATCCGTTCATCATCTGTCGCCGCCATGTGAGGACAGAACCTCAACAGATCCATAAACTTAGCTTCATACTCGGTGATGTTCATCGTTCCTTGCCGCAACTTCTCAAACTGACTGATCTTCTCATCCAGGTACGTCTTCGGAAAGTATCTGGTGACGAACTCGCGCCGAAACACTTCCCAACAGATCACCTCACCAGGCCGCTTCTCTTCCTCGATGGTCCACCAGTGACCAGCACTACCCTTCAAAAGGTAGACAACATGCTTTACTTTGTCTACTTCGGGGATGTCGAGGATCCGGAAAGCCTTTTCAAGACTCATCAGCCACAGATCTGCATCCGCTGAATCAGCCGTTCCAGCATAATCCGAAGCTCCGACTCGGCGAAGCCGCTCAAAGGTCTTCCCAATACCCGATGCTTCTCCATGGGGAACCTGTGCTCACGGAGAAGGCACTGGTAATCGCTCAACCATGAGATTCATCGTAGCCATTAACTGCCCCATAAGTTGTTGGTAGGCAGGGTGTTCAAGTATGGCTGGGTCTGGTTGGGGGACCTCAGGCACCCGATCTTCATGTGCCCGTCCATCTGCTATATCAACCGATGCAGCATCACTATGCTCAGGAGCATGTTCTTTGTGGTTTCCAGACATCTTGTCTTTTCTTCTGCTTAGGGTAGAAGATTTTTGTAAGATAACCTGGAAAACTCCTAAGAACAGACTCAACCTAGTCCTAGATCCCTGTAGACTCAGCGAACCTAGAACTCTGATACCAAACTTGTGGCAACACATCCCATTATCACACAGATAACGAGGTGTTACGTGAAAACGTGCGGAAAACACCATAACCATAGATTATCAAAAACACGGGTTAATTAAAACCGATTGCGGAAAACTGATAAACTGTGAAACTATTACTTTCCAGTCCTCATCCTGCACAGAAACATGTCATATAAATATGTACATACACAAGATCTGACACGTGTCCACAGCTCAGGAACAGCTGTCCATCCATCACATGAGTTCACCACCTGTTCATATATACATAAAGGCCCACATCCGGCCAACAGCAGGATATACAGATATCATCGAACGATCTTCGTGAAACATCGTCAAAACACTGCCAAGGACCTGAGAGTACAGGGATGACTCTAGACTCTACTACAAAACATCCAAAACAGCAGCATGTCCATCGCTTGCCTTCTACTGCTCCTCAAGCTGCTCGTCCGCAACACCACAACCACGGCCACGTCTACCTCGACCACCTAAAAAGGGTGTAAACCAGTGGAGTGAGACAATTGAACAATTGTCCCAGCAGGAAACATAGCTCCCCACCGCAACCATAGAACCTCAGCAAGAGAAACTATAACAGCAATTATAACATGAGTAGATATATCAGAAGCAGTTATATATATATAGCAAGATCATTCTTACCGGAAAGCATACCAGCTGTACTAAAACTTATAACCAGATGTCTTTCAAAAAAATATGATTATCAAGATAAGGTATATCAACATGTAACAGGATTATTAGAACAGAATATAATGTCACATAACCTGATTATCAAGATAAGACAGATTGCCACATAACCTGCAAGGTATAACAAATAAGGCCTCAACCAATGTTTCGTGTTTGATTTGATCAGTAAATACTAAACGGCTGTATTACATTTTATTATGCCCTGAGGATTTGAACCGTACCGTTCAAATCCAACCTTCGGTTACGAAACCCAAGACGGTGCCATACAAGGTCAATGGAAGAGCCGGACTCCACGACCTCCCACCTCATGGTCAGTACATGAGTACAACACAAGCAGGACCGTAGTCACATGCTGAAGTGGTCTAAGCCACAGGGTTAGCTCCATAGGCTACCCATTCTCTAGCCCACCTTGGTACAGGTCTCGACGCTAGTAAAACTGAGCCACGGGCCTGATCACCGTGCTCTGAGCCATGAACGCATTCATGCTCCATACATCACATATCCTGAGCCATGGGCCTGTTCACCATGCTCTACACACATATCTGAGTCTGCAACCGAAGTTACACTCTTACCTCCTCATTTTCAGGCTAGGAGCAACCTACACATATTCAACAATATGCGCTTCCAGGTTAACCCGTAGGAAAACCTGTTTCACCATCACCAAGTCCTGACGATGATGGATCTATGGCCAGGGCAAACTACATGATGTATTTCACTGTGCTTAATTAGTGTCTTTTAGATG